>OY856188.1:154827368-154915785 GCA_963693315.1 Diogma glabrata | reverse complement strand
TAAATACAATTCGTCATCAAATTATTAGTCGATTATTTTTCAACATTACTATACTCATGCGATTTAAGGTTAAAAATTCAAATTCAATTTTCAACCTCAAATGACATTCTTAATAATGATTATGAAAAATAATCGACTATTATTTGACGACTCGTGATATGACTATTTCTTTAATTTTATGGTGGAAGGTTGGTAGCAATTACTAATATTTTATAAAACTGCGTAATATTTGAATATTTTTTCTGTAGTGCACGGTCAATTCAGGTAGTAAACCACATTGTATAAGTAGTTTGAATTAAATTCCCTTTAAATCACCGTTGTTTTAATAATTTTTTTTACTTAAGTGTTATTAGTGCCTTTTAGTATTATAAGTAAAATAACAGTGAATTTTATTTGCGATTGTTATCTGGGTAAGCACAATTTTGTATTATTTTATGTCATAAGATTTGTAGTTTCTCAATTGTTCTTGTAAAATAAATCAAAATAAAATAAATTTATTTTGTAGCCTAATATAAATATGGAAACTGGCTCTAAAAAAAGAAAGTGTTATTTTAATTTAAATTGGTTAAATCTCTTGGCTACAGAAAGCTAACGAATTTGAAGGAAAATGTAAATATTGTCTTAAATATTTTGCAATTGAATCAAATGGAAACAGTGCTGTTAAACAGCACGACCAAAGTAATGGACACATAATGGCAATGAGAGCATCATTTAGTTCACGCTTCATTGAAAAGTTTGTAGTAAAGACAAACACACCGGAACATTTAAAAGTGATGGCAATCGAGCTACTATATATTTACCACACTGTCAAGCATAATTTGTCTTATAGTTCTTTAGATTGTATGTTGAAGCTAGTTCCAAAAAGTTTATCAAATGACTCGAACGCATTGAGGTAGAATAGAACTAAGGCGGAAGCAATTGTTGTAAATGTTTTGTGTCCTAAAATTTTAGAAGACGTTATAATGGCAAACGCTTACGCTTCAATCAACCATTATAGCCGCAGCACAAACGACAATCGGAAAATGACCACCGAAATCACACAACGAATGGTTTGACGACGAGTGCCGCCAATCCGTTGAAAATAAACAAAAACTGCGAGAAAAATGGTTAACAAGGAACACCCGAAGCTCCCAAGCTTATCCATGCGCCAGGAAAGCCTCAGCAAAACTTCTACGTAAAAAGAAACGCGAACACATGAAGAGCTGCATCGAAAACATCGACCAACATGCGGCCAACGGAAATTCAAAAGAGTGCTTTGCCAATGCACGGAATCTGACAAAAGATTTCCACCCAAGATCTACAGCCATCAAAAATGAAAACAATGAACTTACAACAAGTGAACGTGATGTGCTGGCAGTGTGGCGATCCCACTTTCAAGACCTACTGAATAGGACGAACGAAGTTCATCCTATTCGAGCAATTGCTCCATCAACTGAGGAGATTTTTGTCCCTTACCCAGCAATAGAAGAAGTGGAAGCTGCCATTAAAAAACTGAAAAATGGCAAATCACCAGGTTTCGATGGAATTCCCGCGGAACTTTTGAAAAATGGAGGAGCAGCTCTGGTCTCACGTATATACGATCTGATTCTTGCAATCTGGGACCAAGAAGAACTACCTGCTGAATGGAAAACAGCCCTCATTGTTCCGCTGCATAAGAAAGGTGACCGTCTAAAGTGTGAAAATTATCGTGGCATCGCACTGTTGAACACTGCATATAAAATACTAGCTAATGTTGTACTTGCTCGACTCATCCCGTTCGCCGAATCTATCATCGGTGACTATCAGTGTGGTTTTTGTCCCAACCGTTCAACCACAGATCAATGTTTTACATTAAGGATGATTCTGGAAAAATGTTGGGAGTACAACATCAGCATTCACCAGCTCTACGTTGATTTCAGGCAAGCATATGACAGTATCATCCGCGACAACCTCTGGTCCGCACTCATATGCCTTGGTATCCCAGAGAAACTTGTTTCTCTGTGCAAACTCACAACATCGGGATCAAATTGTAGAATAGTAATCGAAGGGTCAGTTTCTGACTCTTTTGATATAACATCAGGTGTTCGACAAGGTGATGCACTCGCGCCCGTACTATTTAATTTGGCGCTGGAGTACGCGATAAGAAAAAGCCGAATTGAGACACAAAACTGCATATATAACAAATCTAGTCAAGTTCTTGGCTACGCAGATGATATTGTGCTTCTCGGACGTAGAACGAGCGATATTAAAGGTAGTCTCTCTCAGCTTGAAAGAAATGCTAAACGACTTGGATTATGCATCAACACCGGCAAAACTAAAGTGTTAACAACATCTAAGAACATACCTCCCGGAGATCAGGATACTGGCGACTATGAAGTGGAACGCTTGGAAAACTTCAAATACCTCGGGTCTGTAATAACATCGTCAAATGACATGCAGGCAGATATCAAAGCCCTTGTCTCTGCCGCATACCGAGTTTTCTACGCATACTCAAAACTTCTGCGATCAAAACATCTTTCGCGGTCGTGTAAACTCACACTTTACAAAGCATTAATCCGACCTGTGCTTACATTTGGAAGTGAAAGCTTGACACTGACTTCCTCCGATTGTAGAATTCTATCAACATTCGAGAGGAAAGTCATACGAACAATTTATGGTCCATGTAAAGTTGCTGGAAATCAGTATAGAATCCGAATGAATCATGAAATCAGACAGCTTCTTGGAGGCTGCGATGTAATCGGATTCATTAAATCTAACCGGATTAGATAGTTTGGTCATGTAGAAAGGGCTCCATTGGAAAGAATGATAAAAAAAGCGTCCCAACAACAACCAGCTGGTGTTCGTCGAAGAGGAAGACCTAGACAACGCTGGCGTGATGACATCATCCAAGACCTTCGTGATATAGGATGTCGAAACTGGGGTCAACTGGTCATGGAACGAGATGAATGGAAGCTTGTGGCACAGACGGCAAAATCCCTTCATGGGATGTGAACGCCAGAGAGAGAGAGAGAGTCTATGCAAATGATTGATCTAAGATTTTTGTTTTAATCATTTGTGTATGTATATATTTATAAGGTAATTCGTTGACCGTGTTTTTTTTAAATAATTTTAATGAATGACTTTTAAAAGAATGTAATATGTTTTTATTTCCACATTACGAAGTTGCACTTCTTCCGCGCGGAGGGACTCCACGCACAATTTTTAGTACATGTACCAAATACCCAAAAAACGTCAAAAATGTAAATTAAGCAGTTTGTTCTAGGTAAGTTTTAAGTTGGCGATGTAGATTAACAGTCTAAGCCAATAAATAAAAAAAAAAGTTTTACGTTTTTATTAAAATAAAACTTGGTATGGTTGAATGAAAAAAACGAAAGACAACGTTCACAATTCTAATATGATTAATTTCTGCCTGGCTTTGAATATTAGACTAAATAATATTGTTAATTTTGTTGACGTCTTTGTTTTTGGTTGCACTCGTTCATTCAGCCAATCGTGATTTTTATGATTGGTTTGATTATTGTAAAATATTTTTTAAAAAATTCTACTTTTGACGACAGTAAATGGCAGATATTATAGGTAATCTAATTTGTCTCAAGGTTAGATCAACCTTTCCGTTCTCAATGTTTATCAATCGATGTAAAAATAAATTATTTGATTGAAAGTTTTACAGCTAGACACGCATATTTGTAGTCAATTTTAATCTCTTTACGAGTCACCACAAAGTAGAGTATTTACGGCAAGTATTTATTGCATCTGCATCGAGAAACTATAGGTAATGTTTTCCTGTCGCCAATATTGAAAAACATTTCCGAATGATCTAATGTTTCCTGGCAAATCTTGCAATGTTAACTCAAGAGCTTCAAGAGATTTTTTGTGCGCCATTGTGCTCTCATCCCAATAAATAAGTTAAAAATAAGCATTAGAACTTCTATATTATTGCCTTTATTAACGTACTTTCAAATGTATTTGATCGATTTAACGTTACTATTCTAACTTTATGTGCGTTTTGTTTGTTTTTGATAGCAAAGGCGAAGGAGCAACCCACCGGTTGCTATTTACTTCAATGTTCTCGATCGTATGTGTATGGTTGCTAATTTGCTGTCATATTCTGCTGATCTTGTTTTATACACTGAAAAAAAATTAAAGTAATCACAACCTCATCTCGTAGTTGGCAGTTTATTATTCAACAAAACAAAAAATCCTTGTAAACAATTTCACCGTGATTGGGACAACAACACGTTAACATTTTCTTGGCAACCAATGAGGTTTATTTCAAATATTAAATGTTACATCTAATATAACAGTAGTTGAATAAAGTTAATAACTATTTCCGTAAGTTAATAACTTCTTCGCTACAGACTGTTTTTTGTTTTAACGTTGAATTGATATCCGTTGTCATTATCTCAAAAAATAATTCGATATTGCTGGACGATGAAATACATATATAGAAATTAACGTGAATTTTCTTAAAGCGAAAGCAAGGACTCGACTTTTTTCTAAATTTCAATTTTAAAGTTAGCATGAATCTGTTATGATTTCTGATTGCTGCGCCGAATGACGTTAATTGAAAACGTGAGTTTTCCTGATGTTTGGCACCAAAATTTTTCCGAACTTCCGAGATGAAGCCCATTACAATAGGTAGATTTTTATATGAAATCTACCTAAAATCGATTTGACATAAGAGCAGTCACGGTAAATATTAGTTGTGGTGATCAGTTGGAAATAAAACATCATTCTTTTATTTATTTTGCTAGTTTTTCTTAAAGTTTGTATTAAAGATCTCTTAAAAATTACTAAATTTACATTTCTTAAAATTTTTTTAACAGCACTTACACTAACAGCAAATTTAAAGACATGTAGTAATAGGAAGTTAAAGAGCAACTAGGGAACAAAACAAAATAACGAATTCCATTTAAATTGAATTGTTTTTCGTTGATTCTAAAACGAGTTGGTTAAACTAGATGAGATGCGGTATCGTATGATTACAATCCACTTTAATCCACAGTTACACATCTGTTTACAATTACAAAAACAAAATCAAGAAAAAACCATACCTTCAACATGAACTCTAAATCAAACATTGCCAAACTATCCTTTCCGTCTTGTTACAGTTTTTATATATGTTCTTACCTGTTAATAAAATGTTGTCACACGTAAATATCTTTAAATTTAACTTAAATTATTACTAAAAAAATAATCAGTGGAAGACATAACCTCTTCTCTTCTATATCATTTCTTAATCTTAAGCGTAACGTTAAATATTAATTTTATTTCATTTGTTTGTTTTTTCTGTAATTTTGGCAAATTTAATTTAAATCTATTTCATTTTCTGATTGTACTGCACAAAATTTGTTTTTGAAATTGGTTTAATTTGATTGTTTATTGAGTTTATAAAAAATTACTTGTACTTAATGGAACAAAAATAATGGTTTTTTGTTTGAGGAACTTAAACAATTTTAATTAATTACATAAAAAATTTTAATGTTCAATTTTCTTGCGTATATTTTTCAATTAAAAGAAATACTAATTGGTGTTTTAAAATTCTTTGATTCTTATGATAAGATAATTAATGAGTATTTTAACTTTACTTAATCTAACATAAAGGAATGTAATAATTTTGATTTGATTTTTAGTTGTTTGTTTTGAATTAAAACTTAAAAATGAGATCTATTTTTCAATCGAGGCAACATTGAATTTAAATTAAATTTGTAATTTTTAATTTTATAATTATTTAATTAGATTTTCAGTAATAGCCAAACATTGCTATTACGTTTCGTGTTTGCTAATAATATTTCTATGAAAAGAGCTGAAAGAATGGAATGTCATTTAGTTGATATAAAATCAGAGTTTACAATTTTATTTCATTCGAGCACTTATTTCACTCAATCAATCCAATTAAAATGTTTATAATTTCAACATCGTTCTTCCTCAAAGAGCGATAGTTTTAGTTTTTCGATTTCACTCCTTTGGAGTTTTTATTTTATTTTTCATTTCTTGCATTCATTTGCAAAAGAACATAATTGGTTATCGTCCAATGCATAGAAAAGGTCGTCATCCTTTTTATATATTTAAAAAAAAAAATACATGCAAAATTATATAAAACATTCACAAAATATTTCTTTGGTATTTTTTTTCAATATATTCACAAAATATATTTACTTTTTACATTGGAAAGCATCCATAATTATGAAGAAAAAATTAAATGAGCGAGCATTTGAAAGAAAATATTTATTTCAATATAGGAGTAAGAACGATATTTTATTATTTTCACTCCTGTATTAAGAAGTGATGTATTTATTTTATGTTACTCACTTTGAAAGAACGGAGTAAAGGAGTGATATAAGGAGCGTTTCAAACTATGATAAAAATATTTCTACATAATGTTGATTTCTTGTTACTTTACTTATTTAGTGTTTAATATATCTGTTCAGTTTGCTGAAAAATTTAATTATTTGTACAAATCCTTATAAAAATCCTTCGTTTTTTATTTTCTTAATAAAGTTTAAAACTTTATTTATCTAATAAAATAAATTATTCGCGTAAAGTAACAAGATATTGTGACCTTTCGTTATTTGCAAACTGACGCCAAGTGCCAAAGGCAGTATTAATTGTATAGAAAACATTTAAGATTAGCTTAATCTGAAATAATATTATAAAAGGCATTCAATGAAAATAAAAGATTTTTAATTTTTTACAACACCGCGATTTTATAAAATACAATATTTCAAAATTTACTTTCTTATAGTTTTTTTACATTTGTGTGATTTTTATGAATTTAACACTTGATCCCCAATGCAGTAAGCTTATTAAAATAATAGAACATTTTGCTACAAGAGATGAAAACCCTGCTTTTTCGTGAGTGAAAATTTGTCCACGAGACGCGTTTGCGTTGAACTGAACAATTTTACGAACTTAAAACGTTTTCATCTCACGTAGGAAATACAATTTTCTCAACGATAGTAAATACATAAATAAACGATATTTTTCTATGATAGCAGATGAAAAGTCTATTTTCAAGCAGGCTTAATCCCCGGTGAAAATGGTTTTTTTTCCTCTAGTGTAAAAAGAATAACAAAGTGTTGTTGCTATGGTATTTTCATATAATTTTACAAAATTTTTAAAACAAAGCAACCACGATAAAAAAGAATACAAATTTTGAATGTTATTTTGTCGATTTCTAGTTTATTAATTTCTAATAAATATCATTTATATATTTACTATCATAGAAAAAATTATATTTCCTAAGCGGGATAAAAACGTTTTACCTTCGTGAAATTGTCTCACTCGACGCTAACGCGTCTCATGAACAAATTTTCACTCACAAAAAGCAGCGTTTTCATCTCTTTCATCGCCGCATTTTCATTCGCAAAGTGTACTATTATTATCTTAGATTATAAAATACACAGGATAAGCAATATTGTTTTAAGTTGAAGTTTTTTTATTTACATAAAGTAGTGTGTGAATTAAATGTGATGGTATTTGGATTAAAAAGACACAGTAGCCTTGAATTTTAAATATCATTAAGGTTTTCCCTATATTGACAAAGTATGCCTTCGACATAACATACTTATGTAGATGTTTTGTAATTTACATATTTGCGGATCGGAAAATGTTCAAACTTATTTACTTTTAGTTTATTATTCTTAAAAGTATTTCAATTAAAATAAAACTGACAACATTAAAACTGAAAATTTATCTTTTATCATGTACGGCATGAAATGGATATTGTGAGACGGTTTACTGTCTTCGGCTTTGTTTAGAACTTAGAATGAAATTAAAATAAAATATTATACCTTGTTTGTCAGTTACTTCTTTCTCGCAATAGAAGAATAGTGATATATTTTTTTTCTACCAATAGAAAGAGATAAAAGTTCTGCATGGGATCCTGTATTTTAGTGTTTATTTTTATTTTGTGAAAATTATTTTCAATATAAAATATGAATTTGAAAGAAAACTTCAATTTTTTTTAAAAAAAATAATATCAAACATTGCTTATCCTGTTTATTTTATACTTAATCTAGGATTATTATAAATTATTATAATAGAAGTCAACCACAAATCATTTGAAATTCATATTCTCTTTTCTCATGGCTGCTTTGTTTTAAAAACTTTTTAAAATTATATGATAATAACAAAGCAACTACAATTTGTTATTTAGCGAAAATAACACTAGTTTACAAGAAAAATCTCCCGAAATAAAACTCAACTTTTCTTATAGATTTGGACCTCCTGAACGCGAATATCTTATTCATTTTTTTAGGTTAGCTCTTGTTTTTGAGATATTCATGAAAAACCAATTTTTTTGGTGATCAAAAATGTTGTTTCGGTTTTTGGGTCTCATATTTAACAAAACAAAAAAATAAAATATGTTAATGAAACATGTGCACAGTAAATATATCAACAAACATTTTGAGTTATATTTTGTAAAAATCCATTAAGGATTCTGGAAGTTACTGTCGATAAAAGTTGAAAAAATACGAAAAATTCACGTTTTTTAAAAATTTTTCCATTTTCAACGCCATAAATTTTGAACAAATAAAGACACTAATTTTTTTTATTTCTTGGAGCCCACAGTAGTTTCAATTTTATTTCTTTTAAGTTAAAAGACACGAATATTGGTGCAATTTGCACCAAATTATTCAAGTTTTCCCAAAGAAAGTCAAAACTCAAAATTTGGAAAAAATAATTTTTACTTAATTTATTGTGCCATAAATAATAGTTTTAAAAGTTCAGTCGTTCTCAAACATCAGTAATGAATTATTTCAAAATAGTAAAGTATAATTTCCATTTTCGTTTTCGAAGTTGGGAATTGGATCGATATGAGACGTATATAGAAAAATATAAACAAAAGATAATGAATTGTGAGATGACGCAAAACATCATAACATCAGAACTATTTAAGTTAGTTCAAGCACCATACCTGTAAGGTATGTTTCTTTTCTTTTTTCTCTGTTTTTTGTTTTTTGAGTAAATTTGTAATGCACATTTTTTTCTATCACCGCCCACCTTGTGTTACTCCTTACGTTTATGATCATTTTAAGTTTAATTTAAAAAAGCAATTACATCTCCTTTTAATAGTTTTTCGGTTTTCCCAACTTTTGTTTAATTGGTTTAATGAGGTTTCTTTTTAAGTAGATAATTGTCGTATGATTAGTTGCAAATATAATCTCTCTGCGGATAAATTTAATTCCAAACATTCAAGTGAAAATATTAATTAAAAAAGAAAAAATATTACAAATATAAATTTTAAATAGTGCATTGTTCTTAAAAATCAATAAATCAATAGTGATAGCTGCCTTTTGAAGCAAAATAAATTGTTAGTAAAGGGTAAAGTCAACTTTATTTAAATGGCGTCGTCAAGAAGTTTCAAGTGTAAAAATAGCCCAAATTCATTTTGTTTTATTACATAATGCATACTGCTAAAAGAATCACCCCATTTATAAGAACTGCCTATCTTCATTACTAACTGATATTTTCCAACTCCTAAAATAAATCCGAGGTGGGAGGAGCTAGATCATGTCCAAAAACTTCACAAAAAAATCTCAATTTCGAGAAGAAAAATCATATACAAATAAAATACAACTTTTGTCAAAAAAGACATTTCATAATCAACTAACTGATATTTTCCAACTCCTAAAATAAATCCGAGGTAGGAGGAGCTAGATCATGCCCAAAAACTTCACAAAAAAAATCTCAATTTCGAGAAGAAAAATCATATTACAAATAAAATACAACTTTTGTCAAAAAAGACATTTCATAATCAACTAACTGATATTTTCCAACTCCTAAAATAAATCCGAGGTGGGAGGAGCTAGATCATGTCAAAAAACTTCACAAAAAAATCTCAATTTCGAGAAAAATCATATACAAATAAAATACAACTTTTGTCAAAAAAAGCATTTCATAATCAATTAACTGATATTTTCCAACTCCTAAAATAAGTCCGAGGTGGGAGGAGCTACTACTACTTATATATAAAACTACTTATATTTAAATCAATTATGTTGCAGAATTTAAATTATTCTTAAATAGTCCAGTAACTTTGTCGCCTGAGTGTATGGGGTAGTATGCGTCAAATCCGGTAGTTCTGATTTTTTGCAGACTTGTTTATGATGTTGGCCTAATGAATAATCCAAGTTTGTGACCTCGAGCGCCGAACGCAACTTCGTCAAAAATCGCAAAAACCGCGAAAAAATCGTTATTTTTTCAAATTTTGGCGATTATAACCCTAAAGGGCTAGTTTTTTCTTTAACCTTTCTTAGGCCGCTTTTAAAGTAGACTAAATTTTCTACAATATGATACTAGAACTGTCTCTGTAGACCCACTAGTTTCCGAGATTAAGTCTTTCAAAGTTTATCACTTTTTTCGAACTTCGCAATTGCTTGCAATATACCTTTGTAGAGTTTTCTACATCCCTGTCCTAATAATTGTATTAATAGATATATGTGTGTGGTGGCCGATGAGAAAAGAAGATTATGTAACTGTACCTGATCATTTGTGTAGTTGCAGTAACAGATATCCCAGAAGGTGACGATCTCTCCGATGTCGAAATGGAGGATGACTTGTGGGCACACGACGTCGACGATTCATCACCATCCCCTGATGGGGATATGCCATCCCAATACATCGACCAGATACGGACGAACCTCAAGCGGAACCTTCCAAGAGGGCTAAATTAATTTAATTTTTTGATGTAGTCCAGTAACTTTGTCGCCTGAGAGTATGGGGTCTAATCCGGTAGTTCAAATAGTATGCGTCAAATCCGGTAGTTCTGATTTTTTGCAGACTTGTTTATGATGTTAGCCTAATGAATAATCCAAGTTTGTGACCTCGAGCGCTGAACGCAACTTTGTCAAAAATCGAAAAATCGAAAAAGCCGTGAAAAAATCGTTTTTGTTTTTTTTTCAAATTTTGGCGATTATAACCCTAAGGGACTAGTTTTTTCTTTAAAATTTTTTTAAATGTTTTTAAAGTAGACTAAATTTGCTACAATATGATACCAAAACTGTCTCTGTAGACCCAATAGTTTCCGTGATTAAGCCTTTCAAATTTATCATTTTTTTCGAACTTCGCAATTTTTTGCAATTTATACCTTTGTAGAGTTTTTTACATCCCTGTCCTAATAATTGTATTAATAAATACATGTGTGTGTGGTGGCCAATGAGAAATAGTAGATTGTATTACTAGTGCGAATGTGTTTTCTAAACAAGAGTTAGTTTGCAGCATGACCGTAGGGAGTGCCGCAGTAACTCGCGTTTGGAAAACGCATTCGCACTAGTTATACACACCATTTTTTGTAACAAATGCATCAAATTTATAAATATTGATTTAATTGTTAATTTAATCATTTATTTCCTTTTGCTGACAACTATTTGGAGAATATCAGTGTGGTTTCCGGCGGGGACTAGGTACTACCGATGCACCTTTCTCGATAAGGATGATTTTGGAAAAGTATCGAGAGTTCAACACACCTGTGCACACTGTTCACACTTCTCATTTTCTTTTTTAACATCCCATCTTAAAAGTACAGGGCTTTGAAAGTATATTCAGGGTCAAAGTTCATTTAGAACGACAGAATTGCGAAAAATTGCGAAGTTCGAAAAAAATGATAAACTTTGAAACGCTTAATCTCGGAAACTAGTGAGTCTGCAGAGACAGTTTTAGTATCATATTGTAGCAAATTTAGTCTACTTTAAAAACAGCCTAAGGAAGGTTAAAGAAAAAACTAGTCCTTTAGGGTTATAATCGCCAAAATTTGAAAAAATAACGATTTTTTCGCGGTTTTTGCGATTTTTGACGAAGTTGCGTTCGGCGCTCGAGGTCACAAACTTGGATTATTCATTAGGCCAACATCATAAACAAGTCTGCAAAAAATCAGAACTACCGGATTTGACGCATACGGTAATGTATAAAGTTACTGGACTATAAAGTTAAATTTTTTTCTCCAAATTTTGAGTTTTGACTTTCTTTGGGAAAACTTGAATAACTTGGTGCAGACTACACCAATATTCGTGTCTTTTAGCTTAAAAGAAAGAAAATTGAAGTAACTATAGGCTTCAAGGAATTAAAAAAAATTAGTGTCTCTGTTTGTTCAAAATTTATGGTTTTGAAAATAGAAAAATTTAAAAAAAACGTGAATTTTTCGAATTTTTTCAACTTTTTTCGACTGCAATTTCCAGAATCCTTAATGAATTTTTACAAAATATAGCTCAAAATGTTTGTTGGCATATTATGTAAAATATGAGACCCAAAAACCGAAACAAAATTTTTGATCACCGAAAAAATTGGTTTTTCGTGAATATCTCAAAAACAAGAGCTAACCAAAAAAAATGAACACGATATTCGTGTTCAGGAGGTCCAAATCCATAAGAAAAGTTGGGTGTTATTCAAGGAGACAAAAAAAGTTCAAAATTTGTAAACTAGTGTAATTTTACACTACTAGAAAAATACCCGTTTTCATAGGAAATTAAGCCTGCATGAAAAAAGACTTTTCATCTGCTATCGTATAAAAAAATAATTTTTTCTACAATAAGTGGGTTTTGGCTAGTGTCAAATCATTTTTGCTAAATAAAAAATTGCAGTTGCTATGGTATTTTCATGTGATTTTACAAAGTTTTTAAATCAAAGTAACCATGAAAAAATAGCATATGAATTTTGATTGTTATGTTGTCGGTTTCTAATTTAATAATTTATAATAAACATCGTTTATATATTTACTATCGTAGGAAAAATTTCATTTCCTATGCGAGATGAAAACGTTTAAAAATGAAAATAAAATGTTCTTTGGATGTAGCCAATAAAATTGGCTAAGTTTTCATGTTTTTTATTGGCTACAACCAATGAACATTTTATTTTCATTAATAAAATACTACAGTCAAAAACACCTAAATAAAAAAAAACTTTTTATGTTCGTGAAATTGTCCCACTTGACACCGACACGTCTCGTGAACACTCACTCACGATAAAACAGGGTTTTTTAACTCTTGTAAATTAAATGTAAATGTACTATTGTTCAGCAGTTGAGAGGTTCGGCGAATACCCTAATTAAATAAAATCATAAGATGATTAAAAACAAATCATGTTTTTTTAAAAGAAGAGATTGATAGGAGAACAAACATTGGACAAAACGAAGACATACATTAGTGTAGTTAGAAGCGACCGCTTAAGATAAAGGGAACGTATCCGAGGTAGGAACCGGGGAACGTATCCAAGGAGAGGTATCCGGAATTGGTCTCCAACATTGAAATAGCAGTTTCAAAAAAGTAAACACGCTAGACAGAGGCCTTTAAAGTGGTCGCCTTCGTGTTATTGTTTGACAGCACGCAGAGGTACAAATAAAGAAATACTTATAAGCTGGATAGGTGTTGTAAGAATGATATCTGTTTATTGGAAATAAGGACAACCCCACCATCTAGGAAAGATTAAAATATGAATACCTTCAAGGCAAATCTGAATTTTTGTAATTGTTGGTGTTCTCTGGGTGGAAGGCAAGATCTTCTGTAAGGTTGTTCTGTAGGCGGAGGGCAAGATCTTCTGTAAGTCCTGACGCGCAGACAACATTTGTGTTTTGTGGTTTGTCTTTTTTTGTTTTTTCAGTTTTGTTCTGTGGGCGAAAGGAACAATCCTTGTAAGTCATGACGCGCAGATAATTCTGTTAGTTTAATTTGATTTATTTGTTTGAAAAGTATTGTTATGTGGGCGAAAGGCGAGATCCTTGTAAGTCCTGATGAGCAGACAATTCTTTTTTGTTTGTGAAATTTTGTTCTGTGGACAAAAGGCAAGATTTTAGAAAGTCCCAACGCGCAGACAATTAGTATGTTTTACTGATTGTATGATTTTTAATTTAAAACTGCAAAGCTAGGACAGGTCCTTCAGACGTATTCTTAACGGGGTTTACGATCCTACGTACCTTAGTTGGGTGAGAATCGGCTGCTGCGAGAGGGTAGTGAGTAGTGATATGGCCAGGATCTTGTTGACCACTGATGGTTTACCATCTAGGTTGACTCTTTGTTTTTTTTTGGGGGGTTCAGTTTGATTTTGTTTTTTATGGTCCGGCTAGTTTAGTCGGTAGAGCCTGAGAGTCTATCTTGGGGTTTGGGTTCTACCTCTGCTCCCATTTCACTTCTTGATTTCTTTCTAAGATTCTCAGGACGAATGTAGTCAGCTGGACTTCCTCATTTCGTCCTGTCCTGTAATGCACAACATATTCCATGTGGGGTGTACTTCCATTTGCCGTCCTATAGTAATATACTGTAGATCTAAATTACTTTCAACTCATGAGCTCACTTTTCAATTCTAAATTACTTTCAACCCGTTTGTGTAACATCACGACTAGTTAAAACATTCCAAAGTACATTCATCAACCTTTCGTTATTAAATTATACATTTGATAATATTCTATATTTTGTCACTTAATTATGAAAAAATTGTAGAGAATTTATAAGTTTAAAAAGATATACAATTTTAATATAAAATGAAAATTATGCTGACGGGAGAGTTTTTCATGGCTCGTGTCATGAAAATTATTTTTTTCTTCAATCTTATTTTCTTCAATGAGTTGCTAAAAAGCAGTTAATGAGTTGGAGTTTAGAAAGTAGGAACGACCAGTTGGTTGTTGTTTTTTTTGGAAAATGGGACAACAAGTGGTGGTGTTGGTTGAGTTCAAAGTGATTGGATAATAACACAATCCTATTTAATCAAAATAAATAAAGTTTTTTTCTATAATAGTAAATAGTGAAATAATAAAGAAATAATATAGGTTCTATTTTAAATTAAAATTAACTATTAATATAAAAAGAAATTTTGTTATGTGAGGAAAGATACACTTCAATAGTAAGAAAATTTATCGCTTAATTAAAAGGATATTGTGTTTTCATAAATATATTGTGTTTTATTCCACTACCCACCCCGGCTCCAAAGAATGAGAAATAAAGAAAAATTAATGAAGTGCAAGAAGTCATTTGGATTTTGTTTGGCCGGATGATGCTGGCTTTATATATAGAAATAAAATTATCTAGAATTAAAATATATGGAGAAATTTTTTTGGATTAGTGTGGTTTAAGGACAAGAGCAAAAATTTTGTTGGTGTGGATTAATTTTTAAAAAAATAATGCAGAAAAGCCAATAGTGGACCATCAGCGCGAGACAACATTTACAGGGCAGTTTTATTATTGTTGTTCTGTTGTATTTATATTTTTTTGTAAAAACATCATTAGTTACTAAGTGTAAATATTATAGGGGGGGGGGGGGTTGTGCCATAGCAGATCTCCCTTCTTTAGATCCTGTGTGGTGTTCTGAGGCTCGCATTTCATTTAGTAGATTTATTATTATAAATTTCTTGTAAAGAGGTTGGCTGGAAGAACCCTCGCTCACTCGAGCTAGTGGCAGGTTGGATTAGCGTGTGCGTCCAACTGGTGGACCTACACGGCCTACCAGACCTCATACTCAAATTTAATAAAAAAGAGTTTACAGCATATGGCTTTGTCGATGACGTTGGTACTCTATTATATGCAGACATTACGGAGCATATATATATATATATATATATATATATATATATATATATATATATATATATATATATATATATATATATATATATATATATATATATATATATATATATATATATATATATATATATATATATATATATATATATATATATATATATATATATATATATATATATATATATATATATATATATATATATATATATATATATATATATATATATATATATATATATATATATATATATATATATATATATATATATATATATATATATATATATATATATATATATATATATATATATATATATGCTCCGTAATGTCCCCATAAATAAATATATACATCCGAAAAATTCTTTTCTATTTTTACACCATAACTAGTTTGATTCACAACCACAGGAGGAAACAGAATAACTTCGCCCTTTTTTTCATAAGTGATAACAAATTGAGTCCTCAAGACATTACGTTACAAAGTATTGTGGTGTCACTCTTAGCAAACGACTCAATTTGAATTCTTATGTTGAAACCAAGAGCTCAAGAGCACCAAGGGTTCTGTAGAAATGTAGCAGAGCTGCTGATTGGTTTGACTCTATCAATGGTCTATTGATTAATTCAACGTTCAGGGCTTTCGAGGTTCCCTTGCAAGTTATAAATACAGAACAGCAACTAAAACTAGCTTTAACTTGTATGATTGTTTTTGCTGTGAGTTTTATGCTTCATTTAGGAGCGTTGTCGAGCTAATCAGCTTCAAATATTTGACACGATCATTCGCAACAACAGTGATTCTGTTTTTGTAACCATGTAACTATTACATCATTCTAGTCAATCATTCATATAAAGAATTCAACTCCCTCAATGTATGTTGATCACTTGAGGGCAAGCACAATGTGAGCTACTATACGAAAGTAGGAACAAACAAACAGTTCATGATTTAGCCAAACACTTACAAACCCATCCTATCCTTTTTAGGATTCCGTTTTTTACGGAACTCTATTGGTGAGACTACGATGTGTTTTTGTATTAAAATTAATCATAATCGATTATCTCATAAACTATAAATTCTATAGACTTGAAATTCACGATGCGTATAAAACTTACCTGTCCCCTAGAGATGACGGATACAAAAAAAGTTGTTTCCGTTTGTTTTATACGGGGCTGGGATGTAAGGCCTTTAAGAAAATAGTTTTTTTTCCCAAGTCAAGTAGGGTATCATATGAAAGGACTTGCATTCAGTATCTCTTAAAAGTATATTTTATAATTTTTCACTCCATAGTTTTTTGAATAAAATTAAATAATGGCGTTTGTTTCATGTTTTCTTTCCTCACTTAGTTCCGAACTTTTTGAATTGAAAAACCTCAAAAGTTTTTGGAAATACAGAAAATGAGGTAACTTTTGAACGAAAAATATACCGAAGTGTAAAATACTCATAATCGTATATATTAAGTATATATTAAAACCTAAATCGTATATATTAAAACCTAGTCATGTGAGATATCATATGAAATAGCACTTAATTTAAGAAACATTGTAATTTTGTTTAGAATTTTACAGTGCACAGATTTTGAATTATTGCAGTCAAAAAAGTGCAACAAAAAGTTAGCCTCCCCTTGCATTTCGAGCTCAATTGAAAGAAAAATTTGATAAAATTCACAGAGAAAGGAAATTTGATAAACTCTGAACGAAAACTATAGCGAAGTGTCACAAAATTTTTTTTCTGTATGTTGCCCCGGTGAGATTGGGGAAGGTTAAACATTTTTTTTTCATAATTTGAAAAAACTCACAGAGATAGGAAGTTTGATAAACTCTGAACGTAAACTATAGTGAAGTGTCTCATAATTATTTTTTTCTTTTTTTAGGGGTTGAGAAGAGTGAATTGGGAAACCAATGGCTTTTTCAACATTTTGCGGTGCACAGTTTTTGAATTATTGTCAATTATTATTGAATAGAATCTTGAATTAATAATATATATTTTCCAATTTAAACCATTTACAAAAGTTGGTGTAACTGAATATCTCTTAAGTTACCCTAAACTGCTTTCACTAATATATAACGGGATGAATATTTTTTGTATGATTTCGATCAATTTTCAATTTACATTGACATTTAAGAGGAAAAAATCATTTTTATGTGCTTATGGTATGGCAAAATAAAAACTCTACAATACAACTTTATGTAAATTATTTTTGTCAGTTTGTTCTCCTACATTCACGGAACCCACATGTTAAGCATGATACATTTTCAGGGCTATAGGTTTTTTTAAATGTTGTACGGTCTGTTAAGTTGAAGTTTTCATTATAAAGAAAGCAGCAAGAGCGAATGAAAGTGTAAATTGGCTTGGCAAATAGGCTGACAGGCTTAGCTGCTTTTTCGAACCTCACTTTTATGTCTAAAATAATGCAAAATTTTTCTAGATTCATAAATTGTGTGTTTTTTTAAGAAAAACACATATCTTGCACCATCTTTTGAACATTGAGGAACAAAAGACTAACATGCCAGCTCCTAGTTGAACAACAACTTCCTTGATAGATTTACACTAAAAACACATGGGCGACCCCAGAAGTAAACCGTCAAACGATCCTATCGTATTTCACAAAATTTTGAGTCACTTAGACAGCAGACCATTTGTGGAAGTAGTCACAAGTCGAATTAGAGTGAATAACTATTTCGTAAGTCTTAAAGAAGGAATGTTTGGCTCTCAATGTAATCAAGTAGTTAGAAGAGTTAAACCGTTCAAGGATGACAGATTAAGGACATAAAGGATTAGGCATGTAACATGTCTATAAAAAAGTATTTGAGATTAATAACCCTACCATCTAATCAATAAAGATTTCGCGAAATTGTTAATCAAAGGTAAAATGCAGCAAAATGGGTAACACAACTTAATTAAAATAAAAACAGGCTTTCTTAAAACAATAATGAATATTATAATTATTTTTTTAGTATTAGCTCCGAAAAATTATTACTTTTAGAACTGTTTAGAGTCCGCAAAATTGTATTTTAGCGGCCTAGTACTTAAAGTCGTTATGACAACACTTTAGCGGATTCAAAATTTGTTTTCATTTTATATTATAATTATTTTCAAATTTTAATCACAATTGCTTTGATAAGTTTTGTTCAAAAATCAAATTTTTAGGTACGCAAGAATACAAATTAAGCAATAAATTAAAATCCTAATAGCTAATACAAAAAAACGTTGTATGCAACACGTACGCAAATGGCTTTAGCAGACTCATCTTCATATTACAGACTCGGCTAGCGCCTCGTCCGGAAACATTACGATTCACCAAAACAACAACTTTGTGCAAAAATGGTATTCTGTAACCCAAATTTGTATATTCTATAGGTTTTTGTCTTAGTTACAAAATTATAACAGATTTAAAACACATTTTTGTACTAAATTCGAAATAAAACAATAAATAAATAAATAAACACACAAAACATAAAACAAAATTGTGATTCACAATATTGTTTAGATTCGACACAACTTTGGTATTTCGGAATACTAATTTCACAATATTGTGTAAATTGAAAACATTGTGATTACATTTATGTGTTCGGGAATAGAACCACTGGAAAATTGATTGAATTTGAACTGTTAAATTATTACAGGCCGGCAAAGGATATTTGTTGACACTTTTCTTTTTTCTATAGAATTTAAACAGTAAAAATATGGAGGAGCTCAAGCTCTGAGATATCAAGACTTCGGTCTGGGTTAAGGATTTTGATATAGTTTTCGGCAAAAAACTTTTATGAGGACATGGTTTTTAGTTTTGGGCAGCGATGTATATCAAACATAGCTCTTTGTTAAAGTACACGTATTTTTTATCTCTGTTTAAAAATTTATTACAAAACTAACACGAAACATCAATACGTTGCCGGAAAATTATAATCAAAATTCCAAAAATATTGTAAAAATTAAATAAAATCAAACTTTTTCTAAATTCCAATAATATTTCAAAAATTCTTAAAAATTCAAACTTTTTCCAAAATTCTAAAAATATTGCAAAAATTATTACAAAATCAAAAATACAAACTTTTTCAAAATTCCAAAAATATTTCAAAAACTATAACAAATTCAAAAATTTCCATGTCCAATTTCATTTTAAATTACATTTACGTCATAAAAACAGCTACATTTTTTTTTTAAAAAAAATTGGCTAAAAATAAATGAAATCATTTTTTGACACACTTGACATTATTTTTTGACAAACTAATAATGCCATAATTCTCTATAATAATAATAAAACTTCATTTCAAACAAACAATAAATTATATTTTTTTTTTCAAAAAATTGGGTAAAAAAATAAATAAAAATCTTTCTTTTGACACACTTGACAATTTTATTTCAAAGAAACAATTTTATTTTTTTCCAAAAAATTGGGTAAAAAACTAAATAATAGTATAGTAGAATTTTTTTGCCAGCGAACACAAAATTTGTTTGTTATGCGCATATTGTTTGCACATGCGCATGCACATGCGCATATTGTTTGCACATTCAGTGTCTCGATTAAAATATTAAAAAAAACTATTGGGGTCCCATTGAAATGGACAAAAAAAAACGCATAAAATTTATAAATTACTATTGAAATTCAACCAATTATAATAGAAACCTGAAAACTAGTAGAAATATTAATGATTTTGAAGGAAATATAACAAAATTTTGATAATTAAAAATAATTATAATAAAAATAACGACGCCTATGGAAACAAATATAACAACAAACAAATGGTACGAACTAGAAGTAGAAATTTAACTAATATAATTGTTTTGAAAACAAATTTATCCCAAAATAAATAATACATCTCTGTTTTACTTTTTGTCTCATCTTTTATCTCTTGCTGCGTCGTAGCTGTCAGAAATTCGCTGGCAAAAAAATTCTACTATACATTATGATGCTAGGACGTAAGGCTAAAGATTTTGGACGGATGTGGAGTTTGCAAATCGAGGCGCTAGCCGAGATTTGCACCCACATTAAGTCCAAAATAGCTTACGTCCGTGCATCATATACTATTTTTTATTCGCCGCAAGCAAAATATTTTAAGAAAAGTTGTTTATTCTAAATTAAAATTATAAATTTTCATAAATTTTAAAATAAAAATATGTGGAACAAGTAACCTTTGACAAAATATTTATTATTTTTTCCACATTCTTGTGTAGCTATGACAACAAATGATAACAACTATTTTAATTGGATAATGAAATTTTGAATTTGAGGGTTGCTTTGATAAAAAATTTTATTTTTCTTAGAATTTAAACAAATACAAATACTTTTTACTTTTTTGGACGTAGCTATGACAACAAAATAAATAGTTGAAAAGTGATACTTTAAAGCCGCAAATCACAGTAATAAAGTAACACTTTAATATGTAGGCGAATAAAAAAATCTTTTGACACACTTGACAACATTTTTTTGACAAACTTTAATGCCATAATTCTCAATAATAATAATAAAACTTCATTTCAAACAAACAATAAATTATATTTTTTTTTTTTCAAAAAATTGGGTAAAAAAATAAATAAAAATCTTGCTTTTGACACACTTGACAACATTTTTTTGACAAACTTATAATGCCATAATTCTCAATAATAATAATAAAACTTCATTTCAAACAAACAATTGATTTAATTTTTTTTCCAAAAAATTGTGTCAAAAAATAAATAAAAATCTTTCTTTTGACACACTTGACAACATTTTTTTGACAAACTTATAATGCAATAATCTAGATTTTGGTCTCACATACCAATCCCGACCATCAAGATTTCTCCAAATTTAATGTTCCTACTCGTAATCACTTAAAATGAACGTTTTTTAAGCAAAAAATATGCAAATTTCCTTGTTTTGACACACTTGACGATTTTTTTGACACACTTCCGGTACAGTTATCGAACACATCGTCCTTTCGGCTCTTCCCATTGAGTAAACCTATTTTTAGAAAAAAAAAATTTTGAAATCCGTCTAGCGGTTTTCTACATTTCGTCGGTTGTGACGGCCGGCCGGACTGCCGACAGACAGACACACATTTTTTTTTTTTTGCTTTTTTAGAATCAGTAGGTCCTAAAACGTCGAGAAATGCAAAAAAAAAGTGGGGGTAAGAATTTCACTTTGAGCTCATGAATGTAATACTTAGGTCTTTCAGACCGAAGTAAAACAGACATTGAAAACTTATTTTTAAAAGTTTCGTGTTTTAATATTTAAGTAAATTTTCGCTCTTTTATGCTAAATTCTCTTGTCTTTTTTTGATGTTCGAATTTAAGTACCCTTAGTAAAAAGTTCTTTTTAGTACCGGCTTACAAATCGATACAAAACTTTCTCAGAAACAGCTAACTAGCTAAATATTTTTTCTACTACCAAAATTAAAAAATATACTTTCCATGTTTATTCATTGCATCGAAAATTTTCTTTTTCGTCACCAATGATAAAAAAAACCTATACAAATTACTTTCGTACCTAGAAACGAAAGCAATTTTTTGAAAGCCATTTATTTTTTAATTTCTTAACTAGAATAACCAGGGTAGTGCCGTAGACAAAATAGATTACTTTACATGTATAGATTACGCATAGATTACGTGTAAATTACGCGATATATTTTCGTGTAATCTATAATGTAAACTATAATGTAATCTATTTAATTGATATGTGAAGTCTAAAATTTTTTAACAATAAATTAACTTTTTTCAAAATCGCAAGATCTTGTTTTTGACAATATTATTGATCATGTCTTTTGCGAAAAAATTTTCAGTAGGGATAATACAATATTTCCACATATTTCTTCTTAAATCAAAATTAATAGATTACGCCAAATTTACGTAGATGACATTGATTACATTACACAGATTACATGTAATGTAATCTATTTTAGATTACGTGTAAAGGAACAACCCTGGAATAAACCATCCTAGAACACCCGTTAAGAGAGTCAATTGATTGAATGAAATAATTTTGTCAGTGTTAATTTATCTCTCTTGGGAAGATGACGTTAATTTATTTTTGAATTATTTACGGACGATTTACATTAAAAATGTAAAAATAATAATAGTTAACTAAATAATATTCATATATTCTTTTCAAATAGTATGGTAACAAACAGTTGGTGTTACGATATTTTAAAAATAAATTATTTCACCTATTTATTTAAGAAAAACAAAAAAAAATATTTATTTCATAAAATAATTTTTAAGTTGTTTGAAAATGTATCAGGAATTTACGTAACGTCATCCCCATACAAAAACTAAATCAAAACTAATGTTTTTATTTTAGAAATAATAATAAAATTTTTAATTTGATTTTGTTTATTAAAAAACCGTCTTTAATTATAAGCCTACTAGACGCGAAATGCAAAAAACAATGAACCTTTAAAGATGTATTTTTTAATGTTTTTAGGGACTTTATAGACCAAATAGAACAAAAATATAGAATTTGTATTGTAAATAGAATAAAAATATGTATATGAATGAAGTTGACGATTTTTTGTAGGAAAAGACAATCAGGCTTGTAACTAAGTCAAAGTGATTTTTGCACAGCAAGGTTATTAAAGTAAGGCACTTTGCTCGTGTTTTTAAATCATTGATACACCACCGATTTCTGTTAAACTAACAGATCGCTATAAGTTTTACATATATATAGCCCAGTCATTTTAGCGATCAACCTCGGAATGAGAGATAATAAGCTGATTTTTCATATGTACCTTCATTTTGGCGTTCTAAAAGTTGCCTCAAAAGTCTAATAAAATCTCGTGTCTGCGTCGTAAGTTATTCAAGGTCAAAGGTACCAAAAAACAGTTTTTCACGATTATCTCGGTTTCTATTGCTCCACTGACGTTAACATTTATAATAGAAAATGTAGAACATAAAATTTGCAACAAATTTTGTTTAAAACATTTTCTCATGCGCTCAGCCGTTTTTGCGATAGAGGGCGGTGAAGTAGTTTCCTTTTTTTCTTGACTCTGCTGATGCATCAGCGTTTGGCCACAAAATAAACACAGTTTTTTTAATCAAACACTTCATTCCTCTTTTTACGAGGTACACTGGGTGTTGACAAAGATTGATATCCTTCTAAGCGTCGTTTCGATGCCGCTATGGAATTTTTACTGATGTACACTTTTCGACACACAACATGCACATTCACAGAAGTTAAAATATTTAAGAAGTCTATGTCACCATCATTTCAATCGATACTTGCAGTTTTTTAAGTTTTCAAGCCACACATTATCAAAATCACCTTCTGCAAGTGGCTTCTCACAGATAAAACACCAATTTAGCCGTAATTTTCAAAATTTTACGTCCGTCGATGCCGAGTTTGGAAACGAGAATAATCGACAATTATTAAAATGTCAAGGTAATATTCACAAATATTCACGGTTGACCTTACATTACATTACGTATGACTAAGTGCTGTGTGCTCACCGCCTTCTATCGTAAAAACGGTTGAGCGCTAGAAAAAATGTTTCTAATAAAATTGGTCAGAAATTTTATGGTCTACAATTTTTGTATTAAATGTTAACATAATTGGAGCAATAGATAATCGATAACAACTATTGTTAATTACCTTTGACCTTGAATAAATTACGACGCAGACAGGAGATTTTATGAGACTTTTGAGGCAACTTTTAGAACGCCAAAATGAAGGTATACACGAAAATTCAGCTTATTATCTCTCATTCTGAGGTTAACCCATTTCATATGCTAAAATGACTGGACTAATATATATATGCATATAATATTCGTAATATGTATCTAGAATAACGTTGCGTTTTCTGTGTCTTTTGTCGAGGTGTGTTTAATAAATAATCAAATATAGAATATCAATAATGTTAAATAATTTTAAATTACCATTCGAAAGAAGAAATAAATCTCAAATTTTAAATTTTGAATTTTATACTATGAATGAATTGAGGAAAATTTAAATTATCAAAAAATTATTTTAAACGATTAACAAAACCATTTTTAAGTAACTGTTCCTTTATTTCTATTTATGTACCCGTTTTTCCTTAATTTTCTATTTTTTCAATCAATTAATTGTATAAATATACATTGTGAATAGAAAAAGTAATTTATAACATAAAAGCTAACAAGTTTTGTATTGTTTGTAGAGAATTTTAAATATTTAGAATATTTCAATTAGACATGTACAACTTTAAGTTCGAGTTTTGTGATTAATTAATTTACAAGAAACCTCAATAATTCATGTTTTTGTTTATAAAGATTTAATTATTTTGTATATTTAACACTTTTTATTTAATATTTAGTTTTTCTATTATAAAAAGAATAAAAATATTTACATTTACATATGATAATTTTTGTTATACAACATTTATTTTCGTAATTTTAGAAAAATTATTTCTAGTTTTTTCTAGGATAATAAGATTACTTTATATGTATATTGCTTTAATAAAATCTAACTAATATCTTCTCTACATTATTTAAAAATTAAAATTAATTATTGCTGTCAGAGATGTATATATACTATAAAAATTTTTGTAATATCCGCTATTTACAATTACGTTAATAAATTAATGTTAGAACTTAGTATTTAATTATTCGAATTTACTATTGAAAATTTACCTATGAACAAAAATAATAGCAGTCAGAAAACTATCAGTAAGATTTTAGCAAATATAAATGAATCCTTGGGTTGATAAAAGAATTACCGCCGTAAATATCCATGATATCCCATATGTGTATTGCCCATTGCGCGCTCTGTAGCTTTTTCGATGCTACGATGAACACAACGATAGCAACACACATATGACAAACATCACTTGAAGAGTATACGACGAAATGCACGTCGGAAATCTTTATTAAAAATCGTATAGATGGCAGGATTTAATGCAGAATTCATGTAACCCAACCAAAATGCTACAGCAAATGCTGAATCTGGTATTTTACATTTTCTACATGCCGGAGTTAATATATAAAGAAAAAAAAACGGAAGCCAACAGGCAATAAAGCTCCCCATTATTAAACCTAAAATTAATGTTGCTCGTTTCTCTTTTTTTCTAGCAATTCTACGTTTTTCTTTTTCTGGATCTCGAGGCTTTTGTATTTTAGGAATAGCTGGTTCTAATTCAGTTGTGTCTACAGAGTTTTGTAAATTTTCAATTTGTTGCTGTTGTTGCAATTGTTGTTGTACTTTTGCATCTCTGCGTCTTTGTTGGTTTTTTTTACCGAAAATCGGTTGACATAACTTAAATTTCAATGGTTTAACTACAGCACAACGACTAACAACACCTGAATCTGAGCTTGATGGATCAAATTCGCTAACCATATCAGTATCAATCCCAACTGATAGCGCACGACATCGATTTTGCATATGGAAATTAGATTGCGACACAAGTAATTCATTTGTTTGTGTTGTTGAACTAGTGCCATTTTGTGGTCCACGAACGGCAAGAGAACTATGCGTTGCACCTATTGTACTAACTTTTAATGTATCTTTATCGTTTTGATCACCATCACATGCTTCGCTTGTTGATATATCTGATGCTAAATCACATGTTACCACTGGAATTTGCATATTACCACCTTTATTGGGTTCTGATTCGATTGTGGCAATCTGATGTTGCTGTGACGTTGACGCACTAGGCACTGATGGCATCGGTATTGTTCCACCTTTGATTGGTGAAACTGTAAAACTTGTTACTTTCTGTTTAATAAGAGGTAAAAAACAAAACCTTAATTATCATTAAACTTGATGCTTTAATAGTTTTGTGTTACCTGGTCATTTGTTTTTTTACGAAGAGGTTTTTTAATTCCACGCCTTGCTCTTCGCTTGGCAGCAAAGTAAATTCTAATATACACAAAAACCATTATACAACTTGGAATATAAAAAGATCCTAATGCTGAATATAATACATATCCTATGTCTTCACTGAGCTGTAAAGAAAAAAAAATGCCATTATAAAGTGGGCGCAATAATTTTGTTGGATTGAACCTAAAATATCAATAAAAATCTAGTTAATTAAAACGTCAATTTGCAACTACATATTTAAACAGTTACAAGACGTATATTTTTTTTATCAAATGCTCTATGCTATGCTTAGGTTTGTTCTATGATTTTATGGATATTTTTAAACTCTTTTAAGAGTTCATTGAGTTCATTAAACTCTTTTAAGAGTTTTACTTAAAAGTAATATTTTCGATTTATTTTAATAAAAAAGTCAAGTATTATAAATAATGTACTAAATATTTTTTTATGTTTTAAGCAAACATACAATTGTTGTAAGGCCAAATAGGTTAAGCACAATATTATATACTTCAAAAATGTAACCCTAGAAATATTGCTGTCCCATTAAATAAAGTTAAAAAAAATTTAATGAATAATGTTTCTCCCTAATTTAGAGTGGATACTTTTTCAACTTTTTTAGTACGATTTGAAAAAAAATGTAACTACATATATGTATTGTATATCCTTTATCGTAAATTACATTTAGTATATTGAGAATTCATTTCTTTTTAAAATAAAAATCAGTTAAATTCAATATATAAATAAAAAATAATTATAAAAATTTTTTTTCACGATCAGGCGATTTTGCATGTTTACTGATTCGTAAATAAACATAGCAAGTTTCGTTTTTCTACTCCTATCACAGTAAATTATAAATTACATCACACTATCCATGACATGTAAATTGATAGCGTAATTGAAATTCAAATAGCGTGCGGTAAGTAAAAAAAAGCGTGCGGTAATGAATTTTCATATAATATATTACCGCACTCTTTTAATAAAAAGAAAAAATTTTATTTAAAGAAAAATTTGATTTTTTAAAAATTAAATATTTCAATTCATTTTGACACAGAATAATGCAAAGCCAACCACAATTTGTAAAATGTTTGCATTTAATTTATAATTAGTATTTCTTTTTTTCAAGTAATTATATGCGTTTGGGCATTAAAACAAAGCCGTAGAAAAAATGTATAACAAATCTCGAGTTGTAAAGCATTTTCCATGCTACGCGTCTCGTGCGTAAGATTTTCCCTCGCATGTAAAATGATATTTACAACTCTAGATATGTTACTATTACAAATCACAGGTCGGTAAGTAATTACTTATCGATCATGCAGGTGCAGTGCGTCAATTGGGTAGGGCTGGGGGGGGGGGGGGTGCATTGCCCCCCCCCCCCCCCCCAAGGATCTGATACTATCAATACATCGATTCAAGAAAACCATCCAATACACTATAAAAATTTCAATGCACTGTTAATTTGTAAATTCGTCTAATTTTAAGAAGATTTACTTAACTAATATACCAATTTTATCGCATACTATTAATTGAAACATATCTGATAATATAATTATTACGTTACATATTATTTTGGCCCGACTGAAGTACAGTTCACCGCAATATTCAAACCGTTATCGTTCTTTGTATCAAGGACTAGAGCGCCACTGATACGAAAGGCGGTCGTATTGCTTCTAATTTTCTGATGAAATCAGTTTTATAAACAAAACACGATCGTTCTTCCAAAAACGCCGTGGGTGCGTATTTTGACAAAATTCTATCGTACTATAAGGTGCGCGGCATCACCGCTTTTAGAAGAACGATTGTGTTTTGTTAATAAGATATTCGTGTCTGAGCCAGAGGAAACAAAATATTTCATTGTATAGTGTTCCTTGAGAGTTCAAAGTGCAGTATTTAACATTCAAATTTCAATTGTTATTGGCCATTGGTAATTTATATAAACTTAAAAGTAAGTACATGCAGGAGAACACAACCTAATTATTATTAATGGTATAGATTTGCAAAAGATAGAACGAGAGGTATACTGTATACCTCTTATACTTACAGAATACAGAAAAGATATTAATTATTTAGTAAAATTAAAATAAATTGTTTCAATTGTTTTGCAGTCTTTACTTGTGTAACAAAAGTTTTAAGCTACTATAAAAGGTAAATTTATACTAATTTTTAAAATTATATTTAAAAAGTTCTCCTGCAAATCAAGACGGATAGAAAACGTTTACGTAAATTCTTATACGATATTGAATTGGACTATCCTTTTATAAAAAATTCAAAATATAACGACGCAAAAGTTTAGTGTATTACCAGTCGGAGTGAATTTGCAAATTAACAGTGGACATTATGATATTAAAAGACATATAGATACAGATAAACATAAAAAAGCGTAGCTATAAGCCGCCAGCTCCAGTAGCTTGAACAAGTTTTGTTGTTATTTTGTTTTCTTGTTGTTATTTTACATTGACAAAAAGTTAGTTGCAATTCGCGCTGATAATACGAACACCAATTTTAGTGGTGTCACGTCAAGGGGTGAAAATTTAAAAACAAGCTAAACTCGAATTTGAACCAGAGTGTATTGGGTATTGGATTTGCAGCTTATATTCTAAATAATGCAATAACAAATGCTGCTGATTTAAATGGCAGGGTTAAAAAATTGGATATTTTACTGTCTTTACTGGAGACGTTGAAGGAGGTCTGCCGCAAAAGTAATGTCGAACATAACCAACTTATTGGATACAGTAAAAGTCGCTGGCTGGCGGTAATGGCAGCACTAGTAAGAATTTAGAAAATGTACGAACCACTGCAACCATATTTCCTAACGGTTGAATGTCCAATTAAAATAAAAGAATTTTTTGAAGAATTAAATAGTAAACAAATAGTAAAGGAAAGCATTAAATAGTAAATTTATGCACAATCTAGTTAGCACGTTTTCACCGTTCTACTTTCTCGCAATAGAAATTCTAATTAGTTAGTACTTGGAAGATGGTTTGCATTTTGTCCCACATTTTAACGATTCGGCTCTGGTCAGTTTAGGGTAGACATAAAACTTTCTCTCTGAGACAAATAAAGGAAAACAAACAAACAAAAAAACGATTCGACATAAGAGGAGTCACGTAGGGATTGCAATCCCGTGGTGTTTTATGGATCCTGGGACTATGTGACTCATAAATTTTAAATCCCGGGATGCCCGGGATCTAAAACATCGTATAGAAAAACCATCCTTTTTTTCTATGCTGCACGATCTGCTGTCGTTTACAAATTCACTCTCTGAACAGTTACAAAGCAAAGATATAATAATTTCTAGCACAAGCGCTTTAATTAAAACTACTTTCTTGATGCTTAAACAATGCAGAGATGATACTAAATTTAAAATTATTTTTAACAAATAAAGGGATTTTGCAGAACTTTGCGGCATTCGCCTAGATGAAACAACACCAGCAGACTAGCAGAGTAACCATTGTGGCTCAAAAGCATTTTATTTTTATTTCTAAGTCGATGCATTTAAATGCTTTTAAATATATGTGTGTATAAAAACGTGTATGTTATGTTTTACGAAAAAAATCTTTTTATGTCATTGAAATTCTCGCCCCCCCTAAGATTTTGGTGAAATGACGTCAGGGCGGTAAGTAATTACTTAGTGGTAAGGGTGACCTCAGGGTGTGAATAAGAACGATTTTTAGTTAAATAATTGTGTACGTCTATTTACTAGTTAAATTTAAATAATATTCTTTTAAAAATATTGCAATTAAAAGATTTAAAAGCAATTTATTCTGAAAAAATACTTGATAAAATTAAGTTTTGCAACAAAAAATCCTATAAAATTATGATGAAACGCAAAGCTTACTATTTTGAAATGACATTTTAAGAAATTTTCTTTAATACAGTGGCCCATTCCTCGATGAAATTGAAATCGAATCTGCAAATCGACTTAAAAATTTCAATTTACTCTGCTATCCTACTTGAGTAAATTTTGACAGATTGTGTTGAAATTCAAATAATATTTGTTTTTCCATAATTATTTTTTCGTAATTTAATTTTAGTAGAAGAAAATAAAGCAAAACAAAAAATAATATATCAGCGAGAATCCTTAAAAATTTCAATTACATCGGCATTTTAGAGAAATGGGCTACAGTCTTATAAAAAACATTAAAACTTGAATTTTGTGAATGAATTTTATTATTTAAATAATTTTCATTGAATTTTTATTGATCGTACAAAAAATGTTATAAGCATTTTGGGCATTAAGAGTATTACCGATTTCGGATATATTAGAGATCTCGACTTCGTCTCGATCTCAAAACATATATTCTCAATCACTAAAACACTCTTACTGCCCTCAATACTTAAATAACTATTAATTCGTATATTTAATTCGAGTTTCACAATATTTGTTACCATATCTGGTAGTGGTAAGTAAAATTTATTGATTTAATTTTAATGTTCAAATTCTGATTGAATGATTATTCATTTAATCAAGATCAACTACCGATCTATTAAACTATGTAGCGCATTGTTGGAACAGCATACTTGATAAAGGTGGTGAAACATACGTATCGCTTTAGACATCTCCAAGGCATTCGATCGAGTCTGGTATGCCAACTTAATCAACAAGCTCGTTGCGTATGGTTTTCATCCCAATGTTGTGAAGCTGATTCAAAATTTTCTATCCAACCGATACGTTTCGGTAACCTTAGACGGATTTTCATCTGAGTCTTAACTAATTAACGCTGGTGTACCCCAAGGCTCAGTATTGTCCCCAACCCTATTTTTGATTTATATCAACGAATTGTTGAAAATCACCAGCAACCCAATAAATAGTTTTGCAGATGATAGTACTCTGCACAAGTCGTTCGAGCCCCTTTCTTCAAAAGGTAAAATGCACGAACGAATTAATCCTGCCCGGAGAGAAGCTGCCATAAACGTGAACAAAGACCTGAATAAAGTCGCCGACTGGGGTGACCAAAACCTTGTCAATTTCAACTCCACCAAAACACAGCTGTTGATTGTTTCCAGATTAAAGACCGAGTTCCCCAAAGACATTTTATTTATTATGTGTGATGAACCAATAGGTGAATGTAAAAACATTCGTTTATTGGGTGTCACAGTTTCAAATGATCTACTCTGGAACGATCATGTAATGGCGATGGCAAAAGGCGCGTCTAAAAAACTCGGCCTCCTAAATAGATGCGAAAAATGTTTTACTCCATACCAATTGCTCCATGTTTATAAGTCCTATATTCGTCAAGTTTGGGGTGCTGCCTCTGTTTCCATCTTGGCCCTCTTGGACTCTGTTCAAAAGCGAGCTATACGAATTGTGGGTGATCGAGCTTTGACATCAAAACTTGATTCCCTACAACATGGTCGCACTGTTGCTGACCTCGTTGTTTTTTACAAATATCGTCATCAGCAGTGCTCAGATGAAATCAGCGGCATCATGCCTCAAACTTATTCTTACCCCCGTTCCACTCGGCAATCGGCTGCCGCAACCGGTGAAACGGTAAAGATCCCGCGCTGTCATACTGGCAGATCGCAGAGAGACTTCTTTGTCCGAACTGCGTACAAATGGAATAGTTTGCCGGAACACTTAGTCTCAGGTGGCTTCAACCCGCAGATGTTTAAAAAAAAGCGTTAATCTACACCTTAGAACGCCAGTTGTTGTGGGACCCAGGTCTAGACCTAGGTCTTAAAAGGTATTTATGTGTTGTTGTGACACATATTCTAAACCCTATTACACAGCACATTTTATTAAAAAAAAAAAAAAAAATTTAATCAGAATTTGTACACTAAAATTCTGATTAAATGATTATTTAAAGATGTTCCAGATTTTAAATTTCTATTGACATGTTTGGGATTTTTATATGACATGATATTAAACTAAGATAAAAAACCTGAAATTTAATTTTTCTCAGTGAACAATAATATAGCAACAAAGCATTATTTTTACCGCTCTTTCTATTTTAACTAACCAGATGTCTTCTTGATTGTATAGCAAAACACAATTATGAGATTATCCTTGAACGCTAACGCTATAAATCAACCGCTATTTGTAGCCCAATATTAGCGACTAGGTAGCGTTAGACAAATGGATGTTGGTATAAATTAGATCAACATATTATAATTTCTTCACATTGCTTTTTTAAATAAAATTGTAGAAATCACAATATGTGTCACAACAACACTTAAAATCTTTTAAGACCCAATCCTATAAGAACACGCGTTCAAAGACGTCAATTTACGAAAATTTTTTGTTTGTTTAAGAGTGGATAACTGAACAATAACATATTGTTACGATTGTACATAAACACAATGAAATACAAATTGTATTCAACGTCACATTTTTTCAAGAAAAACGGTTAAAATAAGCAACAACAACAATATGAAATAAATTTACAATAATTTATGAATCAAATCAACATAACGTAAAAAAATCGTATATTTTAATATTTTCTCACGGTTTCTAGACCTAGTGACCGAAAGTGACTCGAGAAAGTGAATCGAGAAATTATGCAGTATTGTATATAAAAAACAGAATTAGTTAGTTTTATTTTAGACCTGCGATGGTGTAAAGTTATAAATAAAATTAACTGTAACAGTTGTCAATATTTGATTATGTTAAATTAAATTAATTATAAACAAAATGTTCTACCGTGTATCTGAAATCGTGTTAATATGAGTTATTTTCAAATAAGTTTTTGTAAATAAAGTGTCAAGTATTATTGAGTAGAAATATTTTGTGTATTACTTTGACAGCGTTCAATTCAATTGACAGCGTTCAGCTTAGACAGCGTACTTGCAATTTCTATAATGAACCGTTGGAGTTTCTGAAGCTGCTGAAAGAATATTCTAGTAAAGAATATTGCTTGCTGTATTGTAACCTGTCGTTGTGGAATAATTAAAGAGTTGAATACATTATAAAACCTGGTGTTTTTACTTACTAATCAGTGATCGAATCCAGGAAGATATTGCGTTTATCGAATTCAGAGTAAGGCCAATTCGAAGTAAGGTTGGAAAAACGTAACATCGGCGGATTAGTAATCTGTTGATAATGGTTTTCTTAAGTGAGTTAAAAGCTTCTGAGCTGAAGAATGAACTAGAACAACGTGGATTGTCAACGAACGGAAACAAAAGTGAATTAATGTTACGGCTTCGAGAAGCTATGGAAGCCAATGGAACAGAAGTGAAAAGTTACCAGTTAAAATTACAACAAATAGTGGAATACAAACCAGAATAGTTACAGAAAATACGGATTTAATAGTCGCTGATGAGGAGCAAAGTTTTGTTGTGGAAACAACAACACAATTATTATCTTTAAACTTCGGTTTCAGTTGATGGCGGTTATCAATCAAATCAATGCAAATTTGGTTGCCAATAAAGACGAGTTGAACCAAAAATATGATCAACAAAATCTTAACATCAATCAACAGTTGGATATAGTTCACAATAATATGGCTGCTAATAAGAAATAAATTACTGCAACACTTGCTGCAAATAAAAATGAGATGACAAAGCAAATAAATGAGTTGAACATTAGCCTATATCAACCCTTGGACTAGAAACTTCTACAAATGTCCGCGGCAATCGTAACTAAAGTTGATGATTTTGAGAAGAAGTTGCAGGATGTTGAAACGGCTAAAGTGACTTCTCAGGCAAGTATTAAATTTAAGTATTAAATTAAAACCACCATCAAACGACGGTAGCACTTCATACGGCATCTTCAAGTTCCACTTCGAGACAGCAAAAGACCAAAACGTTTGGAACGTTGAAAATCGTCTAGCTGCCTTGATAATTGCGCTTGAGGGTTCACCGCACAGGCGGTGCCGGAAAAGGACCGAAAAAAATTATGCCGAGGTGATGAACGCGTTGGAGCGGAAATGCGGAAGTGATCATAAAAAATTATACAGGATCGATTTAAAAGGTCTCTTGCAGCGAAATGGAGAATCTCTACAGGACTATTCCTCGGTAGTGGAGTGACTTGTACATTTGGCACACTCGAACACGCCCCCATATTATATGGAGAAGATGAAGATCACCTAAGGCGACATTCATTGAAACAATTGCAAACGCAATGCAATATAAGATGGTACAGAAAATCTGTATGCCATCTGTTGGATGCAGAAAATGGAATGTAGAGAGTAACATCAGAGGAGAAATATTTGCACACAGAGATGGAAGCGACATCAGATGTTGGGTATTTTTGAAGACGTTTACATGGTACAGAAGTGCAGCAAAAATAAAGAAGCAGAAAGATCGTCGTCCTCTGTGAAGAACAAGGGAGCCCAAGAAAAGGTTCACGTAGAGTTCAGGAGCAGCAGAAGGAAACTCCTGTGTTGGATATGTTGGAAATCGGGCCATATCTTAGAAGACTGCTGGAACAGGAAGTGTAACAGATCTTCGTCTCCTATTCAACGGGGGTCCGTTAAAATTGTAAATGTTATGCCAAGAAGTGAGAACAATGTTACCTACATCACAATTTCGAGAATTGTAGTAAACGGTGAACGTTTGGGTATCGCAGAAGAAATCGAAGGTAAAAGTTGCTTCATGACACTGATACAGGTTCAGCTCGAACATTCGTTCGCAAAACTTTAATTGGCAGCGTTTTAGTACCATCCCAGCCAGCACACTTAGTGAAATTTAGGTGAACCATTTTGGGATTTGATTAAATTTAAGTAAAAGTTTGGTTAAATATGTGTAATGGATAGCCTGGAAGAATGCTTGTACACAGTGTATTATAGTCTCTGATTCTTTAGTTGTCATTTGTGATTACCATAAGTAGCTCGTAATAGTTTCTCATCCATCCACCATCAATAGTCATATTTCTTATATTCTCCGTAACCTATAGTTTTTTATTTTTCTTAAAATTTAGCTAAATTTTCGTTAGCTGGACAGACACATTTGAAAAGAATTGAACTAATTGCACTAATTTTAAATTGTAATTAATTAAAAATTTTCACTACTTGTGGTAAACTTAAATTTTAATCGAAAATTGCATGAATGTAAAATTTTCCTTAAATGTTATCTATATAAACACTATAATTTAATTTTACAACCCGCTAAAATTGACTCACACTGCGTTTCCATCCGATTAATTTCACTATACTATTTGAATTTGGATTCTCCATATATTAACCGCTATTAAACGACAAAGTTTTCAAACCTCATAACAGCTGTGCGTATTTGTCCAATCGTCAACATACAAAGAATTATTATCTTGCTTTGTTAAACGTTCGATTTATCTTTGTATGAATATTTTACTTCAAACAATCTTTCCGCTATGGAACTGAACTTCACTGTACTGCTATTGTGGATTGTAGTTTTGTAATACCTAAGCACCATAACGTCGATTGAACTTGTATTTAATTCATTTTAAATTCAATGTTGAATGTTATCAATGTATCGGAAATGATTTGTGTCACAAAATTATTTTTGTGCAATATTATCAAATCATAAACAGTTTTGTGTAACTATAAAAATTTCTAACAATTGTATGCTTGATGTAAATTAATTGTCTTACATCTAAAACCCTGTATTCGAGTTTTTTCGATATTGAAATTTTTGGCTATATAAAGAGCCACTGTAACTTTTCAGTCTCTTAGTTCTATTACCTTTTGATTTTGGTGGTTAACGTCTATGAAGATTATTACAATTATCCTATTGGATTCATCGTTTTGTGTGTGTTGATTTTGACGTTTGTCGACGATGGAGGTCAACTTTTTTGGATAGAACTTGTAAATTTCCAGAGATAAAAACAACATCATTTCTCAGGGTAAAGTATCCAAAAATTTAATTTGCCTGGTTGTAATTACCGGAGGATATTAAAATATGAATATGCATGGCCAAAGGCCGGCTTTTTTGTCCCAATATATGCTCTAAACAAGTTGTCGAGCATTACGGTATTTAACATAACCTCGAAATTCAAACGTCTAAAAATAAAATGAATAGTGTAACTTAAAACTGAGGTGCCTTAATGCTAGGACTGAATCGATATTGGTGGAACCAATAGTGTAGTCAGAATCAATGGTTCCGTGTATTGAACTTAAAAACCACCAAAAACAAAAAAAATTATTGTATGTTTGTTTGTGTCCCGTACTTTTAAATTCGTGTTAATTTATTGGAATGTTAATTTTACGATGTCCGTATTATGATGTCATAGTTTTTTTTTTGGATGTTTGATCAGGTGAAATCAGCGAGCAAGCCTTTAATTTGGATAGTCAAATCAACTACAGATATAATGAACAATGGCCGTAACCTTAGTTTTGGCAGGGTGAATTCTATAAATATCAGTATAGTGTAATAGTGTTTGCTTTGATGGATGCATCAAACTCATACTGAATTGTGTCCGAACTTGTTTATTTGTATAAATAACAATAACCTTGAGTCATATAATGCAATAGTTTAATAGTGGTCGTTTGTGTAATTGCTTAAAATTAAATATCAACCCGGAGGAGTTTTGCTTTGTTGAATGGAGTGAAATTAAACCTAAAAGATTCACCGTTAGTATTTGCTTTGTCCAACCAAAACCAAAAATTAAAATATTAAGCCATAATGTTTGCCTTGGTAAACTAATTAAAGTTAAACTTAATTCGTCAGAATTAGTAGTCTGTAAGTGTCAATGAACTTGGATTATATAATACAATAGTGATTGTTTGGTTTAATCAAATTATAATTTAAAATTAATATGTGTGGATTAAGACTGCAATTAAGAGTAATATACTTGAAATTTAACTGTCAATGATACTTTTGTTTTTTTTTTTGTTGTGGACCATCAAGAATTCATACCATATCTGTATAATAGTGCAACAGTTACGTCATCCGTTTCAAATTGTACAACACATAATATTTGCATAGCAGGTTCATCATTCACAACGAAATTTTTGTACAATCTTTGCATCAACAATCCATCTTGGCACTATTTACAACGAATTGTGTTTATCTACTAATTATTGCCTCGTATTTTCGACGCATGCAACCGTATTGGCAATTGAATCACTTTATATATCCGAATTCGTGTCTGATATTCTCCACGTTTCCAACTACATTTACGAATTTATGCAACGCTTGCTTATATCCATTATTACATTGAAGTTTCAAAATATTCAGCTGTATGTGCAAGTTGTACAACGTTTTTGCATACAAGTTCTCGCATGGTGTTTTTCATTTATTCAACTGTATTCGTTAACTTATTCGACGTTTATTTATACAAACTGTTGCCGGGTAATTTCCACGGATTCAGCTATAAGTACGAAGTTATTCAACGATTTATTGCATGGTATTGTCAGCGTATCCGGATTTAATTACAAATTTATTTAACGTATTGTAGTATGGTATGTTCAACTTTTTCAACTATATGCGCAAATTGTTTCAACGATTATTTATACAAACCATAACACTGTGTTTTCACCGTATGCAGCTGTGTTTGCAAATTGTTCAACGAGTGTTTATGCCAACTATTGCCTGGAATTGTCAACGTATTCAACCGTGTTCACGAATTGATTTAACGATTATCTATATAAAAGTTACTACATCATAGTTTCTGCATATTCAACCGTAATTACCAATCTCTGCCGCGAATTGCAGCAGTGCATTGTCACTGTATTCATCTTTATTCAAAACTTTTCTCAACGACTATTTATCCGAATTGTTTACCAAGTTATTTAACGTTTATTGATACAAAATATTTCATCGAACCTTCAACGTAGTCAACTGTACGTGCAAGTTTATTCAACGATTATTTCTATCAAATATTATATTGAATTTTCTCCGTGATCAACTACAATTGCAAATTGAGTCACGTTTATTTATATACGAATTTATATTGTATCTACCACGTATTCAACTATAGTTGTGCACTCATTCAACTATTATTTATAACAATTATCGCTGCGTATTTTTTTTCAACGTATTAACTAATTCAACGAATTACTAATATCCAATACTGCTGCGTACGTTGCAACGTGTCCAGCTATAATCATAAACGTATTCAACTATTATTAATATCAAATACTGTTGAGTATTTGTTTTCAACGTATTTCAACTTTAATTATGCTTTATTCAACGATTATTTATATCAACTATTGCTGAGTATTTGTTTTCAACGTGTGCAACTGTCACTATGAACTAATTCAACGAGTATTTAGATACATTGTTGCTTTGTATTTTTTTTAACCTACTCAACTATAATTGTCAAGTTAGTCAACGTTTGTTTGTACAATTATTACCTGATCTTTTCAACCTATTCAACTATAATTGCCAATTTGATCAACGCTTGATTGTACAATTTATTGCTGGAACTTCTCGATGTATCCCTATATTGCAGTGCTGATGGAGGGCTGAATAAAATCTGATTGGAGGCCAGGAGGATATAACCATGGGTGAGTGTAATTGATTTATTTTCCATTTCTCCGTATGATTTAGGGGGTGAATGAGTGTGTGTGTGTGTGTGTGTGTGTGTGTGTGTGTGTGTGTGTGTGTGTGTGTGTGTGTGTGTGTGTGGGCGTATGTGAGTGAACGAGGGGGTTGAACGTGCCGACCGTGGTTCTTTCGTAGAAGGGGGTCGCCAGAGCCTCATTTTCTCCCTTGTAATTTTTTTTTCATTTCCGTATATTTGATGAAAATTGCGTACCTTTCCGTATTTGTGCTGAAGCAGCAGGTTTATATTATCTCCTACTCACGATGATTGAGACTAAGTCGAATGGCAATACAACAAATCTAGGTACGCATCCTGCTAAGCCCCTCCCATTATCATCTTGAGAGGCACTTCATTACATATGTGGAAAAAGGTAAAAGATGAATGGGTATTTTTGAAGACGTTTACATGGTACAGAAGTGCAGCAAAAATAAAGAAGCAGAAAGATCGTCGTCCTCTGTGAAGAACAAGGGAGCCCAAGAAAAGGTTCACGTAGAGTTCAGGAGCAGCAGAAGGAAACTCCTGTGTTGGATATGTTGGAAATCGGGCCATATCTTAGAAGACTGCTGGAACAGGAAGTGTAACAGATCTTCGTCTCCTATTCAACGGGGGTCCGTTAAAATTGTAAATGTTATGCCAAGAAGTGAGAACAATGTTACCTACATCACAATTTCGAGAATTGTAGTAAACGGTGAACGTTTGGGTATCGCAGAAGAAATCGAAGGTAAAAGTTGCTTCATGACACTGATACAGGTTCAGCTCGAACATTCGTTCGCAAAACTTTAATTGGCAGCGTTTTAGTACCATCCCAGCCAGCACACTTAGTGAAATTTAGGTGAACCATTTTGGGATTTGATTAAATTTAAGTAAAAGTTTGGTTAAATATGTGTAATGGATAGCCTGGAAGAATGCTTGTACACAGTGTATTATAGTCTCTGATTCTTTAGTTGTCATTTGTGATTACCATAAGTAGCTCGTAATAGTTTCTCATCCATCCACCATCAATAGTCATATTTCTTATATTCTCCGTAACCTATAGTTTTTTATTTTTCTTAAAATTTAGCTAAATTTGCGTTAGCTGGACAGACACATTTGAAAAGAATTGAACTAATTGCACTAATTTTAAATTGTAATTAATTAAAAATTTTCACTACTTGTGGTAAACTTAAATTTTAATCGAAAATTGCATGAATGTAAAATTTTCCTTAAATGTTATCTATATAAACACTATAATTTAATTTTACAACCCGCTAAAATTGACTCACACTGCGTTTCCATCCGATTAATTTCACTATACTATTTGAATTTGGATTCTCCATATATTAACCGCTATTAAACGACAAAGTTTTCAAACCTCATAACAGCTGTGCGTATTTGTCCAATCGTCAACATACAAAGAATTATTATCTTGCTTTGTTAAACGTTCGATTTATCTTTGTATGAATATTTTACTTCAAACAATCTTTCCGCTATGGAACTGAACTTCACTGTACTGCTATTGTGGATTGTAGTTTTGTAATACCTAAGCACCATAACGTCGATTGAACTTGTATTTAATTCATTTTAAATTCAATGTTGAATGTTATCAATGTATCGGAAATGATTTGTGTCACAAAATTATTTTTGTGCAATATTATCAAATCATAAACAGTTTTGTGTAACTATAAAAATTTCTAACAATTGTATGCTTGATGTAAATTAATTGTCTTACATCTAAAACCCTGTATTCGAGTTTTTTCGATATTGAAATTTTTGGCTATATAAAGAGCCACTGTAACTTTTCAGTCTCTTAGTTCTATTACCTTTTGATTTTGGTGGTTAACGTCTATGAAGATTATTACAATTATCCTATTGGATTCATCGTTTTGTGTGTGTTGATTTTGACGTTTGTCGACGATGGAGGTCAACTTTTTTGGATAGAACTTGTAAATTTCCAGAGATAAAAACAACATCATTTCTCAGGGTAAAGTATCCAAAAATTTAATTTGCCTGGTTGTAATTACCGGAGGATATTAAAATATGAATATGCATGGCCAAAGGCCGGCTTTTTTGTCCCAATATATGCTCTAAACAAGTTGTCGAGCATTACGGTATTTAACATAACCTCGAAATTCAAACGTCTAAAAATAAAATGAATAGTGTAACTTAAAACTGAGGTGCCTTAATGCTAGGACTGAATCGATATTGGTGGAACCAATAGTGTAGTCAGAATCAATGGTTCCGTGTATTGAACTTAAAAACCACCAAAAACAAAAAAAATTATTGTATGTTTGTTTGTGTCCCGTACTTTTAAATTCGTGTTAATTTATTGGAATGTTAATTTTACGATGTCCGTATTATGATGTCATAGTTTTTTTTTTGGATGTTTGATCAGGTGAAATCAGCGAGCAAGCCTTTAATTTGGATAGTCAAATCAACTACAGATATAATGAACAATGGCCGTAACCTTAGTTTTGGCAGGGTGAATTCTATAAATATCAGTATAGTGTAATAGTGTTTGCTTTGATGGATGCATCAAACTCATACTGAATTGTGTCCGAACTTGTTTATTTGTATAAATAACAATAACCTTGAGTCATATAATGCAATAGTTTAATAGTGGTCGTTTGTGTAATTGCTTAAAATTAAATATCAACCCGGAGGAGTTTTGCTTTGTTGAATGGAGAGAAATTAAACCTAAAAGATTCACCGTTAGTATTTGCTTTGTCCAACCAAAACCAAAAATTAAAATATTAAGCCATAATGTTTGCCTTGGTAAACTAATTAAAGTTAAACTTAATTCGTCAGAATTAGTAGTCTGTAAGTGTCAATGAACTTGGATTATATAATACAATAGTCAGAATTAGTAGTCTGTAAGTGTCAATGAACTTGGATTATATAATACAATAGTGATTGTTTGGTTTAATCAAATTATAATTTAAAATTAATATGTGTGGATTAAGACTGCAATTAAGAGTAATATACTTGAAATTTAACTGTCAATGATACTTTTGTTTTTTTTTTTTGTTGTGGACCATCAAGAATTCATACCATATCTGTATAATAGTGCAACAGTTACGTCATCCGTTTCAAATTGTACAACACATAATATTTGCATAGCAGGTTCATCATTCACAACGAAATTTTTGTACAATCTTTGCATCAACAATCCATCTTGGCACTATTTACAACGAATTGTGTTTATCTACTAATTATTGCCTCGTATTTTCGACGCATGCAACCGTATTGGCAATTGAATCACTTTATATATCCGAATTCGTGTCTGATATTCTCCACGTTTCCAACTACATTTACGAATTTATGCAACGCTTGCTTATATCCATTATTACATTGAAGCTTCAAAATATTCAGCTGCATGTGCAAGTTGTACAACGTTTTTGCATACAAGTTCTCGCATGGTGTTTTTCATTTATTCAACTGTATTCGTTAACTTATTCGACGTTTATTTATACAAACTGTTGCCGGGTAATTTCCACGGATTCAGCTATAAGTACGAAGTTATTCAACGATTTATTGCATGGTATTGTCAGCGTATCCGGATTTAATTACAAATTTATTTAACGTATTGTAGTATGGTATGTTCAACTTTTTCAACTATATGCGCAAATTGTTTCAACGATTATTTATACAAACCATAACACTGTATTTTCACCGTATGCAGCTGTGTTTGCAAATTGTTCAACGAGTGCTTATGCCAACTATTGCCTGGAATTGTCAACGTATTCAACCGTGTTCACGAATTGATTTAACGATTATCTATATAAAAGTTACTACATCACAGTTTCTGTATATTCAACCGTAATTACCAATCTCTGCCGCGAATTGCAGCAGTGAATTGTCACTGTATTCATCTATATTCAAAACTTTTCTCAACGACTATTTATCCGAATTGTTTACCAAGTTATTTAACGTTTATTGATACAAAATATTTCATCGAACCTTCAACGTAGTCAACTGTACGTGCAAGTTTATTCAACGATTATTTCTATCAAATATTATTGAATTTTCTCCGTGATCAACTACAATTGCAAATTGAGTCACGTTTATTTATATACGAATTTATATTGTATCTACCACGTATTCAACTATAGTTATGCACTCATTCAACTATTATTTATAACAATTATCGCTGCGTATTTTTTTTCAACGTATTAACTAATTCAACGAATTACTAATATCCAATACTGCTGCGTACGTTGCAACGTGTCCAGCTATAATCATAAACGTATTCAACTATTATTAATATCAAATACTGTTGAGTATTTGTTTTCAACGTATTTCAACTTTAATTATGCTTTATTCAACGATTATTTATATCAACTATTGCTGAGTATTTGTTTTCAACGTGTGCAACTGTCACTATGAACTAATTCAACGAGTATTTAGATACATTGTTGCTTTGTATTTTTTTTAACCTACTCAACTATAATTGTCAAGTTAGTCAACGTTTGTTTGTACAATTATTACCTGATCTTTTCAACCTATTCAACTATAATTGCCAATTTGATCAACGCTTGATTTTACAATTTATTGCTGGAACTTCTCGATGTATCCCTATATTGCAGTGCTGATGGAGGGCTGAATAAAATCTGATTGGAGGCCAGGAGGATATAACCATGGGTGAGTGTAATTGATTTATTTTCCATTTCTCCGTATGATTTAGGGGGTGAATGAGTGTGTGTGTGTGTGTGTGTGTGTGTGTGTGTGTGTGTGTGTGTGTGTGTGTGTGTGTGTGTGTGTGTGTGTGTGTGTGTGTGTGTGTGTGTGTGTGTGTGTGTGTGTGTGTGTGTGTGTGTGTGTGTGTGTGTGTGTGTGTGTGTGTGTGTGTGGGCGTATGTGAGTGAACGAGGGGGTTGAACGTGCCGACCGTGGTTCTTTCGTAGAAGGGGGTCGCCAGAGCCTCATTTTCTCCCTTGTAATTTTTTTTTCATTTCCGTATATTTGATGAAAATTGCGTACATTTCCGTATTTGTGATGAAGCAGCAGGTTTATATTATCTCCTACTCACGATGATTGAGACTAAGTCGAATGGCAATACAACAAATCTAGGTACGCATCCTGCTAAGCCCCTCCCATTATCATCTTGAGAGGCACTTCATTACATATGTGGAAAAAGGTAATAGATGAATGTTTCAGCTAATTAGTGTACATGTATTTCTAGTCGAAAATTATAGTTAATATGTTTTTAGTGTAAAAAAATAAGTTAATAGGTAAATTTAACATATTAAGTATACAAGTTTAAGTAAAAAAAATCATGTAATACAGATAGGATAGTACATGTATTTCATGTATTAAGTGACAATTTAAGTTACAAAAGTGTATCTAATACATGTATTTAACTTATTACCTGTTGTTTAGCTAGCGGTAATCTAGCTGACATTGCAACAGTTATTTCATGAAATAAGTTAAATAGCCTAAAATTAACATAACTACGGAACATTGAAACTTAAAAAAAATTTTCAGACTGCTGTTACGTTAAATAGGTCGAGTTTTACATGTAATATTGCATTTAATTTGGTTTAGTGAACGAATGTTAACTAAATTTTTGCTGTTTTTTTCATATAATACATATAATAAGTATATGTGTTTATAAGTATCTATAAAGATTTATAGCAAATCTCGTTTTCCGATGACGATTATTATTAGTGCGCAGTATATTGATCAAATCGCTCGGATACAGTCTTTATTATATATTTCTCTCACTAACGTTGTTTTAAATAGTAATAAATGCCTCTGAAAAAGAAAGTTAAGAAAAACGGTCGACACTACATAATGCGACAGAAGAGAGCGGCCGAATTCGAAGCACGATTTGATGCATCAAATGTGTCAACGGATGAAGAAATGGATCGGCCACCACCACAACAACTGAATGCCATTTTTGAAAATAATTTGCCAGCAGAAAATGCTATGATCGAAAATACCATCCCCGTTAGTGTTACTTGTGATGAAAATGTAGAGTGTGACGATGATATGCCAGATGATTGTACATCCCAAGTTGGTGAAACTGCTGAATTTTTATTATCAGAAACTGAGGAATTGATATGCGCGAACACCTGGAATATGAGCATAACGCTCAAACTAAAATAGATCTGTTGAACGAACTAAGGCAATGGGCTTTGCAAAACAAAATTTCATTAACAGTGTTGTTATATTTTTTTTAAAAGAATATTAAATTAAAAATATCCCATTTATCGTGACTCAGATTGAAATGAATCATCTTTAGAGGAGCTTTTAAAACAGTTTATTGAGGAATTCAACATTTATTTATTATTCTTGTTTACTATTCTTGTTTTATTATTTTTTATTTTTTATTATTTACGAATTTCGAAAGCTATGCTTTCATCACCTGAAGTATATAAAAATATAGTATATTTTCCTACAAGAGATGAAAACATTGTTTTTTGAAAAACGTTTTTATCTCGCATAGGAAATACAAATTTTTCTATGATACTAATATATAATCGATATTTACTATAAATTATAAAGTTATAAATCGACAACAAAACATTCAAAATTCATATTCTATTTTTTCATGGTTACGTTGTTTAAAATACTTTGTAAAATTATATGAAAAACCATAGCAACTATAATTTGTTATTTTATTACACTAGTGAGTTTACTTTTCGCATAGAAAAAATAAATTTTAAAGTAAGATACATTATATACCACCACATATCGGTGGTTTAATAAAACCCCATTTCAAAATATTAATAATCTAACCACTGAAAAATATAAAATATAAAGCCAAAACAACGGATCTAAACAAACAATAAAATAATTAATAAACCATTAGAGAAAATTAAAAAAAATTAAAAAAATAAAAATGAATTTGACAAAAGAAGTGAACCTAAATAATAACAGTTTTATGGTGTGTCCCAAATGGGTGGATATTCTTCAGTCATAAATATAGTTTAGGTGATTTATTTATTATATCGTCGCTTTAATATGCCATTTATACGTATGCCATTTATACGTTGTTATTATATAATGGGTGAACTGCATTCCTCATAAGGATCTCTATAGAGTGACGTTTTAACATTTTCCAATTATTTTATAACTGGGGGTGAAAATTAATATATTGATAATTAACGTACATGCAAATTTGAATTTGATTAAATATTGAAACAGCGTAAATGCATGTACGATATTCCAATTCCTACAGAATAATAACTTGGGCAAAATCAGTGTCGTATATTTTACATACATTACGATCGCCACACGAAATGGTAAATATAAAATATTGTATAAGCATCATTCGTGACTATATGATGGGCCATATAAATAAAAAATTGTAAAAATATCATGCGTTATTTCAATAATAATCAGTTTTAGGCTTAATCGTAACTGAGAAATATGAAATAACGTATAAGGTACCTGATTGACTTTTCACCTCTTTTTAGGTAGAAAAGCCTGCAGGTACCAATGTGAAATTTTAATATGCTGTGGGGAAATTAATCAAGAGTAATTGGTAGAAATTTTTTTTCCAATATCTTTATTCATTCAATTGTGCTGCCGAGTTTACGAATATCAGAAAATCGAAAAATCTTTAAACCCAATTATCTCGAAACTACACTTTTGCGAATACGTGGTATCATTATCAAAGCGACGATATGTTGTTCGGCGGTCTTTTAATTATTAGGTTAAATAAATTAGATTTTATGTTTCCTTCTTTATTGTTCATCAGGATACCGGGGTTTAATTGATTTTCTTTTTCAATGAAAAAAAATTCGTACCCTTCTAGGTGTTTTAGATTATTAATCTCTTTTATGAGCTCTAAATTTTAAGGTGACCTGTTGTTGAGTGGCATATGAGCGGCTACACTCGAATTCTCAGCCCTTTTGTATTTTATTTATGTAAGGTGTTCTTTCTTGCGTTGTCCTAGTTTGCGTTGAGAAAGACCTACATAAAATTTTTCACAGTCGTTGCAGGATATTTTATAAATACCTGGTTTCTCATTTGGCTCAGTTTTGATTTTTGGTTTATAGCTTACATTTCGAAGCTTACACACCAAGGACACACCATAAAACTGTTATTATTTCGGTTTACTTCTTTTCTCAAATTCATTTTTATTTTTTGTAATTTTCTCTAATGGTTTGATTGTTTTATTAGATTTATTCATTTTGCTTTATATTTTATATTTTTCTGCAGTTAGATTATTAATTTTTTAAAATGAGTTTTATTAAACCACCGGTATATAATGGAAATATGGAATGTATCTTACTTTACAATTTAGCTTTCGAAATGCGTATAAATATAGTAAAAAATAATAAAACTCAGGAAACAAGAATAAGGTGCTTTTTCAAGCATTTTTTAAAAAAATTTGTTGCTTATAATATTATTTTTTAGCTTTTTTAATGGTAAAATGACAGCCCGATAATAAATTAAGGTTAAAGAAAAATGGATGGTTCAATTACATGTAATTCTCATGAAAAAAACATGTAATAACTACAATATCTGACTTTGGTACAGTAAAATTACATATAATTTGCACTTGCTTAGTTTTGTATTCAGCTGTTACATGAAATATACATGAATTTACTCTGCCAAATTCAGATATTGTAGCTATTAAATGTATTCTAGATAAGAATTATATGATCAATTTCCCACTTAATAGCTAGATAATTTAGATGTATTAAATAAAATACGTGAAAAAATGTAGGTTAAATTTAAGTTATTTCATGAAACAACTGACAAAATTTAACTTAAATAACAGGTAAATAATTTTATGGCTAGGAATTATGGAAACGATATTATCTATCTCCCAAACTAATGCATTTAAGGACAAAATAGGTTTTTATGACAATTTCTAAACCGACTTCAAATAAACATTTTTATACATACTTTGGAGCGTATTTTTGAATGAATTTAAATGTTCATGTATAAAGAAAGGTTCGATCTTGTTAATACATAAAACAAAAACAGGAAAAAATAATGAGAACAACCCTTAAAAATACAATTAAATATATATTTTTTTATAAACTGAATACTTTAATTTTCAATTTTCTTTTCGGGATTAAAAAAAAAACATTAATTATCTATATATATAAAATTGAAAGTATGTATGTTTGTACCTTATGCATTAATAAACCATTCAACCGATCATCATGAAACTTTGAGAAGTTGTTGTGTACACTTGCGCATAGGTAACAGGCAACTTTTTTTTTTAATGGAACCCCAGGGAGGGCCATTATAATCATCTTAAGGGGTTCTCCCTAAATGTTGATAATAATTTAATTTGATTTTTCTTTAAATATTGTTTTATACGGTTAGATTGCTTTGATCAATTTTTTTGTTGAACATAATTTAATGAAATTGAAAAATGAAAGTATAATCTGAAACAATTACATTTGTATATCAAAACTATATGTATTTGAATTAAACACTTAATGATGTTACAAATTTTATCATCTATACAATGTGTTATTGTTATATTGGTAATAAACTAAATATGTTATTGGTTTGCAATTGTATATGTAATGCATGTTTCTCCAACTAAGAAAGATAGTTGATAACATCGATTAAAAGCTCAAAATTACGAAATGGAATTCGCACAAATACTATACAAAGAAGCATAGCTTATGTATAATCAAACATGGATAGCAAGTATGACAAACAAACTAATTAAAAATGTGGCCCTTAGCCGGCAACACGTTTGCAATAGTGAGTTTTCTGCATAGGATCTTGATGAAACTGATACAGGTTCACTTGAAAATGGAAGATCTGCATTCATTTTAAATTTGGACAAAATGGCGGGGGTCTCCCGAACACCTCTAAGTTTAAATTTTGAATAACTTCTGATCCCGGACTATGATATTATTGAAACTTAGTATATAAAGTTTTAGTACTGTTTCCAATATTTCTGCATACCAAATTTCGGTTTGTCACTTCCAGTTAAAAAGTTTTTTTCAGGTGTTTATTCCAACTGTAGCCTACAATTACCGATCGATTTTCATGCAACGTTGGTAAAAGCTTTCAAGTAACATGAGAAAGATTTTGTTAGCTTTTGGAGCACATTGGATAAAGGATTTGGGGTTCACCATACAACAGGTGGTTTTTACCACAAAGTTTTTATGTTTGTTGGGAGCATAAAACATTCATTCGTGAATGAATTTTGATGACACTTTGGAAAAAGATGCAAACATGTATGACAAGGAACTGATTAGTTTTTGAGCGATAGTGAACAAAATGGTGTGGGGTCCCTGGAGCACCTGTTTTTTTGAGTGCTCTATAACATCTGTACCTGATAAGCGAATTGGATGAAACTTGGTACATGAGTATGCGGTAGGTTCACAATAGTTCTGCATCCCAACTTCCGATTTTTCACTTCCGGTAAACAAATTTTTTTGTACTTTTTTGAAGTTTTTTCAGTGTCTTTATGCACACTACAGCCTACAATAATAAAGTGATTATGATGAAACTTATGAAAAGGGCTCCAATTAGTGTGAGAAGATAATTATCATCTTTTTGGACACATTGACCAAAGTGGTGGGGGGTCTACCATACAACTGACTTTTCACACTTTGTTTTTTAAGTTTGTAGGGAGCATACAGATTTCATTCATTAATTTATTTTAATGACACTTTGAAAAAAGATGAAAACTTAAGTAACAAAGAACTGATTAGTTTCCTGGATAATATTGGAATAAGTGTTGGGGGTCCTCCCGAACACTGTCCCCTCCTGTTTACTGTGTCACACTTTTTCAATGTTTGTTGGGAGCACACAGCATTCGTTCGTGAATGAATTTTGATGACACTTTGAAAAAAGATGCAAACATGTATGGCAAGGAACTGATTAGTTTTTGAGCGATAGTGAACAAAGTGGTGGGGGATGTCGCATACACCTGTTTTTTTCAATAGCTCAATAACATCTGTACCTGATAATCGAATTGGATGAAACTTGGTACATGAGCATTTGGTACGGTTCACAACAATTCTGCATCCCAACTTCCGGTTTTTCACTTCCGGTAAAATTTTTTTTTGTAAATTGTTGGCAGTGTTTTCAGTGCCTAAATGCATACTACAGCCTACAATAATGAAGTGATTATGATAAAACTTATGGAAAAGGTTCAAATTAGTGTAAGAATATAGTTATCATCTTTTGAAACACATTCATCAAAGTGGCGGGGGGTCTACCATACAACTGCTGACTTTTCACACTTTGTTTTTAAAGTTTGTTGGGAGCATACAGATTTCATTCATTAATCAATTTTAATGCCACTTTGGAAAAGATGAAGTCTTTAATGACAAAGAATTGATTAGTTTTTGGACAATATTGGGATAAGTGGTGGGGTCCTCCCTAACACCTGTTTATTGTTTCAATGTTTGTTGGATGCATACAACATTCGTTCGTTAAGTAATTTTGATTACACTTTGCAAAAAGATGCGAATATGTATGGCAAGGAACTGATTAGTTTTTTTAGGGATAGTGAACAAAGTGGTTGGAGGTCCTCCAAGCACCTGTTATTTTGGAAGCTCAATAACTTCTGTACCTGATAATCGAATGGGATGAAATTTGGTACATACATATTTAGTACGGTTTACAACAGTTCTACATCCTTACTTCCGGTTTGTCACTTCCGATAAAATTTTTTTTTACTTTTTCTCGTACAACAGAATTTATGTTTGTTGGGATTCTACCGCTTGCTTTAATATTTTTATTATTAGAACTACGAAGTCCATAATATTGGTTAGCTTTTAATTAAAGTATTTGATAGAAATTAGCTCATTATATATCCAGAACACTATGTTTCCAGAGCTGTGGTGAAGTCAGCCTTCGCATCAGCGTCGCAATATTTTTTAAAATAAAATGTGTTGAGTAGTAGGAATTACGATGTGTGTCACAACAACACATAAGAACATGCTTTCTAAGGTGTTGATGGACGTAATTTTTTTATTTTTTAAAAGAATGAACTCTTTGCTTGCTCGAATAAAAGAGCTTCCATATAATTACTATATATGGCTTGAGGTAAACAATGCGTTATATGATCTTGGTAAATGCTTCTCGCACTAGGATAATTAGGAACCTAATTTTAGCTTTAAAATATATCGTACATTATTATGTGAAAGAATTTATTATTAAGTTTTCCATTCTTTAAGAAGAATATAAAAAAAAAGAAATTTGCGTCCATCATCGTCTTAAAAAGCATTATGTTGTAGAGCCTATATAGTTTATATGTGTTGTTGTGACACATATTGTAATTTCAAATATGTCACATATTTTTAAAATTGCACAAACTTTTTTGAACTTCGGGGAAAAAGATGATGAACAATGTCATAGAAGCTACAATTTTGAGTGGAAAATTCGAAGAGGAAGATGAAGTGCTGCCACGACAGACAGGCCACATATTTCAATGATCCCAACAGATTCAAACGTTTAGTTTCCAGTGCAACTCGCTTTTCCAATTACCATCAACAAAGCACACGGACAGTTACTAAAAGTATGTGGACTAGATTTGGAGAATCCGTTCTTCTCACATGCACATGGACAACTTTATGTGGCTGGCGCGTTAGGAAAACCTTCTGATTTATTCGTGCACGCACCAGACGGAAAAACAAAAAATAAAGTGTATACCCACAAGTACCCGAATAAATAAATAGAATTAAAACGACATTTTAAAATTCGTTCCATATTAAAATAAATAATTTGCAATAAAAATGACACAATGTTAATTGAATGTTATCTTTACGAGTTTTCTCGAGTTTTCTTTCTTATGAGATAGCGGCAATATGCAACCGATGTTAAATAAACCAAACCTTTACGCTATTTGGTGTACAAATAAAATTTTAAGAGATTTTGTGAGTGATTAAGATCAAAGTAATTATTGTAATTCACTTGAGTTTTGCAATTTGAAAGCATTTTTCATTTTCTCTTAGAAAAACTTCTTTACAACAGTTTTTGTGTGTTTCGTGTCGGGTACAAATACAATGCATGAGCACTGCGAACATTTGTGATTCTATTTTTGTTCTGTATAATGTTCTATATAGAGATGAGTGATAACACATCTCTACTAATTCAACAAGTCATTTAAATTTTTTTATAGCTTACTCGAAAACTTATCTAATCGCCAAATTTTTCATATATCCGAGCTGATGAGCTAAAGTACTGATTATTTTTCATTCATATTTTTAAAAACAAAAATTAAAAACTACGCTATCATTTCTCATTACTACTTTTTGAAATCATTGCTACTAAGTCAACAAAATGTCTGTGCACAAGCTTTATTTATAAGCGTAGCAAAGCACGCCGGGTCCTGCTAGTTGAAAATATAATAATAGTTTGTAGTATACTATAAAGTAAGCTTATGTGATCATTAAGGGAGAAATTCGAAGCATACATTTTGTGGTTTGTATGTGTAACAAACAAGTTAAATTTAACTAATAATTAGCTAAAATATAACATAACATTTGCACTTATTTAACTTAAAATTTGGTTAAATTATAGTTAAACTTAATCACATATTAGCCAGGATATTACATAAAAATTATATGAAAATTTAACCAATATTTTTCTGGAAAAAGTACGACACTTAGGTTAAATTTAACCTTTTATTATACATAAATTTAGGTTAAATGAGAGTGTTCACTAAAATTTTGTACAGATAATATCAAACTATATTTAAGCTAAAATCCACCTATTGTGCTAGCTGGGATCAGATGAATTAAAACTGCAAATGGTAACTGGAGAATACGCTGATATAGCAGGTAAAACGATCGCTGAAATAAAGTTAGGGCACAATTGTTATTAACAAGAGGTGCTAATGGCAAACATTATGAATGAAGTTGTTTTGGGGATGGACTTCATGAACACGAACGAATTTGTCTTCGATTTTGGACACAGGATCCTAAAGGTTAATAATGTTGAAATTCCACTACAGTATAGAATAACGCAAAATAAACAGATATTGGCAGCAAGGAGAATCTATGCAGAGCAGAGGCAAGTCTAGAACCATCATCCAAACAGACGAGGGCAAGAGACGGTAAATGACGCAAACGTTTAAACAAACGCCGGAAACTAAAAAAGAAGTTCAGGTGCATAACGATGTGATCAACGTAAATGAAGTGGTCCAGAAGGTTTCAAATAGGGGTAAATCGCAGCTGAAATTACGAGCAATAGGAATGGTTAAAAGTAATCAGAATCTAGAGTCATCAAGGTAGGTCGATGAAGACCACAGTAATGTAATGGCCACTGACTTAGAAAACGACAGGAAGTAATTAGAAACATTACAACAAACACAATAGAAAAAGGAAAAAAAATATTTTATAATCAACAATTGGAGGAGACATTTAGAACCAGTTCGGAAATACAGGCTTAGGTAGAGGGTAATGTAACGATTCTACATAAACACAATGCAATACAAATTGTATTCAACGTCACATTTTAGAAGAGAAAAGGTATAAACCACAACAACAACTAGCCACAACCACAAATAAAGCACAACAACAACTAGAAATGCAAATTCAAGATTTTATTAAGATTTTTATCTATACGATAGCAATGGATCTAACCATTATGTAGTTTAGAATTATAAGAAACTAGAAATGAATGTATCCAATTGAATAGAATGAAAAATTTCTTTGAAAAGCGAAAGATTCGTAGCAAAAGTTTTATCTTCCTTCCGGTCGGTTCGGGAATCGAACCGGCGTCCTTCTGATCAGAGTTTATTGTTAACCATTTAACCAACTCGACCAGCGACGAGATAAAAATTTGTTTTTGGACGATCGACTTAACATCACAATTATTTTAATTCATTTTTAGTTGTCAATTTTTTGTCTCATTTTTTTTATTCTACGAAACCGTTTTACTGTTCTTCATATATATTTGTAATCTGACGAATTTGTTTGTGACCAATCTAATTGTAATCTGACGAATTTGTAATCTGACGATGAATGTTTTCATTCGAAACATGTTATAATAAATATATACCAAAAAAAGTTTGTTCCGTTGATTATAATTACAATAATTTATTTATATAAATTATTGTTTTTATTTAAATAACAACATCTTGGAGACCAATTAAAAATTACTTTTATTTTTTAATAAATAAAAGCTTTATTTTAAAAATAGGTCTAAAAAATTAAATCTAACGATAAAAGTGAAAAAAAACACAAGGTTCGAATACTGTTTGTTCACAATTTTCTGTAGAATCAATTGATTTTCTAAAATAATTTTCTTTTTTCAAATAATATTATATTATATTATACGCGGCACTCTCGGCGACTGTTTTTTATTTATTTCATTTAGAATTTTTCATTGGATAAAGTCATTGCAGGAAAAATGATTTATAAAAATACATAAAAATTGTGAGGAATACCTAGAATAATAATAGGCTTGAATTTTGTCATATTTCAAGTTTTTAACAATAGCCGATCGTAAAATGCCGAAATTCGCATGCTATTTGTAGAGGTAACTTAAATTCAAAGGCGGCGTTGCGTGGCTTAACATTAAGATAAGAACTTGGAAATTTGAGAATATTGGTTGCCATTTATTTTGAGCTCTGTGTGCCCATTAACATTAACAATTAAAAATTTATCAAATTAGTTTCGTATTTATGAAGCAAAACTTATTCTTATTTATTATAACTGTGAAATTTCATCTTTTACAGATAATACCAGTTATAATTTTATAATAGTTATGACAAAAGATATTGCTTGAAAACTTTTTCTTTGCAAGTGATTAGAAAAACAAATAAAAGTGGGTTAACAGAATTGTTTTTATTCTTGTCAAGTCAATGTATTAAATATCATAATATTCGGATATCCGGACATAAAGTTATAGTTTAAAATATACAAGTGTTGGCGAAACTCTTTAATGTTGTTTAAAAATCCCCCAAAAATAATCAGTTTCCGTGCGGTTAGTTGTGTAACTTTTGATAAAATTTAATTCCAATTGCTCTATGAAGGCTGCAGTAGTGCACAATTTTTAATAATAAAACATGGCTACAAATGAGCTTTTGCTTGGAAGACCCTTATACAAGACTTTAACAAATTTCGTGCAGGATCTAACTAATCCATAAAAACCTTTTAATGCAATTTCTATAGAAAGGTTAAAGATCTTACTAAGCTATATAATATTTACACTTAACAGACTGCCAACGGCTTTAAAGAATGAATGTCAAATTACGTTCCCAAAACCAAAATATCGTATATCCAACTTTTGTATTTAGATGTGTTAAATTAATGTTATTTTCCCACAAGTCTAATGTAAATTTCAATTTTCCTAAAATACAAAAGGTAAATTAGAATATAAATCATGTACGCATATTTACATAAACATATTTTGGAGTTACTCGGAAAAAGAGAAAATTGGTTATATCAGTTCAACGGATAAACTTTGTTTATTTTTTATGCGATAAAAATTTCCGCTTTTCTAGATTTTTTTTATTTACTATTCGTTGCTTGCTGTTTTCATAAAACTTAATAAATTGAATTAAAAGAATAATGTACCTAAAAGAAATTGTTATGTATTGAGATTAAAAAGTAAATTATATTAGAATGAAGTTTGTAAAAGAAATGAGGAATGTTGTGCTTGTGAGTAATAAGACTTAAGTAACTATGTGATTCACGCTAGTTTTATAATTTGAAATAATTTTTAATAACTATAGCAAAACTTTTTGTTGTTTTTTGTAGGATTAGAAAACGCAATTCTCAATCAAACTTGTTATTTCTTTGCTATGTATACGTTATCAATTCGATAAAAAAGGAGTTTTTAGACTTATTTCGGTAATCAATAATCATATAGAATTCTTCCGTCGCTTCCGATGACCTTGAAAATGGAGTATGTTGTACAGCTTTTATGCGCGAAAAACATTACTTTAGGAGCTAATTATAAACATTTTTTTTTATTTTTAATTATTTATTTAAGTATAAAGATATATTACTTATGATATATTATTTCATTTTTCACTCGCTTTTGCGACCCGGCAGACCTTCGATCAATACAAACGATTTTGAATTGAAAAAAGTCACTTAATGAACAATGTTACTTGAATTAAATTACAAAACTACGTCATATTACTTTTTTTTATATATGTTATACAATATACATTATTTTACTACAACAATTCATTAAAAAATGTTTTCTCCTTTTTTATTTTCACCACAGAAAATTGTATTTAAATATTACAAAAATATCACAGTTTAATACAGTATTTAAAATATAAAATTATTTTGTATGCATTTCAAGAGAAACTATCTCCCATATTCAGCAATGCAAAATAAAGTAAAGCTAAAACAAAATCGAAAAATGACAAAAAATTTTTCAAGGAAAACTAAACGAAAAAAATATGGAGGGGCTGAAATCTCAAGCTCTGAGATATCAAGACTTCGGTCTGGGTTAAGGATTTTGATATAGTTTTCGGCAAAAACTTTTATGAGGACATGGTTTTTAGTTTTGGGAAGCGATGTATATCAAACATAACTTTTTGTTAAAGCACATGTATTTTTTATCTCTGTTAAGATATGTATTACAAAACTAACACGAAACATCAATACGTTGTTCGAAAATTATAACAGATTTACATATACGTATTAACATATACGTATTAACATAATATAGTGAAAAGATTATACAATCAGCAAACTACTCAAAAACCTCTCCATTTAGCGTTTCGAGAAAATATTTCAAAATCACAAATTCATGTTGCTTGCAAAATTCCAAAAATATTGTAAAATAAAAAATTCAAACTTTTTTCAAACAAAATTCTAAAAATATTTCAAAAATTGTTACAAAATCACAGATTAAAACTTTTTTCAAAAATTTTAAAAATATTGCAAAAATTATAACAAAATCAAAAATTGTAACTTTTTCCAAAATTATGAAAATTATAATAAAATCGAAAATTTAAAATTTTTTAAAATTCCAAAAATATTCCAAAAATTCTTACAAAATCAAAAAGTTTCGAAACTTTTTTCAAAATTCTAAAAATATGTATACATAAAATTCAAAAATTCTAGGTTTTTTCAAAGTTCTAAAAATATTCCAAAAATTAGAATAAAATCAAAAATTTAAACTTTTTCTAAATTCTAATAATATTCAAAAAATTCTTAAAAATTCAAAAATTCAAAATTTTTCCAAAACTCTAAAAATATTGCAAAAATTATAACAATATCAAAAATTGAAACTTTTTCCAAAATCATAAAAATTATAATAAAATCAAAAATTTAAAATTTTTCAGAATTCAAAAATATTCCAAAAATTCTTACAAAATCAAAAAAACTTTTTCAATATTCCAATAATATTTCAAAAACTATAACAAATTCAAAAATGTCCATGTCCAATTTCATTTTTATTTTCATTTTCAGCAAACTATTCAAAAAACCTTCAATTTAGCGATTCGAGAAAATACTACAACATCACAAATTCATATTTCTTTCAAAATTCCAAAAATATTGTAAAAATTATAATAAAATCAAACTTTTTTCAAAATTCTAAAAATATTCCAAAAATTATTACAAAATCAAAAATTGAAACTTTTTGTCAAAATTCCAAAAATTATAATAAAATCAAAAACTTAAAATTTTTCAAAATTCCAAAAATATTCCAAAAATTCTTACAAAATCAAATATTAAAACTTTTTCAAAATTCTAAAAATATTGCAAAAATTATTACAAAATCAAAAATACAAACTTTTTTCAGAATTCCAAAAATATTTCAAAAACTATAACAAATTAAAAAATTTCCATGTCCAATTTCATTTTCAATTATATTTACGTCATAAAACAGCTACATTTTTTTTCCCAAAAAATTGGCTAAAAAAATCAATGAAATCATTTTATGACACGCTTGACATTACTTTTTTGACAAACTTATAATGCCATAATTCTCTATAATAATAATATATTTTCATGTCATACAAATTATTAATTTTATTTTTTTCCAAAAAAATTGGGTAAAAAAATCAAAAAAAATCTTTCTTTTGACACACTTGACAACATTTTTTTGACAAACTTATAATGCCATAATTCTCAATAATAAAAATAAAATTTCATTTCAAACAAAATTTTAATTCAATGAATTATTATGTCCGATGGAATTTATCTCATCATGAATCTAACAAAATATGATGTGCAATTTATGAAATCTTTTTGCTATCCACAAAATTGTCGATCGATATAGTTTCGAACCGATAAGAACTTTTTATTATACTTTACATAAGTCTACCATTCTCATCAGGGCTAGCCGACTAGATACACTACCTAAAGAATTTAACGCTATATAAACCAAAATTGGTCTACTACTCTAGCGAAGTATAAGAAAACAAAAAACTTTCATAAACATATGTTTATTAGATTCAGGTTTAGTCAATTTGTTTCTCTAGTTGATCACTATTGTTGTTATACTCTAACCAAGTTAGAATTGGATAACAAACTTGTATCGGCGAGAAGAAGATGACCATCTGCACTTGTGTCTATCGACACATCAGTGGCGAAGCGTCGGTATAGACACACTAGACAGTGTCTACCCAAACATAATATAAATATGAATCTTTATTTTCATATTGTTCGCATAATGTCGACTTAATACTATTTTGTCAAACGTTCTAAGAAAATCATTAAGTTTTAATACAATAATTAGAACAAAAATAATTCAGCTATGTTCCCGAAACTTTAATACAAACGTTGCCACTTTCATGTACAAACAAACAAAAATGTTTTTCTCAGTGCAGTAGACGTTTCAAATTATGACAACCAAAATAAGCAATAGCAACAACAACAAATTTTCAACCTTTGTTCCTTCTTGGATAGACAGTTTTGTTTCTGTCTATTTTTGTTTCCAAATTTGTTGAGAAACATCAGTAGACGTTTCAAATTATGACTACCAAAATAAGCAATAGCAACAACAACAAATTTTCAACTTTTGTTCCTTCTTGGATAGACAGTTTTGTTTATGTCTATTTCTGTTTATATATTTTGTTTCCAAATTTTTTGAGAAAATTTTTGACAAAAATTGTAATTATTAGTTAGATGTTTCTTGAGCAATTTTTTGTGTGATTGTGTGATTGTGAATTCGATTCTACGACTTCTGAATAATAGGAACAGTTGGAAAATAAATTTGAATCTTTGATTTTGGATTAATTTTTGGAATATTTTTAGAATTTGGAAAAAAGTTTCAATCTTTGATATAACATAAATTTTTGCAATAATTTTGGCATTTCGGGAAAAGTTTGAATTTTTAATTTTGTTATAATTATTGCAATATTTTAAGAGTTCTAGGAAAAGTTTGAATTTTTGATTTTGTTATAGTTCTTGCATTAATTTTGGAATTTTGAAAATAGTTTCAAATTTTGATTATTTAATAATTTTTAGAAACTTTTTGGAATGTTGAAAAAGTTTAAATTTTGGATTTTGTTATAATTTTTGGAATATTTTTAGAATTTTGAGAAAGTTGTACGTGTACTGTTATTTGTACTTTTACAAAGAATTTTATGTTTAATATTCATCGCTCCCCAAAACTTAAAACAATGTTTTTGTTAATTTACAATATCCTTTATCTTTTGTACAAAATATTTTTATTTCAAAATTTTTAAAATTTTTAATTTAGATTTAGATTGAACAATCTTTTTTAAATATTTTGCTTGCGACGAATAAAAAATATAGTATATGATGCACGGACGTAAGTCATTTTAAATGTTGGTGCAAATCTCGGTTGGCGCTTCGACTCACAAACTCCACATACGTCCAAAAACCTTAGTTTTCTGTCCTCTCATCTTAATGTACTATAATTAGTTTCTACTGGCAAATCAATAAAACTTTTGAATATGCCTACCCTAGTTTCAGAAGCACGCTTCGCCACTGCGACACATTATCTAGAATTAATTCAATGAATTATTTGTGATATTACATCACTCCGATGAAATTTATCACATCATGTATAATAAGACTGAATCTAACAAAATATGGTGTGCAATTTATGAAATCTATTATGATGTATGTGAAATCTATTATGAAGTAATAGTAATACAAAATTTAAAAGAAAACTAAACTCAGAAATTATACAATTGAAAATAAATTGGAAGTAATATTTCCTCGATCAAAATTTAAATATTTATCAAAATTTTTAGACATAAAATAGCTTTCAAATGCATTCAAATTGGAAACTATGTTAACTTCTTTAATAAATTTAACATTTGCCAAAGAAACTCCCAAATTACATTTTGTTAAAGCATAATGTGCAATGCATGATTAGAGTTAATCCGAATCCGAGTTAATTCTATGGAGGATCTTCAAACTACAATCAGAAATTATAACACAACTTCCTAAATCATATTTAAAATTACAAGAGATGATAAGGCACACCAAAATTCAGAGCTAAGAGAAAATTTAACATAACTTAGAAATATATTATTTGTGATTTTACTTCGGTCTGAAAGACCTAAGTACTACATTCAAAGTAATATGCTCAAAGTAAAATTCTTACTCCCACTTTTTTTGGTATTTCTCGACGTTTTAGGACCTACTGATTCTAAACAATTAAAAAAAAAATGTATGTCTGTCTGCCGGCTGGCCGACCGACGAAATCTAAAAAACCTCTGGACGGATTTGAAAATTTTTTTTTCTAAAAATAGGTTTACTCAATGAAAAGAGACGAACGGACGATGTATTCAATAGCTGTACCGGAAGTGTGTCAAAAAAATCGTCAAGTGTGTCAAAACAAGGAAGTTTGCATATTTTTTGCTTAAAAAACGATCATTTTAAGCGATTACGAGTAGAAACATTAAATTTGGAGAAATCTTGATGGTCGGGATTGGTATGTGAGACCAAAATCTAGATTATTGCATTATAAGTTTGTCAAAAAAATAATGTCAAGCGTGTCAAAAAATGATTTCATTGATTTTTTAGCCAATTTTTTGGGGAAAAAAAATGTAGCTGTTTTTATGACGTAAATGTAATTGAAAATGAAATTGGACATGGAAATTTTTTAGTTTGTTATAGTTTTTGAAATATTTTTGGACTTTTGAAAAAATTTTGTATTTTTGATTTTGTAATAATTTTTGCAATATTTTTAGAATTATGGAAAAAGTTTTAATTTTTGATTTTGTAAGAACTTTTGGAATATTTTTAGAATTTTGAAAAAAGTTTGATTTCATTATAATTTTTAGAATATTTTTGGAATTTTGAAAGAAATATGACTTTGTGATTTTGTAATATTTTCTCGAATCGCTAAATTGAAGGTTTTTGAATAGTTTGCTTTGAATGTAAATGAAAATGGAATTGGACATGGACATTTTTGAATTTGTTATAGTTTTTGAATATTTTTGGAATTTTGAAAAGTCAATTTTTGATTTTGTAAGAATTTTTGGAATATTTTTGAATTCTGAAAAATTTTAAATTTTTGATTTTATTATAATTTTTATAATTTTGGAAAAAGTTTCAATTTTTGATTTGTTATAATTTTTGCAATATTTTTAGAGTTTCGGAAAGATTTTGAATTTTTGAATTTTTGAAATATTATTAGAATATAGAAAAAGTTTAAATATTTGATTTTATTCCAATGTTTGGAATATTTTTAGAATTTTGAAAAAAAAAAATTTTTTAATTTTATATATATTTTTAGAATTTTGAAAAAAGTCTCAATTTTTGAATTTTTAAGAATTTTTTGAATATTATTAGAATTTAGAAAAAATTTAAATATTTGATTTTGTTCTAATTTTTGGAATATTTTTGGAATTTTGAAAAAAGTTTCAATTTTTGATTTTGTATAATTTTTGCATATTTTCAGAATTTTTGAAAAAAGTCTTTGATTTTGTAATAATTTTTGGAATTATTTTAGAATTTTGAAAAAAGTTTGATTTATTTAATTTTTACAATATTTTTGGAATTTTGAAAGAAATATGAATTTATGATTTTGTAATATTTTCTCCAAACGCTAAATGCAGAGGTTTGCTGAGTGTATCGTCTTTTCACTAAATTATGTTAATTTATGATCTGTTATAATTTTCCGGCAACGTATTGATGTTTCGTGTTAGTTTTGTAATAAATTTCTAAACAGAGATTAAAAATACTTGTACTTTAACAAAGAGTTATGTTTGATATACATCGCTGCCAAACCATGTTCACATAAAAGTTTTTTGCCGAAAACTATATCAAAATCCTTAACCTAGACCGAAGTCTTGATATCTCAGGGCTGTGAGATTTCAGCCCCTCCATATTTTGTTTTGAACTTTATTCATACCTTTATACTAATTAGTTTTTTTTCTTTTTTAAGTTAAGTTGCTGTGATTTGATAATTTATACCAAACTTGTTTGCAAAGGTAGAAGAAAGAGTAAGGAGAGGAAATTGAAAACAGTTTTTCTTGTTTTTCGTGCATTTCATTGTGTTTTTTATATATTTAATTATATAGTAACAAGTCCGTTAGCTTGGCATATCTGAATGTTCAAAGCATACGAAACAAACTTGACAGAGTTGTTAGTCTCATTGATTCATTCAATTTTACCATTCATATAATTTTGTTATCTGAAACTTGGCTTTATGAAATTTAATATCAAGGGCTATATAGCCTATCATTCATATAGACCTCAAACTGAATTAGTTGGTAGTGGGGGTGGTACATCTATCTTTATCCTAAATGAATTGTCATCAACGCGAATTGGCAGTGAAAATCAAGATTACGTTCAATCTGTTGTAGTAAAGGTTATTCCACTTAATTTGAATATTATATCTCTTTACAGATCACAGCAAATGACCGATAGTCATTTTCTTTCATTCTTCGATTCGTTTCTCCAACAATGCAAAAATAGAATTATCCTTGGCGATTTTAACATTAACCTTCTCAATGAGAATGATCTGTATGTTCAAAGATATTATGAGCTCGTTGCATACAATGGGTTTGCTTTTTTAAATAAAATCTCTCATGATTTTTGTACCCGTAGTTCAAATACTATTAAAACAATTATTGATCACGTATTAACTGACGTCTTCACTTTGAATTTCAATTTTTCTTTAAAAGACCTAAAAGGGATGGTTTGCGGTTGCGGTTGATCATCATCTTATCGCACTAAACTTTGAAATGGTACTTACCAAAGCCGAAGTAAATCTCTTTTATGGTGTTTTGGATTACCAAACAATAAAGAATGATATCAACTTTTGGCAATCACTTAACAATGCAGGTGGTTTGGACGAGCTAATAAGGTTGGTCAACATTCAAATAAGTTCTAACAAAAAAAGAATTTGGCTAAGAAATATTAAAAATAATATTCTACCCTGGATGACCGATGATATTCGTATAACTACTATAAAAAAAACAAATATTCTATTCTCTGAGGAAAAAATATCTAACCTATTCATATGTCTGCTCTACTTAAAAAAGCTATAGATCTTCTATGTGTCCACTAAAATAAAGAATGCTAAAATACTATACTATTGCAATAAATTCAAAGACCCTGTTGCAAACCCCAAACGCTATTGGGGGGTCATTAGAGAAGTGGTCTTCCACAAGTCCTACGATAAGGAAAATATACATCTTGAGAATGCGGGTATATTAATTTCTGAACCATGTGCTGTTGCTCAAACTTTTAACGAATATTTTGTTTGTGTTGGTGAACTGAGCGGATCGGTCCCTCGAAACGTTGGTAGTGTTGTAATGCCATTCCATATAATATCACCCACCCACTTGCTTTAAATACTACCTCTCCAAAAGAAATATCTGACATAATAACAGGATTAAAATCTGCCGCTGCGTCTGGATCTGATGACATTCCTGCAAAGTTTTTGAAATGCTTCATTACAGAGTTATCACCTATTTTATCAAATTTCATTAACAGTTGTTTAACTAACGGTTGTTTCTCTAACTCATTAAAAACTGCTAAAGTGATCCCAGTCTTCAAAGAAGGTAATAAGCTTGACCCGAACAATTATCGCCCCATATCTATCTTGAGTTCTATTTTGAAAATTTTCGAAAGAGTTGTATTTGATCGCCTGAATAATTTTTTCCAAGTAAATAATATTTTTTCTGACTTCCAATTTGGATTTTCTAATGATTCCAATACCACTGCAGCTTGTGTCGAACTCACTAACTATGTATCAACCCACCTTGATAAAAACTAATAGTTGCTACTGTTTTTCTGGATATTCGTAAAGCATTTAATACTGTTGATTATGACATTATATTGGGCAAGTTGTCCTTGTTGGGCCTTACTGATAAGCAAATTCTTCTTTTCAGAAATTATCTAACCAATAGACTTCAGTCTATTGTTATTAATGGTAGATCTAGCAGTCACCTTCCTGTGCAGCGAGGTGTTCCGCAAGGTTCGATTTTTCCAATCCTATTTAATTTTTTTATCAATGACATTTACAACTGTTAATACAAAAGGAAGAATTCAGTTGTATACTGATGATGCTGTATTAAAATACTCTGCCAATACCATTGATGAAATTTTTCAATATATTCAAGATGATTTAAATATTCTTCGAATTTGGTTTGATAACAATCGATTGACTTTAAATGCGGAGAAAACGAAGATTTTAATTTACAACTTTGACTGTGAAACTTACAAGAATAGTCCTGGACCCAGATTTTCACTATTTTATAACAATATTCGACTGAAGGGAACTAACAGTGTGAAATATCTAGGCCTTGTAATAGACTGTAAACTCAAATGGAACGACCACACAAGTAAAATTAAAAAAACGATAATACCATATGTATTTACTTTAAGTAAAATTAAACACTTTGTTCCTCGGAAAATTATGAAAAATATATATGATTCATATATTTTGTCGCAATTAACGTACCTAAATCCAATATGGAGTGGTTGTGCAAATTACCCGATACAAGAACTGTTTATTCTTCAAAAAAGATCCATAAAATATATATATTCCTTACCATACCGGTATTCTACCATTGATCTGTTTGCTAGTCATAAAGAGTTTACCCCTTTATCAACTATAATCAAATTTGAGTTAATAACTTAATACTTTTAATTTACAAGTTAATAAGTAATAAACTGAAAAACTCCTTTGTGTTAGAACGCGCAGTTGATAGACATAACCATGAAACGCGTCGAAGGTCGCATTTTATAATCAGCAATTTCACAACCAACATGAACTATCATAATGTTCTCTATAGGGGACTTAATGAGTTTAACAAACTTCCTAGATCTTTCAAATATGAACTGTCTTTGCCGAAATTCAAAATGTTGCTTAAAGTATTTGTTACTGATACTTAATTATTTTCATAACTCGAATATAGAAGTTTGTATTGTTATAATAATTTTATTATTGTGATTACTTGTTTTCTTTTGTTTCCTCTTTCTTTTTCTTTAATTGTTTTAGGAATTTTTATTTTTTGGAATCTTTAGTACTTACATAATGCATTTTTTTTTATACACACACACACACATGGACTCTATTAACAACATAGCTAACATTCATTTCCAAAGACATAAATCTATATTTCCTATCGTCACTGGTTTTATTGATTGTAAGAGTTTTCACTACAAATGAAACACCAAGCCTTAGATCAAAAAATGTCTTTTTTTATTACAAATATTTCGGTCCTTTTTTTGGGACCTTCTTCAGTGTAATCCTTATGTGTTATCCTGAACACTCATTTAAACTTAATACTCGTGAGTATTAAGTTTAAATGAGTGTTCAGGATAACACATAAGAATTACACTGAAGAAGGTCCCAAAAAAAGGACCGAAATATTTGTAATATAAAAAGACATTTTTTGATCTAAGGCTTGGTGTTTCATTTGTAGTGAAAACTCTTACTACCAATAAAACCAGTGACGATAGGAAATTTCATCGTGTAGATCAGATTCAGTGTATGTACCAAAGGTGTATACATTGAACAGCAAAACTTATAATAAATCTATATATTAATTACGTCAGGGCTTTCAAGTCTGTAGTAATTGTTCGCTGATTTAATGAATAAGTGTCCTTGTGATAAGCTAAATGTTACTTTTGTATATTTTGAATGCTCTTATAACATTTGTTTGATAGCCACGTATGTGTGTGTAATGATAATCATTTGTTAGTAATTATGCTTTTCTCCTTTCTTTTGCCCTAATTGTTTATAGAATTAAAATTACTAAATTTCTAGTCTAGTCTTTAAGTTTTTTTCTCTAATGTTATACTGAAATAATTTAATGAATAAAGTAAAAAAAAAAAATTAAATATGCATTAAGTTTTATATCAAATCAAACTGTTTCGCATGGAATTCCAACCAGTTTTGTACCAAACTGGAATCATTGTTTTTAGTTTAAATGACAAAAGTGCAACATGCTCTAGGTTTTTTAACTTTTGTAGTTCGTGCTAGGTATATACGTGCTATATATTTAATGAAGTTAAAGGCTATTAGATCTTAAAAACTATCGTGTTTTAGGTAGATTTCATATAAAAATCTACCTATTGCAATGGGCTTCCTCTCGGAATTACGGAAAAATTTTGATGCCAAACGACTATATGTGATAAGCAGAGACGGAAAAACAAAAAAAAAAGTTATATATACATATAAATATATATATATATATATATATATATATATATATATATATATATATATATATATATATATATATATATATATATATATATATATATATATATATATATATATATATATATATATATATATATATATATATATATATATATATATATATATATATATATATATATATATATATATATATATATAAATATAACGATATGAGGTATAACGGAATTTAGCGGCACTCTCACGGTCGCATTTTTCGACCTACACCAAAATAATTTTTTGTATATGTTTAGGCAAATAATGTCTTGGACCAGTTCGTGAACTGGCCATATCCGGGTACCGGTTAAGCGGCTAGAGCATAAAAAGTTGAATAATCTAGGGCGCTATAACTTCCGTTTGAATAATAATATTTTAATAAAATTTAAAAATATTGAATATTTGAACCTTTTTTTATCATTTTTATCCAGATGACAACCTTGGCGTTTCAGGATTCTCAAAAATCAGCTGTTTTAAAAATTTACTAGGTAATTTCTAATTTACAGTTTATGTTATTTAAATTCATCTTAACTTTTAAACATACTTTTAAACTATAGCCTTAAAAAATTTCAGCTTTCTAACCCAAAAGGTTCCATTTTTATAAGCGTTATAATGAACCTCTTGCAAAAAAAATATCAAGCCATTTAATACCATAGAAAAATTATCAAAATCTCTTTTGTTTTTATTTTATTTTTACTAAGTAACCGTTTGAAAAAAGATTAAATAAGAACAAAAAAACACAACAACAAAAGATGAAACATTTTGCAATCCATACAATTTTAGAGCGATCTAGTTTCGAACCAATGAGAAAATTTTAAACTTTAAAAAAGTCTATCATTCTCATCATTTATCTAGTCGGCTAGCCCTGATGAGAATGATAGACTTTTTTAAAGTTTAAAATTTTCTCATTGGTTCGAAACTAGATCGCTCTAAAATTGTATGGATTGCAAAATGTTTCATAATTTGCACCATAATTTTTTAGATTCAGTTCTTATATTATTCTTGATGGGAGATTTTCCATCGGGGTGATGTTATATCACAAATAATTTACTGAATTAATTGTTGATCATGTGTCAATAGACACAAGTGAAGACTAGTCATCTTCTTCTCACAGATACAAGTTTGTTATTCAATACTAGAATGTCTAGAGTATAACAAAACAGTGATCACCAGAGAAATTAATTGACTAAACCTGAATTTATTAAATGTATGTTTATGTAAATTTTTTGTTTTTACACTTCGCTAGTGTTGTAACCTAATTTTTGGTTATATACATTAGCGTTGACATTTTTTGGTAGAGTTTATCTAGTCGGCTAGCCCTGATGAGAATGATAGACTTTTTTAAAGTTTAAAATTTTCTCATTGGTTCGAAACTAGATCGCTCTAAAATTGTATGGATTGCAAAATGTTTCATAATTTGCACCATAATTTTTTAGATTCAGTTCTTATATTATTCTTGATGGGAGATTTTCCATCGGGGTGATGTTATATCACAAATAATTTACTGAATTAACAAAAGATGATTTTGAAATAAAATTGTTTGATAATGTTTGATTATAAATTATGTGTGATGGTATAATTGTAGTTGTGACGTAGTTCATTTGATCTTTGGTGGATTTAATATGTTATTAAAAGTAGTTTAAACCAACTTAAATAAAACTGTTCCGAAATTGTATTGATGGAGTTAGTTCGGATAATGCATTTAATTTGGTTCGATAATTTTTTTGAATTATTCTGTTTCTACTTAAATTTTTTATTTAAACTAATCTGACTTATCTAATTTTATTTGAACACAAAACCGTCTGACCCCGAAATCTACCTATTTCTAGCGGATATACCTGCCGCTGGGATTTTTTATAATAGTGTTATTATTAATCAAAATTTCAATAAAACCACTCTGCCTAAGTAATTAATCATTTGTAAACCTCAATTCCTCCATGTCCTCTTTGTCAATGTCTTCTTCCCAAACTCTAAAATATTTTTAATGCAAATGAAGCCCAACATAACTCTATAGGAAATCCTCCATAAAGGTTCGCGTCAATTTTGTTTACTTCCATCAAATTTTATATAAGAAAACGCAACAAATTTTCCCTTTTTTCGTTTGCTTATTATAAAGAAGACAAAATAAATCGATGATTTCTCAAAAACCTTTGAAACAAAAATTTGATATACTTACTGAAAATTTCCTCATGAAACAATATACATATTATAATTGCATTCAGTTTTAGTACAATCCTTGGTATGTGAAAAGAAAACACGAGTTTATATTATATTCCGGCTATAATAATTTCGAGTTATGTTGGTATTAAAACATAGAAATATACCGAGTATTGAATGTATATCTAATATGGCATTTATTACAATTTATTATATTTAAGAGCATGATGTGAAAAATCAATAATACATATTTGCTTTTCTTTTGTTTGACGAGTAAGAAAGGATTGGTATAAGTTTTAACGAATAATATAACCCGAATACAAAAGCAATTAAAAAATAATACAAAATTGAAGGTATTTTGTGTCTAGAGCATCCATAAAAAATTCACAAAAATATATGTACTAGTACAAACCATATAACCATGTAACCATATACAACTAGTACTAGTACAATCCATATCACCATATAACCATATAACCATATACAAACCATATACCCAATCAGAATACGAATATAAGAATACGAAAGAAGATAAGTAAAAAACTGCTTGAAGTATATAATTCAAAAAATTTACAATTCCAGAAGAATGTTGCTAGCTGAATTACTTGCTTGAGTAACATAAACCATTGCATAGGTTCTTGTAAGGATTTAATCAAATCCGAATTAACAATGAAAGGAATTACTGAACACAACACAACTATAAAGTATAACAAAAAATTGTTGTTTAATAACTAGCCACAATCATTACCATTTGAAAGATAATGTTAATAATACAAAGAAATAAATACACGATTTGTTAATTTATAAGTAAACATTAGCTACCCTCCAGATCTTCAAACGTAATGTAAAAAGTTCTATAAGTAATATACTAAAACTAGATCAAAACTTAATCTTAAGTCATAATCTTTTCAATCATTACTTTTCTTCCACAATTTTTGTTGAAAAAAGAAAGGAAGATACAAAATGAAAGAAATTGTTTTCGATTTATTTTTTTTATTCATATTTGGTTACAGTTTAGTGTTCTAATATCAACAGAATTACACAAACACATTGCAATTTCATAGCGTAAATTAGGCTTTAAAATTTAATATAAAATAAAATATGTAAGTTTAAGAGCCCAACTGACAATAATTTCCAAAAATATTCCTCTACATTTTAAATAAACGAAATTCAAATTTATTCGTTTTATCGCAAATTTCCCTAGTGTGTCGCAAATTTTCCTAAATCAAAAGAAATCCCTAAAAAACATCACTTTGTATAAAAGTTGTAATCGAAACCAAATTCTGTCAGAACATTTTTACGATTTCTGGTATGTGTGTATTCATTTCACTATCTACGAATAAAATTTAAAATTATTTAAAATTTTGATTTTCGTGATTTGGTTTTGGTTAATTTTAATTTTCATCTAGGTAGCTGTGACTTGTGGTATCTAGATGTTTATTGGTACGAAAAATAAAAAGCCTAATTGCTTATGGCAATAAATGGAAGCACACAAGCATAAAATTTAACTCAGTTTAATATCTGATTGCAGTCAACATCATGTTGGACCCGATAGACATAATTGTGGCTGACAGTTATTTAATCGAAAATTGTTTAATTACGGCAAGATTTATAAAATTGATGTGGTTATGTGCAGGAAAGAAAAAAGTGTGTTATTTACTGTTTTAATCCGATAGTTCGGATTGCAATAAACAATATATATAATATTCGCTATATATATAATATTCGACCATCATCAAATTTTTTGTGGACAACAAAATTAGTTACTAGATTTTTATTCTTTAGTCGTAATTATCGTAATAAATACCAAATTCCAAAAATATAAAACCCAATTTTTTCCTCAATTTATTTCAGAGACTAAAACCAAGAATTGAAAAAATCAAAAACTAAATAATAGGTAACATAATGTCAATCTCTTGTTACTTTACGCAAATAACTTATTTGATAATGGGATTTGTTGCATTAAATTTCTAGACAATACTTTGTGTGAATTCATAGAATGGCGAACATTTCTATTCTAATTAACATCCTAAGTCACGATTGTATAGTCATTATTGATTGTTTCCAATCAATGCGAAATCAATGGCTGACACTTGGTCAATTTGGAGTCCTATATTTAAATTAATTTTGAATTTTTGAGATCAATTAAACTCAAGTAAGTAAAGAAGTAATTGGAATATTTTCAATTCAAAGGTATGGTTTGAGGTTTCTCAGAAAAAAACTCCACTTCACATTTTTCGTGTTTCGGTTGGGATTCGAACCTACCTCGTCAGTTCCCGGCTCGAATCCTTGGGCAGACACGCTATCGATTACACCGTTGAGGCGATGACAATTTCAAAGTTGAAACTTCTTCATCACTTATTTATTTTTACTTAGGTTCAAATTTACAACTGTCATTAGACTCCGTATTATGGAAACGTTTTTACATTATATGGGATTTGTTGCATTAAATTTCTAGACAATATTCCAATTACTTCTTTACTTACTTGAGTTTAATTGATCTCAAAAATTCAAAATTAATTTAAATTCCCTTATAGTGGAGTCATATTAGTAAAAAAAGTCGGACAAGTGCGAATAAAATTCGCTCGCCAAGGGTTCCGTGAATGTGAAAGAACCCAATATCAAAAATAAATGACACAAAGTTATGTTAAAAAGTCTTTATATCGCCAGACTATGGACGCATAACAGAATAAATGTTTAATCGTAAACGTCAATAGTAAATGTCAATCCTATCTACATTGATCAAAAATGTTACTTGAGGTTAAATCTTATCCATAGCTGTTTATGTTAGCTAAAGAAAGATTTAACCAGTATTTCTAGTCCGACAACCCAAAAATCCAAAATGTCAGTTGTCGGACTCTACAATAGCAGACACATTTTAGTTGGACAAGCTTACCCTTATGTTCTAAAACAAATTTCCAACCCCCACAGTTAAAAAAGATATGTGGTAGCAAATTTACAAGATCGCGAGCAATCGGCATATTTCGGAGCTTGCCGAACGAGAAAGCGGCCAATTTGAGAAAAATGGTAGAACAAAAGTTTTTGGACTCGTCAAGGACATGCGCCTCACGAAGTATAAAATATGTGGTAATCATCACATGAAATTTAAACTAAACTAAATAAAAATGTGTTTTTCTATTTTGGGTCTAAAATAAAGTCATTTCGATACCCAAATGCGTATCGAAATGGCCTTCATTACGATACGCAAAGTTTTGTCTTTCAATGTTGGTCACATTGGTCATACAAACGTCAGTAAACATTAAAACGAATAATTATGTAAATAAAATTAATAAGAATATCTAAATTAGTGTTAAATATTTTAATTAATTAAAATAATTAGTAATAATAACAAAATTTCAAGTTGACTATTTTTTAATAAAATACACATTTTTTAAAATTTCAAGACAAAAAATGCAAAATAGAAATAGTAGTTTATGTAACAAGTACGCAAAATATGGTTTTAGCGGACGAATCGTAATGTAATGTTTCCGGACGAGGCGCTAGCCGAGTCCATAATATGAAGATGAGTCTGCTAAGGCCATTTGCGTACGTGTTGCATACAACGTTTTTTAGTATTAGCTCTTAGGGTTTTTTTCTAATTTATTGCTTAATTTGTATTCTTGCGTACCTAAAAATTTGATTTTTGAACAAAACTTATCAAAGCAATTGTGATTATAATTTGAAAATAATTATAATATAAAATGAAAACAAATTTTGAATCCGCTAAAGTGTTGTCATAACGACTTTAAGTACTAGGCCGCAAAAATACAATTTTGCGGACTCTAAACAGTTCTAAAAGTAATCATTTTTCGGAGCTAATACTAAAATCTATTTTGAAAAACTCGTTTCATAAGACGTTTTATTGCACTTATCCTTTAAAAAACTCCCCGCTGCGCGGCTCGTTTTCTAAACAGATTGCGTGCGATAAAATCGTCGATTATGAAACTAGTTTCTTAATTTACTATTATATGATAAAAGATTTAATTTACAATCCACGTTGTAAACTCATATTAAATATGACAAGGTGCAAATTAATTAATTAATCTACAAATTTGCTATGTCACTGTAAATGCGGTATTATACGAAATATTGGTCCTTCTTGTGTTTTATATGTGATGTGATTTATTGTTTAGTTATCTATTCTTTAAAAAAAATCTAAACAAAACAAAAAAAGTCCAAGCGGCACGTATATCCGCTAGAAATAGGTAGATTTCGGGACCAGACAGCTTTGTGTACAAATAGATGTGTCAGATTATTTTAAAGGAAAAATTTAAGTTTCTGTATGAGTCGAACGGGTTCGATTCTCTCAGTCTGAACCAAAGTTTTTTTAACATTAATAACTGTTGATGACGCAAAATTTAGAAATTTAATGGAGTGACGATGATAATGCAGCAATAAATATCTCGATAATGCCGATGCAATTAATAATAACAAATGCGCGAACTAATATTGACAACAACAAAATTTAATAGAGTGGCGATGATAATGCAGCAATAAATATCTCGATGATGCAGATGCAATTAATAATAATACATGCGCGAACTAAAATTGACAACAACAACAATTACTACACAATCAAAATACATCAGCAATTCATTGTCGGAGTCAGATGAACAAGGTTGTCTCCTATATTTTAAAAGAAAAAAAAAACAAAAAAATAATCGAAAATAGAAAGATAAGTGTGTGTTATAGTGTTTGTGTTAGCGTTTATGAAAATAAAAGTATTGAAGAACGGACGCGTACAACTGATGAGACTAAAATGTCTCATACACTATTAATTTTAATAAATAAAAGAAAGTAATTTTTATTAACACTGATTTTATTTACTAGGCAAGCACTTTTATATATGTATATATTTTACATTAAAACCAATTGTATAAAAATGATTACTTTCGATTTAATGTTATTTATTCGATCCGATCGTATGCTCGACGAGATTAAGATTAATTTTATTATTTTAATTACTAATTATACAAGATGTATTTTTGGTTGCAAAAATAATTTGACTTCCGTTAGTGCATTTATATAGTTTGATTTCGCCGAGTGTTATTGTTGTAATTTTGTTTTTGTTTGCCGAGTGTTGCCACCACATATACTCCCCCACCAGATCAAAAATTATGTATTTTGGATCGATTATTTAAAATGGACATGCTTTTTAGTTTTGTGTGTGCTAACTTTGTCTGCTGATACGATGCTGTAGGCTGGTTTTAATCTGTCGATGCCAATCGTTGTGTTGTTTTCATGAATGTTCACGACGAAAAATTTACGCAGTTTGCGTACAACTGGAAACGGCCCTTCGTAAGGTGTACTAAGGGGTCCTTTTACTTTGTCCACTCGAACAAAAACGTGTGTGCAGTTGTTGAGATCTTTCGGGATGAAGATGTCGTTCTGATTGGGTAGCCTAGGAGAAGTAGGAATCAGAGTCTGCATATTGTTTCGCAATTTCTTAATAAACTCAGAAGTATCGGAATTGTTGGCTGTTGGAGAGTCGACAAAGAATTCGCCGGGGACTTTAAGAGTTTGACCATATACTAATTCTGCAGGTGTGCAGTTGAGGTCTTCCTTGAAAGAGGTTCTTATGCCAAGTAATACTATTGGGAGTTCTGTGCTCCAATGAACGGTATTGCATCTCGCTTTAAGAGATGCTTTAAGTTGACGGTGGAAGCGTTCGACAAGACCGTTTGCTTTTGGATTGTAAGCAGTTGTGCGGATTCGATGAGATCCTAGAAGCTTAGTGAGCTCTGTGAACAGATTGGATTCGAATTGCCCGCCACGATCTGTCGTTATGACCGAAGGAATACCAAACCTAGAGATGTATTCCTGTAAAAGTGTTGAAGCAATGGTACTTGCTGTCATGTCTTTTATGGGGTATGCTTCAGGCCAACGTGTGAAGCGGTCTACTGATGTTAGTATGTAACTGTACCCGTTTGATTGTGGTAATGGTCCAACGATGTCAAGGTGGATATGGTCAAATCTGCAATGTGGTAACTCAAATTTACCAATCGGAGATTTTGTGTGCCTGTGGACTTTTGATCGTTGACACGATTCACATGATTTCGCCCATATCCCTGTGTCTACATTCATTCGTGGCCAAAAATACTTCGAAGTAATTAATTTTCGCGTTGCACGTATGCCAGGATGTGATAAACCATGCAAGTTATCGAAAACCGTTTTTCTGATGCTGTGTGGGACGTATGGTCGATTATAACCAGAAGATGTCTCGCACCAGATTTTGTCTTTGCTGCCTGTTGATTGTATGAACCTAAGTTTAACTTTTGATGATCTTGACGGTTTGTCAGGATCAATCAATTTCTTAAGTTCATCGTCCTCCTGTTGCAATTTCGGTAGATCTTTCAGGTTGAAAGTAGAAGTGTAGATTTCTGTTGAAGATTCTTCACCAGAACGTGATAAACAATCACTGACGACGTTGTCTTTACCTTTGATGTGTCGTATGTCTGTGGTGAACTGTGCGATGAAATCTAGGTGACGTAGTTGTCGTGGACTTCTTGAAGTTTTGGAGGAAATTGCTGTGATCAGAGGCTTGTGATCAGTATAAACAGAGAAATTTTGACCTTCGACAAAATAGCGAAAATGTTTAATAGCTAGATAAATTGCTAGTAGCTCTCTATCGAACGCGGAATATTTTGCTTCAGTGGGAGTGAGTTTCCTTGAGAAAAATGCAAGTGGCTCCCAACATCCATTGTTGTACTGTTGTAGTACAGCTCCGACTGCAGTGTTCGAAGCGTCTGATGTTATGTTGAACTGTGTGTTGTCCAACGGATGTGCTAAAAGAGTAGCGGCGGCAAGAGATTCTTTGACCTTCATGAAAGACTCGTTACAGTCCTCTGGCCAAGAAAAATTCGATTTGTTCTTGCCTTTTTTAATCAGTGATGCCAAATGCCCGTGAATAGGCGCTAACAATTCGGCTAAACGTGGTATGAAGCGGTGATAATAATTCACCATACCTACGAATTGCTGTATTTGGCGGATTGATGTTGGAGCTTGAAAGTTGGAGATGGCAGTGACTCTATCTTTCGATGGGAGTATGCCGTTTTTCCGAAATAAAGTGGTTCAAAAAATCAAGTAATTTTTGGCCGAAGATGCATTTTGAAGCTTTTATATTTATGCCATATTCAGTTAGGCGAGTGAAAAGTTTCTCCAAGTGCAAAAGATGTTCTGCCTCGGAGCGGCTAGCTATGAGGATATCATCTATATAGACGAAGACGAAATCCAGTTCCTTTGTTACTTCGTTGATGAAGCGCTGGAATGTCTGTGCTGAGTTTCGTAAACCATAAGGCATACGGGTAAACTCGAACAATCCGAAAGGTGTAGTTATAGCTGTTTTATGGATATCCCCATCTGCCATAGGTATCTGGTGATAAGCTCTTACCAGATCTATTTTGGAAAAAATTTTGCATCCTGCTAGTTGCAAGGAAAAATTTTGTATATTGGGGATGGGATATCTATCCGGAACAGTAGCAGCATTAAGCTGTCTGTAGTCTCCACAAGGTCGCCAGTCCTTGTCCTTTTTCTGGACCATGTGCAAAGGAGAGGAGACTGGGGAGTTAGAAGGACGACAAATACCTAGTTCCACCATGTGTTCGAATTCGGTCTTTGCAGCTTTGAGTTTCGTCGGGTCCAAACGTCTTGGATTAATGGATGGAAGTCTTCCATTAGTCACAATGTAATGCTTTACATTGTGCTTAATTGGGAGGCCATAGTTTGGTGCCTCGGTAAGTGACGAAAACTTTTTCAGGAGAGTGCCGAATTGATTGTCGACGCTGAAATGTTTAGGAGTAGGCGTATTACAATCAGTTATAATTGCGTTCACATGAAGAGATGTCTTCGAATCAATTAACTTCCTATTTTTCAGATCGACCAAAATGTCATATTTGGAGAGGAAATCAGCACCTATTATAGGCCTGTTAACATCTGCCAGTATGAAAGTGTGTGTGAACGTACGCCTAAGTCCGATGTTAAGTTTTAACAGCTTAGTACCATATGTGGGAATTGCTGTACCGTTAGCAGCAGTTAGCGTTTGAATGGGATCTTTATTGCCGTGTGGAAATGTAGAATGGGGTAGTACTGAGACTTCAGCACCACTATCGATCAAAAACTGTAATAAGTTTTCATCGTCCCTAACAAAAAGACGGCGTGAATTGTAGATCCCACTGTTAGCCGTAGTAACAGCGGGACTTAGTAGTTTCCCGAGTCCATAGATTGCGAAGCTGTTGCATCCTGTTTGTATTTGCACGGTTGTAAACATTTACGTGCTTTATTGCCAAAATTTCGGTGATAGTAGCACAGATCTCGTGATCTAGAAGAAGATCGATGACGAGATCTGGAAGAGCGTCTAAAATTATTAAAATTCGCTCTTGAAGTGGATGGACGACTTCTGTAGCCTATGTCTTGACGTGACAATCGGTTACAGAGATCATCAAAACGTTTATTCAGCTGTTGTTCAAGTCGAGACTCGAGATTAGCAAGGTCGTAATCCCTATCACATGGCGTTGCCTTGCTACGGGATGTTGACTGCGTTGTTGCAGCAATTGATGAAGAAGCGGGTTGAGCAACTTCCCAGATTTTGTCGGCTATAGGAAGGATCTCAGAAATATCCTTGTCTGCCCAAGGGGCCACAGAAGATTTTAGAAGAGTTGGCAAGCGCTTAAGCCAAAGCTGTTTGAGGAGGTCATTATTGACCAATGATGAATCACCGGCTTCTGATTCAAGCTTGCGATAAAATTCTGAAGGACTTGAGTCTCCCATTTCTTGGAGACCTGACAGAAGTCTATCTAAGCGCTTAGCCGCACTAATAGAATGTCGTTCTAAAAGTGCCTTTTTTAAAAAATCATATTGATTTTGTGCTGTGGCGGATACTTTAATTACGTCCATTATGTTTACTACAACATCTTGCGGCAGAGCAGAGAGTACTGCATTGAATTTATTTATATCTTTGCTTATTTTATTGCTTTTAAAAGTTGTTTCTGCAATAAGGAACCAGGCTTCAACCTGATCATGTCAAAAGGTTGGTAGTTTTATTCTAGTTATGTTAGCAATTCCTTTTTTGGAATCACTAGCGGTTGGATTTGTGTTATCTTTCTCGTCGGAGGATGACATTATTAAAAGAGATAACTACAGTCAAGCAATGAAACAAACAAGTCACTCAAAATATATCGAGTAATGTTATAAAAAATTTTTTTATAAAAGATGTTCTTTATCTTCTGTACTGTGTCGTTTTCAAAAACACTGAATGTCACCAAATCACAACAAAACAACACCGAATGTAAAAAATTAAATTTTAAATTATGTAAAATATTATACTTAATGTATATATATCTATATTTATGCGATACAACTTGTATTCAATAATTTGAACTATTATAATAGTATAGGATATACGAAAGGAGTATATGTATGATAGAGATGCACCACCAGGTCAAATAATCACAATCACTTTGCACTTTAAAATAACCGAATTTCGTTTTCAATATTCAAAAAAATAATTATAATCAACCAACGAAAGCCATTACAATACAATGAAAATTAAATTTTATTATCAAAAAAAATTAAATATAAAGGATAATAAATATTTCTTCTAAAAAAATTAAAATTTTATGAATGAATATGTAATGAGAAAAAAATATTTTAATATTTTTTTGAAAACCTTTTTGTATTTGACGAAATGTTTTTATATTTTTCTAAAATATATTTATATGAAATTTTTATAAATCGATCAAAAAAAATTAATTTAATAATTAGCAATTATAGTTTTATTTTGAAACAAAAGGTATTATAAACTATTATTTAAATTATTATAATTTGTAATTTAAATATTTTCTTTATTTTTTTATATTATATTTAGAGAAAAAAATATTTGAGTATTTAAGGTTAATATAATAATATCGGTATCGACAAACCGTTTGCTGTTTTTTTATGTTTTTATGTTTTTTGCTGTTTGATGATTGATGATATGTAGATTGTTGAGTTGTATATTTTGATGATGATATGTGGATTGTTGCGTTATAAATTTTTAATGTTATTTAGATTATTGCGGTGCATGTGTATTTTTTAGGTACATGATTGTTGTGGCTTCGCGTCCGAAGCTCCCACGTTGGGCTGTAATTGCCAGGACTGGTAGTAGTATATTTTATTCTTGCGTAGTGTCTCTCACTACGATTTGTTGTAGTTTTAACTTGTTTTACACTAGATAATTTTACAAAATATTTGTTCACTGTTTTTTTGTTTAATCACTTGTGTCGGCGATTTGTAGATTAAGTGAACCGGCGTGCTTAATCAGTATAATACCACGCGTAATGGTCGTTTTGTTTTAATCGTACCGGCGTGTTTTAATCGGGGTCACCACGTGATGGGACTAATTTGCCTCATACACTATTAATTTAAATAAATAAAAGAAAGTAATTTTTATTAACACTGATTTTATTTACTAGGCAAGCACTTTTATATATGTATATATTTTACATTAAAACCAATTGTATAAAAATGATTACTTTCGATTTAATGTTATTTATTCGATCCGATCGTATGCTCGACGAGATTAAGATTAATTTTATTATTTTAATTACTAATTATACAAGATGTATTTTTGGTTGCAAAAATAATTTGACTTCCGTTAGTGCATTTATATAGTTTGATTTCGCCGAGTGTTATTGTTGTAATTTTGTTTTTGTTTGCCGAGTGTTGCCACCACACAACTACATATATAATTGGTGAGATTGTTCTTTATTAAAAAATTATTTGGTATTTTGTGTTTACTATTGCCAAGCGGTAGGCAGGTAAAATTTTACCTTTTATTGCTTTGATGTAATAAATTTATTTATTACTTTAAAGCATACATTTTTTTTATATTGCTTGGCAACAGGAAACAAAAAAATTCGTTTTAGTTGTTAGTGATTTTTTTGGATTGATTGAGATTTTTTTTGTGAAGTTTTTTGACATGATCTAGCTCCTTCCACTTCGGACTTATTTTAGGAGTTGGAAAATATCAGTTAGTTGATTATGAAATGTTTTTTTTTGACAAAAGTTAGAAATTTCGAATTTAACCCTTTATTTGTACTCTTCAATTTTGTTAGTGTCTTTTGTGTTCCCATTTTTTTTTTGCTTTTCTCTTATCGTGCTTCTGTTGCATGAAATCTGCTACCGTGTTTTTGTGACAGAGATACCCAGTTTCTTTTGTACTGTTTAGTGTTGAAATTTAGGCCTGGCCGAATTTCAGTAGCTATACCTGCAATGTCAAAAGGTCTGCAATGTCAACAAAATGGCCGCACAGTGAGCCAACAGCTTAGCATTGACTTTACCAACATAAGAGGTCTCAATTCGAATCTAAACGTGGTTCATCACTACATCGAAAAAAATAACCCTGACTTATTGTTTCTTACCGAAACAATTGTTAGTGGCAAAGCATCGAAATTAGAGCCCGATAAATACCGCATACCTAGTTACGAATTGGAATATTCCTTTTATAACAAGCATGGTGTCGGTGTATTTGTTCGAGACTCACTTTCATGTATGAAAATTAAGGCCTACGAGTTGAACTCTAAGCACCATAATTCTATAGCACTGAAGATCTCAGGTGTTGCTGAAACTATGTTTATAATAGGATTATACAGATCCCCAAATTCTCCCTCAGGATGTCCCTTTTTCAATCAAATATCGGCTAATCTAGATAAGATAACCACGGACTACCCCAAAGCAAGACTGGCCATTCTTGGAGACTTTAATATTCATAATAAAGAATGGCTTAAGTATTCATCGCGCACTGATGACGTAGGAAGACAAGCCGAACTGATACTCGCAGATTATCACGGTTTGACGCAAATGATAGAGTGTCCCACTAGAATCGCAGACGATTAACATCATAACAATAATTTGCTGGATCTGTTTTTGACAAACGAACCAGATACTACGAAGACAATAGTTGAACAACCCCTCGGAACATCGGACCATTTACTAATATCAGCAATAGTGCAATTTACATCACCGACACAAATTAAAGCAAATCCTCGTCGCGTTCGGAACTATAAACGCGCCAACTGGGAGGGACCGAGAAACTTTTATGATGAAACTCCTTGGAAAACTATTTGTTGTGTTGATCAAGATCCTAGCACATCAGCAATAAGAATGTCTGAAATCATAAAAGACGGAATGCGGCGGTTTATTCCAAATCGATTAATCACTACTAAGACTGAGCCTTGGTTCGCGCGGGATGAAGCAGTGAGGAATAAACGCAAAGCATTTAAGACGTATACCGCTAATAAAACACCTGAAGCCTATAGCGCCTATAAGAAAGCCAGAAATATTAGTAAATTCAAAATAGACCTGGACAAAGAAGCGTTTATCCAGAAGAAAGCAAAGAAATTCGCCGAGCACCCATCTGGCTCACGTAGTTTCTTTCAGGTAGTTAAATCAGTCCAGAGCAATTTTACTCGATCTTCTATCCCAACCTTAGTTCTGAATGACATTCCCGTGAGCGACTCGAAAGGCGGATCTTTTGGGTCGTATTTTCGCAGAAAACTCAAACATAGTTGAACCTCCCCATTCTCCTACATTCATTCCCCCCGTTGTAAAGGATATGAAACCAATTATTTTTCGTTGCAATATTGTACGGAAAATGCTTCTTTCTAGCAATATCAAATCTGTTGGCCCCGACGGTATTCCACCCCTCATTCTTAAAAACTTTGCTAGGCAACTAGCTCCAATTTTAACAAAAATTTTCTTTTTATCTTATAAAACCGGAATATTTCCCGATTCTTGGAAGCTGGTTCAACCCATATCAAAGAAAGGCAGTAAGATAGATCCTAACAATTATAGACCAATTGCAATTCTGTCGGTTTTAGCTAAAATATTTGAAAAATATGTTAACTACAATTTAATAGATTATTTGGAGGTGTCGCGAATCATTGATGATAAACAGTATGGTTTTCGTAGAAGTCATGCAACAGGTGATCTGTTAGCCTACGTATCCTATCTCTGGAACAAACCGCTGGAAAACCATGGTGAAACATTCAGTATTTCACTTGACATTTCTAAAGCATTTGATAAAGTGTGACATAAAAATCTCATAGCTAAATTAAAAACTTATGGAATAGACCAACTTACTGTCTCATGGATTCATAGTTTTCTTACAGGTCGCCAATTTCATGTTAATTTAGATGGTATCACATCCAATATTTTCACAACCAATGCTGGGGTTCCCCAAGGTTCTGCACTCTCACCAACCTTGTTTCTTCTATACATTAATGACTTACTTATTTCCACAGTGCACCCAATCCATAGTTTTGCTGATGACAGCACATTGCATGCATCACATGCATCTCCTAAATTTCAATCTCATACTACAGTTACCACTGATAGAAAGCTGCTAATTGATTCTATCAACAAAGATCTGGAGCGTATAATAGAATGGGGAGATCCTAATCTTGTTTCATTTAATCCAACCAAAACCAAACTATGCCGTCTTTCACGAATGGAGCAACATAAAAATTTCCCTATTAAAATAAACCATGAAGAATTACGTGAGGTTGAATCAGTTAGACTTCTTGGAGTGGATATTCAAAATAACCTGAAATGGAATAAACATGTGTTCAACCTCGCTAAATCTGCAATGCAAAAATTAGGATTCTTGAGTCGATGTAAAAAGTATTTCAATCCCGAGCAAATTTTGCTAATCTTCAAGTCCTTTATTCGTCCATGTATGGAGTACTGCTGTCATGTTTGTGGAGGTGCTTGTCAGTCAACAATAAAATGTCTAGACTCTCTACAGAGAAAAGCAATACGGTTGATTGGTAATACCGAACTAACGGACCAGCTTGATTCACTCCAGCACAGAAGAAATGTGGCTGAATTGTCAATCTACTATAAATATAACTTTAGCGAATTCTCCTCTAAGGAAAATCAAAATATCCTTCCATCGTGTGCGCAGTACAATCGACAAACAAGAGCTGCCGAGTTATCCCATCCATTTGTTGTACAAATACCTCGTTGTAGAACTGTGTCCTTCCAAAACGACTATTTTAATAGAGTGGCCAAATTGTGGAACTCAATGCCTCCCTCGGTATTTCCCGATGAATTTTCTCCTCAGGCATTTAAAGAAAATGTCCATAATCATTTAAAACAATTAGTATACACTGAAAAAAAAATTGAAGTTCATACCAACCTCATCTCGAAGTTGGCAGTTTATTATTCATGCAAAGAAAAATTATTTGCAGACGATTTCACTGTGATTGGGACAACTACACGATAACATTTTCCTAGCAACAGAATGAGGTTTATTTAAAATATAAAGTGTTATATCCAATATAACAGTAGTTGAATAAAGATAATAACTATTTCCGTGAAAAAAATTTCCTTTGGCCTTATATCATGAATTTTTCATTTTAAAGTTTGAGTATTTGAGATTAATTGATCTATATTTTATTTTCACATAAATATTTCGTGTGATTGTCTCAACTTCATCGATTTATAATTGTAGAGTTGTTGAAGCAATTTCGTAGTTTGATTCGCCATATGTGACCGCACGGTGAGGTTGAGACAATTGCATTTCGATTGGAAATAGGACATGTTTTTTTCAGTGTAGTTATCCCTATATCCCCATTCCTTCCATTTTCCTCATCTTCTTCCTTTAAAGTTGACATGGTATCTTCGGATATTCAAAGAGTCTAAATAATGAATATTTCATATTTACTGTGCTAAACATGTCTAACTAATTAATAAAAAAAAAAAAAAATTGAAAGTTTATATTTTGCCTGATTTTTATTATTCAAACGCTTGTGATTGGTCAGACTTCGTGGGTGTTTCGGCTAACTAACACAACCCATTTACTTCGGACACAGCCCATAATTGCACACAGTTAACCCAAGACATAAACCAAAACATAATAAAACGCAGCTACTCACCGCCAGGTCACACCACTTTCTATGTAAAAAAAATCCAAGATGGCGGATTTTGCATTTTGGTACCTCCATTTGAATTAACCCGTGGTTTTATGCTCGGAGTGACATAGCTTAACTACTCGCTTATCCTGAGATTTTAATTTGTTTCCAATAATCATATTATTTATTGTATCATTTTTATCAATATTTACATCAATTTCATTATTTATATAGTTGAGAGAGTTGTCAGGTACTGTCGTTGTAATATTAAGGCTGTTGGAAATTTTGCATTTTATCTTTTAAGTAAAATATTGTCTGATTTAAAGTTTTTATAACATCGTTTTTAACTTTTAGAGCATCTTCAAGAGAACTGATTGTTGCTCCGGAATCTTGTTTTATGTGTTTCAATTCGTTAGGTTGAGTTAATAGCTGTAGATTTAGTAAACTGAAATTTTTATATAGGTTGCAAAAATTCGATTCTTCTTCTTCTTTTTCAGTCTGTATTGCTTCCAATTCCATCCTTGAAGGAGTATTTTTTGCTTTTAATTTTTTCAGTTCTACAACTAAATTATTGTTTTAATGTGCCTTTTTCCTGTAAATTTGTGTTCGTTCTTCCTAAGTCTATTTCCAAAATTAATTTTTCCATTATTAATTTTTCGAGTTCGTATCAAAGTTCTCTATTTGTGTTTTTGTTGTTTTTTAATTATAAAATATGGAGGGGCTGAAATCTCACAGCTCTGAGATATCAAGACTTCGGCCTGGGTTAAGGATTTTGATATAGTTTTCGGCAAAAAACTTTTATGAGGACATGGTTTTTAGTTTTGGGCAGCGATGTATATCAAACATAACTCTTTGTTAAAGTACAAGTATTTTTTTATCTCTGTTTAGAAATTTATTACAAAACTAACACGAAACATCAATACGTTGCCGGAAAATTATAACCAAAATTCAAAACTATTGTTAAAATCAAACTTTTTCAAAATTCCAAGAATATTCCAAAAATTAGAATAAAATCAAATATTTAAATTTTTTCTAAATTCCAATAATATTTCAAAAATTCTTAAAAATTCAAACTTTTTCCAAAATTCTAAAAATATTGCAAAAATTATTACAAAATCAAAAATTGAAAATTTTTTCAAAATTCCAAAAATTATAATAAAATCAAAACTTAAAAATTTTTCAAAATTCTAAAAATATTCCAAAAATTCTTACAAAATCAAAACTTAAAACTTTTTTCAAAATTTTAAAAATATTGCAAAAAAAATATTACAAAATCAAAAATACAAACTTTTTTCAAAATTTCAAAAATATTTAAAAATCTATAACAAATTCAAAAATTTCCATGTCCAATTTCATTTTCAATTACATATACGTCATAAAAACAGCAGCGTTTTTGTCCAAAAAATAATTGGCTAAAAAAATAAATGAAATTATTTTTTGACACACTTGACATTATTTTTTTGACAAACTTATAATGCCATAATTTTCAATAATAATAATAAAATTTCATTTCAAATAATTTTATTTTTTTCCAAAAATTGGGTAAAAAAATAAATAAAAATCTTTATTTTGACACACTTGACAACGTTTTTTTGACAAACTTATAATGCCATAATTCTCAATAATAATAATAAAATTACATTCAAACAAATAATTCATTTTTTTTTTCCAAAAAATTGGGTAATAAAATAAATAAAAATCTTTCTTTTGACACACTTGACAACATTTTTTTGACAAACTTATAATGCAATAATCTAGTTTTCGATCTCACATACCAATCCCTACCATCAAGATTTCTCCAAATTTAATGTTCCTACTCGTAATCACTTAAAATGAACGTTTTTTAAGCCAAAAATATGAAAATTTGCTATTTTTGACACACATAATGATTTTTTTGACACACTTCCGGTACAGTTATCGAACACAGCGTCCTTGTGGACCTGTCCCTTGAGTATACCTATTTTTAAAAAAAAAAAATTGAAATCCCTCCAGCGGTTTTCCCTGCAGCGTAGACAATGACGAACGACCGGCCGGCAGACAGACATACATTTTTTTGTGCTGTTTTGGAATCAATAGGTCCTAAAACGTCGAGAAATGCCAAAAAAAGTGGGGGTAAGAATTTCACTTTTGGCTCATGAATGTAATATTTAGGTCTTTCAGACCGAAGTAATTTGCCGCCGTTAAATTATCTGCCAGTTCATTGGTAGAAAGTTTTAGTTTTTCGTTAGAATAAGCAAAAATACTCATTTCATTTTTATGTTTGCTAAGATCTTGAGTAAGCAAATCTATCTGTTTTCTATTTATTTTGTGCTTCTCTTGTAAACCTAAGACTTGGTCCTCTAAACTTTCTAACTGACGTTGCTGTATAACCTTCAGCTCGTTCATTTCCATCTTTTTTGATTTAGATGCCGCGTTTAGATCTACAGTTTCCTGAATGAATTTTGAAATAACTACTCTTAACCTGTTGATCTCGTTTTCGAATTTTTGTTTATCTAGCCTAAACTACTCATTCTGTAGTTTATACTGTTTATCTTCTTTTCGTGCGTCTTGTACTTGATCATCAATACGTATTGCTAGTTATTTAATGAGGAATTTTACCTCCTCACGATTTATATATTTACAGTTTAAATAATAATAATAAAAGTATTATTCAAACTGAATTTCCCAATATTGAAAATTCAATATATTGTTTATGCCGCGATATATTATTATTAATGTTATTTATTGAAATAATTTGTTTGCATAATTGAATTGGGTTATAAAATTAAGTTTATTAATCAGGGTCTTGTTATAGTGGCTCATGACAGCAAGACATGAAACAGTTGTTAACGATAAAACCAAAACAAAAGCAAGAAATGTGTCTTAAAAATTAAATCATTATTTAGAATCTTAATGCCCGGCTGCTTGAACATTTAATTAATTTTTTTATTCGCCTACATATTAAAGTGTTACTTTATTACTGTGATTTGCGGCTTTAAAGAAGTGATACTTTAAAGCCGCAAATCAACTATTTATTTTGTTGTCATAGCTACGTCCAAAAAAGTAAAAAGCATTTGTATTTGTTTAAATTCTATGAAAAATAAAAATTTTTATCAAAGCAACCCTCAAATTCAAAATTTCATTATCCAATTAAAATAGTTGTTATCATTTGTTGTCATAGCTACATGATAATTTGGAAAAAATAATAAATATTTTGTCAAAGGTTACTTGTTCCACATATTTTTATTTTAAAATTTATGAAAATTTAAAATTTTAATTTAGAATAAACAACTTTTCTTAAAATATTTTGTTTGCGGCGAATAAAAAATAGTATATGATGCACGGACGTAAGCTTTTATGTACTTAATGTGGGTGCAAATCTCGGCTAGCGCCACGATTTGCAAACTCCACATCCGTCCAAAATCTTTAGCTTTACGTCCTAGCATCATAATGTACTATTTTATTTCTCCCTTTAACTAGTTTTGTGTTTTTTGATCGCGATTGGAGCTTTAAATCAAGCATATAGATTCAAATCAGTTTTCTTAGTTAAATCTTTGTTTATATTTTTCAAAAATCGACTCAATAACTATTTAAGAGATATTTCTTATTTACCATTTAACTAAATCTCCTTTAGCAAATGTTAAAACAACCGAGCATAGGTATTTTAAGGGATCCGATAACGTATAATGATATTAATGAACCTTTGGGTGGTGCTATTGTTATTTCCAAGTTTTTGAATGGTTAGCAATTGTTCCCCTGTATTTTTCCACAAAAAGCTTTACATGTCATATGATGCTATAATATCACATGAGTATTATGGGCTGCCTTTGGTGAAAGCGTATATCGCATCAACAAAATATACAGCTACAGTTAGTATTCATTTGCATAAACAAAGATAAAACGATCAGATCGAACTAGAAATATGCATATGCAACGACAAGGGTTAATGAATCTTATTTTAAAATAATCTTTTACTCCTTGTTTTTTGCAGCTTTTAATATTGTGAAGTCATTTAATCGACAGGTGAAGGTTTTTTAATTATAAGTTTTAATAAGTATAAAATATAAAAATATATACATACTTAAAAACCACATTTCATCAATTTTTATTTTTTCATCCAAAACCATCCATCTATAAGCTTAGCTATAAGCTTAGTTTTTATCAAAATCGTTCGTAATTTAATTTCAAAGTATACTTAAAATAACTTTCAATACAGCAAAATATAAATGTACATAGTAAGTTAAAACAACAATATTTTTCTCTCTGATATTACTTATCAAATTTTTAAATAACATCGCAAAAAACTTTTCATGTCAATTTTGACTAGATATCTTAAACTGAACAGAAAAGAAACTTTAATTCTTCAAAACACAAAAAGAAAATTGTACGATGAACACGAAAAGAAATTATACTTTAGAAATCCAAATAAAGAAAAATATTTTATTTTCCTACAAAATCAAAAAACTTAAAACTTTTTTGATAACATATGTTGCATTTAAATCATACCAATATGATGAAAACATATTCCATTTGCATACCCTGAAAAGGAATGGCATATAATAAATATACAAACTTTATATGTAAAAAGGAATTCTAATTTTCTGTTGAAATAAATATAGAAAAAGTTGGGTAAAAAGAAATATTTAACGAAGAACATAGGTTATTTGCAATTTAATGAATTTTTATTTTATTAAGTAAAAGTTTTTATTGAAAGGAAAATTACATTTGAATAAAATTAAAACATACGTGTGAATTTATCAAGTAAAATTTATTCCAGTTAAATTTAGCGTAAATTCTGGAATGCTAAGTTTTATTGAAAACACTATATGTACTAATGATTATGATGATTGATAGCGTTAATTTTGATGAACCGTAGAATTCATTAGTTTATTTCCCAAAAATAGGTGTATAAGATTTAAGTCAACATGAAACTAAAAGATTTGACTAATGCATCAATTAGTTCAAAATATTCAAAAATCGAGGACTAAAATTGTACCGTTATTCACAGACCACAGTAATTTGATGATATAACGATTTTGTACAGTAGTAGTCCTATACTAAATCATCGATTTTTCCAAATGTTTTTCTCAACTAACAAAACAATTTTTGAAATATCTGAAAAGTTCTAAATTACTTTATCTAATTTAACGTGATACATCTGCGTCAACGTATACCGCAAAACTTTTTTATGTTTTTTTAGTTTTTGTGCTGAGAGGGTATTTTATGCTTCAGGGTATTTTCATATGAATTTCAATCTAAAATTTATTAAACTTGGCAATTACAAAA
>OY856188.1:154767368-154822368 GCA_963693315.1 Diogma glabrata | reverse complement strand
TATAACAGAATCATCAGAATCAACATCGCTATCCGATCAGTATAAGTTCGTCAAAATTAATTCTAGATTCTTAAAAGATTTTAAAACAATTCCTGTCCTGGTTTTTTATTTATATACTAATAAAAAGCCAGATCTATCATTGTGCTCCTCCATACGAATAAATCATTCGTCTAATGCATTAATAGCAAAATTAATAAGAAGAAAAATTTTTTGAGGATCTTATATTACATTATCTTGCGATTCATATTCAAAACCCTTTTCTTTACGATGAATTCGTATTTGATAAGGATTCGGATATTCGGTTCACCGTCTAAGCAACCCTTTCAGTTTTTTCGCCACTATAATTACTTCTCTAAAACATTCGCATTTTTTATGCAAAGAAATAAATTCAATTACATTCAAGTTCAGACTTTGTATCATTTTCGAAACAACATTAATTTTGGAGAAAAGATCGTTTCACAAAACTAGACTACATGGAAATTTAATGCATCGGTAAACCTTTTTTCTTCCTTTAATTTTTGCTTTCGCTAACATTTTAAATAAATTGAAAAATTAAGAGTTTCTCCAGAAGATGATACTACATCATTTATAATAAGATTTAAAGAATGAGCTGCATCACATATGGTATAAAAGTTGCCTTAAGCAGCTTCATTAAATTTTGATTTTATCAGATCTTTGGCTTTTCATGTTATTCAACGAAATCTTCAATTCGTGGAATACAATCTAAAAAATGTTTACGAATTTTCTTTTTTTTCACATTTGGTTTTTTACGATATGGATAATTATGGATGAACAATAAATCCTATCATTTAATGAAACCAAAAAATAAACGTAGAAGAATTTTTAATAATAAAATGATAGAAATAAATGACAGATTTATAAAAATAGTTTGCAGAAATAAAACTAAAATTGGGTTCTCCCGTACTCGAGTCGAGTATACTCCTTAATCATGTGAACCATTCTTTTTATTGATAATTAAAGCCTTGATAATTCACTAGTTAACAAGAAAAATCTCCCTAAATAAATCTTTAGGTCAGCTCTAGTTTTTGATATATTCGCGAAAAACCAATTTTTTCGATGAACAAAAAGGTTATTCCGGTTTTTGGATCGCATATTTTACAAAACAAACAAATTGAATATATTAATGAAACAAGTGAATATAGTAAAGATACTTACAAACATTTTGAGCTATTTTTGTAAAAATCCAAGGATTCTGGAAGTTACACTCGTAGAAAGTTGAAAAAAATCAAAATTTAACATTTACTTTGGTCTGAAAGATGTAAGTATTACATTACAGTCAAATTAATTATATTACAGTCAAAAGTGAAATTCTTACCCCCACTTTTTTGGCATTTCTTGACGTTTTAGGATCTACTGATTCTAAAAAGGCAAAAAAAAATGTATGTCTGTCTGTCGGCCGGCCGGCCGGCCGTCCGTCCGTCATTACCTACGAAATCAAGAAAACCGCTGGAGGGATTTCAAATTTTTTTTGTAAGTAAATTTTTGATTTTTTTCAAAATTTTACGAATGTAGCTTCCAGAATCCTTGATAGATTTTTACAAAAATAGCACAAAATGTTTATTAGTATTTTTTCAACGGGGGGGTATCTTGCGGGCTGCGCCCCTACCCCCCGCCCTCACACGCCAATACACTCTTTGCCTTTTCCTCTGGCTTTGATACAATTACTAAGTACTACCCATCATAATCCGACCTCTTCTAATCTATTCTGTGTGCGCCTGCTGCTTAACTATAATTCTACAAAAAACCATCGTGAAGTGTACATACTATAAATTTTTATACGATCAATCACAAATGGCTGGAAATAATAATATGTATTAAGAAAATAATGAAATAGCAGCTTTTGTTTTTCTTTAGTTTATTTACAGAAAATGAAACTATGCAAAAATAATGATGGAAAACAAACTATCTGTCATATAAATAATTAATTTTCTTATTAATATCGAAATGATATAAATAATAAATTGGAACGAAATGGCTGAAAGACTACATTATCGAAAAATGTAAATGCCGTAAATGGAATTTTTATGAATAAAAAGGAATAATTTTTATTTGGAAGGGTTTTTTGTAAACCATTAAGCTTAAGTACACATTGGAAATCACTTGATTTTTTCAATTCGAAAGAACTTTTCATTTTCTCTAAAGTTCCTTTAGAAAAATTTTTTGTGTTTCATGCCAGGATTCGAACTCACATTCATCAGAGACGTATGTTCAAATCCCGTGTGTCTTATACAACTTAGCCACAGCGGCGATGGCGTACCTTATTTTAATTATCATGTTCAGATAATTTCTAAATTGAAACTTTATCATTTTTCATATTTACTTAAGTGGAATCTTTCATTTATGATTACATATTGGATATATGCATTTTTTGGGATTTTTTGTATTAAATTTCTAAATATTACGATGTATGAATTCATAGGATGAGAGAATATTTCGTTAACACTTAAGTCAACATTCTAATCAACATCCTAAGTCACGAATGTAAAGTCATTATGGCACGAAACACAAAAAATTTTTCTAAAGGAATTTTAGAGAAAATGAAAAGTTATTTGGAATTGCAAAATTCAAGTAATTTCCAATATGTACTTAAGCTTAATTGTTCACAAAAAACCCTTTCAAATTAAAAATTCCCCTGAAGTTGTCTATATCTCCTAACCAAAAATATAGCAATCAAATATTAAGTTTCGCATTGATTGGCAACAATCAATAATGACTTTACACTCGTGACTTAGGATGTTGATTAGAATGTTGACTTAAGTGTTGACGAAATATTCTCTCATCCTATGAATACATACATCGTAATATCTAGAAATTTAATACAAAAAATCCCTAAGAAATAATTTGTATGTTCTATAAAAACAATAAACAAAAACAATAAAAAATAAATATTGGGTCCGAGTTGAACCCCGAACCTTTCTCACAACCCTCTACATCGACAATGACAACGAAATTTTGTACTGAGTTTTTTAAACATCATTTTATTAAATCGGTTTAAATTATTAAATGTTTAAAAATGTATATTATAACACAAACTGTTTTTTGTCCCAATAATATCAAATGTTTGCAACCTACATTGTTTTTAAAAATTGTTAAAAATCTATATTTTTCTATGCTGTTATGTTCGCTGTACAGAACAATTTTTTGGATCTGACTATTGCTATAATAGTGCTACAAACGGGAGTTAAGAAAAGCATTTGCTTACATACAAAAGCACAAGCTACATACAAAACACAACTATAATCATTTAAAAAATTCTCTTTGAAATTTCTCATGTTTTTGCTTTAAACGATTTAAGTTTGTTTGTGAAGTATTAGTCGAGCAAACTTGGGTTTTTACTTCTAAGTCCTTAGGGATAGCTTCGATTTTGATGATTTTTTTTTTTAAATGTGTGTTTTTATATATTATTTGAAATCAGAAACATTACAATGTGCGCAATTAAATTTTTATATTGTTTAAATAATAAAATATATTCTATAAAATAAAAAATAAAATCCAAATTGTTACTATAAGGAAGTTTATATTATTATATTAATAAAATAAAACTAAAAATAAACAGTAAAAAGTATATTTTTAAATATTGCATTTTAATTCAAAAGTGACAAACGCACACAAACAGTGAATAATATGGAAAACCATAATAACACATATTATAAGATGATATTTACTTCAACATGCCTAGACCCTTCACCTTCAAATTGTAAAGGGTTGAACGAACCGAAAAGAGTGATCCGTGCACTATAATGCAAACTTGAAACAATTATATCTTTGGTATTTTTTATCCCACAGAAAACGAAATAAAATCAAGTTTTGGTTAAGAGAAAACCTACGTTTTTGTCTGGAGCAGTTTTTACGTATATTTGTTAGTTTTAGAGTTATTTTGAACAGAAGGTACTTTCTTAGGAAATTTGAAAATTCATTTTTCATTATTATCAAACTTCTTTTGGAAAATACGTATTCTAATCTAGCAAAACTTCCGGATCACATAGGTTACTCTAAAATACAGCTAGTTGTAAAGGGGCTATGGCCGATATAAATTCTATTGGGAATGACCGAGATTTTAACGCTGAGTTTCTATTTTGAATTCGAGATGCCCACATCGTAACTAGGTTTTTTCAATGCAAACGACTTGAACTAGTGCCCATTTTAAAGGTCTTTCCAATCATTACAAAAAAGTATGACAGTTTTGTCCGAAAAATGCATTGCTTTTCCGTTATTTACCGTTGAATTCTTCGAACCAAGTCGTTAAAAAAATGTCTCGTCATTGAGCCATAACTTGCTTCATTTTGGACCTACAACCCTCATAATCAAAAACAACAATCTCTTCGTTTTTTTAAGTTTCATTTTTGTTGATTACCAAATTTTTGATAGAACGCTAAGTTTAAGAGTTATTTTTGAAAAACTATCAAAAAATGCATTTTTCATAGAACAAAATAAGTTTTCAATCGCGAATAACTCGAAAAATATCGATCTATCGAAAAAACCTTATACAACATTTTATACTTCAAATGTGTCCTTTCATCTATTTTTGGGGTTACTTTGAGTGAAAAATATTCCGCCCTCGAGAAGGGGTGGAATCCAGACCAGGATAAAAGGGCAAATCAGCGCTGTGCCACTTTCGTTCCTTGAGCCATTTTTAAACTACTCACCAAATTTCATGTTAATCGGACAAGGTTCAAAGAATTCGGAGTGGAAAACGTGTCTGTTCGTAAAACTCAGCAAAGTCTCTATACTAATAACAAATGTATACAGAAGTTAGACATAGCGTGTACATATTTTGCTACTCTTATAATACCATATTTTTATGTTATTGTTAAATGAAATTTTCTATAAATTTGAACTTAACAATTTTTTTATTGCATAAATTTTGTTAAAAAAAACTAATTTGTTCATATATTTTGTTTATATTGTTTAAACAATATAAATATTTAATTGCGCACATTGTAATGTTTCTGATTTCAAATAATATATAAAAACACACATTTCAAAAAAAATCATCAAAATCGGAGCTGTCCCTGAAGACTTAGAAGTTTTACGGATTTTGAAGCTAATTTTACTCGACTATATAATAATTACTATAAATCAAATATAATATATAGCATGTTTTTACCTATTACCTATATATGTAGGTTCAAAAGCCAAATTAAAACATATTATATATATTGTGACTAATTGATTTAAAAAAAAAACAGATTTAATTAAAACAACAACAAAAACTATTAACTAAACTAAGGTTATTTAACTTTTAAAAAAATCCCCCTCTAAATTTTATTAAAACAATAACAAAAAAACAATAATTTTAATTTCTTTGGTATTTTTTGTATTAAATTGTTCACAAAAACCCATCCGAAAATAATTTTAATGTTATTTAAAAAAAAAGAAAAAAAAAAAAGAAAATATGTACTACGTCATCAGCGTTACGACAGTATAGAGGGATAGACTAACGGCTATTATATTAAGGATAATATTAAGGATGCACTTCTTTCCTTAATAAATTGAATTTGTTTGTTTTGTAAAATATGCGATCCAAAAACCGGAATAACCTTTTGGTTCATCGAAAAAATTGGTTTTTCGTAGATATCTCAAAAACAAGAGTTTACCAAAGAAAAATGGATATCATATTCGTGTTTAGCATGTCAAAATCCACAAGAAAAGTTGGGTTTTAGTCAGAGAAAGAAAAAACACCAAAATTTGTAAACTAAAGTGTAATTATTCAGTGATATTCAACACACTTAATAAAACATTTTCATTATGCAGACTCTTTGAATATCCGCAGATAACATGTTAACAAGAAAGGAATGCAGATATTGGGATAACTATACTACATGTTTTAAATGAATAGTGACATTTTTTTTAAATATCAAGGGAACAAATTCTTTGAGTTCCACAATTTGTTGATATAGTTCTGCAACAAGGTATTTGGACAGACAATGGGTGGGATAACTATGAAGTTCTTGTTCATCGATTCTACTGCGCACACGATGATAGGATATTTTGAATTTCTTTTAAGATTAGCTGAAGTTATATTTTTGCAAATTTCTTTGCTTTAAACTTTACTAAAACCATTAATTTGGTATTACTTAATTGATCCTTTCTTAACTAGTTAAACCCTAACAAAAGTTTTTGTATGTAATTTTTGGATTCGTGTCAAAAAGCTCATCGATTATGTCAAATTCCATAGTACGTAGCTATGTATGATTACTATTCCAAGAGTTTTTAGAAATAAAGATCTATAACTTAGTTGACTTTTTCAGGTAAAAACAAATAAATGCTATTTGAACGCTTTTAATTGTCTTTCTATGAAGGCTCCAAACACAAATAATCTGTTTAAACTGTAAGCGTGCAAATCGAAAATACATGTTGAAAAAAAAATTAAAGTAATGACAACCTGATCTCGAAGTTGGCAGTTTATTATTCAAACATAGAAAAACACTTGCAAACAATTTCATGGTGAGTGGGACCTACACGTTAACCTTGTTTCTGAAAACATAATGAGGTTTATTTGAGATCCTTTCATATTAATTTGAGATCCTCTTATATTAAATGCAATATAACAGTAGTTGAATAAAGTTAATAACTGTTTCCATGAAAAAATTTTGGAGTTCAATTCGCCATATCTGCCGCCGCTGCGAGGTTGAGACAACTGCATTTCGTTTGGAAATAGAACATGTTTTTTTCAGTGCAGTTTTTGAAGACATTTGCAATTAGCATCGTTAAGATGTTGCATGGTTTGTTTCAAATTTCTAACATATAGTCTTTGATTTAGCAATTATAATATCGATGTGACAATTATATTACAAAGAAAGAATAAATTTTGAACATAACATAATATGTTCATTAGGCATGACCAGATATGTATGAACAATTTTCAAACCATCTTTTTCTTCGCTCCAACCGACTAATTATGTTCCATTTGACTCAAAAATGAAGTGTATGCAGTTTTACTGAAATCGGAAAATAATTACCCACCGCGCAGTGGCGTCGAAGATAAGAAAATTAGCAGAATAATATGATTTTTTATTTTTATCAGATATAATCATCTTAAAATATAATATATCTCATAATTTTGATTTTCTTTATTAAAAGCTTATTAATTACGATTCTAACGAGCCTAAGAAATCTTGTAGAAATCGATCTTAGAAAAGCGATTTATCTTAATTTTTCTTCTTACATATACGAAAATTCACTAATTCATAATAATCTTTTTTCAAAGAAAAAAAATTAATTTTTATGGTTAAATTTATAATAATTTTTCATTCAAAAGCAATATTTTTTCAAAAGAAATCAATACATTAAATTATATTTATTGTATGATGGGTATTTGCATCTGTAGTTTTCGACCACCTGAATGGTGTATTGTGTACCTTCCTCGTCTTTAGTTAGAATGTTGTTGTACTCCGTGTCCGTAACTTAACACCAAGTTCGGCGGTATCATTAACAATATGCAAACTTTGGCAAAACAACGTGGCTTTTACGAAATCCATATTCCGATGGGTCACGTAGCAAAAAATCAATACAAATTCTAAATCGATTAAAAAAACTTTTTTTTTTTTTTCTTTATTTAATTTAATCATTTTACAAATTTTTGGTAATATTATTATAATTTTAGATAATTATTTGCAGAAGCATATAATGCAGGACGCAAATAAGGGTTTCAATAGTTATACATATAATATTTTTTGTCAATTTAATAAATTATAATGTGTTCCTTTTATGATAAATACAATATAACAAATAACTAACAATAACAAAAGTTACAAAATAATAAAATAATAACAGATACATATATCGTCGCTTTAATAATGAAATAACGTATGCCATATATACGTTGTTTTTATATAATGGGTGCGCTGCATTCCCCATAAGGATGTCTATAAAGTGGCATTTTAACATTTTCCAATTTTTTTATAACTGGGGGTGAAAATTAATATATTGTTAATTAACGTACATGCAAATTTGAATTTGGTTAAATATTGAAACAGCGTAAATGCATGTACGATATTTCAATTCGTACAGAATAATAACTTGGGTAAAATCAGTGTCGTATACTTTACATACATTACGATCGCCACACGAAATAGTAAATCTAAAATATTGTATAAGCATCATTCATTACTACATGATATGCCGGTTCATATAAATAAAAAATTGTAAGAATATTATGTGTTATTTCAATAATAATTAGTTTTAGGCTTAATCGTCCTTCCATGCAAAATGAAATAACGTATATGAAATATGAAATAACGTATAAGGTACCTGATTGACTTTTCACCTCTTTTTAGGTAGAAAAGCCAGCAGGTACTAATGTGAAATTTTAATATGCTGTGGGGAAATTAGTCAAGATTAATTGGTAGAAATTTTTTTTCCAATATCTTTATTCATTCAATTGTGCTGCCGAGTTTACGAAAATCAGAAAATCGAAAAATCTTTAAACCCAATTATCTCGAAACTACACTTTTGCGAATACGTTGTTTCATAATTAAAGCGACGATATATTAATATAATTTAGTTGTGCTTAGTTTGAGCCAATTTTCTAATATTATATGTTTTTTATATTTTATTAATTCTTTCTTTTTTTTTTTCTTTTTCTTTGTTCAATCTAATACAAATTATTTTTGAAACCTATTTTAAATATTGAAATACGAGTCACCTCCTTTAATTCATCAGGAAGGTTATTATAAATTGACAGGCCTCTGTATAGAGGAGAACTTTGGCCACTGGCTGTACGGAAAAAATCAATATAAAAATCAGTGTTACGTCTTGTAGGGTAATCATGAATATCGCTGACTTGACGTAAGAAGAAATTATTTTTTATCATATTATTTTTTATTTTAAAAACTAAAACAGCAAGCTCAAATTCGATAAGTTTTTAAAGAGGAAGAATCTGTGCACTGTGCACTTTGAGTTTTTTCTGTGACAAAATCACTGATGTTCTTATTAGCAAAAAGTTGCATATGTTTGACTGCGTCAAAATCTTTTTTGCGAGTTTGGGGTGCGATGGGGATGTCTCGTGCTACGCCTTAAGGTTTTGAACCATTTTTCGTTTTTCATCAAACGAAATCTCTGGGTGGAAAAAAGCCAAGCCAATATTAACTTCCGTTAAATAGTGAAGATGATAACAAATTTTGCTCAACATTTCTTCTGAAACTCTTTGGTCAATTATTTTATAAGCGATGGCCCATTTGATGAAATCCAAATCCTGATTTGCAGCTACTGTTCCATCTTTGCATTTGAACCAAATTTTTACATGCGACATAATCAGAAAAATGCAAACGTCTCGAACTTTATTTAAATCTCCAACTGCAATATCATACTGACAACGAAACATGAATATCTTCAGGAGATAAATGGCTTTAGCCATCCAGCGGACGTGACTTATCGGACCTGGGCGTTTGAATTTGTAATTCTCAATGGTTTCGCCAAGAACAAGAAAAATCAATGTAGCTTCCAAAAATTCTTTATATTCGCTGCGTGGGTGTGATTTTTCCAACTCTTAATGACAAAAAATTACTAGAGCTTCTCACGAGTGTTTTGGTATTTTGTTTTCCAGTTTTTTGTCCGATATTCCACTTTTGAATATTGTTGGATTAATTTTACCATCGTCCCATGCCTTCTGAAATTTGTTGAACAGCGAAACATCGGGTGCTGTGGTCTTTCCAAATTTGATATCATACACAGCCCGTAGTTTAATGTCCTGTATGTGATGACGATATGGGAATCGAATCAAGTTGTGGCCAATCTTTTTCCACCTTTTTCTGGTCCAGTGTTACTTGATGTCGTGTCGTAACACATGGCTTCTACTTTATCAGTAAGATTCCATTCTTCAAGGCATTCATATATTGCATTCGCAATCGATAAGCCGCTCCCTTCTTCGCATTATGGAACTGTTAATAGCTTCTCAATATTACCAAAAGTTACTATGGTTGGCAAACGATCTACTTTACCATATCCAGTTAATTCTGCTAGCAATGTATCCCAAAATAAAAATTTGTGTTACTCAAACCAAGTCTAAATCTAACATGAAAATTTATTTTTCGGAATTTTCGCAGAAATTTTTTTTTTTGGATCTAAGAAGAAGCAATTCGATAAAAACGCGTTCCTAAGATCGATTTCTACATACTTAGGCTCGTTGGAATTGTAATGTAATAAGCTTTTAACAAAAAATCGAAATTATGAGATATATTATGTTTTAAGATGATTATATCTGATAAAAATAAAAAATCCAATTATTCTGCTAATTTTCTTATCTTCGACGCCACTGCGCGGTGGGTAATTATTTTCCGATTTCAGTAAAACTGCATACACTTCATTTTCGAGTCAAATGGAACATAATTAATCGGGATAGGGGGGATAAAAATAACAACTTCATAAGTTAGGTCATGTCTAAATTGTTCATGTCTTATATTACGAAACCTTTTTTAATTTCAATTGCCTTTTACATTTATTCGACAACTATAGATTTACTAATTATTACCCAAATTGAGTAATAAGAGTTTGTTTCAGAAAACAATTTCAATTTAGTCACCCTGTTTCTATATGTATTATTATGGTTTTCCATATTATTCACTGTTTGTGTGCTTTTGTCACTTTTGAATTAAAATGCAATATTTAAAAATATACTTTTTTAATATGTTTATTTTTAATTTTTTATTTTATTAATAATAATATAACTTCATATAACTTTTTATAACTTCCTTATAGTAACAATTTGAATTTGATTTTTATTTTATTGAATATCGATTTCGACTTTCGTCATCCTCAGTTCTAAAATTTTTATTACAATTTTCGCTTAAACTATTGTCTTATATACTATTTTAACTGCTATTTTTGATTATTATATCGTATATTTTGTTAGTTTTACTGTTAATTTTATCATTTAAAATGTGGTTATTGTTTTTTTGTTTATATATTTCTATTTCTTCCAATCTATCTAGATGTTGTCCTTTTCTTTTTAGGGTTCCGTTTTTTATACGGAACACTATTGATGAGAGTAAAACGAGTTTTTCACATTATATCGGTTATCTCGTAAACTATAAATGCTATGAACTTGAAATTTGAAGTGCGTATAAAACTAATCTGTCAAATAAAACTAAAGCGGTTTTCGTTGTGTTTGCAGGGGTACGATGTGAGACCTTTGAGAAAATACATTTTTGTATAGATTCAAGTAGGGTATCATATGAAAGGGCTTCATTTCAGTATTTCTTAAAAGTTTATTTTGAAATTTTACACCTCACCATTTTCTGTATAATTTTGAATAATGACGTTTTTTTCGTGTTTTCTTACCTCGATTAGCTCCGAACCTTACTGATCGAAAATTTTCAAATGTATTTGGAATGATAGAATAAATAGTAAGTTTTTAATAAAAAACATATAAAAGTGTCATATACTCATAATTAGATTTATTAAGGGAGAGGATATGAGAAGGGGTAAAAACACTATTTATAATGTGGTCAAGTGGGTTGTCATTTGAAAGAGCACCTAATTTAGAATTCGTTGCAATTTTTTTTAGAGTTTTGCGGTGCCCAGTTTTTGTCAAAAAAGTTCAAAATTCAGACGGCACCTCCCCCCCTCCATACGTTTTAGGAAAGTTAGGAAATTTGGTATATTTTGTATGAAAACTATAGCGAAGTCTCAAATAATTATATTTCTGTGTGTTTAGGGAACCGGGGTAAAGGTAAAAAAACATTTTTGACCCAAGCGAGTGGGGTGTCATTTGAAAGAGCACCTAATTTAGAATTCATTGCAATTTTTTATAGAATTTTTCGGTGCCCAGTTTTTGAGTTATTGTCAAAAAAGTGTAAAATTCAGAAAGTTCCCCCCCCCATATGTTTCAAAACTCATTGACAGAAAAATTTGTAAAGAGTCATAGAGTTAGAAAATTTGGTAAATTTTGTATGAAAGTTATAACTTAGTCTCAAATAATTATATTTCTATGTGTTTAGGGGCCGGGGTGTAGAGAGGGTGAAAAAAACCTTTTTTGACCCAAGCGAGCGGGGGTGTCACTTAATTTAAAATTATTGCAATTTTTTTAGAAATTTTGGGTGCACAGTGTTTGAGTTATGGACAAGAAAGTGCAAAATTCAGATCGTTCAGCCACCTACGTTCTGACGATTATTGACAGAAAAATTTGAAAAAATTCACAGAGACAGGAAGATTGGTAAATTTTGAATGAAAATCATAGCGAAGACTCAAATAATTATATTACTGTGTTCTTAGGAGATGGGTGTGGGGAGAGTAAAAAAACATTTTTGACCCAAATGAGTGCGGTGTCATATGAAGGAGTACATAATTTAAGAAACATTACAATTTTTTTTAGATCTTTGCAATGCACAATTTTTATGTTATTGGAAAAAAAATATTTTTAGTATGTAGACCAACCAGCCCCCCCCCCCCCACCCTAATTTCAACACTTGATTGACCGAAAAAATAATCAAATTTAATCCATTTACAAGCTGGTGTAATTGAATCTTTCTTAAGTTACCAAAAACATCTATGGATAAGATTCAACCTGAATTAAAATTTTTTTTTTTTTGCTATTTTTGATCAATGTAGATTTGATTGTAATTTACTATTGACATTTACAATTTAACATTTATTTTGTTATACGTCTATGGTCTGGAAATATAAGGACATTACAACACAACTTTTTGTCAATAATTTTTGATATTGTGTTCTTTTACATTCACGGAACCCTTGACGAGCGAATTTTATTCGCACTTGTCTGACTTTTTTATGTAATATGGTTAAATCTGTGTTGATATTGGTGTATTTGTGTTTTTCTATTTTTAATTGTTGGGCATATCTGGGTTTTGGATCACTTTTATTAATTTCAGTGGTGTGTTCAATAAATCTTTTTGTGAAGGACCGCCCTTTTTGACCTATTTAAAATTTACTGCACCCATCACAGGGAATTTTATAAACACCTGTGTCTGAGCTTTGGGTTTTTTTGGTTTTTAGGTAATTTTCTATTTTATTTTCGTTTTTGTAAGCTGTAGTACATCCATATTTTTTTAAGTTTTTTGCATTATTTTGCATGATGTTTTATTATATGTTACGCCTATGTATTTTTTGCCTGCTAAGTTTTTTTCATTCCTCAATGTTGTTAGGGTTTGCAAATTTTTGTTTTTATGTTTTCTATTTAATGTGTCAATTATTTCGTTTTTAAATCCGTTTTTACTGGCTATGTATTTTATGTTATTTAATTCGTCTTGATAGTTTTCTGCAATGTTGGTGCTGTGGTGAAATTAATTATATATAGATCGCCACAATAGAATAGAAAATTACGCTAAAATACAATTTAACAATCAAGAAACTCAACTATTGGAAAAAGGATTGATACAACCGGATTACAAGGATTGATTGGCATACAACCAAACAACACAAGAAAATAAATAAATGAAATTCTGTTAGAAATAGAAAATTATATTGAAAACTAACATTCACCACCAAAATGAAATCAGATCAATAATAGTTAATAAAATAACAAGTTAAACAATTCAAAAACCAACAACAAAAGAGAAATAACAACAATGCCCAGTATACAAAACAAGATGAAACAAAACAATGCCTCAATAACCAAAGCAGATAAAGGGAATACATTAGTCATCTTGAAAACTACAGACTACAATAATAAGATAGATGAATACATCTTTCATAACAACATCGAAAAATTAAGTAAAGATCCAACGAATGAATTCAATGCACAAATAAAAACAATCATCAACAAATCTATCAACATATTAAATGATAAGAACATAAGGTGTAATAAAATGATAAAACCAACAGCACGAAGTATAAGAGGATTACCAAAAATTCACAAACCAGATACACCGATAAGACCATTAATTAATTTCACCACAGCATCAACATACAGAATAGCGAAATACATACACAAGCTATTGAAGTATCACATAACATTTGATAACAGTTATTCAGTAAAAAATAACACAGAATTAATCCATAGATTAGAACCAATAATAATACCTCATAACGCAAAATTAGCATCGTTTGATACAACCAACAGGTATTCTAACACACCAATAAAAGATACAATAAATATAACAAAAATTATGTTAATAAAAAATGGTTTAAACCCAACAGATACACAAGAAATAATAAATATAATAACCGAAATAACAGAACAAAACTATTTCACACATAACAATCAGTATTATCAACAAATAGAAGGATTAACTATTGGGAACCCACTATCTGGAACTTAAGCCGAAATATATCTCTATGATTTTGAAATAAAATATATACATAATAGCATAAATCCACACAAAGAAAAAATCATTTATTGGTATCGCTACGTTGATGATATAATTTTATTATTCAAAGGAACGAGTAGGCAGCTAACTCTATTACACCAATACATAAACAGCATTGAACCTTCCATTCAATTCAGGTTAGAAAATGAGGAAAATAACACAATCAAATTTTTAGGATTTATTATTCAAAAATGTAGATTCAAAACACACGTTCAAAATATTCCGAAAACCAACCCAAACGGATCAAACAATAAATATTAAATCACATCATCCATACCAACATAAACTAGCTGCATACAACGACATCATCAATAGATTGAACAATATACCAATGGATGCAGAAAATTATCAAGACGAATTAAATAACATAAAATACATAGCCAGTAAAAGCGGATATTAAAACGAAACAATTGACACATTAAATAGAAAACATAAAAACAAAAAAAATTTGCAAACCCTAACAACATTGAGGAATGAAGAAATCTTAGCAAGCAAAAAATACATAGGCGTAACATATAATAAAACAACATTCAAAATAATGCAAAAAACTTTAAAAAAGTATGGATATACTGCAGCTTACAAAAACAAAAATAAAATAGAAAATTACTTAAAAAAACCCAAACCTTAGACACAGGTGTTTATAAAATTCCCTGTGATGGCTGCAGTAAATTTTATATAGGTCAAACGGGGCGGTCCATTACAAAAAGATTTATTGAACACACCAATGAAATTATTAAAAGTGATACAAAATCTAGATACGCCCAACAATTGAAAATAGAAAAACACAAATACACCAATACCAACACAAATTAAACCATACTACATAAAAAAGAAGAGGAAAACATCTAGATAGATTGGAAGAAATAAAAATATATAAACATAAAAACAATAACAACATTTTAAATGATAAAATCAACACTAAAACTAACAAAATATACGACATAATAATAAAAAAAAATAGTTGAAATAAATAGTATATAAGACAATAGTTTAAGCAAAAATTGTAATAATAATTTTACAACTGAGGATAACGAAAGTCGAAATCGATATTCAATAAAATAAAAATAAAATTCAAATTGTTACTATAAGGAAGTTTATATTGTTATTAACAAAATAAAAAATTAAAAAGAAACATATTAAAAAAGTATATTTTTAAATATTGCATTTTAATTTTAACTGTTTCTGCAGACACGTGGTAAAACAATCAAGAACATCCCAACTTCTATGCAAATATCGGTTTTTTAATGTAATATAATATAATAATTTAATAAAGTATGACATACATCCCAACTAACACAAATTTGTAGCGATGGAGCTAATGTAACAAATAAAAGAGTCGCAATTGATTAGATACATAATGCAACTGTAGCTCCATTGTGACTAAAAAGCAGAATTTGCGGTATGTTTTGTAACAAATTTGGACGCAATGAGGCGAAAAATATGTTATAGCTATGTTTAACATGTGTTGTTGAAACAAAGTGAAGTTGCACGCAACAAGATGAAACATGATTGGAACATCCGGATAAGTTATTGTTTAGTTAACCGAACAAATTGAATATGTATTTGTAACTGTTTTATGTTACATTTCAGTTATATAAACGTAACGAATATTTTGATTTATTTCAGTTGTATATTGTAACGTTTTAAAAATGGTTTCAATAAGTATTTTTTAACATGATTTTTATTAAAATTCATAAGTTTTAATAGTCAGACATTGCTCAACTTTGAAATTGAGAAATTTCATGATTTTTAACCAAAATTTTATAACGAATGCCATTTTGTCGATGAGTGTGGTAAAACAAAAATTCAGAAAATAAAAGTTTGGTAAATTAGAAAATTTCGAAATTGTATCAACTTGAAATCCACAAATATATATCTAAATACATTTTTTAATGCGTATAGTGTCTGTCATATTGCACCGTAAATTGTTAAAGGAAATAAATAATACTATAGAAAATCGCATTAGAATTTTCATTTAGATTGCTTCCAAAGCTTTTAAAAGCCGAATAAAAACATCATTGCAGTGTCTTTTAAACTAATTGGATATCTAAAATTTCTGAGCTTGATCCGTTTTCTTCGTCTATCATTTCAACTTTAGAACAACCTCATTGCAGCGTCCTTGTAAACTAAGTCAATTTCTTCAACTACAATGCACAAACCCTACACAGTTGAAAAAGTTACTGCAATTTTTAATACAAGCTTTGCAATATGGGTTATGTATAGCAAGTTATTATTAAATTTCAAAGCAAATGGTGCATTAAAACTAATTCTAATGCAAAACTACAAATTGTAGTTAAACTCTACTTGCTAATGCAAAGAGCATTAAATTTATTTTTAAAGCAAGCTTTGCATTGTTTTATAATGGAGACTTCCGTAGGACCTATATGTGTAGCAATTTGCATTACATATTCAGCTTATTTTTAACTGTGTATTTTTTGCAACTTTAATGAAACATTTTAACAACAAGTGCATTTTTACAAAACAAGATTAAAACAGCATTGTAACTGAACTGAATGATTTGTTGCAAACCATTTGAAACTGTAATATAACCTATATGTGACTAAATATGTTATAAAAAAATGAATTAAAACCGAATTGTAACATATTTATGTAATAAATCAAAATCTGCGCTAGCTGGGATACATACTGAATAAAAATAGAAATGGTGCAAACAAAATTTCAAAAAAAAATTATACAAATTAGAAGTTAGAAGTTTATATAAAACTGGAGGTGACAGATGCCCAGAGTTTATTTTTGTAGTAAAAGGCTTCAATCCGAGAAACGATAATTAAACATTGTACATTGTACATTCATTAAACATCATTAAACATTGTACATTGCAGTGGCGTAGCGACATACGGGTTTATTCGGGTTTAAACCCCCCATTGAAATTTTAAAGTTTCTGTCTTTTAGAAGAATTGCTCTAATATTCTAATATTAAGATTTTTTCCCTAGCATCTTACGAATGAATTGAACAGTTGCTTTCTTTTCGTTCCACAGAACCCCACCCTCCACTATCTTGTCATAGTGATAGCACACATACTCACTAGCACACATACTCAAAAAGTTGACTGCCAGCTGCATGCCACGATGCGTACTTTAAGTGGTACTATCAGATCCACCCCTTTACCTTGGCCCTGTGTTAAGCAATATCGCTCCACCTGCACTCAGACGCTCATGCTCTCATGCGTGAACATAAAAAGGTAACCAACAACATCACGTTACCCTTGCACGAAGATTACGGTGACCACACTCGTTGTCGATTGAAGTCAAGAAAGCCTCCACATAAAACTGCCAGCAACCTGCTGGCAGCTAATTTTAATATCATGGATGCCTGGGACACCTCCTGGCATCATCAATACAACTGGCCTTTCTATTACTAACCCGACTTCTACCCAACCTGGTTTCGATTTGCCACGTCATACCTGGACTACATTAAACCGAATAAGAACGAATCATGGACTCTTTCTACAAGTAGGGCATTTCAGAGTCCCTTGAGTGTGACTGCGGCGCTCCACAACAAACCATAAAACACATTGCAACTGTGTGTCCAATTAGACGGTACAGTGGCAACATCTCAGACATCCATTTGGCAACTCCCGATGTAGTAGCATGGATAGACTCGCTCGATGTAAACATCTAATATTCAAATGTACTGCCCAATGTTCAAATATTTTACTTTTTACTTTTTTACTAAAAGACGCGCAATCAAATCGATTGTGAGTTCATTTAATGTGTATCCATGTTTTGTTTTAGGTAGATTTCATAGAAGAGTCTACCTATTTTATGTTTAATTTTTAATGTGTCACAAAAAAACCATACGCTAAATAAAAAAAAAATAGTGATACAATAATTTGGAAAAAAAAACAAATATTGAAAAAAACAAATATATAATATAAAAAACAAATAGTGTTAGAATAGTTAAAATGATATCTAACGCCTTGATATTTTAAGGAATTTGATTAATCAGGAAAATCATTTTTCATCCCTTCCTAGACACAGGTTTGAGGCAAATCAATAGGTAAAGTGTCATTCAGTTTCAAATAAGTTTAAATTTCAAAATCACTAGCACAAAAATTTCTATTTAAAAATAACCAAAATTATCATTTTTTATAGTTAATAAAAAATTATTCGAAATTTGCTTTTTGAAAGTTAATTAAAAATTATTCGAAATTTGTTTTATGAAAGTTAATTAAAATTATTCGATATTTTTGTTTTATATTGCACCAACTCTTACCAAAATATTTTATAAATCCTATAAATCTGGTATTTTTCCATCCTGCTGGAAGTTGGCCAATGTCCAGCCTGTCGCAAAAAAGGAACGAAATGTGATATTTCAAATTACAGACCAATAGCCTTACTCCCAGTCCTGTCTAAAATATACGAGCAATATATTAATTCACACATATCCAAATTTTTGGAGGACAACCATTTGATATCATGACAGCCAATACGGTTTTAGAAACAAAAGATCAACTTCCGATCTATTGAACTATGTAGCACATCTTTGGAATAGCATACTTGAGAAAGGTGGTGAAGCGTACGTAATCGCATTAGACATCTCAACAGCATTTGATCGAATATGGCATGCCAACTTGATCAACAAGCTCGTTGCGTACGGGTTTCATCTCGCAGTTGTGAAGTTGATTCAAAATTTTTTGTGTAACCGATACATCTCGGTATCTATAGATGGCTTTTCTTCTGAGTCCAAATTAATTAACGCTGATGTACCCCAAGTCTCAGTTTTATCTCCCACTTTATTTTTAATTTATATCAACGAACTGTTGCAAATCACCAATAACCCAATAAATAGTTTTGCAGATGATAGTACACTGCACAAGTCATTCGTCCCCCTATCTTCAAAGGGTAAAATGCATGAAGAAATAAGTCCCGCCCGGAGAGACGCTGCCATAAATATAAACGAGGACCTGAAAAAAGTCGCCGATTGGAGTGACAACAATTTGGTCAATTTTAATTCCACCAAAACACAGCTATTGATTGTTTCCAGATCAAAGACCGAGTTTCCCAACGATATTTCAATTAATGTGTGTAACGACCAAATAGACGAATGTGAAAACAGTCGTTTATTGGGAGTCACAATTTCCAATGACTTACTCTGGAACGATCATATAATGGCCATGGCAAAGAGCGCATCAAGAAAACTCGGCCTCCTCAATAGATGTAAAAAATATTTTTCTCCGTATCAATTACTTCACATTTATAAGTCCTATATTCGTCCCTGCATGGAGTATTGTTGTCAAGTTTGGGGCGCTGCATCTGTTACCATCTTGGGCTTTTTGGACTCTGTTGAAAAGGGTGCTTTACGAATTGTTGGTGATCGAAATTTAACATTAAATCTTGATTCCCTACAACATCGTCGCACTGTTGCTGATCTCGTTGTTTTTTATAAATATCGTGCTCGGATGAAATTAGATCTATAATGCTTCAGACATCTTGTTTTCCTTGTTCAACTTGTCAATCTATTTGTGCAAATAGTCAATAGTCCCCCCCCCTCCCCCCAAATGGAAAATTCTGGCTACGCCACTGGTACATTGTACATTGGCATTGTACAAACTATAAACATTTCACATTAGTATCCTTCTTGAGCTGTATACTTCAATTTTAAGAGAATATTTTGATGTTGAAAATTAAAAATCCCTAGGGTGTGCGATTGTTATATGTTTAATAAACGAAAAATCGTCACATACTACAATTTGTGTTGTGTAATGTTAGTATCTTTGATAGAATTAACAGAAATTTTATTATAATTTTTAATTTTTTTGGTACGTGAAGATGTTACATAATTTTTAATATAAGTGGTGTGAAATTTAATGTTTAGTTTTTAAAAAGATATTTTCTCTTTTGAAGGAAAATATTTGAGGGAAAATATTTTAAACACGCGTTTTAATCGTAACTTTTTACTTTTGATTTATATCTACCTGATGATGTTTCAAAAATTAGATTTTATAAACACTTTAAGTTTCTTTATTCTTGATTATAACCATTGTTTTTGAATATTGTTTTGATAATGATTTTGTGTTTTGTCTAATGGAATTAGAGCATTGCTTATATTCGTGTGAGCTATTTTTAATTTAATTGTAAGCCGATGAATGATATAATATCGTTAATTTTGATTAAATACAATATTTATAATTTATATGTTTAAAATAGAAAATCCTTAAACTGGCATATTTCTATATATTGTATTTTTGACTTCTTTTGTTGTGTTTCGTATAGAATTAATATAGTTGAGAATCTTTTTTATCCCACGACTGCTATATAATATATGCATCCATGTGTATGCCTTCCATTGTATTGTTATACATTCTCTCACTTGTTGTAGAATGTAGCGCGATCGTTACATTGTGCAACAGTTTTATAGTTTATTAAATATTCCCCTAACAAAATCAAATCTTAACATAATTGTTTGTATAGTAATATCAAAAGGTTAAAACGAGAACAATACATATATAAAATATAGAATAAAAAATTTAACATTTTCCGTTAAATTTTTATTTTGTTTTTTGTATGATGTCAATTGTTTTGTTTTTCTATGCTGTCTATGATATATTTCACTATGGTGATAAAACCTTTAGCAGGCAAACTGGAAATTATTTGAAATATTGTGCAGTCATGGATAAAATGGCATCTTGTTTTTGCATAGGATGATGGCAATTCTTCACTCGGATGATTCCCTCCACTCGCTTCGCTCGTTCCGTGCAATTTCATCCTCGTAAAAAATTGCCGCCATTCTAAACTAGGGCATGTAAAAACCCAGTTATTTTTAAAACCGGGTTTTGGTTTTTAATAAAATAAAAAACCGGGTAACCGGTTTTACCCGGTTTTTTTGGTTATTTAAAAAGCTATCTTGAGTAAAATTGTAAATATATTATAAAAAAAATTGAAAATAACTTGTTAAAATTCATTATACAGTATGTAAACCAAAAATAGAAACGAAACTTAACTTATAGTTTATTTTTTTAAATAAAATAATATTTAAGAAAAATTAATGCGTCCAACAGGTCAAATTTCACAGATGAACGTAATCTAGTACAGAAATTACCTGCCTTCAAAAAGGCTCTCTCAATGTATGTTGAAGTGGGTTGAGTTGATGCCAGAGCATTGAATAAGTTATTGATTTTTGTGGACTTAGTAACGCAAAACATTTTCATTTCTTTTTGGAAGTACTACTTAAAATTGCTATGGTTTGCACATTCGTTAGGACCATGCAATACCGCAGAAATTGAATGTTGTAGTTGTTATAATAAAGAACTACAGATGCGAATTGCATTGGTTCGACTTTCCCTTCGTGAATGCTCTCTAAAATTTTTATTTCGATTTAAGAGTAAGAACTATTTTTCTAATAAAACTTGATACTTGATACTAAGACAATATATTTAATTCTGCACGAAAAACAGAAGAAAGTTATTATTGCGTTTAGAAAAGAAAGATTTGGCCGGATGAGGTGTGATGATTTGATGTACACCGAGTACGCAAATATCTGTTTTCTAACGAATTGTACATAATATTTGTTTGCACACTTCATTGGAATTAATTAAAACATTTTTTTTAAAGTGAAATTTGATTAACCTTGAATGTTACTAAAAGCTTAAAATCAAGTATTTATTCCTTCATTGAAAATTAAAAAAACAAACGCTTAAATCAGCCTAACATTTTATTGAAATAAGTTAATTAAGCCATGGAAAAGGAAATAAATATTTAAAGTATAATGAAAACAGCAATGGAAACTAAAAAAAATCTACTACCCCGAAAATCAAAACATAAATTGTAAAATGTTTTGAAAATTTCTTCCGACAAAAGACTGCAGAGAAAAGTTCAGATTGTTGAAAAAAAAATTATGTTGGAATACTTTCTTGAAAAGTGTATACCTAAGAATTTAATATAAACAACTAAAATAAAGTTACAAACGGTAAATCCGCAAGCGAAGATATTAAAGTTTTCCACATTGTATTTGGGTAACGTTTACGATGTTAACAACTAGTGTTTCTTCTCGAGAAATATTTCTCGAGAAATTTAACAAAAATCTAATCTCCATTTCTCGAGAAATTTTTTATTTTTCTCGAGAAAAATATGTTTCCTTTATTTAAAAAATTAAACGTCGAATTTACTAAAAACAATCAAAAATATAAATGTTTGCGCTTTTCGGAACAAAAGAGAACTAAAATTACGGTAAGGTAGATTTATGCACCATTGCATTTTAAATAGTTTGACATTTTGTATGAAATGCAAAACAATCAGAAACAAAAAAATTTCTAGAAACAACATATATATAGTAAGTAAAATTGTTTTAAATAATTTAACCATTTGCATTAGATTTCAACCCAAATCAATACGATGATGTTTGGAAACATTTTACCAAAAACAATAAGGATTCATTAAAACTGCAATATTTGTGGTAAAACGATATTATGTAAGGATCTGCAACTACTGGTCTTCATCGACATTTCAATGCCATATATTCTTTGAAAAGAAAACAGGCAGAGTCGGGCACAGGTGCAAAAAGTATTCAGCGATATGCAAATCAACAGTGATATGCAAAATATCGATAAATTCATGTCAATGCAGTGTCCGTCGATGAGTAAAGCAATTGCTCAATTAGTGGCTGTTGATGGGTTTTCTTTCCACGGAATTACAAAAAACAGCTTTTTTCGACAAACAACTTTCCGAAAAATTCTTCAAATGTAAAAGAACTAATCATTAAGTTTTTCGAAACTAAAAGCTTTAGTTGCTAAATAAAATTAATTTATTAAAAACAGTAACAAAAAGTTTAGCATATCCATAGACGAATGGACTGACGTCAACAACAAAATATTTATGGATCTTCAAATATATTGTAATATCACTGAATCGGATAACTTGGGCTTAACCCCTGTAAATGGAAGTTGTTCGGAATTATTGAATTTATTATTTACAATTAAAAAAATTGTTTCATGTAATATGCATAGTTAAAAAATAAGTGTAAAGATACATTGGTTTTTAATATGACGTTATAAACAAAGAATTCTAAGAAAATATATTTCTCGAGATCTCGAGATTTCTCGAAAAATATGTATTTCTAGTTTTCTTTCTCGAGAAATTTAAAAGTCGAGAAATCAGGAACACTATCAACAACTATACTGTAGGCTACGAATATTTTTATACAGAAATGTGATCCATTTCTATACGACTTTTAATTAAAGAATCTATACTCTATTGCTTCCAGAATACGAAAAACTAAATTTCCTTTCTAGAATAAACAATAAATTGAGCTTCCGATGTTACAGAAAAACCCGGCTTTCACAGCAAACCCCGGTTTTTACACGGTTTTGTAAAAATCAACAAAAACCGGGTAACCGGTTTCGGTTTTATCCGATGTACAAGCCCTATTCTAAACTCATACAAGAATCTACTATTACCTGTCAACTGGATTCGTACTACTTTAATAATTCTCACTTGTCTATTAAATATTGGGTATATCTGTATATTTGTTTAAATTTCAACGTACTAGGTCATTCAATAAGTCCGTAGGATGACACATAGATGGCGTTACTAGAATTTTTTCCATATGATTTTTATTTAGTACTAACCTTCAAACGATACGTGTATAAATTTGACAGCAATCTGACTACTTATTCGTGAGTTATAGCATTTTGTGTGAAGCAACTTTTGTTTTTGAAAAAAAATGGAAAAAACTGAATTTCGAATTTTAATAAAGCATTGCTTTTTGATGAAAAAAAATACAGTGGAGACCAAACAATGGCTTGATAAACATTATCCAAACTCTGCTCCATCGAGACAAATGGTAGAGAAGTGGATGGCTGAATTTAAATGTGGTCGTACCAGCACAAAAGATGCAGAGCGCAGTGGACGCCAAAATAGGCTGTTATTCCAGAAAACATAAAAAAAATCCACAAATTGGTTATGAACGATCGCAAATTGAAGGTGCACGAAATAGCTGACATGGTAGTGCCTTTACCATTTTACATGAACATTTGGGTATGCGAAAGCTCTGTGCAAATTTGTTGCCGCGTGAGCTCACAGTCGACCAAAAACAACAACGAATCGATGCTTCGGAGGAGTCTTTGGCACTGTTAAACCGCAATAAAAGGGAATTCTATCGTAGATATGTGACAATGGATGAGACATGGCTTCACAATTACACACCAGAATCCAAAAGACAGTCAGCTGAGTGGACAGCAGTCGACGAACCGAATCCAAAGCGAGCAAAGACGCAACAGTCGGCCGGTAAGGTGATGGCGTCTATATTTTGGGATACGAACGGAATAATATTCATCGACTATCTCCAAAAAGGAACCACCATCAACAGCGAGTATTACTGTGAACTTTTGGATCGAATGAAGGCTGAAATCGCAAAGAAACGGCCACATTTTCAAAAGAAAAAAGTGTTGTTTCACCAAGATAATGCACCGCGTCACAGATCGATGAAAACGATGGCAAGATTGAATGAACTGGGCTTTGAATTGCTTACCCACCCACCATATTCTCCAGATTTAGCCCCCAGCGACTTTTTCCTGTTTTCAGATCTCAAGAGAATGCTTGCTGGAAAGAAATTTAAGTCCAATGATGAAGTAATCGCTGAAACTGAGGCCTATTTTGACGAGAAAGAGAAATCGTACTATAAAAGTGGTATAGAAAAGTTGGAAAATCGCTATACTCGTTCTATCGCCCTCGAAGGCAACTATGTTGAATAAAAAAATCGAGTTTTGTCAAAATGTTGTTATTTTCTTACTTATCCTACGGACTTATTGAACGACCTGTATAAGTAAAGTTCACACAAATATAATAAATAAAAAACAACTAGGTTTTGTAGATGAAATTCGTATTTTGATTGACCCAAAAAGGTCGATCTTTGAAATGGACCATTTTTGATCGCCTTCATACTTGGAATATAAGTGGTATTTGAGCAACAAAAATATGTGGGTTTATACAGATTTTTTAAAGTGTTTAGTTTGAGAACAGGGCAAAATTCAAACTTAGACTTAGGGCGACTTTAAAATCAAATTGCAAGAGAACGTTTAGATGCGTTGAAAAGATAACTGACTCAAAAAAAAACTATCAATAAAAAAACAAATTTCAAAGAGATCCCACATCAAAAATTTGAGTTTTACAATTTAAATTTTGGAACTGAGATGAACATTTTCAAAAACTAATATCTTTAGAACATAAACAACTCTGTCTTTATATTGTGAAATGTTTTAAGGTAAGTTTGTGTTGTGATTTTTAACATATTACAAGCTGGTACACTAAATTTAAATAAAAAATCTTACAACAACTATTTAATTGAAATACAAAATTTATTTTGCTACTTCAAGCTACGAAAATGTCATTTTAATATATAGTAAAATCTATCTGAAAGTGAAACTTTTTCTAACTAGTTACTGACATTTTTTTCTAACTAGTGAGTGAAAATAAATAAGTTTCGGTGGTCGCCAACAGGTGGTGGTTAAAATCAAATATTTAAAAATTATCTTTGAATTTACATATTACTACAATCAGACAATTTTCATGTATTTACGAAGCATTAATGCGTATATGTTAAACATAATATATAATATGTTACTGTAATTTACCCCATAAAAACATAATTTTACACATTAGTAAAGTTTTTGTAAATTATAAAAGTTTATTCTGTTTTATTTGTTGAGAAATATTGAAAGTACAATCAATATAATGATTAGTAGTAGTGGTTGGTTTTATCGATGATGTAGATGGTAGATTTATGCTGGAAACTGATGTATTATTTAAAGGATTGAATATTTGAGATTGAATTTGATTTACTGTTTCTGTTGTTGTTTCGGTTGCTGTGTTTATTTCTGTCAATATCGCAGTATTTTCAAGGGATTGAATAATTTGATTGAATATTTGAAATTGGATTTCATTTACTGTTTCTGTTAATATCGCACTACGTTTAATGGATTGAAATATTTTATTACTTTTTTTTATTTGATTATTTTGAAATCATCTATATACTGTTCAGCCACTTCTGTTCTGGCAGATGCAGGAGCTGATTTAATTGAAATTAAAAGACATGGTGGATGGAAATCCAGCACTGTGGTAATAAAAGATGGTAATAAAATATTTCAATCCCTTGAAAGTACTGCGATATTGACAGAAATAGAAACAGCAAAAAATCCAATCTCAAATATTCAATCAAAATATATGTTCAACCCTTGAAAATACTGCGATATTGACAGAAATAAACACAGCAACTGAAATAGAAACAGTAAATCAAATCCAATCTCAAATATTTGTAAAGCCTGGACTTTACAATTCATAAATAGACACCTATGGTTTATGGATAAATATCCAAGGGTTCTTTTTTTTTTAATTGTTAAATGATACACGAAGAACCGTACGCAGACTCTACCAGGGAAAAATCTCTAAATAAATTTACTTGTCTATAAGACCATGATGGTCTTTTAATATACTCAATGAAAATTCAAAAAATTTATAACAATAAAATAGAAAAATTAAATCTAACCTTAATCCTATAGCTGTTTGTTGACTTCAATGGTGCAAGCACCTTTCGCTTGTTTTCCTTCTAATTTTTGTTTTATGTTTCCCCAAAATTGTTTAGATCTTTGGATTCATCGAAACTGCTTTCATCGTTTTCATAATTGTATCCAACTTTTGAATTATGTTTATGACTATTTGAAATTACATTTAAATTAATTATATCAAAAATTTAAATTATTATATTATTGTAAAAATAAATCCACAAAACAATCTTGTAATAGTTATATATATTTATTTGACGCGTTTCGAATGTTATACATTCATCTTCGGCTACAAAAATATAAGACTAAATATAAATAAAAAAATTAATTCATTCTTAAAATTTTTGACCGAAAAAATGGCATACTAAATTTTATGAATTAAATAATTTTTCATACATATAAAATTTACTTGTTTTTCAAAGAAATATGAAACAATGATCAAAATATTATAATGAATGAAATATAAATGACTTGAATTTTGAATTAAAATTTACAAGATAGAATTATATAAAATATTTGAACTAAAAGAGAGTTGGTCGTTTAAAATTAAATTTGGAGATTTTTTGAAAGCTTTATAAATTTCAAACTCTTCAAAAGAATCCATTAAAAAGCCTTTGCTACATAAATGTAAAGGTTTTAAATTTTGTTCGAAACTTGTATAGTTATGATTATTATCATTTAAATGATTGGTAAAAATTGACTTCAAATTTTGTTTATTTTTGTTCATTGGAATATGTTCTTTGAATCTTTCTATAAAACTTCTTCCCGTTTTTCCTATGTAAAATTTTTCACAAGTATCACACTTGATTTTATAAATTCCAGAACATGACTTCAAATTGATGTTAGATTTTGGTCTTAAAATTTTATATAAATTATTTTTTGTTCTAAAAGATATCGAGTAATTATAATTTTTGAAATGATTTCTTCAAATTTTAGGTAATAAGTTAGTATATTCCATTGGAATATATTTGATGTTGGTATTATTATCATTTGAGTTTTTTAACTTATTTAAACATTTAGATAGTAACTTATCAATAAATTTTGAATCATAACCCTTATCTGAAGCGATAAATTTGATTGAATTCAATTCATCTTGAAACTTTGAAATGTTTAGTGGTATATTTAGAAGGCAATAAATGAGTGAATTGTATGCTGCTGCTTTTTGTGAATTTGGATGATGTGACGAATTATTTATGGTTATACTGGTAGTAAAGAAAACCAACTGGTTTTCGAAAAATTTTATATTCAAATTGTTTATTATTTTTTAAAATAGTTATATCTAAAAAATTTATTGAATTATTTTCTTCAATTTCAAGGGTGAATTTTATATTTGGGTGAATACTATTCATATAATTATTAAAATTTTGTATTTGTCTACAAGTTCCATTAAACAAAATGAAGGTATCATCTACATATCTTGAATAAGAAATTAATAAATTTTGTTGTATATTTAAATTTGAAAATATGTATTTGTTCTCAAAACTATTTAAGAAAATATCAGCAAGTAATCTACTTGAAGGAGAATCCATTGCAAGACTCTTATCTTGAATGAAAAATTTTTCATCGAACGTAAAATAATTTTGTTTTAAAATAATTCGAATTATGTTGATTAAATCTTTAATTTTTAAAACATCTAAAGTGCTATTGTTGATTAAATTTTCTTCTAAAATATTGATAGTTTCATCAATAGGTATATTTGTATACATATTTGTTATGTCTAAAGAGACCATTTTGTTTTAATAAATATATAACTATTAAAAGATTGTTTTGTGGATTTATTTTTACAATAATTTAATAATTTAAATTATTGATTTAATTGTTTTACAACAACTTGGAGACCAAACAAAAATATCGATTTATTTATTTAATTAATTTTTTAAAATAAATAAAAGCTTATTTAAAATATGTCTACAATTAAATGATGTTCGAACTATAATTTTATCACCCGGTAAGCAGACAACTCTTTTGCACATATGCACTTTTGGATTTGTTGGTAACTTTGCTATGAATATATCGCTACGTTCTATACGATTTAATCGAACGGAAAATCAAATATTTTATCTGCATATAATGTTGGTTCAACTGATGGTCCTGAACAAATAACTACATAACCAATGTATTCAAGCGTACAATGTGCCATGCAAGCATATTCAATTGCATGTCCAAAAATTCTTGCTGACTTCACAAAAACCAAGATGACGTAATTTAGTCCAATTTATTTGTTTCACTTTATTTTATTTAGCGTATGGTTTTTTTCGTGACACACCAAAAAATTAAACTTAAAAATAGGTAGACTCTTCTATGAAATCTACCTAAAACAAAACATGGATACACATTAAATGAACTTACAATCGATTTGATTGCGCGTCTTTTAAGTAAAAATTAAAAAGTAAAATATTTGAACATTGAGCAGTACATTTGAACATTAGATGTTTACATCGAGCGAGTCTATCCATGCTACTACATCGGGAGTTGCCAAATGGATGTCTGAGATGTTGCCATTGTAACGTCGAATTGGACACACAGTTGCAATGTGTTTTATAGTTTGTTGTGGAGCGCCGCAGTCACACTCACAGGACTCTGAAATGCCCCACTTGTACAAAGAATCAGCACAACGTCCATGATTCGTTCTTATTCGGTTTAATGTAGTCCAGGTATGACGTGGCAAATCGAAACCAGGTTGGGTAGAAGTCGGGTTAGTAATAGAAAGGCCAGTTGTGTTGTAATGTTGCCAGGAGGTGTCCCAGGCATCCAAGATAATAAAATCAGTTGCCAGCAGGTTGCTGGCAGTTTTATGTGGAGGCTTTCTTGACTTCAATCGACAACAAGTGTGGTCACCGTAATATTCGTGCAAGGGTAACGTGGTGTTGTTAGTTACCTTTTTATGTTCACGCATAAGAGCATGCGAGCGTCTGAGTGCAGGTGGAGCGATATTGCTTAACACAGGGAGCCAAGGTAAAGGGGTGGATCTGATAGTACCACTTATAGTACGCATCGTAGCATGCAGCTGGCAGTCAACTTTTTGAGTATGTGTGCTATTCAACCAGACTGGTGCGCCATACTCAGCCACTGAGTAAACCAGACTTAGAGCAGTTGTTCGGAGGGTAGCTGGAGTAGCACCCCATGTAGAGCCTGCCAGTTTGTGCAATATATTGTTTCTCGTTTTAAGTTTTTGTGACGTATTTTCTAGGTGGAGTTTAAAAGAAAGAGTTCTATCGAGAGTAATGCCCAGGTACTTTGGCTGTTGATTGTATTTAATGACAGTGCCGTTAAATAACACTGATAGTTCATGTTTTGCCAGTTTGTTGTTTAAGTGGAAACAGGAGCTCTCGGTTTTACTTAGATTGGGAAATAAACTCCACGTTCGAAAGTAGTCATTCATTATCGCTAGGTCAGTTGAGAGCAAATCCTCCAAAACACCCATGTCTTTGTTTTGAGTGGCCAGGGTCCAATCATCAGCGTAACCAAATTTCTTTGATGTTGTGTCAGGAATGTCATGAATGTACAGATTAAAAAGTAATGGCGCCAGGACGGAACCCTGTGGTAAACCATTGTTAAGCATTTTAGACCTACTGCAGGAATTATTTAGATGAACTTTGAATACACGATTACTCAGCATGTTGTTAATTAAACGCGAGATGGTGCTGCAAGGTATTGCATTGAACAGCTTATATATAATCCCAATTCGCCAGACCGTGTCATATGCTGCAGTAAGATCGATGAATACTGCGCCTGTTTTTAGTTGTTTTTGATACCCAGCTTCGATATAGGATGTTAGAGCGAGCAATTGGTCAGTGCAACTGCGATTGGGACGAAAACCAGCTTGTTCGACTGGGATCTGGTCATTCAATATCGGTGCGATACGATTGTATATGAGCCGTTCTAGCAATTTATAGCAGGTGCTCAAAAGGGCAATCGGGCGATAGCTTCCTGGTTCATTGGATGGTTTACCTGGCTTAAGTATCGCTATCACTTTCGTAGTCTTAAAATGTTTTGGTAGGTTGCCGGTTTCTAGGACATTCGAGAAAAATTTAGTTAGCCACTGTTTTACATTTTTTCCAGCATTCTTAAGAAATTCTGGAAAAATGCCATCGTAGCCAGCTGCTTTTCCGTTTTTTGTTTGGGACAGAGCTGATTCTAGTTCTTCGCTACTAAAAGAGTTCGCATACTTCGATGGAGACGAGCAATTGCGCTTCATTTCTCTTAATTTGCGTTTAATTGTTCTCTTATGAAGGCGATTAATAGAAGCACGAGACATATTTACTATATGATTTGCGATGTCCTCTGGATTTATTTCATTGTTAGTACGAGTAATTGAGTTTGAGCCACCCAGTTTCCGAAGAAGACTCCATGCTTCCCTGCTTGAATGGGAAAAATCAATGTTTTCAACAGCCTTAATCCACTTTTGTTTTCTCGCGGCGTCCAGTGAGTATATTAAGTCATCAGCCACGTCTGCCTCACCACTACTAAGGTACTCCTCATATAATATATGGCTCTCTTTACTCCAGCCTGGAATATAATCTTCACGAAAGCCTCTTGGGATGCATTTCTTTGCAGTTGAGATGATGGCTCCAACAAATCTATCGTAATTTTTAGGAATGGGTTGGATCCAGCGAATCACTGCATCCAACTTCATCCTATATTTATCCCAATCAGCTTTGTTAAAATTCCATCTAGGTTGAGGAGTAGAGTTAACGAGTGGAATTTGGATTCCTACCTCAAGAATTACTGGACGATGTTGAGAGCGTGGAAAACCTTGTAAGACAGTCCTAGATATTGGAATAGGGTAACGTTGTTCGTTTTTTGTGGAAAAACAGAGGTCGGGATTGTAATCACGTCGCCATCTTGCAGATCTAAAGGTTTTCAAGTCTTTCGCATCATATACCAGGAACATGTTGTTATCATCCGCCCAGTCGGTCAGTTGCACGCCATTGGTATTATTATTTGAGTAGGACCACTGAGTGTGATGGCTATTGAAGTCACCAGCATATATTGCTGGATGGTAAAATAATGGTAGAGTAGCAGCTGGCCATCCTGTATTTGGAGGCTTGTATACGTTTACAATTTTCGTGTCCGATATATCAACAACAATAAGATGTATATCGTTGTCCGTCTGTGTAAGTACGTGCGTGCAGTTCACGATTTCTGACTTAACATACGTGGCAGATCCATATGATTGATGGTAAATAGCACTAATTAATTTGTAACCAACAATGTTTCCTCTAGAGGTAAGTTGCGCTTCATCTGCTGCATGCGTTTCTTGCAGAATTATAACGTCGATGTCGTAATCTTTTAATAATCTTTGTAAATGTTCAGTTTTTGACTTGCTTATGCCTTCAATGTTCAATTGCAAAATACGGACTGAAGGTCCAATATTTTTTGTCTTATGGTGCTGAAAAGTACCGTTGTTATTGTGATTCTGATTTTGGTTTTGGTTCATATTTATTTTTTTTTTTTTGTTGTTTTTTTTTGTATCACAGCCAAGAGTTCGAAATGAAATGTTTGGCTACCAAGTTGAAATAGACTATTTGCGTAATCCAGGGTGCAGCACGAGGAGCTTATCTATTTCACACACCCCAAAATCGTTTAAATGTGGATTAAGCTTGATAAAAATAAATACATTTCCAAATCAAATTAAAGTTTTGAATATCTTTATTTCACAAATTTGGTTATTTAATTTTTTATTCATTTTTCGATTTTTAAAATCATACACTAACTTCCAAAAATATCAATTTTTGGTTTGAAATCAAAAACTAACAGTTTAATAAATTATTAAACATGAACTGAATAAAATTTTAATTAAATTATTTTTGATTTAACATCAAACATCAACTTTAATAAATTTTCAAACATGAACCGAATTAAATATTTAATAATTTTCCTTTGAAAATCAAAAACTAACTAACTCAAATTAAGCAATATGCTAACATAAATAATATTTTTAATATTAGAAATATATGACATAAAAGTTGATTCATTGTCATTATGTCTCTTTCGTTCATTCTATTATTGAAACGTACAACAAGTTTTTGTTGAGGTATTCAAGCATTTAAAAAAAAACATTTGCAAAAGAATATGTCTGTTTCATTTTTTCTCATTTAAATATATAACAGAAAAAAAACTTTACAAAGGAAAGTTATATGGCTACGTTTAATATGACAATCTTTCTTTATATTACAAGGTGTGTCATCATTTCATAATTTCTTTATTTACGTTTGATAAAAAAAATTCAGAAATAGCAATGTGTATTAGGTTATTTATATATATTTATTCATTAAAATGAAAACAAAATATAACCACAATGATATCAGTATATAATGAGTTTAGGAAAATACACGCTGGACGATAAAGGATTTATCACATTTGCAACTAATTATTCAGATATATGTTAAACAAAAATTACGTAACGCGAAGCAGGTAATATTATAGTTGGAGAATGAAGAATTTAGGGTGAGTTATCAAGATGCCGGCCTTTGCTGGTAATGCAATCGGTTAAATTGTCTGACCTGTCAAGTCCCGACTTCCCGACAACCCACCCCAATTCCACATCAATTCCAATTCCAAACAATACATCAGTTTCCCACATGTATCTGCCATCTACATCATCGATGAAACCAACCACTATTACTAATCATTATATTAATTGTACTTTCAATATTTCTAAGAAATAAAACAGAATAGACTTTTATAATTTACAAAAACTTTAATAATGAGTGTGTTTTTTTTCTATATCGGATAAATCTAAAAATATCTGTAATATCTGTAAGAAAAAATATATAAATAATTAAAAAAAAAAAAATAATTTTTGAGCTTATCGTGAAAATTTTAATTACTACAATAATTAATTAAAAAAACGTTTTCTCCTTTTTTATTTTCACCAACGAAAATTGTATTTAAATATTACAACAATATCACTATTTTAAAATACAAAAATACAAAAAATAAATACATTTAAAAATACATTTAAATAATTTTAAAAACATTTAAAAATACAAAATTATTTTGTATGCATTTCAAGAGAAACTATCTCCCATCTTCAGCAATGCAAAACAAAGTAAAGTTAAAAGAAAATTGAAAAATAACAAAATTTTTCAAGGAAAACTTAACGAAAATAGTAATACAAAATTTAATAGAAAACTAAACTTAGAAATTATACAATTGAAAATAAATTGGAAGTAATATTTCCTCGATCAAAATTTAAACATTTATCAAGATTTTTAGAAATAAAATAGCTTAGAATGGATGCATTCATTTTTTATCTACGTGTGTGACAGCCCCGTGTACTTCAGTCCCTGCTATTGACATACGAGTTAACGTGAGATATCACATACCACTGGCAAAAGCAGTGAGATATCACTAGCCAAGGTGGCATCTTAGGGGTGGTGGCAGATGAACTGTATTCAGTCATTATCTTTAAAGGTTGCTTTGTACGCCTACTTGATTTATTTTTCTGACACATTTCATACTTTGAAATAAATTGTCGAATGGAAGATATGACTTAATTCTTTTATGCGTGCGTGTTATTCCTTGATGCCCTCCTAAACTACTTTACATCGTTAACTTTAATGATTTGTTTGAAATTGATGTATCGATTGAATTTTTTGGAACTAGTTTGCGATGGATTTTGGATATTGGAATTTAAAGAGATAGAAGATATGATATTAGAAGACAAAGGCTCATAGTTTGTTTTGACTTAGCTCTTGTAACTAAGTACTAAACTGATGAATTTTCTGTAAGATTATGTTACTTGGTTGGAATTTGTATTTTAATCAGTGCACCGGAATTGGCATTGTATTTGCCTGGTTTATAGTGCACTTTATATAGGTATATTCCTCTAATTTAGTTCGCCACCGAAACATTTTGTATGTTGGGTTTTATAAATTATGAAACCACACTAGTGGTGTGTCGGTTATTAAGACAAATTCGTGACCATTAACGTATGGCTTGAAGTGTTTAGCTGCTCAGACGATCGCCAGCATTTCTTTCTTGACCACGGATTAGTTTAGTTCTGTCCTACTTGCGAAAGCAATTGGGAGATCATCATCATTATCAGATAGCTGTGACAGAACTGCGCTAAGAGCAATATCACTAGCATTGGTCGTTACATGGAAACTTTTGTTAAAATTTGGCTATGCTAAAATAGGACGTGTGGATATAAAATCCTTAAGTCTACTAAAAGCGTCATCACAAAAGGCGTCCCAATTGAATTTGACGTATTTTTTCAGTGTTCTAGTTAGGGATTGAGCTATTAATTTTTTTTAATCGTACGGTTTATTCAACATCAAAATACATTAAATTTTATTTTTCAGTCCATGTAACCAATCAATAAATTGATCAGATAAACAAAAAGCCTCTTCAAAACATCCATTGAATTTAGTTAAGTTACATTCTTGAGATATGTGATTGACTGTCTGAAATTCTTTACCACATTCACATGATGGACAATCAACCAAACCCCATTTATGTAATGTATAGTTTGATCTACCATAGCCGGTTCTTATACGATTTAATTTCACCCAATCATTTCTTTTTAGTTCAAAACCATTTAATTTCACATTAGGGTTTTGAACAAATGTACCATTTAATGGAAGGTTGTTGTTCCAAGACATCAGCCAGAAATCTTCAGAGTTAAAATTTTGTGAAATAAGTTGTTTAGCAGTGATATACGGTGGTGTTCTACATAAACTTTGATCAGGAGCTTCCAAAAATAAATCAAACAATAAAGAATTGTTAACTTCTGAGCTTCTTTGAATGGTATTGAATAACATTTCTTTACGACGAATGTCTGGTGGTGGTATATTTGACAAAACAGGTAACCAATTCAAAGGTGTTGATTTTATAGCACCAGAAATTAATCTCATTGCACGATTCAGTTGAATATTGATTTTTGGTGTATGAGCACTGTTCATCCAGATTGAAGAACAATATTCAGCTGTAGAATATACTAATCCTAAAGCAGCAGTCCTTAAAACATTTGCGTTTGATCCCCAAGTTGTACCAGCAATTTGTTGTAACAAATTATTTCTTGCACTAACTTTTTTGGCTATTGCTTCTAAGTGATTTTTAAAAGTCCAAGAACGATCAAAAATTACACCTAGAATTTTTGGATTATGGTTATGTAAAAGAACAACATTTTCAACTTTAACATATAACTCAGATTTTGCCATTTGATTGTTTAAGTGAAAAGCACTGACTTCAGTTTTACTGGAATTCGGTTTAAGACCCCATTTTTTAAAATAATTCCACATTTTATGTAAATCTTTTTCTATAACTTTTTCACCAAGTTGAAGATCTTTACATTGATAAGCTAAAGTAATATCATCAGCATACTGAAATTTCTGGGAAGTGGTTTTTGGCATGTCATACATGTATAAGTTGAAAAGAATTGGAGCAAGTACTGAACCTTGAGCCAAACCATTGCTTAAAGTTTTCCATTTGCTTTTAGTTTCTTGCATAAAAACCTGAAACTTTCTATTAGAAAGCATATCATTTAAAAGATTTATCAGTTTAAGACAAGGAATAATTGATGCAAATTTCAACAACAATCCATGACGACTAACTGTGTCATATGCTGATGTAAGATCAACTTGTGCTATACAAGTTTTCAGATGTTTTTGAAAACCTGACTCGACATATGTTGAAAAACCGAGCATTTGTTCGTTACAACCACGATTTTGTCGAAAACCTGCTTGTTCTTTTGGTATCACGACATTGATTTTGTTTTGAACCCTTTGTAGTATAAGTCTTTCCAGTAGCTTGAATGGTACACATAGTAATGAAATTGGGCGATAATGAGATGTGTCGTCTCCTGTTTTTCCAGGCTTTAGAGTAGTAATAATTTTTGACTTTTTGAAAATTGAAGGAACTTTAGATTTTTTTACAACGTCAGTAAAAAAATTTGCTAGCCATCTCTTGGTACTTAGTCCACAATGTTTTATAAATTCAGGATAAATATTATCAACTCCAGCTGCTTTGCCAACTTTCACATGAGATAAAGCATTAACAATTTCACCTAAAGAAAATCTTTTTGAGAAAGCATGTTGTTGTTTTAAAGATCTACGTAAACGTTTGAGCTGAAACTTAACTTTTTTAATAGCTCTTCTGTCCATGTCAGTTTTCGCTGAATTCAATAGTTTTGTTGCAATTTGATTCGGTGTGATGGAAGATGAAGAAACTATTTTTCTTTGTGGATTTGTTCCAAGTTTGCCAACTATAGACCAGGCTTTTCTACTTGAATGTGTAAAATCAAGAGATTCAATTTTTTTTTGCCAAATGTTTTTACGATTATCATTCAGACGATTAATTAACATTGAACCAACTTGCTTAGTGCCATCATTCATGTAACTTTCAAAAAGCGCTTCACAAGTTTTATCCCAGCCAGGTACGTATTGCATTCGGTGACCTCTTGGAATTGTTTTTTTAGCACAATTGATTACAGATTTAACAAAAGAATCATAATTTTGAACCTTAGAAGGAACATTTTTGAGTTCTTTATCCAATGATTCTGAAAATGCCATCCAATTTGCTTTCTCAAAATTCCATCTTGCTTTAGGTAATGAACGAATGATAGGAATATTTAAACCATATTCTAATAAAGTAGGACTATGTTGAGACCTAGGAAATTCTTGTAAAACAATTCGTTTTGACTTTGAAATTGATGAACCATCCGTATCATGAATGATACATAAATCAGGATTTGTAAATGTACCATGTGATGCAGAATGAAAAGTTTTAGGTCCTTTTATATTCAAAATAAGGTCATAATTGTTTAAACACATCCATTCTACAATTTTGTTACCATTCTCAGAGTTATGTGAATATCCAAAATCTTGGTGAGGTGAATTGAAATCACCCATATATATTGTAGTATCTTGAAATGATGGTAAAGGAGGATCTTTCCAATCTTTTCCAGGAGGCTTATAAAGGTTTACAACTTTTATACCACAAATAGTAATGACCAGAACTTCTACATTGTCATCATCGTTTTTATAATCAATACTTGCCGAGGGCAACGTATTTTTAATCAAAGTTGTAATACCATAATGTTGATGAAATATGCTATCAATTTCAATGAAACCACTTATTTTACATCTAGCAATAGAATCTTCTTTGCTTCTTAAATGAGTTTCTTGTAACAATAATACATCTACTTCCGCTTCAACTGATAATCTACTTATAATTTGGCATTTTGGAATTGAGATGCCTTCAACATTCAACTGCATAATTTTGATTGATGGACCAATCGATAAACTTTGCTGCATTTTTGTTGTTGAAACCAAGTGACAATATTTTTAAATGTTAATAACATAAATCTTGAGACCTTATTTTACAAATAAGGTAATTGTCTTAATAAAAAATCTCTAATAAATTTCCTGTAGTACCCTGCAAGACCAATAAAAGACTTGATGTCTTTGGCAGTTTGTGGTATTGGATAGTTTATTATTGAAGAAATTTTGGAAGGGTCAGGTTTTATACCTTTATCTGTAAATATGTGACCCAAGTATAAAATTTCTTTACAAAGGAATTCACGTCTTGAAACTTGTAGTTTAAGATTACGCATTCGAAGAGCTGATAGGACTTGTTTTAATTTAACGTTATGATTTTCTAGAGTGTGGCCAAAGACTACTATATCGACAAGGTATGCGAGAGCTTGTACACCTTGTTACTTAGCTAGAATACCATTCATGAATCTTTAAAAGTAGCTGAAGAGTTTTTAAGGCCAAAAGGCATTCGAAGGAACTTAAAAATGACCATTATTTGAATCATTTCCGGTGATAGCCGGACGCTAAATCAAGTGTTTAAAGTTATTTCGCATTCCCTAGTTGATCAAGGAGTTCTGTTATATTTGGTATTGGAAATACTTCTCCTACAGTTACATTATTTAATTTTCTAAAGTCCACTACCATGCGCCATATCTTTTCTTTAGGGCTTGTTTTTTTTTGGAACCAGTAGGACTGGAGAATTCTACAGACTTTTGCCTTCTTAAATAATATTCTGCTCTAACAGATCTGTCACTCTTTTATTCCGTTTTTAGGTTTTCTGGAAGGCGATACTGTTTGGTGTTGAGGGGTTGCGTACTAGATAATAGTAGAATTTTGTGAGTCGTTACCGGAGTAGAAGAAAACTTATCACCATCAAAATGAAAAACGTCTTTAAAATCTTTCCAAATTTATATTATTGATAATTTTTCCTCATCATTTAAATGCTCAGTTTTAAGCTGGTTTTTCAAAAACTTAAGTCTATTTTTTTTTTTTAATAAAATGTGTTGTGTAGTAGGCATTACAATATGTGTCACAACAACACTTAAAAACCTTTTAAGATAAGGGTCCCACAACAACATGCGTTCTAAGGATGTTAATGGACGCAAATCTGTTTTTTTTTGTTTTTTTTTTAATATTTTTTTGTTAAGTAATGGATAACTAAACCATAAATCCTATCACATATAAAATATGACATAGACCAATATTTCGTGCTAGGATAGGGATAATAAAAATAAAAAAATAAGCCTAATCATTTTATTTTATTTAAATTTTATAATAATAATTTGACACCTCACAAACCATGGGAATGGAATGTTGTATGATAAATGATTAATGTGATTAATCAGCTTATCTCATTGTAAGACTGGTAATATAACTCCTCCGGGGGTAAAGAATGGGCGTCCTCGACCATTGGTTTTATTCCCAAAGCTGCTAAATGGCTTGAAATTTTTTCAATGTCTGATGTTTCCTTTGCTGAATTTTTTGATTTTTCAAATTTTATTGTTGTTTTAGATGAATAGCGCTGAATACCAATATAGATGCATAATAATACTATCCCAGTTGTCGAAATAGATATACTTCCTGATAATAACCAAATCCAGTTCTGGTGATCAATCTGTCTTAGATAAACATGTTTTAGTTGTTTTCGATTTTCAATGTTTCCTTGGACAATATCGTCAATATTGATACTTGAAATTAATTGACGAGTAGCTTGAATATTGTGAAATGCTCCTTGAATCTCTTTTATTTCACTTCTTATCTCGTATGACTGAAATTTCTTATTATTGAATGAAATTGAGAATGTAATTAGGAAGTTTCCATTCAATTTTCGATTACTTGGTCCACAGTCTGAAGACAGTGTTTCATTTTTAGCGTTGTTAATTAAAAGTTTATCTTCTGCGATGAATTACATTGTTGTATCTTTTTCTGAAGTCACATTACAATGACTCTCGGTACCCATTATCAACGGTTTAACACAGCTATCTTCAAATTCTTGTATATCAGCATGCTTTTGTACAAAACTTTTGTAGTTGGTAGTTGTGAATAATATCTGATTAGATTTGATAAGATGATGTGGATATTCTTTGATTAACGTATTATTAATATTTAATGGAATAATCATCATTGCTGTAGAGGTTTGCTTTTCTAGTTTTGGAATCTGTAATATGTAAAGCAGTGTCTCATCGTTTATTGCTATTTTAGGTGTGACGTATTGTAATGCTTCATCAGGTAATGAAATGTTTACGCTTTGGTTAACTAATAAATCTTTTATCAGAAGTATTTCCTTTATTGTTAAAATTTTATTACTTGTTAGCTCTGTTTTTGTCCTTATTATTGCTTCTTGAATATCTTCCAAGATGCCATTTATGGTATCGATGTTTATAATTGTAGCGATGATTTCAATTTCAGTTAGCGCTATCTTGTTGACCATAGTTGTATTTGCTAGCGCCCTATTTACCGTTTCAGTGATCAATTGTATTCGATGGTTTATTTTATCATTCATCTGGAACTGCTGATTATTTTGACTTATTAACTCATTCATTGTGCTGTTGATAATTTCTAAATCTTGAGCGTCCGGATTACCGGCTTACCATTTCCAAGCTGACCCTAAAGCATCCCATCGTTTGTGCCTAGTACTTTTAATAGGCTTAATTTGATAAAAGTTATCATTTAATTTTCTAGATTTTTGTTCTACAATTCTATTTAGTTCTAATCTATCATCAATTTTATTTATTATAAATTTATTTATAGTCTTTACAGTAATTTCTAAATTATTAAGATTTATTGGGTGTATTAGTTTGATATTACCCACTTGTAATTTACAATCATTATTTTTAATCAAAAGAATTGGATCATTATATAAATTTCTTATTTCTAATTTTTGAAATTTGTAACATTGAATTAGAACAACGAAAATTAATAATTTTGAAATCATTTTTCGGAAATGAAAATAAAATTTAATTTATTGTATTTTTGACTCTTTTAATTTTGTTTTTATTTCTTTTTATATTTCTATTATTTTTAAATGTTTTAAATGTTACATCTTTAATTTTTGTTTCGATTCCTCTAGGAAGAGCTTTCGTTCTTATATTAGGTTTTATAAAAATTACTTGATTTTCTTTTAGAACTGGGGGTTCTTCTTTTCTACAATTTTGTTTTAACATTTTATTCTTTGCTGATTCTAAATTATCGATTACATTTTTAAAAATTATGTTTGCCTGTGCATAAATTTCTTGTGGGTTAATTAAGTTAGTTTGGTTGAAGATTACCTCATTTGGCGTGAAGCCAGTAGATGAATGCACAGAATTGTTATATAGTGCCACTGATAGTTCTATGGCCTGTGGAGTATTAGAATTAGAAATTTTGTTTTTATTCGTGTTGAATATTTCGATTAAAGTGGCGTGAGTCTTTTCGATTTGACCGTTCGACTCAGAGGAAGAGGCGTATTCCAATCGAATATTTAGTCTATTCAAATACTCTCTAAACTGTATTGATTGAAATGTTGTTTCATGATCTGAAACTATGGTATTGGGAATACCGAAAAGAGTAAAATACCTTGTGAGTGCACCAGTAACATCTACTAGGTTTTTAGTATTTATGGGCAACATTTGAAGGTGCTTAGAAAATGAATCAATAATTGACAAAAAACTGACTTTATTAATACTGAAAATGTCTATATGAACTCTTTCCTGTGGTTTTTTTGTAGTTGGTCTTGGAGAAATTTTTATATTGTAGGGCTTTCGATCATATTTATGAGCGTTGCAAATAGTACATGTGTTGACATGGCTCTTAATCTTGCTTAGTAAGTTTGGGAAAAAATATGATCTCTTGATTTGATTTTCCACTTCTTTTATACCTCTGTGTGCCCTTTCATGTTCTTTAACAATGATTGCATTTTGGCGATCTATGTTTGTAAAATCTTCGACCATTCTAGTGACGAAAACTAAATGACCATGTTCTGAAAAGTTTTCTCTGAAAGATTGTTGGATTTTGCCATACAATTCTGCAGGAGCAAGAATTGCTGATTGTTTGCCATTATGGAAATTTTTAATGAAATTGGTTATATCATCTAGCTGAAATGATTTTTTTGATATGATTATTCTTTTGAAATTTGTGAAAATATCTTCTGTGATGATTGTGTCGACATTTGAAATTTTAAAAATCAACTGATTTCTGTAATAATTTATAGGTCTTTCGGAAAAATGGATAAAATAATCTTCAGAAGTTTCTGCAGAGTGAACTGTTTCTAAATCGCTACTATCACTTGCGGGATTTGCTACAACTTCTGGCTGCTCTTGAATAGGATTAACCAAAATTTCATTAACGTTGAGTTCATTGGTTTTAGATGTAGAAGGCATTCTACTAAGTGCATCTGCTACGACGTTGGCTTTTCCTTCTTTGTATACGACATCGTACTCGTAATATTCCAATTCAAGTCTCCATCTTAAAATTTTAGAGTTTTTTTCGGATGACTTTATGAATGTTAAAGGTTTGTGGTCAGTTATCAACGTGAATTTGTTACCGTAAAGGTATGGCTGATATTTTTTTACTGCCCATATTATTGCTAATGCCTCTTTTTCATTGACGGCATAATTTGTTTCAGTTTTATTAAGTGTTCTAGATGCAAAAGCTACCGGTCTTTCAACATTGTTCTGAATTTGTGAGAGAACTGCACCTAAAGCAAATTCGGATGCGTCTGTTGTCAAAATAAATGGTTTGTTAAAGTCAGGGTAGGCAAGTACCTGATCGGTTGCTATTGTATTTTTTAATGTTTCAAATGATTTGATATACTCTTGATCTGTTCGATCCAATGGTATATCCTTTTTCAAATATTTCGTCATGTGCTTAGCAATTTTCGAATAATCTTTAATGAATCGTCTATAATACCCAGAAAGACCGAGAAATTGTTTAATTTCTTTCTGGTTTTTTGGTAATGGCCAATCTAAAATTTTCCTAATTTTATCTTTGTTAGGTTTTACACCGTCTTGAGTTATAACGTGCCCTAAAAATTCAGTTTCGCGTTTTAAAAACTCGCATTTGTCTAGTTGGATTTTTAAATTGAATTGTGACAATCTTTTCAAAACTATGTTTAGATTATTTATGTGATTTTCAAGATTTGTTCCTACTACGATTATATCGTCTAGGTAAACATGGCAAATATTACCTAGGAGACCATTTAATACGCCGTTCATCGCTCTTTGGAATGTAGCTGGTCCGTTTTTTAAACCAAAAGGCATTCGACAAAATTCGAAATGTCCTTTATTCGTAGAAAAAGCTGTTTTTTCTTGCGACTTGGCATCCATTGGTATCTGATGGAATCCCGATTTCAGATCTAATGTTGTAAAATATTCTGCTTTTCCTAGATTGTCTAGAATGTCTTCAATTTGAGGTATGGGAAACTTATCGTTTATTGTTTTCTCGTTTAACTTACGGTAGTCTATGACAACTCGTATCTTTCGTGTGCCAGATGCGTCTTCTTTTTTTGGGACCACCCAAATAGGTGACGAGTAAGGGCTACTGGAATTTTTTATAATACCGCTGTCAAGCATCTCTTGTACTTGATTCTCGACGTATTGTTTAAAAGCGTGAGGATATCTATACGTTTTAGTATAGACAGGCATTTCGTCTTTTGTTTGAATTCTATGTTTAATTATGTTAGTAGTAGACAGTTTTTCGTTTTGCCGTAACAACACTGCTTGATTTTTGTAAATAATTTTAACAAGTGCTTCTAGCTCATGTTTGTTTAGGTGATCGGTTCGAATTAAACCTTTGATCGTTTCTATACTAATAATGGAATTGTTAAAGATAGGTATAGGATTTAATGTTTCGAAACTATTTATTTTTAGTTCTAATTTGGGTAAACAATTCGGCGGATCCGGATCGTTTGTAAGAATTTTAACTACTGTTTTATTGTTTTTCGCTTTATACAGACCTGGTTGGATTGTTATATCTTTATTTAAATGACCGAATTCTGGTACAAACCAGTCACCAGTTTCTTCTGTATTAAATATTACAATGTGGTTGTAAAAGTTTTCGGTTGGATAATATCGGAAAAATTTGAATTTTATATTATTTAGTGTAATGGTGTTAGACTGGTAGTCTATTTTTGCTTTAGTTTCAGCCATATATTGCGAACCTAGTATTCCATCGAAAAATCGGTGGAAGTCTAGCTCGTGATATGTTTGTATAGGCAAATTTTTACCTAATAAATTTATTTTGCTCTTTTTAATTGAGTTGTGAACTCCTAGTATGTTTTTTACGGATATAGTTTGTAATTCAAGTAAATCAATTGGAATTATACCAGGTTTAATAATGTTTTTATTAGCACCTGTATCTATTAAAATTTTAATTTGTTTATTTAAGTACGTGTTATTTAAGATTAGAAATGGTAAAAAGTTTAGCCTTCCGCGTCTGAATCCTGAAGTTCCCGAAAATTTATCTCTGTTGGGATTAATTCTTCCAAGTTTTCATTCTCTAAACTATTTTCTTCATATTCTACATTATCTGGGTTTTGATATATTTCGTGATTGTTTATAATTTTTTTATTAAAGGGCTGCGTAGACCTTAAAGAAGGATCTACCTCCATTGGTATTGGTTCATTGTTTGATTTCCAATGCTGTTTTGAATTAACGAGACTGTTAAACTGTTTGGGTTTGTTTTGTATTTCGAAAACGTTTGGTTTTTTTACATTAGATGCGTACATCTGTTGGTTAGTATTTGATTTTCTTGAATTATTTCATTTGAATTAATATTTGAATTAGAATTTGAAATAATTTCATTTGAATTAAATTTACAAAGGAACGCGTATGCTTCTTCTATGTTTTTCGGTCTCGCTGCCTGAGCGTATCCAAAGTATGGCCTTCTTAAGCCAGATAAAAATGCGGCTAATGCGTCTTCATCTATAAACGTGTTTATAGCTTGCCATGAAGCGTTATATAAATGATTTTAGTTCGATAAAGTTTTAATATTTTGAATTATTTCTTTTACTTTATTATAGTAAAAATGAACGGATGTTGCGTCACCTTGTTTGGTAGACCACAACTGGGATTTGTAATAGGAAAGTTCTTGTCTATCCCCTAAAGATTCTATAAGAATTGTTTTAATTTCTGCAAAATTTTGGGGATTGCCGGCCAGACATAGGATGTCCTTGGCTTTCCCTTCGATTTTGTTACTAATTGCTTGCAGATATAAAATATATTGCTGCTTAGTAACGATTGGTAAGAAGACATTCAATGTGTCTTCAACTGTTTTCAACCATGCATGTAACTGCTTCCTGTTGCCGTCAAATGCAGGTATAGATTTTATTGGATCTGGAATGCGGAATAAATCTCTTACTCCTTCATTCCATTTTTTAACTTCATTTTCTTGTAAACTTTTATCAAGATGGGTATTGATCGTTGACATTTGTCTGTCTTGATCCTCTTGTTTTGCCGACAACATATTGAGTTGTTGGACAATTTGTGCTAGTTGATTATTAACTTCTTCCATATCGTATGGATTTTATCAACTAAGTCACAAAAATTTATTTATATTTTTAGCTTTTCGAGCCTATCTAGTAGTACTCGATGGATACTAACGCCGTATAAACTAAACTAATGTTTCTGAACTTTTATCTGGTTCGTACCTATCTGGTAGTATGCGAAAAATATTAACCCAAACTATTTTCAAAAGACAAAGCTTTGTTTATTTAATTTTTAGCTTTTCGAGCCTATCTAGTAGTACTCGATGGATACTAACGCCGTATAAACGAAACTGATGTTTCCAAACTATTATTTGCTTCGTACCTATCTGGTAGTATACGAAAAAATTAACCCAAACTGTATTTAGAACCAAAGTTTTTTTGTTTATTTCACTATTAGTTTTTCAAGCCTATCTTGTAGTACTTGATGGATACTAAAACCGTATAAATTTAGGTAATAATTTTAAATTTTAAATTTTGTGTTTGTACCTATCTTGTAGTATACGAGAGAAAAATTTTATTTCCACAAAACACAACAAAAATTGTTAAATTAAACTTAAAAGTGTTACCTCTGCTGTCGTTGAGAGCTAGTTCGGAGTAGCTAGTAATGTGAAGCGGCGTGAACACAAATCCTCTAGGCGGTTAAAACCTTCAGCCCAAGATGTCACGGTCTTTTGTTAATCAGAATTTAATCGACTTAATTTTTAGATTCACTCTGAAATAGTCAAAAGTGAGCATATTCTACTCTCTTTAAAAAAGGATTATCTATTTATCAATCAAGAAAAAGTATAGAGCGAGTATATTGTACTCCCTTAAAAAGAATTCTCTATCTTTAAATTAATTAAATAACGTAGAGCGAGTGTATTCCACTCCCTTTTAATTAAAGATTTCCAAACTAAAACTTTGTGAATCACAAATCAATAAAAAAAAACGCTTCTAACAAAAAACACTTGGACGGAATCACTATTAATTAATTTTTTTTAATTAATTATTGCACTGTTTTAACAACACACTACTTAGAAACACACTGTGCGGCTGCGCCAATTATAGGTTGTGGTTACACATATACCAAAAAAAACTATTTTATTTTTAATTAATTTTTATTTAATGATACTTAAACAACCTTATACATTGAGTTGATCTTAATAACTAACTTTTAAATATAATTTTCCTTAAAAAGTAAATTATTTCTTAATATTTGATTTCAGTAACAATGCAAAGCTAATCATTTTATTTTATTTAAATTTTATAATAATAATTTGACACCTCACAAACCATGGGAATGGAATGTTGTATGATAAATGATTAATGTGATTAATCAGCTTATCTCATTGTGAGACTGGTAATATAACTATATATATATATATATATATATATATATATATATATATATATATATATATATATATATATATATATATATATATATATATATATATATATATATATATATATATATATATATATATATATATATATATATATATATATATATATATATATATATATATATATATATATATATATATATATATATATATATATATATATATATATATATATATATATATATATATATATATATATATATATATATATATATATATATATATTTATATATATATATATATATATATATATATATATATATATATATACATATATATATACATATATTTATATATTATATTGATATATACTAGGAGGGCCCGGCGTGCTTCGCTACGCTTATAAATAAAGTTTTTGCGTAGACACTTTGTTGACAGAAGCAATGATTTCAAAAAGTGGTAATGAGAAATGCTAGCATATAATTTTTAATTTTTCTTTTTAAATATATGGATGAAAAATAATCAGAACTCTAGCTGATCCGTTCGGATATATGAAAAATTAGCGATCAAATAAGTTTTCAAGTAAGCTTATTTGATCTCTAACTTATTTGATCGCTAACTCTTCATATATCCGAACTGATCAGCTAGATTTCTGATTATTTTTCATTCATATATTTAAAAATAAAAATTAAAAATTATATGCTAGCATTTCTCGTTACCACTTTTTGAAATCATTGCTTTTACGTCAACAAAATGTCTACGCAAAAACTTTATTTATAAGCGTAGCGAAGCACGCCGGGCCCTCCTAGTATATATTAAAAATTCTAACAATCAAATCAAACTATCATACCAAACACACACATTACAATATTGTCGCTGAAAAAAATACAACCATCAATAATCAATTTTTTATCCTCTTTCATTCACAAAAAATATATATTAAAAATTCTAACAATCAAATTTACGATCTCAAACTATCATACCAAACACACACATTACAAAATTGTCGCTGAAAAAAAAATGCAACAATCAATAATCAATTTTTTATCCTCTTTCATTCACAAACAATATATATTAAAAATTCTAACAATCAAATCTACGATCTCAAACTATCATACCAAACACACACATTACAAAATTGTCGCTGAAAAAAAAATACAACCATCAATAATAAATTTTTTATCCTCTTTCATTCACAAACAATATATATTAAAAATTCTAACAATCAAATTTACGATCTCAAACTATCATACCAAACACACACATTACAAAATTGTCGCTGAAAAAAAAATACAACAACCAATAATCAATTTTTTATCCTCTTTCATTCACAAACAATATATATTAAAAATTCTAACAATCAAATCTACGATCTCAAACTATCATACCAAACACACACATTACAAAATTGTCGCTGAAAAAAAACACAACAATCAATAATCAATTTTTATCCTGTTTCATTCACAAACAATATATATTAAAAATTCTAACAATCAAATCTACGATCTCAAACTATCATACCAAACACACACATTACAAAATTGTCGCTGAAAAAAAAAACACAACAATCAATAATCAATTTTTTATAATCTTTCATTCACAAACAATATATATTAAAAATTCTAACAATCAAATCTACGATCTCAACCTATCATACCAAACACACACATTACAAAATTGCCGCTGAAAAAACAATAGAACAATCAATAATCAATTTTTTACCCTCTTTCATTCACAAACAATATATATTAAAAATTCTAACAATCAAATCTACGATCTCAAACTATCATACCAAACACACACATTACAAAATTGTCACTGAAAAAAAAAATACAACAATCAATAATCAATTTTTTTTCCTCTTTCATTCACAAACAATATATATATATATATATATATATATATATATATATATATATATATATATATATATATATATATATATATATATATATATATATATATATATATATATATATATATATATATATATATATATATATATATATATATATATATATATATATATATATATATATATATATATATATATATATATATATATATATATATATATATATATATATATATATATATAACTAAATATTCAACGTATTAATATATAAGATAAAACAACAAAGAAAAATAATGTCCATACTCTCCTAGATCAATGCATTAACTGAAAAGAAAATATAAAATACTACAAAACAAAGAAAAGATTTGGACGATTCCATTTGATCCATTTGATTTGATTTGAGGGGAGGCAGATGAGTAATATTATAATACATTATAATTCGTCTATAACTTTTTTATTTATGATCCGAAAAATCCCAAAAATCTTTCAGATCTAGGTTACACTAATATCAGTTAGCAGTGAAAATTTGGAATGAGTGAAAATTCGAATAAAAAGCCTTAGGCTGTACAAAGTACAAAGTTAGCGTATTAGTATATAATATATATATATATATATATATATATATATATATATATATATATATATATATATATATATATATATATATATATATATATATATATATATATATATATATATATATATATATATATATATATATATATATATATATATATATATATATATATATATATATATATATATATATATCAGTGGCGGATTAAGAGTTCAGGGGGCCCTGGTGCGGGTAAATTTTTGGGGGCCCTTTATCCTCATTTTCCAAAATTGATTACTAAATAAAACGGTCATCAGCTTCGAAAAAAACCCTAGTAAATTAAAGTATTTTCAAAACTCGCTAAAAGTACTTTTCGGTATCAACCTCTTTACTTCTCACTAGAATAGTTACATAAGTGAAATAATTTTTGGCAAATGTGAAATAATTTTTGGCAAATTGACATTCGTCAATCAATTGATTTGCATTGAGATCTTTTGGGTATTTTGCGGTTATTGTTCTGCAAGAATTAGCAATCTCTTCATCACTCATTAAATTTAGATGCATCAAAAACTAGTACTATCTAGATCTTCATAATCTTTAGCACGCTCTTTCAGATTGAAAAGAAAAGTCTTTATAATTGGCTTGAACAACGATTTTTCAAGGTGGTCTTTTTGTTCCTCTAGACAAAGTGTTTGTGACGTTGAGCAAGTTTGAATATTATTTGCGGTTTGAATATTAGATGAAACAGAATTTAAAAGCTGACAGGCATCATCAAAAATTTTGTTGTAATCTTTATTTTTCAAATCTGTAACTATTAAATCAAACAGTTTTTTGTCACCGAGACAGTTAAATTAGATTTTTGTAATGCTTGATTCACAAAATTAAACTTGGTTAGTACACTTTTCCAGAGGACAAGCATCAAAATATTTTCGAATTGACATAGTTTTTTATCAAACCTGTTACCACCGCTTTGTTATCATCACTGAAGCCTTTCCTCATGTATGAAAGATTTTAAGACATGCAACACTTTTAAATAACAAGAATGTAAAACGTGAACTGGTTCGTATATAGCTAACCATCTCGTTCCAGTTGCTCTCTTTAACATGTATTCGCTATTTTCGGTTAATTGTTCTTGTAATCAATTCCATCGAAAAGGGGAATATACGAAAAATCCATAAAGTTTTTCAACCATATCAAAAAACTTAGTTGCAGCAGTATTGCCAGAAACACTATATTTACCGACTAAATTTAATGAATGAGCAGAGCAAGGGACAAAAATTGCTGTTTCATTTGTTTGACGAATCAATCTTTGTAGGCCACCATAAATACCTGCCATATTGTAAGCGTTGTCATATGACTGGCCTCTACAATTATCAATGTTTATTTCGTTTTCAATGTGGAATTTCAAAATGATGTCAAAAAAATAATTCGATGTATGACCTTCGATTTCAATAAATGAAATAAATCGTTCACAAATGGTATTACTTTTAACATATCGAACACAAAAAGACAACTGGTCTGTATGGCTCACTTCCTGAGTGGAATCGACACTAAACGAATAATATCGAGACTCTATAATTTCCGAAACAATGTGATTTTTAACATGTTTTGCCATGATAGAGATGAATTCTGCACAAATTGTGCTTGAAAGATACGCTGCTTTTCCTAAAAATATTGCGAATAATAAAAAAAAATCATTTGTCAATGTTACATGAAAAGAGTGTACCTTTTCCTTTATTGCCAAAACGAGAAATATGTTCTTGTAAAAAGGGATCAAATTTAGCCAATAATTCAAGAGATCCAAGAAAGTTTCCATTGTGTTTTGATCCTAAAATTTAATCGTGACCACGAAAAGCAAGTCCTCGTGATGCAATTTTAGTTGTATTATTAAAAGATTTCTCGAAAGTAAGTTCATTTTTGATACGCATTTTATGTGTAAAATTATTGGTCATGTGATACTTAGACTCTTCATGCTTCGAAATGTGATGAATTATTCCAATTATTGAATCTTTTTAATGAAAATGCTTGCGATTTTCCATTCAAATCACCAAATAAACGGCATACAAAACAAAAAACTGCTTCGGATGACGGTGAATAGATTAGCCAATCTCGTTTAATTTTTGTTGCATTTGTGAGTTTTCTATAAAAATGAAACTCAGTGAATTTTCGACCATATTTTCTAGCATTTTTCATTGCATCTATGTTTTGATACAAAAAGGCACCTAAGAAACTAACTGTATAATAGTACTTTATTGTTGAGATGTTTAATGAACTAGTTTATTTTCGATTAAAAGTTTACAATGCGAGCGAGCAATGAGCATTGCAAATTTGTGAGAAAATAAAATTCATTAAACACGAAAGCAACACGACGTTTTACTCTTCCGACAGAGAACAAGTTTTAATTTAAAAATTAAAATTCATTGATAAAATAAATAAAACGAATGAAGAGGACATCTTTATAGTAAATGAGGACGGAGGACCTTGCTCCAAGGGAGGACAGTCCTACCGAAAAGAGGACACAAAATAATCTATGGGCTGATCACTAATACAAAACTAATCAATCAAATTAAGCATGAAGTGAAACTCGACCATAACGTTGAGTTAATTGAGAATACAACAGGTGAAAAACTTGTACTTGTTGACAGCCTATGTTATGAAACATATACAGCTAAAAAAAATCATGTAAAACTCCGCCTTTATTGAAATGCAACTAATCGTCCAAATTTCAAAGGAATCGATCCAGTACTTCAGGAGATTCCTATTTTGAACAAACGAACATTTATATTTTTATTTATATAGAAGATAGAAGAAGATAGAAGAAGATAGAAGAAGATAGAAGATAGAAGAAGATAGATAGAAGAATATTTATTGAAATTCTATTAAAAGTTTATTGCAACACTAATCTTTATAAAATTGTTTGTGTGTTTTTTTACTGAAAATAATAATTAAAAGTATTCTTTTTACTAATTGAAATAAAATAAATCTGACTAAAGTCTAATTTAAATATTTTGTTTATATTTATTTCAATAACTTTTCTAAAAAAAGTATTTTAGTTATTCTATTTTCTAGAGTATCGGTATTACACCGGTAACGTGAGAAACTTTGTCAGTATTGGCAAAACAGAAATTTTGGAAGCGCTACTCTCGATGTAAATATGTTATTGATTACATTTATTTTGAAAAGTTGTCGTTCAGCTGGGAACGGTAACGGTAACAGTATTAACATCGAGCCTAATTTCATAGAAATGAAAAAAATAATCAAAAATCTTTACAAACAATCTTTACAACAATCCTTACAACAATCGAATCAACGCTTGAAAACCGCCACTAATTCCGGCCATATTGTTTGCGTTGTATATGACTGTCTCTGCAATTTTGTGTGTCAATTTCGTTTTCTTCGAGGAATTTTTAAAGGATGCCAAAAAGATGCTTTTATGTTTGACCCTCAATTGGAATAAAAGCAACTAATCGTTCAATGATTTTACCATCTTTTACATATCGAATGCAAAAAGCCAATTAATCCGAATGACTTACATCCAGAGTGGAGTCAACACTAATCGAATAATAAACTGCGTCAATGACGTTGGCAGCAATACGATTTTTGATTTCTCGCCCCATTGTGGTAATAAATTCGTCACATATTGTGTTAGAGAGGTACGACGTGCTTCATAAAAATATCCCAATAACAATCACTTTTATCATTTAATTAAGTTTGCTTCAGATGTCGCATACCTTTTCCTTTGTTGCCAAATTTATCACTATGCTCTTTTAAGAAAGGATCAAATTTAGCCAAAAGTTCAAGAGCTCCAAGAAAGTTGCCATTGTGATTCGAGCCCAGAGTTTCATCACTCTCGGAAGTTCGGAATTAAAACTTTTGTTTTTTATTTATTTTCTTTATAAATTATATATCTTTATTTAAAATATTCGAATAGATTATTGCTTTTAGATTCCAAAATAGAGAAATCGAAAATTTTATTTGGAATTATTTATTTGAGAATCTGAGAAAACAATGGAACCCATAGTTAAAAACTGCTGCAAGACCCAAGTAACATTTTTACTTCAAATTTTAAAATTATAACAGCCAAATGTTGTATTTAATTCTTCTATAGACATGTTTAATGTATCAAAATAATTATAGAAGAACAATACTCGAAAATATAATTTAAAAGTATTTTTTAAAGTAAGTTACACAATATTAATAGAAGCAAAAATTATCACAGAAAATAATGATATTATTTATGTTAAAAACATTTTTTCAATATTTTATAAGGTGTTACAGAGGTTTGGATGGTGGTTCATTTATTTAACTTAAAAGTTTGTGTAAGCCTTATGTAACTATTCTAGTGAGAAGTAAAGAGGTTGATACCGAAAAGTACTTTTAGCGAGTTTTGAAAATACTTTAATTTACTAGGGTTTTTTTCGAAGCTGATGACCGTTTTATTTAGTAATCAATTTTGGAAAATGAGGATAAAGGGCCCCCAAAAATTTACCCGCACCAGGGCCCCCTGAACTCTTAATCCGCCACTGATATATATATATATATATATATATATATATATATATATATATATATATATATATATATATATATATATATATATATATATATATATATATATATATATTATATACTAATACGCTAACTTTGTACTTTGTACAGCCTAAGGCTTTTTATTCGAATTTTCACTCATTCCAAATTTTCACTGCTAACTGATATTAGTGTAACCTAGATCTGAAAGATTTTTGGGATTTTTCGGATCATAAATAAAAAAGTTATAGACGAATTATAATGTATTATAATATTACTCATCTGCCTCCCCTCAAATCAAATCAAATGGATCAAATGGAATCGTCCAAATCTTTTCTTTGTTTTGTAGTATTTTATATTTTCTTTTCAGTTAATGCATTGATCTAGGAGAGTATGGACATTATTTTTCTTTGTTGTTTTATCTTATATATTAATACGTTGAATATTTAGTTATATATATATATATATATATATATATATATATATATATATATATATATATATATATATAATATATATATATATATATATATATATATATATATATATATATATATATATATATATATATATATATATATATATATATATATATATATATATATATATATATATATATAACTAAATATTCAACGTATTAATATATAAGATAAAACAACAAAGAAAAATAATGTCCATACTCTCCTAGATCAATGCATTAACTGAAAAGAAAATATAAAATACTACAAAACAAAGAAAAGATTTGGACGATTCCATTTGATCCATTTGATTTGATTTGAGGGGAGGCAGATGAGTAATATTATAATACATTATAATTCGTCTATAACTTTTTTATTTATGATCCGAAAAATCCCAAAAATCTTTCAGATCTAGGTTACACTAATATCAGTTAGCAGTGAAAATTTGGAATGAGTGAAAATTCGAATAAAAAGCCTTAGGCTGTACAAAGTACAAAGTTAGCGTATTAGTATATAATATATATATATATATATATATATATATATATATATATATATATATATATATATATATATATATATATATATATATATATATATATATATATATATATATATATATATATATATATATATATATATATATATATATATATATATATATATATATATCAGTGGCGGATTAAGAGTTCAGGGGGCCCTGGTGCGGGTAAATTTTTGGGGGCCCTTTATCCTCATTTTCCAAAATTG
>OY856188.1:154569808-154762308 GCA_963693315.1 Diogma glabrata | reverse complement strand
AAAAATTGAACCGAGAAAAAAAAAACACAAGAAAGTGAAAAATAACTCAATTGTGGCTTAGAGACAAAAATTTAGTTATATCTATAATCTAACAACAGCGAAAAAATTAAGCCTTTAAACAAAATTATTATATTATAGAAGTTATTTGTTATTATAATTATTACAATTATTATAGTTGTTATTATATTATAAAAGTTATTGTAAAAATTATTATAACAAATAACTTCTATAATATAATAATTTTGTTTAAAGGCTTAATTTTTGTGGCTGTAGTTAGATATAACAAAATTTTTATCTCTAAGCCACAATTGAGTTATTTTTCACTTTTTGTGTTTTTTTTTCTGAAATCGGTTCTATTTTTTTTTTTAAAAGATTTTTTATTTTTTAATTTTTAGTGTATAAAAGCAAATGTCTGTTAGCAAGCATGTCAGAAAGCGTTTTTGATGCAATAACTTAAAATCCCGGAAGGTATTCATCGATGAAAATCTAGTAATCATGGTTTTCCGATTTTTATAAAAAAACGGAATATTTTCTATCAAGAAAAATTATTTAGGACTACCTTGGCATCTATAGCAATATAACGCGGGTCAAACCAACCAAATAAAATAAGCTTTTTCGAAGGAATCGGCAAAAATACATAAAAAATATAGTTTTTTCCACGTCATGAAAAAAAATATGGGACAACCTCTGAATGTACCTTAATAGAACACAATGAGCCGTTTTCGAGAAATCGGGGAATATACATAAAAATATACAGTTTTTCTCGATTTTCTGAAAAACTATATTTTTCACGATATAGAAAAAAATATGGGACCATCTCGAAACTTACCTCAATAGAATAAAATTTAAATCATTCAAATCGAACCAACCGTTTTTGAGAAATCAAAAAAACTCAAAATTAAACATAAACCTCCTTCTCTTTTGAAGTCGGTTAAAAAAAATTTTAAATGTGTCCTTTAGGTTCAAAAACTATCAATTCCACTTTTTAAAATTTTTGAGTTATGTATTAATTGATTTCGTTTCTTTCCATTAAACTGAACATATCAGTAAAATAAAAATTTAAAAATATTTATCTATTTCTGAGAAAATTGGGTGACAAATTCCAGTTACGTTTCAAAAGCAATCTATTACGTCATAGCTTTTGAAACAAAACAAAGCTATTCCATTTCAATTGTTTTGCAATCAAAAACAATCTATTCCAATAAGAATCATGTCTCTAAAAAACATAACATGCCTATTCCAAAACATGCGTTTGGCACCGAAATCCTTTATTTCAAAATATTCGTATTCAAATATCAGTCGATCGTGATATTTGTTTTAAAGTGGTAGATATTTTATTGCAGCTTGCATCAGTTTTTATATCCATTATCCAGTAAGTAAATGCTAATCAGTTTGTCAGCGAACAGCCGCGGTGTGTGATTGAATCCGATTGAATTCAATCTGGCAAAGTTCAAGCGGTGGGATATCCGCAAGAAATAGGTAGATTTCGTTGTCAGACAGATTTTTGTAGAATCGGATTAATCAGATTAGTTTACGTAAACACACTAATTACAAACAGAATTATCAAACAAACTTTACAAATAAAATTAGTTATGAGCAAACGTACAACTATGCAACTTAGGAACGTTTTCTTCTTTCAGCTTCTTTCAGAACGTCAGCTTCTTAAAATCAACAAAGACATATCATATTATTCATTGTTTCAGGAAAAAACCAATTTTTGTGTTCATTCATTTGCAATAATTAAAAATTTTTCATTTTTACCGTCATTTGAAATTTTTCGACCATTTCCAAGTTATTACGTGAAGAAAAACTGATGAAAACTTTTGGTGGTGTTGGTTTTTGTTGGAACCGATTACTTTGGAGCCCTTCACTGCAGATGTTTAGCATTTTCAAAAAAGAATAGAAGTATACTCAAATATTTAATATCCAGCAATTTTGTCCCAAACAGGCGTTATAATGCTTTGATTTATACAGCTTTAAAGCTTAAGCCCCTTAACTGGTAACCGGATTTGGCCAGTTGTAAGGCCAGTAAGAGATTATTTGCCCCAACATTTCCAGAAAATGTTTTTGGTGTAGGTTAAAAAATACGACAGTGAAAGTACCGCAAAATTTCGTTGTACCTGTACATTGTTGATTGCAGATAGCTAAAAAGCTTTTTATTTCAGTTATCTGGTTTTTTGAAAAATGATAGAAATTTACGTCCTAAACAGCCGTTATAACACTTTGATTTGAACAGTGTTAAGGCTCTAGTCTCTTCACCGATACCCGTTTATAGCCAGTTGTCGAAGTTATCCAAGAGATTGCTAGCCACAACATTTCCAGAAAATATTTTTGGGTCAAACAAGGTCCAAAAATGCCACCATGAGAGTGCCGCTAAATGCCTTCCGTTTATCATATATAGTCATATATAGTTTTTCATTATTATTCATTTTAAAAAAGATATAACATCTATAATATAGATATATCAAAAATCAATATTTTGTTTTATTGCATTATCTAAAATCAACCAACGTTGTAAAATATTCTTGGTTTCGAAATTAGAAAAGTCGGCGGTTTGGCAGAAAACCAAATTATCAATCAATACGATAGTATTTCAAAATGTAAGTTTGAAAAAATACATTTTCCAATAGTAATAAGTTTCAAAACGAACTTATTCCATTGTGTAAGTTTCAAAACGTCTCTATTCCAAAATGTTTTCTAAAATACCAGCTTAACTTGACTACCTACTTTATTTTACACTTCAAACAAATTAATGGAAAATCCCTAAAGAAACCAATTAAACAATAAAATCACCGAGTTTGTAAATTATTTCAAAATAAAAAGTTTTTTTCATTTATCTTGAAAACTCGTAAAGTGGAATAGATCTTTTTGAACCTAAAGTACACAAATATCCATTTATTTTTCTTCTGCCTTTATGAAACTGAAACAACTGAATAGCCAACAACAATTGCATTCAATTTTTCAGTTGTATCAATTGCTTCAGTCAAATCGAACACAGTTAAAATCAATGTAAAACGTATTACGTATCATGTTCTGATTTTTAAACGAACATAAAACTATTATTTTAAAACAAATACATCTTTAGTATTTACTTCATTCCATTTGTTTTCTTGCTATTGTGTAGTGTAAGTGAATATTTAATGCGTATGTAGTGTTAAATATAAAATATAAAAACATGTATACATTGAATATTATACCTCTCTTAAGCTGGAAAGACCACCTGAGCAGAATCGACTCGGACCTTTTGCATTATTTAGTACTTATTTTGTACTAATTTGTACCACCAATAAAAATTTTGTACCACGTGCCGTTACGACAAAACCCGTGGCGCTGCTAGCTTAATATTAAGCTAGAAAGACCACCTGCGCAGAATCGACTCGGACCTTTTGCATTATTTAGTACCTATTTTGTACTAATTTGTACCATCAAGAAAAATTTTGTACCACGTGCCGTTACGACAAAACCCGTGGCGCTGCTAGCTTAATATTAAGCTAGAAAGACCACCTGCGCAGAATCGACTCGGACCTTTTGCATTATTTAGTACCTATTTTGTACTAATTTGTACCACCAATAAAAATTTTGTACCACGTGCCGTTTAGGAGAAAACTACCCCTAATTAATTTTAGCCTTTCAAGCAAAGTAGGCTTTTGCATGAGCAGACCCGATCGTCACTTCCAAATTAAAACTATTATAGTTTGTACCGATAAAATATGAACTTTCAGATTTTGTACCCCTTGCCGTTTAGGAGAAAACTACCCCTAATTAACTTATGCCTCAGAAGCAAAGTAGGGTTTTACATGAGCAGACCGGATCGTCACTTCTAAATTATAATCATTATAGTTTGAACCGATAAAATATGAACTTTCAGATTTTGTACCCCTTGCCGTTTAGGAGAAAACTACCCCTAATTAACTTTAGCTTCGGAAGCAAATTTAGCTTTTGCAAGAGCAGACCCGATCGTCACTTCTAAATTAGAACCATTATAGTTTGCACCGATAAAATATGAACTTTCAGATTTTGTACCCCTTGCCGTTTAGGAGAAAACTACCCCTAATTAGCTTTAGCCTCACAAGCAAATTAGGCTTTTGCATGAGCAGACCCGATCGTCACTTCTAAATTAGAACCACTATAGTTTGTACCGATAAAATATGAAATTTCAGATTTTGTACCCCTTGCCGTTTAGGAGAAAACTACCCCTAATTAACTTAAGCCTCACAAGTAAATTTAGCTTTTGCATGAGCAGACCCGTTCGTCACTTCTATATTAGAACCATTATAGTTTGTACCGATGAAATATGAACTTTCAGATTTTATACCCATTGCAGTTTAGGAGAAAACTACCCCTAATTAACTCTAGCCTCACAAGCAAAGTAAGCTTTTGCATGAGCGAACCCGATCATCACTTCTAAATTAGAACCATTATAGTTTGCACCGATAAAATATGAACTTTCAGGTATTGTGCCACTTTCCGTTTAGGAGAAAACTACCCCTAATTAGCTCTAGCCTCCGAAGCAAATTTAACTTTTGCATGAGCAAAACGATCGTCACTTCTAAATTAGAACCACTATAGTTTGTACCGATAAAATATAAACTTTCAGATTTTGTGCTTCTTGCCGTTTAGGAGAAAACTACCCCTAATTAACTCTAGCCTCACAAGCAAAGTAGAGTTCAGCATGAGCAGACCCGATCACTACTTCTAAATTCGAACCATTATAGTTTGTACTGATAAAAAATGAACTTTTAGATTTTGTACCCCTTGCCGTTTAGGAGAAAACTACCCCTAATTAACTCTAGCCTCACAAGCAAAGTAGACTTTTGCATGAGCGGACCGGATCGTCACTTCAAAATTTGAATCATTAAAGTTTGTACCGATAAAATATAAACTTTTAGATTTTGTACCCCTTGCCGTTTCGGAGAAAACTACCTCTAATTAACTCTAGCCTCCCGAGCAAATTTAGCTTTTGCATGAGCAGACCCGATCTTCACTTCTAAATTAGAACCATTATAGTTTGCACCGATAAAAAATGAACTTTCTGATTTTGTACCCCTTGCCGATTAGGAGAAAACTACCCCTAATTAACTCTAGCCTCACAAACAAAGTAAGCTTTTGCATAAGCAGACCCGATCGTCACTTCTAAATTAGTATCATTATAGTTTGTACCGATAAAATATGAGCATTCAGATTTTGTCCCCCTTGCCGTTTAGGAGAAAACTACCACTAATTAACTTTAGCTTCGGAAGCAAATTTAGCTTTTGCATGAGCAGATCAGATCGTCACTTCTAAATTATAATCATTATAGTTTGTACCGATAAAATATGAACTTTCAGATTTTGTACCCCTTGCCGTTTAGGAGAAAACTACCCCTAATTAACTTATGCCTCAGAAGCAAAGTAGGGTTTTACATGAGCAGACCGGATCGTCACTTCTAAATTATAATCATTCCAGTTTGTGCCGATAAATACGAACTTTCAGATTTAAAAAACTACCCCTAATTAACTCTAGCCACATAAGCAAAGTAGGCTTTTGCATGAGCAGACCCGATCACTTATTAATTCGAACCATTATAGTTTGTACCGATAAAATATGAGCGTTCAGATTTTATACCACTTGCCGCTTAGGAGAAAACTACCCCTAATTAACTCTAGCCTCAGAAGCAAAGTAGAGTTTTGCATAAGCAGACCGGATCGTTACTTCTAAATTATAATCATTATAGTTTGTACCGATAAAATATGAACTTTCAGATTTTGTACCCCTTTACGTTTAGGAGAAAACTACCCCTAATTAACTCTAGCATCACAAGCAAAGTAAGCTTTTGCATGAGCAGACCGGATCGTCGCTTCTAAATTTGAATCATTATAGTTTGTACCGATAAAATATGGACTTTCAGATTTTGTACCCCTTGCCATTTAGGAGAAAACTACCCCTAATTAACTGTAGCCTCCCAAGCAAATTTAGCTTTTGCATGAGCAGACCCGATCTTCACTTCTAAATTAGAACCATTATAGTTTGCACCGATAGAAATGAACTTTCAAATTTTGTACCCCTTTCCGTTTAGGAGTAAACTACCCCTAATTAACTCTAGCCTCCCAAGCAAAGTAGGCTTTTGCATGAGCAGACCCGATCGTCACTTCTAAATTAGAACTATTATAGTTTGTACCGATAAAATATAAACTTTCAGATTTTGTACCCCTTGCCGTTTAGGAGAAAACTACCCCTAATTAACTTTAGCCTCAGAGGCAAAGTAGGGTTTTACATGAGCAGACCGGATCGTCACTTCTAAATTATAATCATTATAATTTGTACCGATAAAATATGAACTTACAGATTTTGTACCCCTTGCCGTTTGGGAGAAAACTACCCCTAATTAGCTTTAGCTTTGCTTCGGAAGCAAATTTAGCTTTTGCATGAGCAGACCCGATCGTCACTTCTGAATTAGAACCATTATAGTTTGCACCGATAAAATATGAACTTTCAGATATTGTACCCCTTGCCGTTTAGGAGAAAACTACCCCTAATTAACTTATGCCTCATAAGCAAAGTAGGGTTTTACATGAGCAGACCGGATCGTCACTTCTAAATTATAATCATTACAGTTTGTACCGATAAAATATGAACTTTCAGATTTTGTACTCCTTGCCGTTTAGGAGAAAACTACCCCTAATTAACTTTAGCCTCACAAGCAAAGTAGGCTTCTGCATGAGCAGACCCGATCGTCACTTCTAAATTAGAATCTCTATAGTTTGTACCGATAAAATATGGACTTTCAGATTTTGTACCCCTTGCCGTTTAGGAGAAAACTACCCCTAATTATAACTTTTGCCTCACAAGCAAATTTAGCTTTTGCATGAGCAGGCCCGTTCGTCACTTCTAAATTATAATCATAATAGTTTGAACCGATGAGATATGAACTTTCAGATTTTATACCCCTTGCAGTTTAGGAGAAAACTACCCCTAATTAACTCTAGCCTCACAAGCAAAGTAAGCTTTTGCATGAGCGAACCCGATCATCACTTCTAAATTAGAACCATTATAGTTTGCACCGATAAAATATGAACTTTCAGATTTTGTACCCCTTTACGTTTAGGAGAAAACTACCCTTAATTAACTCTAGCCTCACAGGCAAAGTAGGCTTTTGCATGAGCAGACCGGATCGTCACTTCTAAATTAGAACCATTATAGTTTGTACCGATAAAATATGAGCGTTCAGATTTTGTACCCCTTGCCGTTTAGGAGAAAACTACCCCTAATTAACTTTAGCCTCCCAAGCAAAGTAAGCTTTTGCATGAGCAGACCCGATCGTCACTTCTAAATTAGAACCATTATAGTTTGTACCGATAAAATATGAGCGTTCAGATTTTGTACCCCTTTCCGTTTAGGAGAAAACTACCCCTAATTAACTTATGCCTCACAAGCAAAGTAGGGTTTTACATGAGCAGACCCGATCGTCACTTCTAAATTAGAACCATCATAGTTTGTACCGATAAAATATGAACTTTCAGATTTTGTACCCCTTGCTGTTTAGGAGAAAACTACCCCTAATTAACTCTAGCCTCACAAGCAAAGTAGGGTATTACATGAGCAGACCGGATCGTCACTTCTAAATTATAATCATTACAGATTGAATCGATAAAATATGAACTTTCAGATTTTGTACCCCTTGCCGTTTAGAAGAAAACTACCCCTAATTAACTCTAGCCTTATAAGCAAAGTAGGCTTTTGCATGAGCAGACCCGATCATTACTTATTAATTCGAACCATTAAAGTTTGTACCGATAAAATATGAGCGTTCAGATTTTTTCCCCCTTGCCACTTAGGAGAAAACTACCCCTAATTAACTCTAGCATCACAAGCAAAGTAAGCTTTTGCATGAGCAGACCGGATCGTCACTTCTAAATTTGAATCATTAAAGTTTGTACCGATAAAATATGAACTTTCAGATTTTGTACCCCTTGCCGTTTAGGAGAAAACTACCCCTAATTAACTCTAGCCTCAGAAGCAAATTAGGCTTTTGTATGAGCAGACCCGATCTTCACTACTAAATTAGAACCATTATAGTTTGTACCGATAAAATATGAGCGTTCAGATTTTGTACCCCTTGCCGTTTAGGAGAAAACTACCCTTATTAACTCTAGCCTCCCAAGCAAAGTAAGCTTTTGCATGAGCAGACCCGTTCGTCACTTCTTAATTAGAACCATTATAGTTTGTACCGATAAATATGATCGTTCAAATTTTATATCCCTTGCCGTTTAGGAGAAAACTACCCCTAATTAACTCTAGCCTCACAAGCAAAGTAGGCTTTTGCATGGGCAGATCAGATCGTCACTTCTAAATTAGAATCATTATAGTTTGTACCGATAAAATATGAACTTTCAGATTTTGTACCCCTTGCCGTTTAGGAGAAAACTACCCCTAATTAACTTATGCCTCAGAAGCAAAGTAGGGTTTTACATGAGCAGACCCGATCGTCATTTCTAAATTAGAACCGATAAAATATGAACTTTCAGATTTTGTACCCCTTGCCGTTCAAGAGAAAACTACCCCTAATTAACATAAGCCTCAGAAGCAAAGGAGGGTTTAACATGAGCAGACCGGATCGTCACTAGTAAATTATAATCATAACAGATTGTACCGATAAAATATGAACTTTCAGATTTTGTACCCCTTGCCGTTTAGGAGAAAACTACCCCTAATATACCCTAGCCTCACAAGCAAAGTAGAGTTTTGCATGAGCAGAGCAGATCGTCACTTCTAAATTTGAATCATTATAGTTTGTACCGATAAAATATGAACTTTCAGATTTTGTACCCCTTTACGTATAGGAGAAAACTAAAACTACTTAACTCTAGCCTCACAAGCAAGGTAAGCTTTTTAATGAGCGGTAGACCGGATCGTCGCTTCTAAATTTGAATCATTATAGTTTGTACCGATAAAATATGGACTTTCAGATTTTGTACCCCCTGCCGTTTAGGAGAAAACTACCCCTAATTAGCTCTAGCCTCACAAGCAAAGTAGGCTTTTGCCTGAGCAAACCCAATCATCACTTCTAAATAGAACCATTATAGTTTGTACCGATAAGGTATGAACTTTCAGATTTTGTACCCCTTTCCGTTTAGTAGAAATTTACCCCGAATTAACTCTGGCCTCACAAGCAAAGTAAGCTTTTGCATAAGCGAACCCGATCATTACTTCTAAATTAGAACCATTATAGTTTGTACCGATAAAATATGTGCTTTAAGGTTTTGTACCCCTTTCCTTTTAGGAGAAAATTACCCCTAATTAACTCTAGCCTCACAAGCAAATTTAAATTTTGCATGAGCAGAAACGATCGTCACTTCTATAATAGAACCACTTTAGTTGGTACCGATAAAATATGAACTTTCAGATTTTGTGCTTCTTACCGTTTAGGAGAAAACTACCCCTAATTAACTCTAGCCTCACAAGCAAAGTAGAGTTTTGCATGAGCAGACCCGACCATTACTTATTAATTCGAACCATTATAGTTTGTACCGATAAAATATGAACTTTCAGATTTTGTACCCCTAGCCGTTTAGGAGAAAACTACCCCTATTTAACTTTTGCCTCAGAGGCAAAGTAGGGTTTTACATGAGCAGACCAGATCGTCACTTCTGAATTATAATCATTATAGTTTGCACCGATAAAATATGAACTTTCAGATTTTGTATGCTAATTTTTGGAATGGTTTCATCAATTTTTTTCATTTTCAAAAAGATCAAAATAATCCCAAATAACGGTAAACAATTAGATTTAATATTTTCCAAATAAATGAATGTAAAAATTAATTATTTTCTTAAACATGTTGAACTAGCACTGATATGATGTAACATCTAGGCTTACCACCTTTGAATTTTTCCAAAAGCGTATACATATATATTTTGAAATAAAATAATTAAAAGAATTATTTTTACTCATATGTTTTATTTATTTTATAAGTTAATTGGAAAAATATGGAGGGGCTGAAATCATCTCAGAGCTGTGAGATTCGATCAAGACTTCGGTCTGGGTTAATAATTTTGATATAGCTTTCGGCAAAAACTTTTATGAGGACATGGTTTTTAGTTTTGGGAAGCGATGTACATATATCAAACATAACTTTTTGTTACTTTTGTTAAAAAAACATGTACTTTAGTATTTTTTATGTCTGTTTAGATGTGTATTACAAAACTAACACGAAACAACAATACGTTGTCGGAAAATTATAACAGATCATAAATTAACATAATTTAGTGAAAATATTATACAATCAGCAAACTACTCAAAAACCTCTCCATTTAGCGTTTCAAGAAAATATTTCAAAATCACAAATTCATATTTCTTTCAACATTCCAAAAATATTGTAAAAATTAAATAAAATCAAAAACTCAAACTTTTTTCAAACAAAATTCTAAAAATATTCCAAAAATTATTGCACAATCAAAGATTAAAACTTTTTTCAAAAACTCTAAAAATATTGCATAAATTATAACAACATCAAAAATTGAAAATTTTTCCAAAATTATAAAAATTATAATAAATTCAAAATTTTAAAATTTTTCACAATTCTAAAAATATTCCATAAATTCTTACAAAATCAAAAATTGAAACTTTTCAAAATTCCAAAAATATTTCAAAACTATCACAAATTCAAAAATTTCCATGTTCAATTATATTTACGTAAGCAAACAGCTAAATTTTTTTTTCCAAAAAATTATTAAAAAAAAAAAATGAAATCATATTTTTGACACACTTGACAATATTTTTTTGAAAAACTTATAATGCAAAAAAATTCTCAATAATAATTTCAAGTTCATTATACATTTCATTTCATACAAATAACTAATTTTATTTTTTCCTAAAAAAATAAATGAAAATCATTCTTTTGACACACTTGACATTATTTTTTGACTAACTTATAATTCTCAATAATAATAATAAAATTTCATGTCGTACAAATAATTAATTTTATTTTTCCAAAAAATTGGGTAATAAAAGAAATAAAAATCTTTCTTTTGACACACTTGACAACATTTTTTTGACAAACTTATAATGCCATAATTCTCAATAATAATAATAAAAGTTCATATCATACAAATAATTAATTTTATTTTTTTACGAAAAACTGGGTAAAAAAATAAATAAAAATCTTTCTTTTAACATACTTGACAACTTTTTTTGACATACTTATAATGCCATAATTCTCAATAATAAAAGTTCATATCATACAAATAATCAATTTTATTTTTTTACAAAAAATTGGGTAAATAAATAAATAAAAATCTTTCTTCTGACAACAATCTTTTTTTGACAAACTTATAATGCAATAACTTAGATTTTGGTCCCACATGCCAATCCCGACAATCAAGATTTCTCCAAATTTAATGTTCCTACTCGTAATCACTTAAAATGAAAGTTTTTAAAGCAAAAAATTGCAAATTTTCTTGATTTGACACACTTGATGATTTTTTTGACACACTTCCGGTACAGTTATCGAACACATTGTCCTTTCGGCTCTTTCCATTAAGTAAACCTATTTTTAGAAAAAAAAAATTAAAAACCCGTCCCGCGGTTTTCTAGATTTCGTAGGTTGTGACGGCCGGCCGGCAGACAGATATAAATTTTTTTTTGCTTTTTTAGAATCAGTAGGTCCTAAAACGTCGAGAAATGCCAAAAAAAGTGGTGGTAAGAATTTCACTTTTGGCTCATGAATGCAATACTTAGGTCTTTCAGACCATAGTAAAACGATAACAATATAAACAAAATAAATATATTAAAAAAATGTCTTACTTTAATTGACTAAATAACATATAATAACATAGTTAAAAATTTTATAAATAGTAACCAAATGGTATAGGAGATCGATTTTGCTGCTTCGATCAATTTTTTGTTAGACTTATCGTTTTTCTTAATAAAATTTGCAAATTCAGTGCAACTCATCTGTAGTTGAAATGCTTAAATAATTCTGATTTCACCATATCGGTATGAAGCCTTTTGATTTGTAAGTCCATATATTTCCCATCACGCTAAAAATGCGTTCAACAAAACAATTAAATTTATTAACTGGCCGGCAAACACAAATTTGCAAATTTTAAGTCATTCAAGTGCGTTTATGTTGATTTTAGAATATTCAGTCCACTTTTCTCTGCAATTCATTACAGTTAATAAGGGAAAAACTTCATTTAGGTTACGTATTTATGAAAATAACTGAATTTAACTATTTATAACCAAAAAAGGCGTATATTTTTGACAATTCAACTCACTAAATAAAGTTTCGATAAGGTCCAATAAAAACGCTTCATTTACTATTTTTTAACAAATCAAAACGAATTGTTTCGATTATTTTTCTCTGGTGGGCAGGAACAGCCAATATTTTCGAATATTTTCGGCCTACTTAATATATTAATTTAAAACAAAAATTCACATACAAAATTATGTGAAAATGCAATTCGAAAATAGTAAAAATGTCCGATTTCATTCATAAATGATTGCATGTTTATGTTTATTTGTCAAAAATAAATTACAAATTTATAACATTTATGCGCCTACTAAGATGAAATAATATTTAATTTTGTTTGACAACAAAGGATTATGTTGTATGAAATAATGTTACTATTTCTGTTCGTTAAATTGTCTGCTAAATACAACTCGTCACCAAATTATTAGTCGATTATTTTTCAACATTACCAGTCATGCCATTTGAGGTTAAAAATTTCCCTCGTGCGCTACGCGCACTCGGGACCTCAAATGATATTCGTAATAATGATTATGAAAAATAATCGATTATTATTTGACGACTCGTGATATTATATATGAATATTTTCAAAAAACGTACGTATAGCGTATTCACAAATATTTTTGATAAAAAAAACGTATTATACGATCCAAAAACGTATAGGTGGCAAGCCTAGTAGCATCGTGTGATGTGGAATGTAGTTTTGATTGCAAATTGAATATTTGTAGGTTTTACTTTCAATTAAATTCATTTATGAAAATTGCAGGATAGTTCTGTTATTCTTAGTTTTTTTATTTAAGCTTATCTTTTTATTCAGGTGATTTTCGTTGACTCTTTTATCGGCAAGCTTTTTCTCATCAAAGATTATTTCCAAAGACAGGAATAAATGATAGATGCAGCAAAATCTGGGGTATATACATTGACTGCACCAAACTGCTAACCCAGTTAACAGTTCAATCATTTTTGGCGGATAATCAAAGATATGTGTAGTCTGGTTTAGTCATGATGGAAAACAACACCCTTTCGATTGAACAATTCTAATACTTTGTTAAAAAAATTAAATTGATAAATGGCTGATATAAAAACGTCTCTGAATACAGAGATTAACAGATTAGTTTTAAAATCGCTAGGACAGCTAGGAGGACATATTCCGAGGAAGGACAGAACCTACAAAAGCAGAATTGTCCTTCCAAAAGGAGGACGACTGATCACCTTAAGAATACACTTTCTGTAGGCTCATAGTTTCACGATAATGATTATTCCTGCCGTTTCTATCGGAAAAGAGGATCGATTCAAACCCAGTAATTCTCATTAAAAACCTGCTTAGGAAAGAATAGAAAACGGCTTCATCGGTTGCTATCATTCATTTTTAAAAGGGATTTTTTTCTCTAGAAATAGACTCATTGTGCCAATTCTTAAGCTTTTCCTCTGTCACATATTTTTCATAAATTTTGCAAACAATTCATTTTCACTTATACCATGTTGCGGAATATTTTAATATAGTAGAAATCGCCCAGTGACCGAAATTATAAATAAAATGTCGCGGAATGAATAAAAATTCTCTCTATCGCAGAGAGAATTGCGAACAGAATTCCTTCCACGAAATTAATTACCTTAAGACGCAGCACATCTGCCTTGGCTAGTAGATCAGTGAAAAGTGGGTATGGGGATGTCTTAGGCATTCCGTAAAAGCATGAGAGTGCTGCTTTTTACCTAAAAGGTGTTCTGAGTCAATCTTGTTGTAGAAACCAAAACGAAATAAAACAACACAAAAGAAACATCAGATTGAGAAGAATATTTAGTCACTAGGTAGAAGGTGTCTAGCACTTTTCCCCATTAAATCCACCCATGGAGACTAGTGTGCTATATGTTGTTATAAGTCTCCCCTGATTATCTTAAGTCCTACAAAATCCTCTAACCAATTAAAAGAAAACTTAATATATCATATAAAATTCTGCAACGAACATTATCATCCACCAAGAACAACGAAAACTTTTGTAAATTCAAAAAAAACTGTTTAATATTACAAAAAAAACATAATCAAAACCCAGCAAAAAAAATCATCGGATTAACAAAAGAAAATTTTAAATAAGATACAATTTCACTACAGTATAATTCTTCTAAATTACCTAATAGAGCAAGAGCCCGCGACGGCCAGAACTTCGTTATTTTATAAAAGCTGAAAGTTTTTCTACGCAAACCTCCTACTCAGGTAGGAACGATTGGCGACATATGAAGCTTGGATCATGGTGGCCATGGCAGGGAGCAGGAAACAAAGGGGCCTCCAAAGTTGCGTTAAAGTATAAAAGGTAATTTTTTTATATATTCTTCGGGATAGTATTAGAACTCACGTCAGCCATTGTCAGACATTTGCTATCGTGGTACACCTCGGCCAGACTGAATTTAATTAAGGGTAGTTTTCTCCTAAACGGCAAGGTGTACAAAATCTGGAAGTTCATATTTTATCGTTATACAAACTATAATGATTCTAATTTAGAAGTGACGATCCGGTCTGCTGATGCAAAACCCCTCTTTGCTTGTAAGGCTAGAGTTAATTAGGGGTAGTTTTCTCCTAAACGGCAAAAAGCATAAAATCTGAAAGTTCATATTTTATTGGTGCAAACTATAATGGTTCTAATGTAGAAGTGATAATCCGGTCTGCTCATACAAAAGCCTACTTTGCTTGTGAGGCTAGAGTTAATTAGAGGTAATTTTCTTCTAAACGGGAAGGGGTACAAAATCTGAAAGTTCATATTTTATTGGTACAAACTATAATTATTCTAACTTAGAAGTGACGATTGGGTCTGCTCATGCAAAAGCCTACTTTGCTTGTAAAGCTAGAGTTAATTAGGGGTAGTTTTCTCCTAAACGGAAAGGGGTACAAAATCTGAAAGTGCATATTTTTGGTTCAAACTATAATGGTTTAAATTTAGAAGTGACGATCGGGTCTGCTTATGCAAAAGCCTAATTTGCTTGTGAGAATAGAGTTAATTAGGGGTAGTTTTCTCCTAAACGGCAAGGGGTACAAAATCTGAAAGTTCATATTTTATCGGTTAAAACTATAATGATTCTAATTTAGAAGTGACGATTGGGTCTGCTCATGCAAAAGCCTATTTTGCTTGTGAGGCTAGAGTTAATTAGGGGTAGTTTTTTCCTAAACGGAAAGGGGTACAAAATCTGAAAGTGCATATTTTATCGGTTCAGACTATAATGGTTCTAATTTAGAAGTGACGATCAGGTCTGCTCATGCAAAAGCCTAATTTGCTTGTGAGGATAGAGTTAATTAGCGGTAGTTTTCTCGTAAACGGCAAGGGGTACAAAATCTGAAAGTTCATATTTTATCGGTACAAACTATAATGATTCTAATTTCGAAGTGACGATCGGGTCTGCTCATGCAAAAGCTAAATTTGCTTGTGAGGCTAAATTTAATTAGGGGTAGTTTTCTCCTAAACGGCAAGGGGTACAAAATCTGAAAGTTCATATTTTATGGGTGCAAATTATAATGGTTCTAATTTAGAAGTGACGATCGGGTCTGCTCATGCAAAAGCTAAATTTGTTTGCAAGGCTCATTTTAACTATGGGTAGTTTTCTCCTAAACGGTAAGGGGTACGAAATTTGAAAGTTCATATTTTATCGGTACACACTATAATGATTCTAATTTAGAAGTGACGATCGGGTCTGCTCATGCAAAACTCTACTTTGCTGGTGAGGCTAGTGTTAATTAGGGGTAGTTTTCTCCTAAACGGCAAGGGGTACAAAATCTGAAAGTCCATATTTTATCGGTACAAACTATAATGGTTCTAATTATGAAGTGACGATCGGGTCTTCTCATGCAAAAGCTAACTTTTCCTGTGAGGCTAGAGTTAATTAGGGGTAGTTTACTCCTACACGGCAAGGGGTACAAAATCTGAAAGTTCATATTTTATCGGTACACACTCTAACGATTCTAATTGAAAAGTGAAGATCAGGTCTGCTCATGCAAAACCTAACTTTGCTTGTGAGGCTAGAGTTATTTAGGGGTAGCTTTCTCCTAAACGAAAAGGGGTACAAATCTGAAAGTTCATATTTAATCGGTTCAAACTATAATGATTCTAGTTTAGAAGTGACGATCGGTTCTGCTCATGCAAAAGCCTACTTTGCTTGTGAGGCTAGAGTTAATTAGAGGTAGTTTTCTCTTAAACGGAAATGGGAACAAAATTTGAAAGTTCATATTTTATCGGTGCAAACTATAATGATTCCAATTTAGAAGTGAAGATCCGGTCTGCTCATGCAAAAGCTAAATTTGCTTGGGAGGCTAGAGTTAATTAGCGGTAGTTTTCTCCTAAACGGCAAAGGGTGCTAAATCTGAAAGTCCATATTTTATTGGTACAAAATATAATGATTCTAATTTGAAAGCGACGATCCGGTCTGCTCATGCAAAAGCCTACTTTGCTTGTGAGGCTAGAGTTAATTAGGGGTAGTTTTCTCCTAAACGTAAAGGGGTAAAAAATCCGAAAGTTCATATTTTATCGGTACATACTATAATGATTATAATTTAGAATTGACGATCCGGTCTGCTCATACAAAACTCTACTTTGCTTCTGGGGCTAGAGTTAATTAGGGGTAGTTTTCTCCTAAGCGGCAAGGGGTACAAAATCAGAACGCTCATATTTTATCGGTACAAACTATAATGGTTCGAATTAAGAAGTAATGATCGGGTCTGCTCATGCAAAAGCCTACTTTGCTTGAGAGGCTAGAGTTAATTAGGGGTAGTTTTCTTCTAAACGGCAGAAGGTACAAAATCTGAAAGTTCATATTTTATCGGTGCAAACTGTAATGATTATAATTTAGAAGTGACGTTCTGGTCTGCTCATGCAAAACCCTACTTTGCTTCTGAGGCATAAGTTAATTAGGGGTAGTTTTCTCCTAAACGGCAAGGCGTACAAAATCTGAAAGTTCATATCGTTTTATCGGTACAAACTATAATGGTTTTAATTTAGAAGTTACGATCGGGTCTGCTCATGTAAAGCCCTACTTTGCTTTTAAGGCATAAGTTAATTAGGGGTAGTTTTCTCCTAAACGGCAAGGGGTACAAAATCTGAAAGTTCATATTTTATCGGTACAAACTATAATGATTCTAATTTAGAAGTGACGATCCGGTCTGCTCATGCAAAACCCTACTCTGCTTGTGAGGCTAGAGTTAATTAGGGGTAGTTTTCTCCTAAACGGCAAGGGGTACAAAATCTGAACGCTCATATTTTATCGGTACAAACTATAATGGTTCGAATTTAGAAGGAGTGATCGGGTCTGCTCATGCTAAACTCTACTTTGCTTCTGAGGCTAGAGTTAATTAGGAGTAGTTTTCTCCTAAACGGCAAGAAGCACAAAATCTGAAAGTTCATATTTTATCGGTACAACTATAGTGGTTCTAATATAGAAGTGACGATCGTTTCTGCTCATGCAAAAGTTAAACTTGCTTCAGAGGCTAGAGTTAATTAGGGGTAGTTTTCTCCTAAACGGAAAGGTGTATAATACCTGAAAGTTCATATTTTATCGGTGCAAACTATAATGGTTCTAATTTAGAAGTGATGATCGGTATCGCTCATGCAAAATCTTACTTTGCTTGTGAGGCTACAGTTAATTAGGGGCAGTTTTCTCCTAAACTGCAAGGGGTATAAAATCTGAAGGTTCATATTTCATCGGTAGAACCTATAATGGTTCTAATATAGAAGTAACGAACGGGTCTGCTCATGCAAAAGCTAAATTTGCTTGTGAGGCTAAATTTAATTAGGGGTAGTTTTCTCCTAAACGGCAAGGGGTACAAAATCTGAAAGTTCATATTTTATCGGTACAAACTATAGTGGTTCTAATGTAGAAGTGACGATCGGGTCTTCTCATGCAAAACCCAAATTTGCTTGTGAGGCTAGAGCTAATTAGGGGTAGTTTTCTCCTAAACGGCAAGGGGTACAAAATCTGAATGTTCATATTTTATCGGTGCAAACTATAATGATTATAATTTAGAAGTGACGATCCGGTCTGCTCATGTAAAACCCTACTTTGCCTCTGAGGCATAAGTTAATTAGGGGTAGTTTTCTCCTAAACGGCAAGGGGTTCAAAATCCGAAAGTTCATATTTTATCGGTACAAACTATAATAGTTCTAATTGAGAAGTGACGACCGGGTCTGCTCATGCAAAAGCCTACTTTGCTTGGGAGACTAGAGTTAATTATGGGTAGTTTTCTCCTAAACGGCAAGGGGTACAAAATCTGAAAGTTCATTTTTTATCGGTACAAACTATAGTGGTTCTAATGTAGAAGTGATGATCGGGTCTGCTCATGCAAAAGCCTACTTTGCTTGAGAGGCTAGAGCTAATTAGGGGTAGTTTTCTCCTAAACGGAAAGGGGTACAAAATCTGAAAGTTCATATTTTATCGGTGCAAACTATAATGGTTCTAATCTAGAAGTGACGGTCGGGTCTGCTCATGCAAAAGGTAAATTTGCTTCCGAAGCTAAAGCTAATTAGGGGTAGTTTTCTCCTAAACGGCAAGGGGTACAAAATCTGAAAGTTCATATTTTATCGGTACAAACTATAATGATTATAATTTAGAAGTGACGATCCGGTCTGCTCATGTTAACCCTACTTTGCTTCTGAGGCATAAGTTAATTAGGGGTAGTTTTCTCCTAAACGGCAAAGGGTAAAAAATCTGAAAGTTCATATTTTATCGGTACAAATTATAATAGTTCTTATTTAGAAGTGACGATCGGGTCTGCTCATGCAAAAGCCTACTTTGCTTGTGAGGCTAGAGTTAATTCGGGGTAGTTTTCTCCTAAACGGAAAGGGGTACAAAATCTGAAAGTTCATTTTTTATCGGTGCAAACTATAATGGTTCTTATTTAGAAGTGAAGATCGGGTCTGCTCATGCAAAAGCTAAATTTTCTTGGGAGGCTACAGTTAATTAGGGGTAGTTTTCTCCTAAACAGCAAGGGGTACAAAATCTGAAAGTCCATATTTTATCGCTACAAACTATAATGATTCAAATTTAGAAGTGACGATCCGGTCTGCTCATGCAAAAGCTTACTTTGCTTGTGAGAATAGAGTTAATTAGGGGCAGTTTTCTCCTAAACGTAAAGGGGTACAAAATCTGAAAGTTCATATTTTATCGGTACAAACTGTAATGATTATAATTTAGAAGTGACGATCCGGTCTGCTCATGCAAAACTCTACTTTGCTTGTGAGGCTAGAGTTAATTAGGGGTAGTTTTCTGCTAAGCGGCAAGGGGTACAAAATCTGAACGCTCATATTTTTTCGGTACAAACTATAATGGTTCGAATTAATAAGTAATGATCGGGTCTACTCATGCAGAAGCCTACTTTGCTTATGAAGCTAGAGTTAATTAGGGGTAGTTTTCTCCTAAACGGCAAGGAGTACAAAATCTGAAAGTTCATATTTTATCGATACAAACTGTAATGATTATAATTTAGAAGTGACGATCCGGTCTGCTCATGTAAAACCCTACTTTGCTTATGAGGCATAAGTTAATTAGGGGTAGTTTTCTCCTAAACGGCAAGGGGTACAAAATCTGAAAGTTCATATTTTATCGGTACAAACTATAATGGTTCTAATTTATAAGTGACGATCGGGTCTGCTCATGTAAAACCCTACTTTGCTTCTGAGGCATAAGTTAATTCGGGGTAGTTTTCTCCTAAACGGCAACGGGGACAAAATCTGAAAGTTCATATTTTATCAGTACAAACTATAATGATTCTAATTTAGAAGTGACGATCTGATCTGCTCATGCAAAAGCTAAATTTGCTTCCGAAGCTAAAGTTAATTAGGGGTAGTTTTCCCCTAAACGGCAAGGGGTACAAAATCTGAATGCTCATATTTTATCGGTACAAACTATAATGATACTAATATAGAAGTGACGATCGGGTCTGCTCATGCAAAAGCTTACTTTGATTGAGAGGCTAGAGTTAATTAGGGGTAGTTTTCTCCTAAACGGCAAGGGGTACATAATCTGAATGCTCATATTTTATCGGTACAAACTATAATGATTCTAATTTAGAAGTGACGATCGGGTCTGCTCATGCAAAAGCTTACTTTGCTTGAGAGGCTAGAGTTAATTAGGGGTAGTTTTCTCCTAAACGGCAAGGGGTACATAATCTGAATGCTCATATTTTATCGGTACAAACTTTAATGATTCAAATTTAGAAGTGACGATCGGGTCTGCTCATGCAAAAGCCTACTTTGTTTGTGAGGCTAGAGCTAATTAGAGGTAGTTTTCTCCCAAACGGAAAGGGGTACAAAATCAGAAAGTTCATTTTTTATCGGTGCAAACTATAATGGTTCTGATTTAGAAGTGAAGATCGGGTCTGCTCATGCAAAAGCTAAATTTGCTTGGGAGGCTACAGTTAATAAGGGGTAGTTTTCCAAGCAAATTTAGCTTTTGCATGAGCAGACCCGATCTTCACTTCTAAATCAGAACCATTATAGTTTGCACCGATAAAAAATGAACTTTCTGATTTTGTACCCCTTTCCGTTTAGGAGAAAACTACCTCTAATTAGCTCTAGCCTCACAAACAAAGTAGGCTTTTGCATGAGCAGACCCGATCGTCACTTCTAAATTTGAATCATTAAAGTTTGTACCGATAAAATATGAACTTTCAGATTTTGTACCCCTTGCCGTTTAGGAGAAAACTACCCCTAATTAACTTTAGCCTCCCAGGCAAATTTAGCTTTTGCATGAGCAAACCCGATCGTCACTTCTAAATTAGAACCATTATAGTTTGCACCGATAAAAAAAGATTTTTTTCTGATTTTGTCCCCCTTGCCGTTTAGGAGAAAACTACCCCTAATTAACTCTAGCCTCCCAAGCAAAGTAAGCTTTTGCATGAGCAGACCCGATCGTCACTTCTAAATTAGAATCATTATAGTTTGTACCGATAAAATATGAGCATTCAGATTATGTACCCCTTGCCGGTTATGAGAAAACTACCCCTAATTAACTCTAGCCTCTCAATCAAAGTAAGCTTTTGCATGAGCAGACCCGATCGTCACTTCTATATTAGAATCATTATAGTTTGTACCGATAAAATATGAGCATTCAGATTTTGTACCCCTTGCCGTTTAGGGGAAAACTACCCCTAATTAACTTTAGCTTCGTAAGCAAATTTAGCTTTTGCATGAGCAGATCAGATCGTCACTTCTAAATTAGAATCATTATAGTTTGTACTGATAAAATATGAACTTTCAGATTTTGTCCCCGTTGCCGTTTAGGAGAAAACTACCCCGAATTAACTTATGCCTCAGAAGCAAAGTAGGGTTTTACATGAGCAGACCCGATCTTCACTTCTAAATTAGAACCATTATAGTTTGTACCGATAAAATATGAACTTTCAGATTTTGTACCCCTTGCCGTTTAGGAGAAAACTACCCCTAATTAACTTATGCCTCATAAGCAAAGTAGGGTTTTACATGAGCAGACCGGATCGTCACTTCTAAATTATAATCATTACAGTTTGTATCGATAAAATATGAACTTTCAGATTTTGTACTCCTTGCCGTTTAGGAGAAAACTACCCCTAATTAACTCTAGCCTCATAAGCAAAGTAGGCTTCTGCATGAGTAGACCCGATCATTACTTATTAATTCGAACCATTATAGTTTGTACCGAAAAAATATTAGCGTTCAGATTTTGTACCCCTTGCCGCTTAGCAGAAAACTACCCCTAATTAACTCTAGCCTCACAAGCAAAGTAGAGTTTTGCATGAGCAGACCGGATCGTCACTTCTAAATTATAATCATTACAGTTTGTACCGATAAAATATGAACTTTCAGATTTTGTACCCCTTTACGTTTAGGAGAAAACTGCCCCTAATTAACTCTAGCCTCACAAGCAAAGTAAGCTTTTGCACGAGCAGACCGGATCGTCACTTCTAAATTTGAATCATTATAGTTTGTAGCGATAAAATATGAACTTTCAGATTTTGTACCCCTTGCTGTTTAGGAGAAAACTACCCCTAATTAACTGTAGCCTCCCAAGAAAATTTAGCTTTTGCATGAGCAGACCCGATCTTCACTTCTAAATAAGAACCATTATAGTTTGCACCGATAAAAAATGAACTTTAAGATTTTGTACCCCTTTCCGTTTAGGAGAAAACTACCCCGAATTAACTCTAGCCTCACAAGCAAAGTAGGCTTTTGCACGAGCAGACCCGATCGTCCCTTCTAAATAAGAACTATTATAATTTGTACCGATAAAATATGAACTTTCAGATTTTGTACCCCTTGCCGTTTAGGAGAAAACTACCCCTAATTAACTTATGCCTCAGAAGCAAAGTAGGGTTTTACATGAGCAGACCGGATCGTCACTTCTAAATTATAATCATTATAGTTTGTACCGGTAAAATATGAACTTTCAGATTTTGTACCCCTTGCCGTTTAGGAGAAAACTACCCCTAATTAGCTTTAGCTGCGGAAGCAAATTTACCTTTTGCATGAGCAGACCCGACCGTCACTTCTAGATTAGAACCATTATAGTTTGCACCGATAAAATATGAACTTTCAGATTTTGTACCCCTTTCCGTTTAGGAGAAAACTACCCCTAATTAGCTCTAGCCTCTCAAGCAAAGTAGGCTTTTGCATGAGCAGACCCGATCATCACTTCTACATTAGAACCACTATAGTTTGTACCGATAAAATATGAACTTTCAGATTTTGTACCCCTTGCCGTTTAGGAGAAAACTACCCCTAATTATAACTGTAGCCTCCCAAGCAAATTTAGCTTTTGCATTCGTCACTTCTAAATTAGAACCATAATAGTTTCTACCGATGAAATATGAACTTACAGATTTTATACCCCTTGCAGTTTAGGAGAAAACTACCCCTAATTAACTCTAGCCTCTCAAGCAAAGTAAGCTTTTGCATGAGCAGACCCGATCATCACTTCTAAATTAGAACCATTATAGTTTGTACCGATAAAATATGAACTTTCAGATTTTGTACCCCTTTACGTTTAGGAGAAAACTACCCTTAATTATTTCTAGCCTCACAGGCAAAGTAGGCTTTTGTATGAGCAGACCGGATCGTCACTTCTAAATTTGAATCATTAAAGTTTGTACCGATAAAATATGAACTTTCAGATTTTGTACCCCTTGCCGTTCAGAAGAAAATTACCCCTAATTAACTCTATACTCCCAGGCAAATTTAGCTTTTGCATGAGCAGACCCGATCTTCACTTCTAAATTAGAACCATTATAGTTTGCACCAATAAAAAAAGATTTTTCTGATTTTGTACCCTTGCCGATTAGAATAAAACTATCCCTAATTAACTCTAGCCTCTCATGCAAAGTAAGCTTTTGCATGAGCAGACCCGATCGTCACTTCTAAATTAGAACCATTATAGTTTGTACCAATAAAATATGAGCGTTCATATTTTGTACCCCTTTACGTTTAGGAGAAAACTACCCCTAATTAACTTTAGCTTCGTAAGCAAATTTAGCTTTTACATGAGCAGATCAGATCGTCACTTTTAAATTAGAATCATTATAGTTTGTACCGATAAAATATGAACTTTCAGATTTCGTACCCCTTGCCGTTTAGGAGAAAACTGCCTCTAATTAACTTACGCCTCACAAGTAAAGTAGGGTTTTACATGAGCAGACCCGATCGTCACATCTAAATTATAATCATTACAGTTTGTACCGATAAAATATGAACTTTCAGATTTTGTACCCCTTTACGCTTAGGAGAAAACTACCCCTAATTTACTCTAGCCTCAGAAGCAAAGAAGAGTTTTGCATGAGCAGACCGAATCGTCACTTCTAAATTATAATCATTATAGTTTGTACCGATAAAATATGAACTTTCAGATTTTGTACCCCTTTACGTTTAGGAGAAAACTACCCCTAATTAACTCTAGCCTCACAAGCAAAGTAGGCTTTTGCATGAGCAGACCGGATCGTCGCTTCTAAATTTGAATCATTATAGTTTGTACTGATAAAATATGGACTTTCAGATCTAGTACCCCATGCCGTTTAGGAGAAAACTACCCCTAATTAACTCTAGCCTCCCAAGCAAAATTTAGCTTTTGCATAAGCACACTAGATCTTCAGTTTTAAATTAGAACCATTATAGTTTGTACCGATAAAAAATGAACTTTCAGATTTTGTACCCCTTGCCGTTTAGGAGAAAACTACCCATAATTAACTCTAGTCTCCCAAGCAAAGTAGGCTTTTGCATGAGCAGACCCGGTCGTCACTTCTCAATTAGAACTATTATAGTTTGTACCGATAAAATATGAACTTTCGGATTTTGAACCCCTTGCCGTTTAGGAGAAAACTACCCCTAATTAACTTATGCCTCAGAAGCAAAGTAGGGTTTTACATGAGCAGACCGGATCGTCACTTCTAAATTATAATCATTATAGTTTGCACCGATAAAATATGAACATTCAGATTTTGTACCCCTTGCCGTTTAGGAGAAAACTACCCCTAATTAGCTCTAGCCTCACAAGCAAATTTGGGTTTTGCATGAGAAGACCCGATCGTCACTTCTACATTAGAACCACTATAGTTTGTATCGATAAAATATGAACTTTCAGATTTTGTACCCCTTGCCGTTTAGGAGAAAACTACCCCTAATTAAATTTAGCCTCACAAGCAAATTTAGCTTTTGCATGAGCAGACCCGTTCGTTACTTCTATATTAGAACCATTATAGGTTCTACCGATGAAATATGAACTTTCAGATTTTATACCCCTTGCAGTTTAGGAGAAAACTGCCCCTAATTAACTGTAGCCTCACAAGCAAAGTAAGATTTTGCATGAGCGATACCGATCATCACTTCTAAATTAGAACCATTATAGTTTGCACCGATAAAATATGAACTTTCAGGTATTATACACCTTTCCGTTTAGGAGAAAACTACCCCTAATTAACTCTAGCCTCTGAAGCAAGTTTAACTTTTGCATGAGCAGAAACGATCGTCACTTCTATATTAGAACCACTATAGTTGTACCGATAAAATATGAACTTTCAGATTTTGTGAAAATCTATTGTAAATTTGCTTGGGAGGCTACAGTTAATAAGGGGTAGTTTTCTCCTAAACGGCAAGGAGTACAAAATCTGAAAGTCCATATTTTATCGGTGCAAACTATAATGATTCAAATTTAGAAGCGACGATCCGGTCTGCTCATGCAAAAGCTTACTTTGCTTGTGAGGCTAGAGTTAATTAGGGGTAGTTTTCTCCTAAACGGCAAGGGGTACAAAATCTGAAAGTTCATATTTTATCGGTGCAAACTATGATGATTATAACTAAGAAGTGACGATCCGGTCTGCTCATGCAAAACTCTACTTTGCATGTGAGGCTAGAGTTAATTAGGGGTAGTTTTCTCCTAAGCGGCAAAGGGTACAAAATCTGAACGCTCATATTTTTTCGGTACAAACTATAATGGTTCGAATTAATAAGTAATGATCGGGTCTGCTCATGCAGAAGCCTACTTTGCTTATGAGACTAGAGTTAATTAGGGGTAGTTTTCTCCTAAACGGCAAGGAGTACAAAATCTGAAAGTTCATATTTTATCGGTACAAACTGTAATGATTATAATTTAGAAGTGACGATCCGGTCTGCTCATGTAAAACCCTACTTTGCTTATGAGGCATAAGTTAATTAGGGGTAGTTTTCTCCTAAACGGCAAGGAGTACAAAATCTGAATGCTCATATTTTATCGGTACAAACTATAATGATTCTAATTTAGAAGTGACGATCGGGTCTGTTCATGCAAAAGCTTACTTTGCTTGCGAGGCTAGAGTTAGTTAGGGGTAGTTTTCTCCTAAACGGCGAGGGGTACACAATCAGAAAGCTCATTTGTTATCGGTGCAAACTATAATGGTTCTAATTTAGAAGTGAAGATCGGGTCTGCTCATGCAAAAGCTAAATTTGCTTGGGAGGCTAGAGTTAATTAGGGGTAGTTTTCTCCTAAACGGCAAGGGGTACAAAATCTGAAAGTTCATATTTTATCGGTACAAACTTTAATGATTCAAATTTAGAAGTGATGATCCGGTCTGCTCATGCAAAAGCCTACTTTGCCTGTGAGGCTAGAGTTAATTAAGGGTAGTTTTCTCCTGAACGTAAAGGGGTACAATACCTGAAAGTTCATATTTTATCGGTGCAAACTATAATGGTTCTAATTTAGAAGTGATGATCGGGTTCGCTCATGCAAAAGCTTACTTTGCTTGCGAGACTATAGTTAATTAGGGGTAGTTTTCTCCTAAACGGCAAGGGGTATAAAATCTGAAAGTTCATATTTCATCGGTACAAACTATAATGGTTCTAATTTAGAAGTGACGAACGGGTCTGCTCATGCAAAACCTAAATTGGCTTGTGAGGCTAAAGTTATTTAGGGGTAGTTTTCTCCTAAACGGCAAGGGGTACAAAACCTGAAAGTTCATTTTTTATCGGTACAAACTATAGTGGTTCTAATGTAGAATTGACGATCGGGTCTGCTCATGCAAAAGCCTTATTTGCTTGTGAGGCTAGAGTTAATTAGGGGTAGTTTTCTCCTAAACGGCAAGGGGTACAAAATCTGAAAGCTCATTTTTTATCGGTGCAAACTATAATGGTTCTAATTTAGAAGTGACGATCGGGTCTGCTCATGCAAAAGCTAAATTTGCTTCCGAAGCTAAAGTTAATTAGGGGTAGTTTTCTCCTAAACGGCAAGTGGTACAAAATCAGAAAGTTCATATTTTATCGGTACAAACTATAATGATTATAATTTAGAAGTGACGATCCGGTCTGCTCAAGTAAAACCCTACTTTGCTTCTGAGGCATAAGTTAATTAGGGGTAGTTTTCTCCTAAACGGCAAGGGGTACAAAATCTGAAAGTTCATATTTTATCGGTACAAACTATAATAGTTTTAATTTGGAAGTGACGATCGGGTCTGCTCATGCAAAAGCCTACTTTGCTTGAAAGGCTAAAATTAATTAGGGGTAGTTTTCTCCTAAACGGCACGTGGTACAAAATTTTTATTGGTGGTACAAATTAGTACAAAATAGGTACTAAATAATGCAAAAGGTCCGAGTCGATTCTGCGCAGGTGGTCTTTCTAGCTTAATATTAAGCTAGCAGCGCCACGGGTTTTGTCGTAACGGCACGTGGTACAAAATTTTTCTTGATGGTACAAATTAGTACAAAATAAGTACTAAATAATGCAAAAGGTCCGAGTCGATTCTGCTCAGGTGGTCTTTCTAGCTTAATATTAAGCTAGCAGCGCCACGGGTTTTGTCGTAACGGCACGTGGTACAAAATTTTTATTGGTGGTACAAATTAGTACAAAATAAGTACTAAATAATGCAAAAGGTCCGAGTCGATTCTGCTCAGGTGGTCTTTCCAGCTTAAGAGAGGTGAATATTATTGGGTTCTGTAAAAATTACGAACATTTTGAATGCATTTATTCTATATAAAAAAGTTATTCTCCTTTTTGCTTCATTTAAGCTGCGTATATGAATTATATATGCCAGACAAGGAATTGGGTTCGGTTGCTTTTCTGTTCATAAATCTAATGAACAATGAATTTGAGGGGAAATTCTTCTTTGTTGTGTTATTATGCAGTGTAGATTAAATATGTTATGGCTTACACAAACAATTGTATTTTTTTTCTATTTGCTTATTAAAATATGTACATTTGTTTCATTTATTGCAAGAAAAGTATTTCTTTCTTTTTTAATATTAAAAGCTGAATTTATTTTAGTTAGCCATTTTGAAAATTTTATGGATATTTCTCAAGTCGTTCGGCGAACGACTAGAACACCCAGAGAAAACGCCACTGATATATATATATATATATATATATATATATATATATATATATATATATATATATATATATATATATATATATATATATATATATATATATATATATATATATATATATATATATATATATATATATATATATATATATATATATATATATATATATATATATATATATATATATATATATATATATATATATATATATATATATATATATATATATATATATATATATATATATATATATATATATATATATATATATATATATATATATATATATATATATATATATATATATATATATATATATATATATATATATATATATATATATATATATTAGGGTGCTTTTTTTTGGGCGACAATTCTTTTTTTCTGGTGCCCCACCAAATTTTGTTGGAAATACCCAAAAAAAAGGCCTCCTAAAATATGAGCCCTCAAAATTAGTGTTTAGCACTCGGCATCGGCGTTTGAAGATTTTCCATACAAAATACATGTAAACTATAGTGTTTTTTTAAAAAAAAATTACAGCTCAGCGGCATTTTATACTATTTCAAAAAGCAAACAAGCCACTAACTCAGGACTAAATTATCTACAAAAAGTGCCTAAATAGATGTAATTGTAACTTACACCGGTGACACAGTACAGATCACTAAATTCAGTTTTATCTGAATTTCTTGTTCTTTTGTTTTTATTTTATAAATGGCTAAAGCTACAGGAAAAATGTCAATAACAAAGTTGTAGTTAGTTAAGTTTTCTACAAATAACTCAAAAGAACCGAATTTCTATGATTGATATTTCTCGAGATAATAAGCTTTTATTAAAATGGATGTTTTAAGAGATTTTCGCCATCAATTTATAAAAATCGCAAGTGCTAAAATAGTAAAAGTTTATTATCTCGAGAAATATCAATCGTAGAGATTCTGTTACTGTAAGTTTTTTGTAGGAAACTTAATTAGCTACAACTTTTTAATTGACATTTTTCCTGTAGCTTTAGCCATTTATGAAATAAAAAGAAAAGAACAAGAAAAACCCTAATATATATATTATAAGATCGTAGAGTAGGATCGTAGAGTAAGATCGTATAAGATAGAAATTGTGACACCCAATAAAATTTTTCACATTCGTTTATTAGTTTGTCACACACACACACACACACACACACACACACACACACACACACACACACACACACACACACACACACACACACACACACACACACACACACACACACACACACACACACACACACACACACACACACACACACACACACACACACACACACACACACACACACACACACACACACACACACACACACACACACACACACACACACACACACACACACACACACACACACACACACACACACACACACACACACACACACACACACACACACACACACACACACACACACACACACACACACACACACACACACACACACACACACACACACACACACACACACACACACACACACACACACACACACACACACACACACACACACACACACACACACACACACACACACACACACACACACACACACACACACACACACACACACACACACACACACACACACACACACACACACACACACACACACACACACACACACACACACACACACACACACACACACACACACACACACACACACACACACACACACACACACACACACACACACACACACACACACACACACACACACACACACACACACACACACACACACACACACACACACACACACACACACACACACACACACACACACACACACACACACACACACACACACACACACACACACACACACACACACACACACACACACACACACACACACACACACACACACACACACACACACACACACACACACACACACACACACACACACACACACACACACACACACACACACACACACACACACACACACACACACACACACACACACACACACACACACACACACACACACACACACACACACACACACACACACACACACACACACACACACACACACACACACACACACACACACACACACACACACACACACACACACACACACACACACACACACACACACACACACACACACACACACACACACACACACACACACACACACACACACACACACACACACACACACACACACACACACACACACACACACACACACACACACACACACACACACACACACACACACACACACACACACACACACACACACACACACACACACACACACACACACACACACACACACACACACACACACACACACACACACACACACACACACACACACACACACACACACACACACACACACACACACACACACACACACACACACACACACACACACACACACACACACACACACACACACACACACACACACACACACACACACACACACACACACACACACACACACACACACACACACACACACACACACACACACACACACACACACACACACACACACACACACACACACACACACACACACACACACACACACACACACACACACACACACACACACACACACACACACACACACACACACACACACACACACACACACACACACACACACACACACACACACACACACACACACACACACACACACACACACACACACACACACACACACACACACACACACACACACACACACACACACACACACACACACACACACACACACACACACACACACACACACACACACACACACACACACACACACACACACACACACACACACACACACACACACACACACACACACACACACACACACACACACACACACACACACACACACACACACACACACACACACACACACACACACACACACACACACACACACACACACACACACACACACACACACACACACACACACACACACACACACACACACACACACACACACACACACACACACACACACACACACACACACACACACACACACACACACACACACACACACACACACACACACACACACACACACACACACACACACACACACACACACACACACACACACACACACACACACACACACACACACACACACACACACACACACACACACACACACTAATCGAAATATCTTTGGGGAACTCGGTCGTTGATCTGGCAACAATCAATAGCTATGTTTTGGTGTGATTAAAATTGAACATATTTTAGTCACCCCAATCATCGAATTTTACCAAGCCATCGTTAACACTTATGACAGCGTCCCTCCGGGGGGGATTTATTCGTTCATGCATTTTGACTTGTGCTGTGTACTATCATCTGCAAAATTATTTATTGAGTTACTGGTGATTTTCATTTGATATAAATTAAAAATAGAGTGGTGACAAAACTAAGCCTTGGGGTACATCACCGTTAATTAATTTAGACGCAGAAGAAAAGCCATCGATGGATACCGAAATGTATCGGTCGGTGAGAAAATTTTGCATAAGCTTGACAACTTCGGGTTAAATCTGTACACTACGTGCTTGCTGATCAGGTTGGCATCCCGGATTCGATCAAATGAAAATTGTAATTGAAGTGGGAAATATAATTCAAGTTGGCCTTAAACAACATAAAATTACTGATTATTTTTCAGTAAACAAATTCTCCTGAGTAGGCACATATTCCGACATTCTCATTCGAATATATATGTACATATGTAGTTATGTAGTGCCGGTTTAGTTAGCTTTTATATAACTATTTTATGATAATGAATTGTTTTTAAACTATATGTTCCAATACTTTTTTATGATCGATTTATATCAATAGCATGTACTATATAATTTATGTGCCATGTACCATCTAATGGACTTGGCACTTTGACGCAGTGATGGGGCTCAGTAAACTCAGTGATCTTAGGAGCTACAACGGTAGGGTCACCCATGCCGTTAGGTCCTCGGTGAGAATCGAAGCCAAGATCAAGTCCAAAACCCAAAGCTAAGGTGAGACACGTACGCCGAAAGCTTAGCATGGTCAAGGGGGTGCTTGATTATTAGTACGGAACTCTGGATACCGGGCGCCCTCCAGTTTCAATAGCCTTACCACAGCACAGGGCTCTGTTGTGGCTGACCAATGTACCTCCCTACTTTCTCCATAAATATTGTATGGAAAACTATAAAGTTTTAGACGAGAGCGATGCTTCTCCAAACGCATCACATAAACCAACAACAAAACTGTGCACCATGTCCTACTCTAGGATCATGCCTGATTTGTCAGCTTATTCTAAACCAGACAGCACACATGCCATGTCTGACTCTAGGATCATGCCTGATTTATCAGCTTATCCTAATTCGGATAGTACACACACCATGTCTGACTCTATGGTAATGTCTGATTCACCAGCTTACTCTAAGTCAGACAAAAGACCTGTACGATATAGACAAAAATCTCTAGTACCTAAATTAAGTTGCGTTCAGATTAATCTGCACAGATCAGAAATGGCTTCAGTTAATTTGAACCGGTTAATTGAACAGGATGCTCACGATCTTGCATTTATACAGGAGCCGTGGGCAGACAGCAAAAGAATAAAAGGTCTATCGTCAAACAAAAATACAAAACTGATCTATTTCTCAGATGTGGAAAGACCGCGAACCGCGATTCTCTTCAACAAACATCTGAAAATATTTCCGTTGAATGAATTTATCTGTAGAGATCTTACAACGGTCCAGATAGAAATTCATCTTCCTCAAGGTGGATTTCGTAAATTCATTTTAGCTTCTGCATACTTCCCGGGGGATGAGGACGATACACCACCAGAAGTGGTAGAGAAACTCATCAAGTATTGCAACAATAACCACTATAACCTCATAATAGCGTGTGATGCTAACGCTCATCACACCGTGTGGGGAAGTAGCAACATTAACACAAAAGGCGAGCGTCTGCTTCAATTTTTGTATACAAACAATATGTTTATTGCAAACAAAGGTAGTGAGCCTACCTTTAGAAACGCAATCAGAGGCGAGGTCCTTGACCTTACTTTAACTAACATAAACGCTACTAACCATATTAAGAACTGGCATGTTTCGAAGGAAGCTTCTATGTCTGATCATGCTTATATATGTTTCAACATAGAACACTACCCGAAGAGCATCCAGTACTTCAGAAACCCAAGAAAAACCAACTGGGAACTTTACACAACATATCTTCATGATAATGTAAATAGTTGCAGCAGTATCAACTCTACATTTGAGCTTGACTCTGCAGCAAATAATTTACAAGAAATTATCACTGAAGCATACAACCTTAATACTCCAATAACTCAATCCAAAAGATGCAGAGATGTACCTTGGTGGAATGGTAACTTGGAGAGGAAAAGGAATAAAGTTCGCAAGCTCTTTAACAGAGCAAAAACAACAAATAATTGGACAGAGTACCGAGTAGCTCTAACCAATTATAATAAAGAACTCAGACAATCAAAAAGAAATAGCTGGAAAGAGCTCTGCAATACGATAGATAATCTGCCTGCTGCAGCTCGACTCCAAAAATTGATGTCGTCTGATCACACAAACCCTCTAGGCTCAATCTGCAAACCAAGTGGTACGTATACCACCAGCTGTATTGAGACACTAGATACTTTACTTCAAACCCACTTTCCGGGCTCAATAAAATGGAGCACGGAAGATAATGCTAACGAAGACGTACGTCTTCTAGATCCTGCAACTAAAAGTAATGCAGATCATTTAACCAACACAATTTTCACCCCCAACAAAGCGAGATGGGCTATAGAATCCTTCGGTCCGTATAAATCTCCAGGAGGTGATGGAATTTTTCCGGTATTTCTGCAAAAGGGTCTAACAATCATTCTTCCATACCTCATGCGTTTGTTCAAAGCAAGCTTTCGCCTTGCTTACATTCCTCAGATATGGCGAGAAACCAGAGTTGTTTTTATACCTAAGCCAGGAAAAAAACCAAATGAAGCCAAATCATACAGACCCATAAGCCTTACATCTTTTCTATTAAAAACAATGGAAAAGATGTTGGATTATCACATCCGTCATGTATGTCTGAAACAAAACCCTCTCAACTGTAGCCAGCACGCCTATCAGACTGGGAAATCTACTGAAACGGCGTTGCACAAAATGGTGAAAGAAATTGAGAGCACCCTAAACTATAAGGAGGCACTTGTTTGTACATTTATGGACATACAAGGAGCCTTTGACAATGTCCACTTCAATGCTATCGTTGAAATGGCCACAAAGAAAAATATAAACCCGCTTATCATTGCGTGGATTATCAAGATGCTACAGAGTCGGAAGATAACGGCTACACTAGGTGATTATTCAGTGACTGTTACTGCATCTAGAGGCTGCCCGCAAGGGGGCGTGCTCTCTCCGCTGCTTTGGCTAATGGTGGCTGATGATCTCCTCACTAAGCTAAATGATTCCGGCTTCAACACTGTAGGCTATGCCGACGACTTGGCAGTCATGGTTAGAGGGAAACATGACTCCATTGTCGCTGGTCGAACCCAGACAGCTCTTAATATTGTATCAAAATGGTGCAACAGATTAGGACTGTCGATCAACCCACAAAAAACAAGCATTGTCGTTTTCACAAACAGGAGAAACTTCAATTTCGTTTCTCCTGTTCTAAACGGCGATCCAATACAAACATCAAAAGAGGTTAGATATTTAGGTGGTGATCCTGGATAGCAAACTAACTTGGAACCCACACCTGAAATATATCTCTGATAAGGCAAACAAAGTTTTCTTCACATGCAGAAACCTGTTTGGGAAAACATGGGGTCTTAGCCCAAAAATGATACTTTGGTTGCACCAAAGTATTATAAAACCAATTCTAACATATGCAGCTTTAGTTTGGTGGCCTAAAACGCGCCAAATAACTGCTCAAAATATGTTTACAAAAATACAAAGGCTTGTGTGTCTTAGTGCCACAGGTGCTTTCAAAACCACGCCAACGTCAGCAATGGAGATTCTTTTAAAGCTTTCTCCATTGCACCTACATGTTAAATCTGTAGCGGTGTTGAGCGTTCATAGACTGCAACTCACAGAAGGGTTTAAGCCGGGTAATCTAACTGGACACCTTAAAATCCTTTCTGAATTACGAGCTGAACTGCATACATACCATATTTCGGATTGTATGCCAAAAACAATAGATTTAGATAGGCACTTTGATGTCAAGATATTGGCCAGAGATCTTATTAAAAACTACATACGGTCACTGCCACATAACGCCAGCATCTGGTACACAGATGGTTCTCGAACCAACATGGGCACGGGAGCAGGAGTGTTTGGTCCTAGAACAAAACAAACGGTTGCTTTAGGCACCACAGCAACCATATTTCAAGCCGAAATTTTTGCCATTAGCAGTTGCGCTTTGCTATGCGCTGAAAGAAAATACCAAAATATTGAAATATATATTATCTCTGACAGCCAAGCAGCACTCTTGGCACTAAAATCTACGCGCTTTGATTCAAAACTGGTATGGGAATGCTACCAAAATCTATTAAAAATCTCGTGCAATAACACAGTAACACTTGTGTGGGCACCTAGCCACACAGGAATACAAGGAAATGCTATCGCTGACGCTTTAGCAAAGCAAGGTGCCAATAAAAAATTTGTTGGGCCGGAACCATGCTTTGGAATGGCCAAGAGTTCGCTCAAAAGCACAATCCAAACAATGGAACAAGAACAAAATGCTAAATTATGGAAAAGCAGAGAGGGACTAGTACACTCCAAGAAGTTTCTAGGTAACCTCCCTGTTTCACCCTTAAAAACAATCGACTTAAACAGAGAGTCTCTAAGAATTCTAACGTGGTGCGTTACTGGACATGGTCCTTTAAACCACCATCTTAACAAAATAGGCCTTGTTATTTCCGACAGGTGCAGATTCTGCTACTCGGATGCGGAAACGATGGAACACGTCATCTGCAGCTGTCCTGAACTCTCTGGGCACAGATACAACCAACTTGGTCATAGAAGACTAACACTTCCATTACCACAAAACGTCACTCCAATTGAGCTAATTAATTTTATTAAAAGTCTCAACTTGGATGACAGAATACAAGCAGTAACGGCACAGACGACGACTGACTAATAACAAAATCAGGGTAAGCACAATAGACCTTCAGGTCGCAGTGCTACTTGAACTGTAAGTCTCAAGGCCCTCCAATAAAAAAAAAAAAAAAAAAAAAAAAAAAAAAATATAATTAAATGATATAATGAGCATAACAGGCAAATTTGCTTATGATTTTTTAATTTTTATGGATATAACGTACCATGGTGTGTAACGTACGTTTACGCCGGTCCCTTGGCCGTACTTTATTATATATATATATATATATATATATATATATATATATATATATATATATATATATATATATATATATATATATATATATATATATATATATATATATATATATATATATATATATATATATATATATATATATATATATATATATATATATATATATGTATATATATATATATATATATATATATATATATATATATATATATATATATATATATATATATATATATATATATATATATATATATATATATATATATATATATATATATATATATATATATATATATATATATATATATATATATATATATATATCTGGCGTTTACATCCCATGGAGGGATTTTGCCGTCTGTGCAATCAGCTTCCAATCGTCTCGTTCCATGACCAGTTGACCCCAGTTTCGACATCCTATATCACGAAGGTCTTGGATGATGTCATCACGCCAGCGTTGTCTAGGTCTTCCTCTTCGACGAACACCAGCTGGTTGTTGTTGGGACGCTTTTTTAATCATTCTATCTAATGGTGCCCTTTCTACATGACCAAACCATCTAATCCGGTTAGATTTAATGAATCCGATTACATCGCAGCCTCCAAGAAGCTGTCTGATTTCATGATTCATTCGGATTCTATACTGATTTTCAGCAACTTTACATGGACCATAAATTGTTCGTATGACTTTCCTCTCGAATGTTGATAAAATTCTACAATCGGAGGAAGTCAGTGTCCAGCTTTCGCTTCCAAAGGTAAGCACAGGTCGAATTAATGCTTTGTAAAGTGTGAGTTTGCACGACTGCGAAAGATGTTTAGATCGCAAAAGTTTTGAGTATGCGTAGAAAACTCTGTATGCGGCTGAGACACGAGCTTTAATATCTGCCTGCATGTCATTTGACGATGTTATTACAGACCCGAGGTATTTGAAGTTTTCCACACGTTCCACTTCATAGTCGCCAGTATTCAGATTGCCGGGAGGTTTATTCCTGGATGTTGTTAATAGTTTAGTCTTGCCGGTGTTAATGCATAATCCAAGTCGTTTAGCATTTCTTTCAAGCCGAGAGAGACTATCCTTGATATCGCTTGTTCTATGTCCGAGAAGCACAATATCATCTGCATAGCCAAGAATTTGACTTGATTTGTTAAATATACAGTTTTGTGTCTCAATGCGGCTTTTTCTTATCGCGTACTCAAGCGCCAAATTAAATAGTACGGGTGCGAGTGCATCACCTTGTCGAACACCTGATGTTATATCAAAAGAGTCAGAAACTGACCCTTCGATTACTATTCTACAGTTTGATCCCGATGTTGTGAGTTTGCACAGAGAAACAAGTTTCTCTGGAATACCAAGGCATATGAGTGCAGACCAGAGGTTGTCGCGGATGATGCTATCATATGCTTGCTTGAAATCAACGTAGAGCTGGTGAATGCTGATGTTGTACTCCCAACATTTTTCCAGAATCATCCTTAAGGTAAAACATTGATCTGTGGTTGAACGGTTGGGACGAAAACCACACTGATAGTCGCCGATGATAGATTCGGCAAACGGGATGAGCCGAGCGAGTACGACATTAGCTAGTATTTTATATGCAGTGTTCAACAGTGCGATTCCACGATAATTTGCACACTTTAGGCGGTCACCTTTTTTATGTAGCGGAACAATGAGAGCTGTTTTCCATTCAGCAGGTAGTTCTTCTTGGTCCCAGATTGCAAGAATCAGATCATATATACGTGAGACCAGAGCTGCTCCTCCATTCTTAAGTAGTTCTGCAGGGATTCCATCGATACCTGGTGATTTGCCATTTTTTAATTTTTTGATGGCAGCTTCCACTTCTTCTATTGTTGGGTAAGGGACAAAAATCTCCTCACTTGACGGAGCAATTGCTCGAATAGGATGAACTTCGTTCGTCCTATTCAGTAGGTCTTGAAAGTGGGATCGCCATACTTCCAGCACATCACGTTCACTTGTTGTAAGCTCGTTGTTTCCATTTTTGATGGCTGTAGATCTTGGGTGGAAATCTTTGGTCAGATTTCGCGCATTGGCAAAACACTCTTTCGAATTTCCATTAGCCGCATGTTGGTTGATGTTTTCGATACAGCTTTTCATGTGTTCGCGTTTCTTTTTCCGTAGGAGTTTTGCTGAGGCTTTTCTGGCGCATAGATAATCAGTTTGGGAGCTTCGGGTGTTTCTTGTTAACCATTTTTCTCGCAGTTTTTGTTTGTGCTCAATGCTTTCGCGGCACTCGTCATCAAACCATTCGTTACGTGATTTCGGTGGTCGTTTTCCGATTGTAGTTTGTGCTGCGGATATGATGGTTGATTGAAGCGTTTGCCATTCTTCTTGTATGTTTAATGGCATCTCAGATGGGATGTCATGCTCTTCTATGTTTTGCGTTACAATTTCCTGATATCTATTCAGTGTTTCCAGGTGTTTAAATGCTTCGACATTCCAGCGCACGGTCTTTTTTGCTTGCCTATTAAATGTAGATGATAATTTGCACTTATACTTAAAGATGACAAGCATATGATCGGTGTCCATATCAGCACCTCTGTATGATCGAACGTCAGTTACACTTGTAGAGTGTCTCTTAGAAATCATGACGTGATCGATTTGATTTTCAGTTCTTCCATCATTTGATTTCCACGTTGCTTTGTGGATTCTCTTATGAGGAAAGAAAGTGCTAGATATTACTAGATCATACATCATAGCCAGTTCAGCTGTGCGAAAGCCGTTATTGTTACTAGCATGATGCAAGCTGTTAGGGCCGACATGTGTTTTAAGTTCTGCACTTCTACCAATTTGCGCATTGAAGTCACCTACCACGATTTTTATATCGTGCCGCGGGATGTTATTGATGACTTCTTCGAGTTCTAGAAAGAACAGGTCTTTAATGTCATCTGCTTTGTCTTCAGTAGGTGCATGAACATTGACGATCGTTACATTAAATTTTTGCGTGCGGATTCTCATTGTGCATATCCACATATTAATTGGGCGAAAGTCGATAACATGTTGATTCACGCGACGATGTGTGAGAAAGCCAACTCCAAATTCTCCTCCGTTTTCATGACCGCAATAGTAGAGAGTGTATCCTTTGGCTGTTTCGTGGATTCCACTCCCTGGCCATCTTAGTTCTTGTAACGCCACTATATCCAGTGTATAGCTATTGATTTGGTTTGTAAGTTTCAGTAAATCTCCTGGTCTTCTAAGGCTTAGCACGTTCCAGGTTCCCATTTTTAAATCGTAGTCCGGGTACAGTTTCCGAGGTCGTTCTAATAGTGAATCCGAGATAATCCGAGGCCTGTGTACAGAATTCATGACAAGTAGTTTTTTACGGAAATGGGGTGTTAGCCCTTCGCCCAACCCAAATTTTCGTGAATGGGTTCGTTCTGCATCTTTAGGTCACCAGAAACAACCTTTTTACATGTTTATATAGCGAGCCGCTTGATCCAAGACAGACGCCCGCTACAAACCGCCCCTAACATGGAGAACAGACGCTTGCTACACGTTTATATAGCGAGCCGCTTGATCCAAGACAGACGCCCGCTCCAAGCCGCCCCTAACATGGAGAACAGACGCTTGAGTTGCATTGGTTTTGTGGCGCCAATGACTCGCCATGGTGCAGAATCATTGAGTATAAGCAGTATTTACTCTGCCCCTCTCAACTACACCAACCTAATTCTGTTAGCATTACCCAGGTAGCACGGCGTGGACGTAGAATTTCGGATTTCACTACCCTATATATATATATATATATATATATATATATATATATATATATATATATATATATATATATATATATATATATATATATATATATATATATATATATATATATATATATATATATATATATATATATATATATATATAGATATATATAATTATATATATATGTATTTATATATATATATATATATATATATATATATATATATATATATATATATATATATATATATATATATATATATATATATATATATATATATATATATATTTATATATATCTTATATCTTATCTTTCTTATATATATATAAAAATCACGTGTCACGATGTTTGTCCGCGATGAACTCCGCAACAACGTAACCAATCTCAATGAAATTTCGTAGAATGTTTGTATGATGGTCTTGCTTGAGAGATAGGATATTTATTATCTTGATTAAATGCCTAGATATCTTTTAATTGCCCATTAAATGTTAAATATGGATGGTTTATATGTCAACTTTCAGATGGCAGCGTAAATCAATTTATTCTATTAATAGTAAACTTCAACTTCGTATAAGGCCATTATTAGACTAGCAAATATGTTTTAGTAAAGAAAGTTTTGTTTTATTTGATGATAAACGAAAAGCATATTATGCTAAGTCAAATACGTTACCAAAGATTATTGATAATTTTTTGCACGATGAGGTGATTTTGCATGTTTGCTGATTCGTAAATAAACATAGTAAGTTTCGTTTACAAATCACTGGTCGGTAAAATATTACTTACCAATCATGCAGCCGGTAAGCAATTACTTACCAGTAAGGGAGACCTCAGGGTGTGAATAAAAACGATTATTAGTTAAATAATTGTGTACGTCTATTCACTAGCTTCAAATTTAAATAACATTCATTTAAAAATATTGCAATTAAAAGATTTAAAAGCAATTAATTTTGAAAATATGTTCGATGGAATTAAGTTTTGCAACAAAACACCTATAGAATTATGATGAAACGCAAAGCTTACTATTTTGAAATGACATTTTAAGAAATTTTCTTTAAAACATTCAAACTTGAATTTTGTGAATGAATTTTATTATTCAAATAATTTTAATTGAATTTTTACGATTAATAAAAAATGTAATAAGCATTTTGGCCATTAAGAGTATTACCGATTTCGGATATATTAGAGATCTCGACTTCGTCTCGATCTCAAAACATGTATCCTTAATCGGTAAAACACTCTTACTGCCTTAATACTTAAATAACTATTGTGGAGGTTATATATTAATTATAGAAGTGTTAAAAAGTATCGAAGCCTGTAAAAAATTGAATAAAAATAAGAGTAAAAATTAAAGAAAACAATAATTTAAATTTATTTATTTATTATTTTAAATTTTTCATAGATCTTCAATGTTAATTTACAAAAATCAATATCAAATTGAAAAATACTCTTATTTGTATTGCTAATTAAAATATAACGATTAGAGGTAAAAAAAATTGTCATCAAAATTCAAAACTGGATGAAAAACTAGGTAGCGAAGTTTATTTTACAACGTTTGCGCTCTCCAATTTCATTTCATATTTTTTTTATTGACCAATATATCTGATAGTGTGATATACGCCTCATAAATTTGGGTTAGCCAATAGATGGTGCCGCATTTGTATTTAAAACGTTGTTTTTGACGTTGAAGTTTGTGCAAATACACTACGATTTGCTTTTTCAAATTGTCGTGTATTATTTTTTCATTGGTGATTGGTGATAATTATTTTAATTTGTTTTTTGTTTACATATCGGTTTATGCGCGTAGTTTGCTTTGACCAATGTTTTCATAGTAATAATTAAAGAATTCAATAACGAATTAAATATATACTTCCGCACGAAGATTTGTAAAATTTAAAATTTTTGATCTATGGGTGTGACAACCCCTCGTACTTAGATTCCTGCTATTTGCATATGAGTTAGCTTGAGTTATCGAAATCACTGGCAATAGCAGTGAGATATCACTAGCCAAAGTGATATCTTAGGGATGTTGGCGGATGAACTTTTTTCAATCAACGATAGCACCCTTAATCTTAGTTATAGAATATTATTTGATGATGACACGCTATTTCTTTCAAAATAAAATGTGTTGGGTAGTACGAATTACAATGTGAGCAACAACAACTCATGACAACCTTTGAAAAATAAGGTCTACAACAACATGCTTTCTAAGGTGTTGATGGACGCAAATTTTTTATTTTTTGTATTTTTTAAAAAAACGAACTTTTTCGTTTGCTTGAAGAAATGAGCTTCCATATAACTATTAAATATGCCGGATTTAATCCTTCAGCAAAACCATATTTACATGATCTTGGTATATACTTCTAGCACTATAAGGATAATTGGTAACCCAATTTAGCTTTGTTCATACAAATTTGAAAAAAAAAGTATTTTATTTCCTCCATTTTATCATTAAATATTACTATATTTTGAAATAGCACAAATCTTTTTGAAATTCTTTGGTGAAAAAGATGATGAACAATGTCATTGAAGCTACAATTTTGAATGGAAAGTTCAAAGAGTACTGTTGCTACGCATTTCAATGATCCCAACAGATATGGCACTTGAATTCAGACGTTTAGTTTCCAGTGCGACTCGCTTTTGCAATGACCATCAACAAAGCACAAGGAAAATTTCTGCAAGGATGCAGACCAGGTAGATATGGAGAATCCGTACTTTTCACATCTGGACAACTGTATGTGGTCAGCTAACGTCGGAATACCTTCTGATTTATTCGTGTACGCATCTAGACCGCAAAACACATAATGTGTGCGAACAAGCACGAACAAAGAAATAGAATTAAAACGACATTTTGAAATTTTTTCCTTATTAAATTGAATGTTTGGTACGTTTAGTTTGACTGAAACAACTGAAAAAACAACAACAATTGTATTAAGTTTTTCGTTGTTTCAAATGATTCAGTCAAACCGAACACGGCTGTTATCAGAACGAGTTTTCTTGAATTTCCTTTCTTATGAGATACCGACAATATGCGACAGGCATAATGTTAAATAAACAAAAGTTTTACACTATTTGGTGTAAAATAAATAAAGTTTTGGGCGATTTTTAGAGTGATGAAGCTTAAAGTAATTATTTTATTTCACATGAATTTTGCAATTTCAAAGCATTTTTTATTTTCGCTCAGAAAAACTTCTTTAAAACAGTTTTTGTGTGTTTCGTGTCGGGAACAAATACAATATACAATTGTATAGTCACAGATGAAGAATTCAATTTAAATAAATATGAGATAATGAAGTTTCAATTTAGAAATTATCTGAACATGAAAATTAAAATATGTTTTATTGTTGTTTCATCCACTGTGACTGAGTCTGTATGATGGGTTTGAACTATGATGTCTCTGATGAGTGTGAGTTCAATCCCAACAATAATCACTTATTATCGGGAATAATACTTTCAATAATTACTTTGAGCAATAATTGCTCACAAAATCACCCAAAAATTAATATTCCATTAATGTTGTCTATATATGGAACATATATGCCAATATATTGACTGTGTGTAAGATATTAGTTTCGCATTGATTTGCAACAATCAATAATGACTTTAAAATGACTTAGTATGTTGACTAAATAGAAATATTTCTCTTCCTATAAATTCACATCCTATGAATTCTAATACAAAAACATCCAAATTACTTTGATTTTTTTGGCATCATTTCTTCTATTCCTTTTTTGCATCACTTCTTCTATACCTTCATCGAATATATTGTCGCTATTCTTACTGCCCTTGCTGACCATAAACCACAGGTAAAGAAAGCGTATATTAAACCGCATGAGCACTGTGAAAATTTGTGAATCCATTTTTGTTCCGTATGTTCCTATATAGAGACACACATGAAAACTTATTTGATCGCGTATTTTTTTATATATCCTTTGTTGTATATATAAAACTATTTTTTTTTATATTTTACTGATCAACTAGAGTGCTGATCCTTTTACATTCATATTTAAAAAAAAAATAGATCATTTCTCATTACAACTCTTTGAAATTATTGCTACTACGTCAACAAAATGTATACACACAAACTTTATTTAAAGGCGTAGCAAAGCACGCCGGGCCCCGCTAGTATATATATATATTAGGGTGGCCCTTGAAAACAAAAATTTTTATTTTTTGTACGGCACCCTCCCCATATCGTGTGAATACCCATAAAAATATTATTTGCAAAATCTGATATCAATCGGTCAATTCGTAGACGTGCCTCCGACCACTTAAAGTTGAGAAATTTTGTTCTGGACCCTAAAAAAAAATTTTTTTTTTCTGTACGACCCCCTCTCATTTCGTGTCAATACCCATAAAAAAATTATGTGTAAAAATTAAAATCAATCGTTCAACTCTAAGGGGTGCCCCCGGCCACTTAAAGTTAAGAGGTTTGGTTGTGGCCATTACAAAGAAAAATTTAAATTTTTTGTACGGCACCCTCCCATTTGGTGTCGATACCCATAAAAATATTATGCGTAAAATTTGAAATCCATCGGTCAACTCTAAGGGGTTCCCCCGGCCACTTAAAGTTGAAAGGTTTGGTTGTGGCTATTACAAAGAAAAATTTAAATTTTTTGTACGACAACCTTCCATTTGGTGTCGATACCCATAAAAATATTATTTGTAAAATTTGAAATCAATCGGTCAACTCTAAGGGGTGCCTCCGGCACCTTAAAGTTGAGGGGTTTTGTTGTGGCCATTATAAAGAAAAATTTAAATTTTTTGTACGACACCCTCCAATATGATGTCGATACCCATAAAAATATTATGTTTAAAATTAGAAATCCATCGGTCAACTCTAAGGGGTGCCCTGGCCACTTAAATTTGAAAGGTTTGGTTGTGGCCATTACAAAGAAAAGTTTGAATTTTTTGTACGACACCCTTCCATTTGGTATCGATACCCATAAAAATATTATTTGTAAAATTTGAAATCAATCGGTCAACTCTAAGGGGTGCCTCCGGCCACTTAAAGTTGAGGGGTTTTGTTGTGGCCATTATAAAGAAAAATTTAAATTTTTTGTACGACACCCTCCCATTTCATGTCAATACCCGTAAAAATATTGTGAGCAAAATTTGAAATCAATCGGTCAATTCTAAGACGTGACTCCGGCCACTTAATGGCCAGAACAAAACCTTTCAAGTTTAAGTGGCCGGGGGCACGCCTTAGAGTTGAACGATTGATTTCAAATTTTGCAAATAACATTTTCAAGGGTATTCACACGCAATATGGGGGTGTCGTACAAAAAATTAAATTTTTCTTTGTAATGGCCAGAACAAAACCTTTCAAGCTTAAGTGGCCGGGGGCACGCCATAGAGTTGAACGATTGAATTCAAATTTTACACATAATTTTTTTATGGGTATTGACACGAAATGGGAGGGTGTCGCGCAAAAATTAAATTTTTTTTTTAAGGTCCAGAACAAAATTTCTCAACTTTAAGTGGCCGGAGGCACGTCTTAGAATCGACCGATTGATTTCAAATTTGGCAAATAATATTTTTACGGGTATTGACATGAAATGGGAGGGTGTCGTACAAAAAATTTAAATTTTTCTTTGTAATGGCCAGAACAAAACCTCTCAACTCCAAGTGGCCGGGGGCACCCCTTAGAGTTGAACGATTGATTTCAAATTTTGCACATAACATTTTTACGGGTATTCACACGTAATGGGAGGGTGCCGTACAAAAAATTTGAATTTTTCTTTGTAATAGCCAGAACAAAACTTTTCAAGTTTAAGTGGCCGCGGGCACGCCTTAGAGTTGAACGATTGATTTCAAATTTTACACATAATTTTTTCAATACCCATATTGACATGAAATGGGAAGGTGTCGCACAAAAAATAAAAATTTTTTTTTAAGGTCCAGAACAAAATTCCTCAACTTTAAGTGGCCGGAGGTGTTGTGATTGCATCATTCTTATTTCAATTTTTAATTTCCAAAACTAAAATCAACCAAACAATAATTAGAAACCAATTTTCTCATAATATTTTTTAATCAAATTAAAACAAATATCTTTGCGATAATATAAAACATATTATCGTATTTCTATGAGAAAATTTATTAGTCAAATTAAAACAAATCTCTTTGCGATAATATAAAACATATTATCATATTTCTATGAGAAAATTTTATTAAAACAATTTCTGTTTAGTTCGCGAAAATAATAAATATAATTGAATTCACTTTATAAATGAAATCTCCCTTCCACTTTTTAAAGCTAATGAAAATTGGAAAATGGAAAAAGAGATCAGATTGAAATTAACAAGACAACCGCTACAACGATTAGGTTAGAATATTCTTAAAAAAATATAAAAAAATAATTATACAAATACAATAAATAATAAATATAAATAATAAATTTAAATTAATTTAAAAGTTAATGTGTATCAGTAAAAAAAAATAAAATAACCAAAAATTATCAAATAATTAATTATATGAAAATAAAAAAAATTGTGTCTGTGTTTTAATGAATGACACTTTTAGTTAAACCCTAACTCCAAAATACAACAAGTGGCGCAGCCGGTAGGATTCCAAATCATCCCTAGAAAGGATTTAAAGGAATTATTGCCTACTCTAAATGAGAAACGGGTTAAAAGTGATTTTTAAAATAAAAAGTTGTTGTTAATTTGTGAAAAAAAATTGAACCAAAAGCCATATTAAAACACTAGCCAATTCTTTGGTTATTTAATAAAAGTGAATAGTTAACAACTAAAAATTTAAATAATCTGAAAAAAGTATTTAAATTCTGAAAACAATAAAATTTTTAAATCAGCTAAAAAGTGATATTTTAAACAATTACTAAATACTATTTCTAGTATATGAACAATAAATTTGTTTGAATGAGTGACAAAAAAATACATAAAAGTAAAGTAGGACCACCACTGTACAACCTCAGAGCAAGGACTACCAGCACCAGCACAGCTGACACTACACCAAATACCCAAGGTAAAACTTTAGATTTAATAGATAATAATAATAGTGAAAACGACCACGAATTAGAAGATTTGTTAGATCTAGCATTAAATACTAATAAACTATTAACCCAAATTCAATCGGTTTCAAATACGTGTAAAAAAATGTCGACTTTCGAAATATTTAAACAAATTCAATCTATTCCTCTCTTTAACGGCGAAAGAACTTCAAATTTGGCAGAACGGTTACAAATATTTTTAAGTAACAGTGAAATTATTTACCACAATTTAACGGCAGAGGAAAAACCAATTTTTATGCAATATATTTACACTCGATTTGAAGGTGAAGCTTTTGCATTACTAAATAATTTACCAAAATACACTAGCTCTGTGGAACTAAAAAAATTCCTATGTGAACATTATTATCCCTCCAAAACAACCATAGATTTGACCAGAGAGATAATCAACTGCCGTCAAATGCCAGACGATAGTGTTTTAAAATATTCCGATAAAATTCGAACTATACTTAACCAGACAAAAACAGCTGTAAAAGGCAAATATGCTGAAAGTAATGAGGCCTTCATAAAAGAGCTTGAATTGTACGCTATTAACTCTTTTAAAATGGGTTTGTCACATCCAGTTATAAGACAGACGATTATAGGCTCTACAGAAACAGAACTAGAGGGTTTAATCAAATTGGCATTACAGACTGAGCTTTTAATTTCCTATTCCCGAGATAACACTATGTATGAATTGGCAGGTGTTTCATTTCCTAACCAAGAGTTAAAACCTAATATTCAACCTTCTCATAACGTAGTTATACAGCCCCAATTACATACACATCAGTCAAATAAGTTACCTATTATGCATCCCAGTAATCTATATCCCCCACCAATTAAATACGAACAGCCGCAGTTTTATAACAATTCTCCATATTACACTTTTCAACCCCATAATATTAAAACTGAATATGATACAGTACCACCAGTTTATTCACAAAAACAATATCAAGTTTACAATCCTCAACCAGTTAAATGTTTATACTGTAATAGAATAGGACATCTGATTTCTGAATGTAGAACTCGACAAAGGATCGAAAGTCAGCAAAATTATAACCGGAACTTTAGTAACACTTACAATAATAATCCACAGTACCAGATGCGACAAAACAATTTAAATGACCAAACGACCCGACAAACTTATCAAAATAATTTTAATACCCAAAAATGCGAGTTTTGTGGCAGAATAAGTGATACGGTTGACAAATGCTTCCAAAAACAAAAATGGGAGTTAAAAAGTACAGATGCGGGAAACTCTCCAGGCACGACTTGCAACCCACAAGTCGAAGCCCAACAATTGCAAGCCTAAACCCGGGTAATAATAAAACTCTAACATCAATAAACGTAAAATATTCAAATTCTTTAACAGATGATGCAGTAGTAAATTTACCTTTAGATATAATTAAAAATAACGTAGTAGAAATAGTCGTTGATACAGGCGCGGAACTCTCCATATTAAAATTAAATAATCTCAAACCAAACACAATAATAGATACCTCAAAAACTATTAAATATAAAGGAATACAAGGTGCAGTAACGGAAACATTGGGAACAACAACAGGCATTTTTTTTAATGATTCAAAGCTAGTTTGTAAATTCCATATAGTAAGAGATGATGCTCTTGATATCACAGAAGATGGTATCCTGGGTAGAGACTTTCTATGGAATAATGCTAGAATAGATTGCTTGAATTACATGATTGAAATTTATCAAACTGATGCAAAACCAGAGCTCGCACGAAATGAATCCGAAGAAATAATACTTAGAAAGAATTCTGAAGATGAAATTTCAAACGAAATCGGTAATATTTTCCCTCGAAAGGAAATTAATGTTCCAAGTTATAGTTCAGGTTTAACAATTCCTTCTAGAAAAATAAAAATTGTTAATTTCCCTGTTCCACCAACCACTACCGGGCAACTTTTTCGTGAGAAACAAGAAATTTTGCCAGGAGTTTTTATTGCAAACTCATTAGTTGACGTGAAAAACGGAAAAATTGTTACTGCCATAATAAATACACAAACTCACGATGCAAACATCGGACATTTTCAACCAACTCTTAGTCCTTTAGAACAGTATTAGAGTCATTCCATTGTGACATACGTAACATTTTTACCCTTTTCCACTCTTACTTTTGCCTATTATTCATAAAAAACATTGTTATTTTATGAAATTTATGCTATTTTATGCTATTGTGCAGGTAAGGAATACACTATCAATGAAAAAAAGTAGCGAATTAAATGTATATTAAGTAATAATAACAAAATTCAGTGCTGTGACCAACGTAACTAAAAAAGTACCACAGTAAAACTTACTCACACTTTCAAAGCAATTTCTCTGAAAGCATGCCTTCAATAAATTCAAATTTAGGTTTTTATAAAGCACAAGTTATCTGTTTTTAAATAAGGATATGTTTTTTACAAATACTACATACAGTAAGAGGTCCCTTTAAAAAATATTGTGTGACCAACGTAACGTGACCAACGTAACAGAAAAAAACACATAAGAAAATAATGCATTTCTAACAACAATTTTAGTACTTATTTATTTTTTTCCAACTTTTAAACAATTTATTTGTTTACTTTCTATCTTTGGTATTAATAATGACGGGCAAGTTTCCAATTAGATTAATTTTTCCACACAACATAAACTTCATTGCAACTATTGAGGTTTATGTTTCCATGGAATGACCCTATAACATAATAGATTTAATAAACACAAACATAGATTATAATAAAAAACAAACTACCTTAAATCCTGACGTACAAATAAACGAGCGCAAACAAAAAGTTATAAAGCAAATAAGCTTAGACGAAACACTGAGTCACGAAGAGAAACTTTCCATTACTGACATCTGCGAATCTTTCAATGATGTATTTTATCTCGAAGGAGAAAAACTTAGTTACACCGACGCCATTCAACATTCAATACCAATAGTTCAAAACAGCAGACCTATAAATCAAAAAATGTACCGGCTACCTGAGAGTCAAAAGACAGAAATAAACAAACAAGTTCAAGAAATGTTAAACCAAGAAATTATTTCTCCTAGTTGTTCTCCTTGGAACTCTCCTTTGTTGCTAATTCCGAAGCGTTCAAACACGAGTCCTGACGAAAAACGTTTTAGAATTGTTGTTGATTTTAGAAAATTAAACAAAATTACCATAAATGACGCATTTCCACTCCCAAGAATTGAGGAAATACTAGACCAACTTGGCAATTCGAGATTCTTTACAACACTAGATTTGGCTAGTGGCTATCATCAGATTTCCGTGAGACAGGAAGATCGTGAAAAAACAGCTTTTAGTACAGCCTTAGGTCATTTCGAATTTAACAGAATGCCTTTTGGTTTAACCTCTGCCCCAGCAACTTTTCAGAGAGTTATGAATTATATTCTAACAGGACTTCAAGGCATAGAGTGTTATGTTTACTTGGACGATATTGTGATTTACGGCAAAAATCTAGAAGATCATAATAGAAAATTAGAAGGGGTTCTCACCAGATTACGGCAATTCAATTTAAAACTGCAACCCAATAAATGTCAATTTCTTAGAAAGGAAATCACTTATCTAGGGCACTTATGCACTGAAGACGGTGTAACGCCTGATCCTGCTCGTACAATTTCTGTTCAAAATTTTCCCACACCAAGAATGATTAGACAAGTTCAGTCGTTTTTAGGTCTAGCTAATTATTATCGTAAGTTTATTCAAAATTTTTCCCGAATAGCGAATCCAATAAATAAATTATTGCAAAAAGGAGTAAAATTTCATTGGGATACAGATTGTGATTTTGCTTTCCAAACATTAAAACAATTAATAATTTCTCCTCCAGTACTTACATATCCTGACTTCAATATACCATTCAATCTCACAACTGATGCTAGTAACGAGGGTTTAGGTGCCGTGCTATCTCAAACGAAATCAGACCAAGACAAGCCTATAGCATTTATTAGTAGAACATTAAATAAGGCTGAAAAAAAGTATTCTACAATCGAAAAAGAGCTGTTGGCAATAGTTTGGGCCACAAAAACTCTTCGATGTTATTTACAAGGAAGGAAATTCACCGTTTTCTCAGATCATTTACCGTTAAAGGGAGTATTCAACGTAAAAGATCCGACCTCACGACTAGTACGCTTTCATCATAAGCTGTCTGAATTCGATTATAACATTGTCTATGTACCAGGAACGAAAAACAGGGTAGCTGATTGTTTAAGTAGAATAGTTGCTGATGAACCAAATGAAACATTAAAAAACGACGTTCCAAACCTTCTGCCTACAGTAGGTCAAAATGAGAGTCGACCTACATTCCAAATGTGCAATAACAAAAATTCAATAAACTCTTCAAGGGCAAATAGTTCCATTTTTTGCAATAATGAAAATAAAATAAAAGAAAAACAAAACTTATATTTAATTGACGATTCCAAAACAAATAATGAAGAACTACACATACCGAATGAAATAGAACAACACAAAGACGGCATTATATTACAATCACACGATAAAAGTAATGAAAACATCACTGCTGCAGCACATAATTTTGTTTCTTATTATGAAAACAGGGAAGAAAATGAAACACAAACAAACAAAGTAGATCAAAATATTTTAATCCACAATCAAGGTGAACAAACTCCATTTGAAATATTAAATTGCTTAGCTGTAACTAGGGCACAGAAAAAAATTGATGATGACTTAAATTTAGAACAAAACAAAGTTAATAATTGCATTAAACAAGACGGTCAAATTGAGTTAAATGACAACATAGATGACGATCTCGATTTTGAACAGAACGGTTTTCTTGACGAAGATACAGACATAAAGATATTGACAACACAAGAAGACATCGAAACTATTCTTAAAGATTGTCACGACAACCCGCTAGGGGGATATCAAGGAATTAAAAGAACTTGCGAAAGACTTAGAAAACAATATAGATGGAATGACATGTTCAATGATATAAGCAAATATATAAAGAAATGCTCCTTATGTCAAACAAACAAAATTTCGCGTATCAGCAAAATGCCAATGGCGTTAGGAAATATTTCTAAAAAACCCTTTGAAAAAATTTACATGGACATTGTGGGACCTCTTCCAACTACCTGTAATGGAAATACCTATATCTTAACTTTCGAAGACGATCTTACAAGATTTATGGATTGCTACGCAATGCCTAATCAAGAAGCAGCAACAGTGTCCAGAATATTCTATGATGAAATAATCTCCCGCTATAGAATACCTGGATGTTTAGTAACCGATCAGGGAGCAAATTTCACTTCCGATATGTTCAAAAGAGTTTGTAAATTTTTAGGTATTAAAAAACTCGAAACTTCTGCATATCACCCGCAGTCAAATGGTGCGTTAGAGCGTAGCCATAGACCTTTAGCAGAATACCTTAGAAGCTTCGTTGATGAGTCTAGTAATAACTGGGATCAATGGCTTAGACAAGCTGTTCATGTACGCACTAATACTCCTCATACCAGTACCAAGCTTTGCCCAATGGACTGCCTTTTTGGTTTCACTTCGGACATACCAACAAATCTAAAGAAAACTCCATCACCCTTATACAATATGGATGATTATTTTCTAGTTTTAAAGTATAAAATACAAAAAGCTCATTTAATTGCAAGAGAAAACTTAATTAAAAGTCAAAAAATTTCTAAAAAGTATTACGACAAAAAAATTTACCCGTTAAAACTTCATGTAGGTGACTCTGTTTTGATTCGCAATGAGACGCGTAAGAATAAATTATCAAAAATATGGAAAGGCCCCTATAAGGTTACGCAAATACACAGTGATTTAAACAGTACCATTAAGATAGGAAAACGTTACAGTAGAGTTCATAATAACAGATTAAAGTTATTTAATGAATAATTATGTCATCAAAGGTCAAGATATTTCTTTTTAGTTTTAGGTATGTTTTCAATCACCTGGATATTAAGTATATTAGTGGTAAATGGAGAAATGGTCTCAGACTATACCATAAAACCATTAGAGCAGCATGGAATACTATTTGAAAGTTTGGGAACTTCAATATTTTATACTCACGAATGGGAAGTATTTACGTCTATCAGCCTTTCAAATTATTCAGATGAAATAAATTTTTTAGAGTTAAGTGGAATCGAAATTGATGGTTTGTGTAAAAAATTAAATAATGCAATTTCACAATCCCGAACTACGTGTTACAGCATAGCACATGATTTAGGGACATATATTCATGAAATAAAACTACGAGAATCCGAAATATCACATTTATTCAGTTCTAGAAGGATTAAAAGAAGTTGGATAGATGCGATTGGTAGATTTTCAAAAATAGCTTTCGGTACTATGGACGATGAGGACTCTAAAGATATTTACGGTAAATTAGATGTTCTCGAAAAAGATGATAATACCACTTTCAAACTACTGAAGGAACAAATATCAGTAGTCAAATCAAATTACAATTTACTAAAAAAACCCATAAAAGAGAATCTAAATGAAACATTGGCATTAAAGTATAAAGTAATAGAATTAGAAAAAGTTATCAAAAATTTTGGTACAGAATCCCAAACGGCATTTGCTGAAGATAAAATAAAAATCCAAATAAACGAAATAGCGACGTTTATTCTTTTGAAAATAATTCAAATACAAAGAGACCAGGGCATCGCCTTATCCATTATACAATCACTTCGCAATCACCAACTACATCCGTCAGTAATTAAAATTAAAGAGTTATCCCAACTAATATCAAATATTTCTCGCGATTTTAAAATAAACGAAGATTTTCTTGAAGTTCACCACCTTGAACAAATAATTAGAATAGACTATTTTGAATATCTGGATCGGATCTTAGTTAAAATAACAATTCCTCTACCGGAACCGACAAACTACAATATCTACAAAATATATTTGCTACCGATTAATCTTCCAAATGATACTCATAGCTTATTAGATATTAAAAGTGACTTTATAGCTAGCACTGAGTATAAAAACGATTTTATACTTTTAACCAATTCAGATTTTAAGCAGTGCAAATCCATCATTAAAGATTTTAAATCGTCACTTAGAATTTGCCAACAAAATAGTCCAAAGATCTTAAGCTCAACAGGAAATTGCTTACTAGAGCTTTATCATAATCCGTTAAAGGAACAGTCTAGCTGTAAAACGAAGCCTTTCTATTTTAAAAATGATATTTTCGTGCAAATGACAAAAAAAAATTCCTGGTTGTACATGTTAGAACATACTCGAACACTTTTTATTAAGTGTCAAGACAAAAAACAAGAGACGGTAGACATTATTCACCAAGGAATAATATCGTTTAACACAAATTGTGAAATCCAAACGGCAAATCTATTACTTCCAGTAAAAGGAGGAAGACAAGAAATATTAGAAGTTTTTCAACCCATTTCTCACGTTGAATATCCAAAATGGACTTTTTCCAAACCTTTCGAATACTCTAAAGATAAACAGAACAGAAAAGATCTAGAAATTTCAAACAAAGATGTTTTTAACACAGAAATATCATTGAGAAACCCTGCGTTACAAAATCTAGAAAGAGATTTAAATCTCACTGAGCATGAACGAATTCTACGCCACCAAACCCATACGATAAAATTCAACGCAATTCTTCTTTCCTTGTCATACTTGCCGTAATAATATTTATAATAGTATGCAATTGTTATTTGATTAAACGTTTAAAAAGGAAATTCCAATTAAGCCGATTAATGCAACGTTCAAACACTAAAATTATTTATAAGCCGAAGCTAACAAGTCCAAAAGTAACAACCAAAATTGAAGTTCCAAACCAAAAACAAGAAAATACTTTCGACAATTTTGAAACGATGATTGAAACGCCATTTAATTTGGCTTAAAATATTTTACATTTAATAATAATGAAAACAAAAAATTAGTTCATAATCTAAACTATAGAGATAAAAATACACAAAATATTTTATAGTTCATGCCTTTTTGAAAGTTAAACAACACTTCGGATTACTTTAAACAAAAAACAAACAAGTTAATATTTTAAACAATTAACGATATTTTAAGAATATATTAATATTTTTCTAAATTCAGATAGTAAGATATAATATTGAATATATAATTAGATTTTTTTCTAACAATTTTATAGAAGTACAACAAAAAATAGGATATGAATTTACAAAAAGTATTAGTACTTAATCTATAATAACTTTTATTAATATTGTTTTTTTTTATTAAATATTTTATGATAAATATTTTAATGTTTATTAAGATATTTAATTATTGTAATAGCTCTAAGAAATTTTTAAAAGAACTTAAACTAAAATTTGTTGTAATGAATAAATAAACATAAATTACAGTAATACAGTTCAACATTCAAATAAAACTTAAAGCAAACTTTATTGAATAAATTAGGTTATGTTAAAATATTTTTATGTTACACACAAATAAAATTAGATGTTATGATTATAGCATTCCTATTAATAAATGATTAATGATCAATGCAATAAAAGTATATTTTAAAAAATTGAAAGATTTAAAAAAAAAAAAAAAAAATTGTTAATGTTTATTTCGAACAATTGACCATATGATACAAATTTTTGTAAGGGCGGAGGGATGTTGTGATTGCATCATTCTTATTTCAATTTTTAATTTCCAAAACTAAAATCAACCAAACAATAATTAGAAACCAATTTTCTCATAATATTTTTTAATCAAATTAAAACAAATATCTTTGCGATAATATAAAACATATTATCGTATTTCTATGAGAAAATTTATTAGTCAAATTAAAACAAATCTCTTTGCGATAATATAAAACATATTATCATATTTCTATGAGAAAATTTTATTAAAACAATTTCTGTTTAGTTCGCGAAAATAATAAATATAATTGAATTCACTTTATAAATGAAATCTTCCTTCCACTTTTTAAAGCTAATGAAAATTGGAAAATGGAAAAAGAGATCAGATTGAAATTAACAAGACAACCGCTACAACGATTAGGTTAGAATATTCTTAAAAAAATATAAAAAAATAATTATACAAATACAATAAATAATAAATATAAATAATAAATTTAAATTAATTTAAAAGTTAATGTGTAGTGTATCAGTAAAAAAAAATAAAATAACCAAAAATTATCAAATAATTAATTATATGAAAATAAAAAAAATTGTGTCTGTGTTTTAATGAATGACACTTTTAGTTAAACCCTAACTCCAAAATACAACAGAGGCACGTCTTGGAATTGACCGATTGATTTCAAATTTTGCACATAATATTTTTACGGGTATTGACATGAAATCGGAGGGTGTCGTACAAACATTTAAATTTTTCTTTATAATGGCCACAACAAGTGGCCGGAGGCACCCCTAATAGTTGACCGATTGATTTCAAATTTTACAAATAATATTTTTATGGGTATCGACACCAAATGGAAGGGTGTCGTACAAAAAATTTAAATTTTTCTTTGTAATGGCCACAACCAAACCTCTCAACTTTAAGTGGCCAGGGGCACCCCTTAGAGTTGACCGATGGATTTCTAATTTTAAACATAATATTTTTATGGGTATCGACATCATATTGGAGGGTGTCGTACAAAAAATTTAAATTTTTCTTTATAATGGCCACAACAAAACCCCTCAACTTAAAGGTGCCGGAGGCACCCCTTGGAGTTGACCGATTGATTTCAAATTTTACAAATAATATTTTTATGGGTATCGACACACAATGGAAGGGTGTCGTACAAAAAATTCAAATTTTTCTTTGTAATAGCCACAACCCAACCTTTCAACTTTAAGTGGCCGGGGGAACCTCTTAGAGTTGACCGATGGATTTCAAATTTTGCACATAGAATTTTTATGGGTATCGACACCAAATCGGAGGGTGTGGTACAAAAAATTTAAATTTTTCTTTATAATGGCCACAACAAAACCTCTCAACTCCAAGTGGCCGGGGGCACCCCTTAGAGTTGACCGATTGATTTCAAATTTTACACATAATATTTTTATGGGTATCGACACCAAATGGGGGGGTGCCGTACAAAAAATTTAAATTTTTCTTTGTAATGGCCACAACCAAACCTCTTAACTTTAAGTGGCCGAGGGCACCCCTTAGAGTTGAACGATTGATATCAATTTTTACACATAATTTTTTTATGGGTATTGACACGAAATGCGAGGGTGTCGCACAAAAAAAAAATTTTTTTTTAGGGTCCAGAACAAAATTTCTCAACTTTAAGTGGTCGGAGGCACGTCTACGAATTGACCGATTGATATCAGATTTTGCAAATAATATTTTTATGAGTATTCACACGAAATGGGAGGGTGCCGCAAACTGTACAATGAAAAAAAAAATTCTAGTGTAATCTAAGGGCCACCCTAATATATATATATATATATATATATATATATATATATATATATATATATATATATATATATATATATATATATATATATATATATATATATATATATATATATATATATATATATATATATATATATATATATATATATATATATATATATATATATATATATATATATATATACAGAGCCGGGACGAGGGGTAGGCAAACTAGGCACTCGCCTAGGGCGTTTTATTTGAAGGGCGCATAAATTGAGAACACAATTTTTGTATTTAATATATTTTATACTACGGAGATTACTTCTTTTTTGTTTTAAATTAAAATATCTAATTGGAGTGGAAAATCACAAAGAAAATAGGTATCCTAAATATTGTAAGATTATTTAAAGGTTCTCTAAAGATTTCTAAGGTTCTCTTCATATTTACAAGATTCTCAAGATTCCCTAGATTATCTGAAGAAACTCTGTATGTCCAAATGTACTCAAGATTTTTTGAAATTCTCAAGAGATTCGGTAAGATTCTCAAGATTTTGCGACGGTTGTTAAGAATCTTTTTTAAGCTTCTCTAGATTTCTTGAATATTCTCAAATATTTGTCCCATGCAAGATGCCAAAGAATAATTTATCGCTCAATCTAATGACATTTTTGTTTTTATTGGCTAACATAAACTTCAGAAATTTTAATTATGATAAAAAAAATCTGTGATCTATGTTTAACCTGAGTCCCGAATGACCTGATGCATGTAAAAAATTTGATTAAATAAAGAAATAGAGTTTTTGACGATTATAAATTACGGATTACAATATTCATATCATCCTCATAAGAATATTGGTTGGGTAAAACAGTATAATCTTTAACAAAAGATTGAAAACAACAAGATTTTGAATATGAAAGCAATATATTTTTATTTCAATTTTTAAATATATATTTGCATTTAAAAAAACTCAAAACCGTCGGTTTCATAGGTACATATTTCAAACGGTTGATTAATAAAAACTAGTAGTCCGTATAAAATTGGATTAAGAGTTTCCTATGTACCAAGCCAAATTTATAAAAGACGCGCTCAATTCCTACTGACGTTGAGATTGATTTCGAAATACAAATTACTTTATTTCACTTTTTAGTCCAAATAAATTGGAATCTAAATTAAGGGCAGTGGTCACTCGCTTAGCGTCAGATAATTTTTCACAAAAATCATTCATAGAAAATGTTGCACAGAACAGAGTTAATTTGGTCCATCATTTATAAAATGTGGAAAATTTTAGTGGCAAATTTCTTCGACGAAAGTGGTGCCGATTCATTTTCTTTGTTTTCTAAAACAATGAAATTTTCATTAAAAAGTGCATTTGGATATAGTTACACAGCAACGTAATGAAACGATGTCATAAATGCTGACTAAACGCGTGGAAATGGGTTTTTGCATCACAAGCAGTGTTGCAAAACGTTACTCGTAACGTAAAAATAAAATAACGAACTTAAGTAGCGTTGTTAATAATAATTACTTTCGTATCGTTTTAAAAATTCATCTGGTGACAATATTGTAAAACGTAACGATAACGTAAATATTTTATTTCGTTTTTTGAACGATTTTGCAAATATCGATTATATAAAATCCCACATATCTGCTCTTTTTAAATGTATGTGCACGCTTTAACTAAAGATTTTGGAAGTTCTAAATTTTTTTTGATATTTGTGGCAAAATATTAAGCATTTTGTAAATTTTTGATTTGATCTCACTCTGATGAGGTTACGAGTTCGAATCCCAACCAAAACACGTAAAAAAGAAAAACAGAGTTTTTTTACGAGATATTTCCAACCATACCTTTGAATTGAAAAATTCAAATTACTTCCTTTGAGTTTAATTGCTCACAAAAATCCCGAATAAATTAAAATTCCCCAAAATGTTGTCTAATTTGCAAGCCAATATATGAAATAATTGACCAAGTGTTATTGATTTCACATTGATTGGAAACAATCAATAATGACTATACACGTGACTTAAAATGTGGCCTATAATATAGAAATATTACACCTCATATGAATTCACACAATAGTGCTGTCTAGAGATTTAATTCCAAAAATAATGTTAAAATATTTCCGGAAAATAAGATTGTAATGACAATTGAGAATTCAACTTAAGTAAATAGAGTGATGATGAAGTCTCAACTTCCAAATATCATCGCATTGGTAGCGAAATAAATAGATTTGAGCTCACTCTGGTACTGATGAGGTTACGAGTTCGAATCCCAACCGAAACACTTAAAAAAGAAAAAATATTTGTCTGTTCCACAACGAAATAAAGTACCGCAAAAATAAATATAATGCATAAAAACGAAACCCATATAACGTAACGATTTTTTTTCCTTTTGTAAAACTGATCACAAGTCCAAATAAATCCAAATCATGTTGTAACTGTTTCCAAATTCGTACTTATTCACAGGGCTGCCAAAATGACCAAAAAAATCCAAATCATGTCGTTACTGTTTCCAAATTACTTATTGGCTAATACTGCATTCATTTGCTTCCCAAGCATTTGCGACTGGTTTTAAAATTTTTAGGTCTTTTTTATCAAGTGCATGTTAAGTATCTGGTAAAAATTATAATATTTGAAATCGAATCCATCATGTTCTTCCTCAATCATATTGTTTTTCCTGTTATACACGTCAATCGGTTTGTGCAAACAGTCAAACTATTGAGGTCACTCTCTGTCATAGTGACAGAATTCTGAGAGATTCCTTTGTCCGTATATCGTACAAACGGAATGCTTTGCCGGACTTCGGGGGGCGTCCAATCCCCAAAAGTTTAAAGAAAGCGTTCGTCAACATCTTAGAGTACATGTAGTTGTGGAACCTACGTCTTAAAAAGCATTTATGTATTGTTGTGACACATATTGTAAATTCTTAAACATAACATTTTTTATTGAAAAATTAATGTAATGGAAAACATTACGTCAAGTCAATCAACAATGAGATGAAATATGTAACCTAATTTTACAAATCTCGCACCGCGTTCCTTTTGATTCACAGTAATGACACATATTTGTCACTTTTTATTTAGAAATTAAACGAATTGCGTTTGTCGACAATCGAATACCAGATCCGCCAGCACTTTTGTACAAATGTTTTGACATGTGATTCCTTTTAAAAACTTTCAAAATTTTAATGGCGTATTAGGTGTAAATGTATTAAAAACGATAAAATTCCACATTATGCACCAGTTCAATTAAAAAACATATAAGTAACATTGCTATATTTAAAAAAAAACAATTTTTGTTTCAAACATTATTTTTTTGGAATAAAAACCAATTTGTTTTGAACATTTAAACTCTGTTTAAAACAAACCAACTCTGTAGAGGGGAGAGGATGGTAGGGGCGTCAAATCTTATTCGTGCCTAGGGCGTAATTAAGCCTCGTCCCGGCTCTGTATATATATATATATATATATATATATATATATATATATATATATATATATATATATATATATATATATATATATATATATATATATATATATATATATATATATATATATATATATATATATATATATATATATATATATATATATATATATATATATATATATATATATATATATATATATATATATATATATATATATATATATATATATATATATATATATATATATATATATATATATATATATATATATATATATATATATATATTAGGCTGTCCCAGAAAAATTAAAATTGTTTTTTTTAAACGCATACCCTTTAATTTTTTTTCTTTTATGTCAAAACAACTGTAAAAAAAATTTCATGCTATTTAAATAACAGTAACCCGTGCCGACTTGGACCTAAACATCTCAATACTTGATTGTAAACTTTAGCGCGCATATCTGTTTTGATGTGCTTATAATTTCTAAATGACTTGTCGGCTATACGAATTTTTCTTGAAAAATAAATATGTCCGTCGAACTAGGTAGTTCTAAGCAAAAAATATACCTAAAAGGTAACCCAAAACTTCCTTCAAATGGACAAGCTCTCGTATAGTATTGTTGTATAATATTTTTTTTTTTAATATAATACATTTCATACGAAAACAAAGAACAATTTTTGTGCCAAAACTGAATAATTCTGTAGACACGCTTGGAATGTTATTTTAGACTGAAAACTCAAGACAAAGTGCAAATTCTCTGCTGTGATACTATAACTGCTTCGAATACACATCGTATGTGTGCGCGTTGAAAAAAATCAATATAGAAAAACTTATTTTCGCTTGCAACCATCACATGTACGAGCTGGTGTTAAAAAGTCTTTTTGAAGTGAAAATAAAACAAGTGCCTATAATAAGCCCGGACATTTCACTTTTTCAAAAAATTAGAGATCATTGGCAAAAAGTTGATCATCATAAAATAGAATGCTATAGAGAAAAGGTGGAATGGTGCCTGTTTCCAAAATTGATAAATTGAAAGTAGATTAAATAATAATAGAAATAATAATTAAAAAGGAGATATCAATGCTTAGAGCATTTCAGCTGCATCGTTCAGATACAGCTGAAAGAGCGGTCTAATTAATGCAGGACTTTCATTGTTTAATTACAATTGAGGCAATATTTGCTATGTTGCGTACAAAAGCACAAGATGTTATATCCGGACTGTAAACAGCAAACATTGAAAAGAAAATATACTTAGTAATAGTTGTTGTAATTAAAAATAATATTAAAATATGGAGGGACTGAAATCTCTAGCTCTGAGATATCAAGACTTCAGTCTGGATTAAGGATTTTGATATAGTTTTCGGCAAAAAACTTTTATGAGGACATTGCTTTTAGTTTTAGGCAGCGATGTATATCAAACATAAAACTCTTTGGTATAGCATAAATATTTTTCTATTTCTGTTTAGAAATTTATTACAAAACTAACAAGAAATATTAATAAGTGCCGGAAAATTATAACAGATCATTTATTAATATAACTTATTGAAAAGATGAAACACCCAGATGAAACTACTCAAAAACCTCTCCATTTAGCGTTTCAAGAAAATATTACAAAACCAAATATTCATGGTTCTTTCAAAATTCAAAAAATATTCTAAAAATTAAAATAAAATAAAAAATTTAAACTTTTTTTTAAAGTTCTAAGAACATTCCAAAAATTATTACAAAATCAAAAATTTAAACTTTTTTCAAAAATTCAAAAATTTTTAAAATATTCCAAAAATTATAACAAAATCAAAAATTTCCATGTCCAATTTCATGTTCGATAACATTTCATGTCAAACAAATAATTAATTTCATATTGTTCCAAAAAATTAAGTAAAATGGAAATCATTCTTTTGACACACTTGACAACATTTTTTTGACAAACTTATAACGCAATAATCTAGATTTTGGTTTCACATACCAATACCGACCATCAAAATTTCTCCAAATTCAATGTTCCTATTCGCAATCACTTAAAATGAACGTTTTTAAGCAAAAAATAGGCATATATCCGTGTTTTACCATACTTGACGATTTTTTTTGACACACTTCCCGTACAGTTATCGAACACATCGTCCTTTTGGCTCTTACAATTGAGTAATCCTATTTTTAGAAACAAAAATTTTTGAGATCCCTTCCAGCGGTTTTCTAGATTTCGTCGGTAGTGACGGCAGACAGACATACAGTTTTTTTTAGAATCAATAAGTCCTAAAACGTCGATAAATGGGGTAAGAATTTCATTTTTGGCTCGAGAGTGTAATACTTAGGACTTTCAGACCGAAATAGTATCTTTTTCTAATTCATTGGCGTTTTATTTAATGAGAGTAAAATAATTTCTCAAATAATTGCACAGTATTCGCAGTAAAAGCTCGTCTGTTAAGGTTCAACTTCAAGTCGGCACGGGTTATCGTCATCCAATCGCAGTAAAACTTTTAATTTAAGTTTTTATGGTTAATTGGAAAAAATTTAGCGGGTATGCGTATAAAATTTTGCAAAAAAATTTTTTTCCTCTATGTCTTGGGACACCCTAATATATATATATATATATATATATATATATATATATATATATATATATATATATATATATATATATATATATATATATATATATATATATATATATATATATATATATATATATATATATATATATATATATATATATATATATATATATATATATATATATATATATATATATATATATATATATATATATATATATATATATATATATATATATATATATATATATATATATATATATATATATATATATATATATATATATATATATATATATATATATATATATATATATATATATATACTAGGAGGGCCCGGCGTGCTTCGCTACGCTTATAAATAAAGTTTTTGCGTAGACATTTTGTTGACGTAGAAGCAATGATTTCAAAAAGTGGTAATGAGAAATGCTACCATATAATTTTTAATTTTTCTTTTTAAATATATGAATGAAAAATAATCAGAACTCTAGCTGATCAGTTCGGATATATGAAAAATTAGCGATCAAATAAGTTTTCAAGTAAGCTTCGTATGAAAAATTAGCATATGAAAAATTAGCGATCAAATAAGTTTTCAAGTAAGCTTCGCTAATTTTTCATATATCCGAACTGATCAGCTAGAGTTCTGATTATTTTTCATTCATATATTTAAAAAGAAAAATTAAAAATTATATGGTAGCATTTCTCATTACCACTTTTTGAAATCATTGCTTCTACGTCAACAAAATGTCTACGCAAAAACTTTATTTATAAGCGTAGCGAAGCACGCCGGGCCCTCCTAGTATCTATTATCAAGAGATGCACCACGTACATCAACACTCATACCATTATCACGTCGACGATACAAAGGATAACCATTCACAGATTCTTTAGTATTTTCAGAAAAAGGTTTTGGAAAATTCTTACTACATTTACCATCTCTCATACAAACAGAATTGGGATTTAGAGCACCACATGGTCCATGCATCATATGACGTTTCACATATTCATGCAATTTAGGAAAAAGAATGGGATCAGGGATTTCAGTACATACAAATTTATTAATCATTTCATTTCCATCAATTCTATCTTCATCTGATAAATTTAACAAAATATGGGCATGCGAAAGACCACGTTTTTGAAATTCAATGGTATATATAAGTGCTTTGACAGAACCGAAAATCTTTTTTTTCATTAAACAATCTATGAGCTCTTTAAGTTTCACTTTAAACACACGCACAACAATATCAGGACGAAAATTCGAAGACTCATAATTACTCAAATTATCAACAATTTCTGGCCATTGAAGATTACATGTCATTGTTATAAATAAAGAAGGTTTACCGAAATGTTGTACAATAGACATTGCATCCAAGTAATTTTGATACATGTTACGTGGTGAACCGGTGAAAGAAGATGGCAAAATTACTTTACGACCAACTACTTGCATATTATCATCGCCATTGCGATTTTGATGCAAGAAATCTGTTAAATTATTGTACAAATCAGCACGAAGAGCAGATTGATTTGAACGAATGTAATGAAGCCGTGTACCTTCGATACGAACATACATATCAACAATCCATTGAAGAAATAATTTTTGAGAACGATGCAAAAGACTAAAACCATCACGTATAGCAAGGCGATAAGATGCATATTGCAACATTGTAACTTTTGTACGTGACACATTAGCACGTGAAGTTGAAACTAAATTATGTGGAATATTAACGTGCCACCCAGTATCACCATTTGGAAACAACAAAGGATAAGCTAAAGGATCCAAAGAAGAATCAAGGACAGAAACAGAACGAATTTCATTTGCATTTTTTGAAAAAACAATCATATTTCTTTCAAAAGGTGGTTCACCATCATCATTTTTAAAAATAGCAGCCACATCAGTTTGAACAGCATCATTAAAACGACGAATATCACATTCTCTGTTAACTTTTATAACCATTGACACATCAGCAGTAACATTCTCAGGTCTTTCACAAAATTCATGCATTGATTTGAAAGAACGAACAAAAGGATTCACACGATCTAACTCAAAACCTATCTCACGCATAAGAAAAATTTCACATACATTGGTATTTCTATTCATTCTCATATTAGCAGCAGTATCAACATCATAAAAATATAATTGTGCATACATTGGAGGTCGACCATAAGCAGGAATTAAAGCACCAGTACGATGATAAAAAATATTATGAATTTTAAAATGATAAATACCACGTGCAGTAGAATCCGCTATATTACATTCAGAACTGATCATTGCAAATGCCGAATTATAGGAACGAATATTTGAAAGAAAACTTTTAGAACGTTTTTTTATAGCATTATCATTTGAATTCAATCCTTCGAAAATATTAGAGAAAAATGCATTTTCAGAAAGAGGAGGTAAATTGACTTTGCCTTTATGGCAACACAAAGAAAACGCTTCATTATTATTTGAAGTAACTTCTCTTGCAAAATGTTTGGCATGACAAAAATGACAACTCATATCGAAATAAATAAATGTATCAATATATCAAAAATATGAAATAACTCAAATATCAAAATATCTCAAAAATCTTTATATCAATAAAAAACAAAATAATCGAAAAATATCGAAAACCGTCCTTCTTGAAAGATAAAAGACGACTAAAATATAAAATAAATACGACGACTGAAATGAATATAAAATAAATATAAAAATTTTCGTTCGATAGCTAATATATAAAAAAGAAAAATTTTAAAGCATTGTTTTAAAGCAAAAAGAAAGATGTATGTAAACTTATAATGCATATGTATAGAAAAAGTTTTCCGTATATAATAACTTTTTTATTTATGATCCGATTTGTTTGAATCCGGATCCAACTATAGGTTACACTAATATCAGAGTTAGCTGTGAAAATTTCAAATGAATCCATCTGCGAATAAAAAAGCCTAATGCTCCACAAAGTTTTAATCTAGCGTATTAATATATAAGATATATATATATATATATATATATATATATATATATATATATATATATATATATATATATATATATATATATATATATATATATATATATATATATATATATATATATGTATGTATATATTTGTAATTATTTTATTTGAGTTAACTGAAGTTTTATAGTCGAGTTGTAAGTTTTAAAATAAAACAGTTATTTTATTTATAAAGATTACTTGTATTTCGGTTGTTGATCACAACCATCATCAGAGTAAAATTTACTACAAAAACAGGAACATATTAGAATATTCAATAATATAATAAATTCAAAAATCAAAAAACTTACAGAATATCAAATGTTAAATTAATTAAACAAACAAGAAATTATAAAAAAATCATTTTTCAAATGATGTGTAATAAATTCAAAAACAAAGAATTAGGAAAAATACAAAAAATGATTACTAGAAAAAAAAATTTTTTTGAAAAAGAACAGAAAAAGAAAAAACTAGTATGTTATTAATTTGATAGTTGTTTTGTGAAATGTTTTTTTAAAACTGGAAAATAAATATCACTGACTTTCCTTAACTGATTCTAATATTAATGCTGTCATTGTGTTTAAGAATTTCTGTTGATTCTATGAATTCTCTTTTTTCTTTGTTCAGCTCAGTAAATAATATTTCAATTTCTTCAAAATTATAATGATCATTATCACCTTCTTTAAATTTTTCTAGCCCATGTGTTACCAATGCTGTCTGACCATGATTTGTGTATGTATTCCGATCAATGTATTTTAAATGTTTTAGATTTAACGTTTTTCTTTTATTTTGTTTTTTTAAATTAGGGTTTTGACAATGTTCAATAATCATATTCTGATAATCAGTAATATGTTGTTTAGATCTGGTTAATTATTTTTTGCTGGTTTGACCAATATAGCATCCATTACAAGGTGGTTTACATTTAATTTTATATACTAAATTAGAATTATCCTATATATTAATTGGATCTTTAACTTTTGTGAAAATTTTTTTCAATTTATTTATAGGTTTGAATGATATTTGAATGTTAAATTGTTTGGCTATTGTTTTTATTTTCTCCGATAAATTGCATATATATTTTAAACTGAAGTAAGGTTGTGTTGATTCAATTTGTTCTTTTTCTACTTTATTTTCCGTTGTCAGCAAATTATTTTGATGTTTGACTTTCTTGATTGCATCTTTAATAACAAAGTCTGGAAAGCTATTAGCTTCTAAAATGTTTCTAACAATTTTAATATTTTTCGAATGATGCTTTTTATCACTCAACATAAGTATCCTTTTGAAAAAATTTACAGCAATATTTTTCTTCATTGAAAAAGGATGATTGGAATTAAAATTTAATATTCTACCTGTTGAAGTTGGTTTAAAATACCAATCTGTTGTTAATTTTTGATTTTCTCTTGTTACCAACAAGTCAAGGAAGGGTACCGAAAAATTGTGTTCATTTTCTGTTGTAAACTGAATTCTGGGATGAAAACTATTTATTTGTTTTATTTTTTTTTTTTATAATGAAATTCCAATTCAACACATTTTAGCGGATGTTGAATTTTTTATTAATAATAATAAATTAAATGATGAAGAAAAACAAAGATTGAGAGGAGAAATAAACTGTACAATTAACAGCCATATAAACAAATTTATCAATATTCCTAAATATAAAATAGAGATCAATTTAGCTCTTAAAAATACAACCAAATTTATTAAAAATAATCCAAATGTGTATATATTACATGCAGATAAAGGCAGTGGTACTGTTATTATGTACAAGGATGACTATGAAGATAAAATGAATAATCTTCTTAATGATAATTTAACTTATTACACTGTTGATAATGATCCAACAAAACAGTTAATAAGTAAAAATACAAAAATTGCAAAGGATTTATTTGATAAAAATTTAATTGATAAAAAAACTAAATTATTTTTAATCAATGAAATAGCTGTTTCGCCTAAAATATATGGACTTGTTAAAATTCATAAAGAGAACAATCCACTTAGACCTGTAGTATGTAATATAAATTCTCCATGTTATAATCTAGCTAAATTTATCACTAATTTTTTAAATAATTTGACAAAAAATAGTGTAATAAATATTAAAAATTCATTCGATTTTAAACAAAAAATAGATACAATAGTTTTACCACCAGATAGACAAATTATTTCTTTCGATGTTGTTTCATTATTTACAAATATTCCAGTGGATTTGGCTTGTGACATAATTAAAAATAAGTGGAACATTATGGAACAACATACGCATATCACTATGGAAGTTTTCATTCAATTAATTAAATTTTGTGTTGAGGATAATAATTATTTTCAGTTTAATGGGCTATTTTATAAACAGAAATTTGGACTTGCTATGGGAAATCCGCTTTCTCCAATTCTTTCAGATATTGTGTTGGAAGAACTGTTTACGACTACAAATATGTTGTATAGTCCAACTTTCCTTTTCAAATATGTTGATGATATAATCACAGATATTCCTTTTGAAATGATTAAACAGACCTTAAAACAAATAAATAGTTTTTATCCCAGAATTCAGTTTACAACAGAAAATGAACACAATTTTTCGGTACCCTTCCTTGACTTGTTGGTAACAAGAGAAAATCAAAAATTAACAACAGATTGGTATTTTAAACCAACTTCAACAGGTAGAATATTAAATTTTAATTCCAATCATCCTTTTTCAATGAAGAAAAATATTGTTGTAAATTTTTTCAAAAGGATACTTATGTTGAGTGATAAAAAGCATCATTCGAAAAATATTAAAATTGTTAGAAACATTTTAGAAGCTAATAGCTTTCCAGACTTTGTTATTAAAGATGCAATCAAGAAAGTCAAACATCAAAATAATTTGCTGACAACGGAAAATAAAGTAGAAAAAGAACAAATTGAATCAACACAACCTTACTTCAGTTTAAAATATATATGCAATTTATCGAAGAAAATAAAAACAATAGCCAAACAATTTAACATTCAAATATCATTCAAACCTATAAATAAATTGAAAAAAATTTTCACAAAAGTTAAAGATCCAATTAATATATGGGATAATTCTAATTTAGTATATAAAATTAAATGTAAACCACCTTGTAATGGATGCTACATTGGTCAAACCAGCAAAAAATTAATAACCAGATCTAAACAACATATTACTGATTATCAGAATATGATTATTGAACATTGTCAAAACCCTAATTTAAAAAAACAAAATAAAAGAAAAACGTTAAATCTAAAACATTTAAAATACATTGATCGGAATACATACACAAATCATGGTCAGACAGCATTGGTAACACATGGGCTAGAAAAATTTAAAGAAGGTGATAATGATCATTATAATATTTATTTTTATTTTTTACACTAATCAGTCTTTCACATTATTTTTTTATTATTAAATTAATAAAAAACAATATATCGGCACATTGCCATTTTCAAGTTAAACAAAAATTAAATACAAATATTATAAAAAATTGACACAAAAATTGAAAAAACTTAAATGAAAAAATGATCATTATAATTTTGAAGAAATTGAAATATTATTTACTGAGCTGAACAAAGAAAAAAGAGAATTCATAGAATCAACAGAAATTCTTAAACACAATAACAGCATTAATATTAGAACTGATTTAAGAAAAGTCAGTGATATTTATTTTCCAGTTTTTAAAAAACATTTCACAAAACAACTATCAAATTAATAACATACTAGTTTTTTCTTTTTCTGTTCTTTGTCAAAAAAAATTTTTTTTCTAGTAATCATTTTTTGTATTTTTCCTAATTCTTTGTTTTTGAATTTATTACACATAAGGTTTTCATTTGAAAAATGATTTTTTTATAATTTCTTGTTTGTTTAATTAATTTAACATTTGATATTCTGTAAGTTTTTTGATTTTTGAATTTATTATATTTTTGTATATTCTAATATGTTCCTGTTTTTGTAGTAAATTTAACTCTGATGATGGTTGTGATCGACAACCGAAATATAAGTAATCTTTATAAATAAAATAATTGTTTTATTTTAAAACTTACAAAATAATTACAAATAATTAAAAAGTCGAGCAGATAATAAACATTGGTTATTTTAACCATAATTTTGAAATATATATATGTATATATATATATATATATATATATATATATATATATATATATATATATATATATAAATATATATATATATATATATATATATATATATATATATATATATATATATATATATATATATATATATATATTTATATATGTATATATATATATATATATATATATATATATATATATATATATATATATATATATATATATATATATATATATATATATATATTATATATATATATATATAGATATTTTATTTATTTTTATTTTATTTTATTTTATTAATAGAAGATGTAACAACAGGATAAACCCAAAAATAGTAACATCATTTTTTTTTTAAAAGTAATTTACAAAATATTGATTAAAGATTTGAAGTCTGATTGTTTTTTTTTTTTTTTTTTTTTTTTTTTTTTTTTTTTTTTTGTTTTTTATAATTTTAATTATTCTATAATTTATTTGTTTAAATTTATTTTGATTTGTTATTGTTTGTTTTGATTTGTTCATTCAATTCACTATTTATTTTATATTTACAATATTATTTATTTACACCACCAATTGCTATATTATAGTTTATTCTAAATCTATCAGTGCCAACAACCTTTTGAATGACAGTAGTGAAATGTTACCAAAGACATCAAAAAAATTACACTTCTTATTAAAACATCTTACCATTCTGTTTACCGTTGAAAAATTTAAAAAATTTGTTCTTCCAAACCTTACATACAACAAATTTCGCGACTTCGTTGACTTTACAGGAACGTAGAAACTATAAAGTGACAACACATCTGGCGAATAAATTAAATTATTAAAAATCTTGAAAATAAAAAGTAAGTCAGAGATATTTCATCTCACTTCAATTAACTCCAGGTTTAAAAATTTTAGGAAAACTAAATATGAATTCGAAAAGTCGCTCCTATTCATAAAACTAAAAAATCCTCTCCTAAACATGTAATATACAAACTTTTTTTGAATTTTTTCTAAAAGTATTTTATATGTTGATTGATGAGGATACCAAACGATTGACATGTATTCAATATGAGATCTTACTAACGCCGTAAATAAGGTTATGACGCAGTTTATTGAAATCATTACATGTTCTCATAACAAAACCCAACATGCGATAGGATTTACTGAATGTATTGTTTATATGGGCAGAAAACGATAAATTTGATTCGAAGGTGACACCTAGGTCCTTTACAGTCGACACGTTAGTAATAACAGTATTATTGAGAAAGTATTTAGAATCATAGTTCTTTTTCTTTTTTCCGACAAATGAGAGCTTATGACATTTTTTGACATTGAGATTTAAGTTATTATGAACACAGTAATCCTCAAAACGAGAAATATCTTCCTGAAATAAGGTTTGATCATGAATATTATACATTTTTAAGTTTTCAACCTTATACATTTTTAAATCATCGGCATATAGTAAAAAGGAACTATTTTGGAAGCAAGAGGAGACATCATTCAAAAAAATTATAAAAAGCAATGGACCTAGGTGTGATCCTTGCGGAACACCAGAGGAAACAGCAAAAGATTTTGAAAAAAAATTATCAATAACAACAGTCTGAGTGCGATTTAATAGATACGATGTTATCCAGTTTAATAAACTGCCATGAATACCAATATTTTGTAGTTTCTGGATTAAGGTGTTATGGCAGACTTGATCGAACGCTTTTCTAAAGTCGGTATATAAAACATCGACTTGTTGTTTTTTATCTAAATTTTCTCTGAGAAACTCAGTTAGGATTAAGAGATTGGTTTCTGCCGATCTACCCTTTATAAAACCATGTTGTTCATCTATCAAGAAACTCACAATTTGAAACTTCAATTTATTGGTAATTATTTGCTCGAATAGTTTTGGAATTGGGGATATTATACTAATGGGGCGATAGTTTTCAATTTTTGATTTGTCACCCTCTTTGTGAATTGGGGTGACAAATGATGTTTTCCATATCGTGGGAAAAGAACCTAAACTAAGCGATGCGTTAAATAGTAAGGAAAGTGGGTAAGCCAGATAAACAGCACATTTTTTTAAGAATACAATAGGAATTCTATCAGGGCCAGCATTTTTATACATGTTTAAGTCGTTCAAAGAATTGAAAACTTCAGCAGCAGAAATTTTCAGTGAAGAAATATTTAAATTATTAAATTATTCCCTTTTACGATGTTTGGATGGCACCTTTGTGGTTTTGAAAAACTTTGTTGCAAAAAATCAGCGAATAGATTTGTAATTGTAGTTGTAGTACTGGCTTCAACATTGTTATATTCCATATTGGATGGGTATTGAGAAATGACTTTTTTTTTGTTTTTTACGTGTTTCCAAAAATATTTAGGATTATTCGTAATATTTGACTGAACCGTTTTTAAGTAGGTTTCATAGTCCAGTTCAGTTTGCACTTTTAGTTGAGCTCTTAATTTTTTGAAGATAATTAAATCACAGAAATTGCGAAATTTTTTGTATTTTTGTGGTACCTTAATTTATCGTGGTAAATATTTATCGATGATTTGGAGTACCAAAACGGAAAACGTTTATTTACATTCCCTGATGTCTTTGGAACATGTTCATCTAGAATAGAAAAAATAAATGTATACAAGTTATCAATTGCAAGGTCAATATTAATTATTTCATTTGTGTCATCCACAACACCAAGCATTGAAGACCAATTTGTGTGTTCAAACCTATTAAAAATATCTTGAAAATCAACTGATTTAAAATTGTAAGAAAATGAATCAGATTTAGATTTAGTTTTTATATTATTATTGCTATGCAATGAGCAGTAGAAGTTTAAATTAAGGTCAATGCTTAGTGTTGGATGATGTTTGTCCTCAGATACAAGAGAGTTATAAGATTTTGACACATTAACATTGAAATTACTTATCACTAAATCTAATATGCGGGACGAATCATTCTCGATGTAATTAAATTGTTGAAAACAGCAAAAGTTGAACATTTCCAAAAATAAATCATCACGAGTACACTGTGATGGACACGTTTCACCGTTGTTATCGAAAAGACGTGGTAGATTGTAGTCACCAATAACAATGACGTCGTCAGAATTGTTTAAATTTACCACATGTTCAATTTGTCGGAGGTGTGATTCAAAGTTCTGAAGTTTAGTTGAGGCAGCTTGAGAACGATTTGCATTATGATCTAAGTAAGACACACATAAATGAAATTTTGTGTTCTTGGTGTATAGTGTTAGCCGAATGTCTTCTGCATCAGTTTGCCATTCACTTTTAAAAGAAATTTTACTAAATGATGTTGTTTTCACAGCAATCAAAACTCCACCACCATTTATCATATTTAAATTTTTGTAATCACGATCTCTTCTGAAGGTAACAGATATAAATAATAACGCTCAAATTTAATTTGTATATGTTGAAAAAGATTGTTCTGAAAACCGGTTTTAAACAGTTTTTATATATTTAAAAACAAAAAAAATTTCAAAAGATGGAGTTCAGTTTTCAAAAAATAGAGACAGTTTTGCAAACCAAAAACTGTTTACTGTAATAATATACTATTTGAAAGAAAATAGTATATTATATGGGATTTTTTGCATTAAATTTCTAGACAATACTTTGTGTGAATTAATAGAATGGGGAACATTTCTATTCTAATTAACATCCTAAGTCACGATTCATTATCAAGAGACGCGGTAGCGTCTTGCGCGCCATGTTTTGAAAGACACTACTAGTACATATACTGTGCACCGAATAGGTTTTAAAGGTTAAAATTTTCATTTCGAATAATTTGCATTTTTTCTACAACTCTATTCAAAGTTATCAATAAAAGTATATCTTATTTAACTATATGTTTCTCATTAGTAAAAAAAAAGTCAGCATTCATGCTTTTTTCTGAAAGTTTATAAAATCAAAATTTTGCTTTCCCAAACTTTTAGTAAAATTAAAATGTTTTTACAAATTTTTATACCACGTTGGTAGCATTGATATGAATGTAGTAATTTAGTATCATTTTGGTGAATTTTCAAAAACCAACCAAATGTACAGAATTGAAAAACACAAAATTATGCGAATTGAAATTTATTATCCCTCAATATTGGTAATATTTAACAACAGTTAGAAAACTTAAACACGAACCCAGATTAGTTTGCAAACATATAGTTGTTTTCGATAAAAATATTTGTTATGTTTCTATCCAGAAAACCCATCAAATGTTTTATTAATATATTAAATGGAAGTTGGTAATTATAAAGATATTAGAAAAAATAATATATTTAGAATATGCTTTCAGTAAAAAGACCTATTATTGATGTGTTAAGAAAACGAAGTTGTGAAATCATATGTTTGGTCTATTATGTAAATTTGTTATCTGAGTAAACCGAACAAATGCTATATCCATAATAAATTTTAACTTTTATTTCATTTTATTTTTGAACGTTGGTAGTATTTTGAAGTGATGAGATTAAAAAATAATTTAGTAGGCTTTAAAATTTTGTGTTTTTATGCTTGATGAGATATAAAGAAAAGAATTTGAGAAATTTTTATTATTATTTTAAGGGTTCCGTACTTTAAAAAAAATAGAACAAAACCATTATGGTGAGGACTTGATTGTTTATTATCCATTATTCACAATGACTTTCTCACTGAAAATGAAAATATATGTATTTACGTATATTTATGTGGTAAGATAAGGCGAAAATGACAAATATGTGCCGATTTTGAGATTGAGGTCATATATAACCGTAAAAACTGAAATTTTTAAAAACTTTCAGTCAATCATAGACTATAAAGTTTATGGAAGACACCAATGGTACTTGGCTGAACATAATCAAGAATTTTAAAAAAAATTGTTTAATTGCGAAACACTTAATTTCACATCTTTTTTCGCACCATGTTGTTTTGTCTATTATTTATTTAGAGTAAATAACAATCGATTTAAGCTTTTATGCTATCCTCAAGAACTTTTATAAAATTGTTATGTTAATTTTTCAAAATTATTAGTCAAAGACTATAGTTTTTATGTGTGTGTTTCCGTTTTATGTAATAATTTTATTAATTTTCGAATGCATTGCTTTAGACTTATTTTCGAATATTTCTTTTACTTTTTCATGAGTTGTTCATGTCATGAGTTAAGACCTGTTTACATAAAAACGATACTTTTATTTTTTAAAACATTGCACCTAGGTCCTAGATTGATAAAAAATCGAGAGTAAAGTTCTCTGTAGAAAACATTTTATATGGATAATAATAATTTGATTCTTCCATATTATATTATAACTTTACAAAAAACAGTCAAATCGTCGCAAAAACAACCAAAAGGCTGTAAAAAAGCCGCGCCATGTTTTTCTTTAGCTTGAAACTATCATTTTAACTATAACAAATAAATTCTTGTATCTTATTCTTTACAAAAATTTCTCAAATCATAAAGCACTAGTTATAAAATTTCTTAATGGCATTTTGTTTTCTAAACATCTAGCTATATTATATAATTTAAGTAATACTCTAGAACTACATATCATAATTCTAAAATATATAATATATATGCACATTTATTAAAATTTATTTAAGCAGAGGAAATATAATTTATTTTTTTTTTCTATAAAAAACCGCTCACTTTCACTTACATATTTCTTGAACAAAAACCTTGGCGCGGCCTTTTCTCAATTAATTTAATAATGTCATTCCTAAGGTCTATTTTCAGACGACTGTGAAAAACCGATGAATTCAACAGTGGACTTCTAATTATATTAATTAAGTCAGTATCATATTTTCTACAATTTTCCTGAAGCATAGTAATCTATTTGAAATTCCCTTTATATTATTACGGTATGCTTAATTTTATATTTACATGATTTGCTGTAAGAATATCTAGCAAATGGCAACTATAACAATATAACGATGACTATGAAATAACATTATCAATAAATTTCTTTTTGTACTGAATTTTAACATTCATTGATATTCATTTAAGATTGCTATTTAATCAATGGTTATTTCAATATAATGTTTATTATGAGTCAACCATAGTCACCATGCGGTTGGTTTTATTGTCATAGTAAGAAAAGGTCGCACCAAGGTTTTTGTTCAAGAAATATGTAAGTGAAAGTGAGCGGTTTTTTATAGAACAAAAAATAAATTAAATTTCCTCTGCTTAAATAAATTTTAATAAATGTGCATATTTATGATATATTTTAGAATTATGATATGTAGTTCTAGAGTATTACTTAAATTATATAATATAGCTAGATGTTTAGGAAACAAAATGCCTTTAAGAAATTTTATAACTAGTGCTTTATGATTTGAGAAGTTTTTGTAAAGAATAAGATACAAGAATTTATTTGTTATAGTTAAAATGATAGTTTCAAGCTAAAGAAAAACATGGCGCGGCTTTTTTACAGCCTTTTGGTTGTTTTTGCGACGATTGTCATTATTGTCATTATTGATTGTTTCCAATCAATGTGAAATCAATGGCTGACACTTGGTCAATTTGTAGTTCTATATGTATTAACATTAGACTACATTAAGGAAATTTAAATTTATTTTGGATTTTTGAGATCAATTAAACTCAAGTAAGTAAAGAAGTAATTGGAATCTTTTCAATTCAAAGGTATGGTTTGAAGTATCTCAGAAAAAACTCCACTTCACATTTTACGTGTTTGTAAATGTGAATTGTAGTTTTTTCCTGAGATACTTCAAACCATACCTTTGAATTGAAAATATTCCAATTACTTCTTTACTTACTTGAGTTTAATTGATCTCAAAAATCCAAAATAGTATATTATTTTATTAGGAGCTAAAGTGCTACTTTTTGTGTTGAGTCTATAGTTTTAGACAATTTTAGACGAAACACAAAAAGTCAATTCAGCTCCGAATTGAATATACTATTTTTTCGGCAAACGTTTAAATATTTTTTACTTCCAAAAAAGGAAAAAAATATTTAAATTTGTATATAAATTTTTTTATCAAAGCAGCCTTTCAATTCAAAATTTCATCATCCAATCAAAATAGTTGTGATTTTGTGTTGTCATAGAAGTACAAGTTGTATGAAAAAATAACAATTATCATAAGATTATGGAAAAAAATGGCGACACTTTTTCAGCTGTCGTAAAAAATGAAAGTTTAACCTCCCAAGAGGCTGTAAATTTCAAAGTTTACAGCCGTTTGCCGAAAAAATATAATAATAAAAGACATAACTTTTGTAAGAACATATCGTTTATTTCTTTATTTTCTTTGCAACTATAATGTTGTGTCAATGCAAAATTTTTTTTTAAATATTTTTCATCAGTGTAGTAAAAACAATCACCACTAAGAATATAAAAAAATATAAAAATATCGCATAGGATTTAGCTACCTAGTAAATATTAAACAGAAATTGAAATTTTTTATGTTCTATTTAATGGTACCAATTACTTAAATCATAAGATGTAATATATTATCTGCATTTCATTTTTATCAGTCAAATCCCATGTAATATTATTATAATTTTTTATATTCTAAGTTGACTTCATTTTTCTACACTAAATCTAGCAAGCAAAAGACAAATATTTCTTCAAAGCCGTCCAATACATCACTCTTCCAAACCAAACAAAAACAACAAATTGTGTCATAAGCAATGTTTAACTAAATCAATTATGTAGTTTAGCCCTTTTGTGAATTGAAACGTCAATAGAATGTATAAAACAAAATATGAAAAATGGGATAATATTTTTTAAACCGAAAAATATGTCGACATTTATCGATAAAAATATTTCAATTTCCCATCTGCATTTTTTATTAATTTAATCTGGTTCATGGTAATGGTAAATTTAAGAGATAATATATTTATTTGACAGAAATTTGATTGATAGAGTTTATAAATAAATTGTTAAGGAGCAAAGTTTGAGGTATGTTTATTCCATTTTATTAAAAATAAAGAATTTATTAAAAGTATTGCAGGTTATGGTCAAAGCAATTTTGTCATGTAATAACATAGTTTCCAAAGAAATAACACTAATATGACAACACTAATAAGATACAACACTACTAGGCAATCGAAAACCACATTTAATCTTAATTTATCTACATAGACATGGCTTAATATATAATTTACATAAAATTAAATGTTAAAAATAAATATATTTTGAATTGAAAGTATCTGCAGAGTCCACCTCTGTTTAATAATATTTTTTATTTAAATATACGAATTGTTATAATTAAACAGGTTTAGAAAATAATATGTATATACTGTATATAAATGATCTATGTTTAAAATCACATATATTTTATAATCAATACTTTAATAATCTATGTATTAAATCCTATATATTTTGTAAACAAAAATTGAAATAAATATAATTGAAATTTAACCATTCGAGTTACAACTGTTTGAGTTAGAACTGTTTCGTATCATCTAGAACCCCATAATGAACACCCATAAAGGTTAATAAAATTTTCAATCACCTTTTAAAACGTTTATTGTTATTCATTATAGCTGTGAACCAAAATATTAGGACGCCATGGCTAATGTTAAGCATCGACATCCAACTCAATAGTTAATTACCTGTACGCCTATTTCGGCATTTCCCTGGGAATTAGAAATTGAGAAAAAAGTGCAATAAATGAAAAAAAGAAATATTTTCTAATACGAATTTGTCATTTCCCGCGACACAGAATAATAGTTGTGAAAAAATTGCTATAATTTATTTCTCAATTCCTATTTCACGATGTACCGGAATAGGGCTACAGATGATTTTTTCACATAAAAATAAATGTTCACACAGTGGACAAAAATTTTAGAGCAACGAATGATTTATATCAAAAATATATAATATATGGGTGTTCATTATACCACTACAGGTTATAAACCGTAAAACCTATACACTCGCTTATTAACAACTGTTCATCTGCAATGTAAAATATATTCTTAAAGACTGTGGAGCTTTGATTTGCAAAGAACTTTATATCCTTGGTAGGGACTTTATTGATGGGAATAACCAGGCCTGCCGTTACAGCTAGACAACAAAGTCAGTTGCTTAGTAAAATATTGTTTATCATTGTACATTTGTATGAAGATGTTGTAAACATCTCGCGTTATGCCATAGCAACTGTTGTGTCCCATCCTTATACAGTAAAAATAAACAAGTACAGAGCTGTTGCCTTTTGACGTGAATTTTTCAACAAAGCGTCTCATTTCTGGATTGTCTTATGCTGCTATTACACACAAATTAAATTCAGCTCTCATAATCAATTTTGCAGTTACCATAATCTGAAAAATTGATGAAAAATATTTTGTATGAGGAAAAGAGGGATAACATGCGCGAGATAGATATAAAAACTGCAAAAAAAGTTAGCTGATAGCAACTGACTTTTTTGAAAAATTATTTGGTTTACCAATTACTGCTAGAAAATTGTCAGATGATTTCATGTGCAAATTCAACCATTTTAAAACCGATTATCACATTAATTGATTTTCTTATTAAAACCATTATAAAAATTATATTATATTAGGTATAAAATAATTAAATACATATTTTCAAGATTTCAATGTAAAAATTTTACGTTTTCTTTACGTATTTTCGATTCACATTTTTTTTTCAAATCTTAGCTTTCTTATTGTACAAGCAAACCTTTCTTATTGTACAAGCTACAACAATTGCTCTATTATGTGTTGTCGCCATTTTGTCGTTTCATTTACTTTTACAGTATATAATTTATTTATAATTTATATACCACTAATTTAGATATAATCGATTATATAATATAATATTAATACTAAATAACTAATGATTTTTTTAGAAATTGTTGTTTAAAAATTATTATTGCTTCGTAAAATTATTTGTATTTTCTTGCAGTTTTTGATCTTTTCGCCATCAACAGTCAAAAATAATAAATACTATCATCTGAAAAGTTGATGATAGCAACTGAATTTAATTTGTGTGGAATAGCACCATTACCTTCATGGGATTTCTCACACAGCTTTAAATTTTAATCCTCAAAATTTTAAAGCTAGCGTTTTTTTTATTTAGCGAATGTTCTTTTTTTTCTCGTGAACACAACAAATTAAATTAGGATATTCAAAGACGTTTATAATATAATTATATGCTTAACTTCGAATGAAAAAAAACAATTTATCAATGAAATAGTATCAGAGAAATTCTACATCCAGTAAATGCACAATAAAATTGTTGTTTTTGTTTAATTTTTACACACTTTTGGTATTAGAAGGAGGTTTACAGTTAATATTTTAATGAAGGTTTACAGTTAACCTCAAACTTTTCATAGCTTTTACATATTATTACTAGCAGAAAATATTATACAATTATAGGGCCTCGCCAAACAATGTCAATTATAAGTTATAACTACGGTGACCACCCGTCCTGTATTTTACAGGACTGTCCTGTTTTTTGCCATGCTGTCCCTTGAGATTTTTCTGCAAATACATGACAGCACAATATCCCTTTTTTCTTAATTTGATATGCAAATGTCCTCCTTTTTGCATAAACTTTACAGGAATATGCATTTAAAATAATAATTTCTCTAGATTTCCCAAAAATTTGTCTAAATTTGTTTAAAGTATTACAATATCAAGCCAAATGTCCAAATCACAGCCCCACTTTTTGGCATTTTTCAATGTTTTAGGTCCTAATGATTCTCAAACAGCAAAAGCAAATGTTTATCTGTCTGCCGACCTGCCATTACAACCGATAAACACTAGAAAGCTACTTTAGCGAGCAAAAAAATTGGGTACTTCTTTGAATAAAATAAAATAAAATTTAGTATTTAATCTTAGTATTCTAGTGAAGAAGACGGGTGTTATTAGTCCCTGGGTTCACGCCGATTTCATTTGAAGATTACAAATTTTATACTTCGTGAGGCGCTAGTTCTTGATGTGTTCGAAAACTTTTGTTCTGCCATTTTCCTCAAATCGGCAGATTTTTCGGCAAGTTTCGAAAAATGTCGATTTCCCGCGATGTTGTAAATTTGCTACAACATTTTAGGTAGATTTCATATAAAAATCTACCTATTGCAATGGGCTTCATCTCGGAATTTCGGAAAAATTTTTGGTGCCAAACGACTATATATGATAAGCAGAGACGAAAAAACAAAAAAAAAAAATGTTATATATATATATATATATATATATATATATATATATATATATATATATATATATATATATATATATATTTATATATATATATATATATATATATATATATATATATATATATATATATATATATATATATATATATATATATATATATATATATATAAATATATATATATATATATATATATATATATATATATATATATATATATATATATATATATATATATATATATATATATATATATATATATATATATATATATATATATATATATATATATATATATATATATATATATATATATATATATATATATATAAACGATATGAGATATAACGACAACGACCGGCACTCTCACGGTCGCATTTGTTGAGGTAGATCAAAAACATTTTCTGTACTTGTGTGTTCTATTAATATCTTGGACAAGTTCGTGAATCAGCAAAATCCAACACCTGGTTAAGAAACTAGAGGCTTTTTTCTGAAAAAAATTGATTTTTTAAAACCGTTATAACGGTCGTTTGGATACTAACATTTCAAAAAATTTAACAAATTTAAAATCTTTGGAATCTTTTTAATCAATTTGTTTTAAAAATAGACCTCTGCAGTTAGAGGTTTCTGAGTGCGCGGCTCCAACAAAAAAATTTGCAAAAAAAATTTTTTTTTGAAACAACTGGCACTCTCACGGTCGCATTTATAAGGCCAGATCAAAAAACGTTTTCTAAATATGTGCGTTTTATTAATATCTTGGACAACTACGTAAATCAGCCCAATCCAACACATGGTTAAGAAACTAGAAGCTTTATACTAGAAAAAAACTCTGTTTTTTAGATCCGTTATAACGGCCGTTTGGATTCTAAGATTTTTAAAAACTTCATAAATTTAGAATCTTTGAAACCTTTTTAATCAGTTTCTTTCAAAAAAAGGACCTCTGCAGTCAGAGGTTTCTGAGTGAGCGGCTCCAACAAAAAAGCTTGTAAAATACAAAATGCGTTTGAATCAACCGGCGCTCTCACGGTTGCATTTGTGGAGCCAGATCAAAAAACCTTTCATAAAAATGTGTGTTTTATTAATATCTTGGACAAGTTCGTAAATCAGAAAAGTCTGACACATGGTTAAGGAACTATAGGCTTTATACTAGAAAAAAAGTGGTTTTTTTAATCCGTGATAACGGCCGTTTGGATACTAACATTTTTAAAATCTTCATAAATTTAGAATCTGTGAAAACATTTTAATCCGTTTTTTATAAATTTAAACCTCTGCTGTTAGAGGTTTTTGACTTGTTGGCTTCAACAAAAAAGTTTGCAACAATCCCCAACTACAATTTCCAAAAACCTCATAACAGTCAATGTCAACCTTATAACAGTCAAAAAAATGAAAGATTTGAATAGAAGAAATTAATTTTTTTTTCTTAGAAATAAACTATTTTGATATTTTGCAGCAATTGCACGAGATATGATATAGAGTAGGTTTGTGTCATAAATTGTCACACACATGTTCTGTGGTAGATTTGATATTTGTTTGTTGCAAAATTGGATAGATATAATTTTGTTTGTAGGTAGCTAATTTTCTTTTTAAAATTTGTTCGATATCTGTTTGAAATTAGTTTGTTTTGTTTAAACTAATCTGATACATCAGATTCTACTGGCACACAAAACTATCTGATCTCGAAATCTACCTATTTCTAGCGGATATACGTGCCGCTTGGACTTTTTTTTTAACTGCTTTAGATCACGAGGGTAATGTGTCTGCCATTGTCGAGTCCGACAACTGACATTTTGGTATATTTTGGCTGTAGGACTAGCAGCAAGACAAAGCATACAAATTTTTGTTGGACAAGGTTATGTAGTGATCTTCAGATCCACTACAATGTCTCAAGCCTTCTCATTCATACAACCAAAATTCCAATCAAAGAACCTTAATCTCATTCATACATTATAACCAAAAATTCAATTTAATAGCCTTAATATTATTTCAAGCAATATTCATATTTTCCGTTAGACAAAACAAATTCCATTTGAAACAAAATAGTTTCAATAATTTCACTTCTCAAAACAATCTTTGAAAATTTTGTCTTCAAGCAAAAGCATAAGACAAAATTTTCATCAACAATAAAATCCAGAAAAATATTATTAGCAACATTGTATTAACAATGATCTAATTCATATTACTGTAGGATGCAACCCAATCTCTTAATAATAGCTTTCCCACAGAAAAAGATTCGTTCTCATAATTTTGCAAACGCAAAATATTTCCAAGCAATATCATAGCATGATGCATATGAATAAATATATTTCCAATATACAACGGAAATAAATAAATAATAAAAAATAACTTCTTATATTCCCTATGAAGAAAATCAAAGAAAAGAAATTCAAATCAAATTCAATGAATGCAATTTTTTGTTATGCGTTTAGTTTTTTGCAACAAAGATTATGCATAAATAGATGGAAAATCCCAAAGAGTCAGTTAGTCGGATCGCGATTTTAGTAGAAGAGTAAATCCTCGACATGGATTTACGAAAAACGGAAAACGAGTGAATTAAAAAGTGTAGTTTTACGAAAATTTCTAAAAATTTCAATTCAAAATAGAAAATAAGAGATTCAATTAAATTAAATGAAAAATAATAAATGTACAAATTTACAAAAATTAATGTTTTTTGTTAAAAAAACTCACCAATCTGAGAATGAGGATAAACTCACAAAACTGAGAACGGGAGGAAGAACTCACAAGTAAGTGCATTTAAAAATATATAAGAAATCCCCATAAGGGAGGTACCTACAGTTACCCTCATGAAATTTACAAGAGCCCGGGCAATCGGCATTTTTCGGAGCTTGCCGAACGAAAAAGCGGCCGAATCAAGAAAAATAGCAGAACAAAAGTTTTCAGACTCGTCGAGGACAGGCGCCTCACGAAGTATAAAATATGTGGTATTCACCACATGAAATCGGCGTAGGTCCAGGTACTATATTAGATTCAATAAATTTTTATAATATTGTAATAAACTTCGTCCAGAATGGGTTAATTTAATTTAATCATAAATAACCAATACGTTCCGCTTAAATGTTTTCTACATTCAAAGATGAATTAAAAGTTAACTCCCTTTAACAAATACATTTTGCATAAATTAAATTTGATTTCGCTAATACAAATGCAAGTATGAATGAAATTAGGTGTGGCCTATTCAAGATGTACGGACTACGTAATATTGATTTCTAGTGGATTATAGAAGTTTCGATTTATTTATTTTTCGATATAAATGCGAACAGAATATGATGCGAACACAATATCAGATCACAAATGCGAACAGAATATCAGATAGTCAGTTTTACTTTTGCAATTAAAAGTGTTGATAAATATTCGCAAGTATAAGGAATAATCGGTGGTACTTGAGCCTGGGTACTAATAGTGAAAGAATTTGAACTTAATGGAATAGTAAATACAGATTTTACGATTCCAAATATTATTGATTCAAATTGTGGAAAAGCGGTGAAGTTTATCGTACATAAATTGGAGACCCTGGAATTTATTGTAATTAAAATCGGATGTTGCTGTAACTGGTTGATAAATAAAGTTTGAGATTTTGTTAACTAAAGATCTGTCTTTTTACTGTCGTGTTTGCTCAATAATCGAAAAGAACCAACGAAGAGTCGTTACAGTGGTGTCAGAAGTGGGATTATTGAAACAATGGTCAAGACAGTAAATATTAGTGATCCCAGCCAGACCCAGCTGAAGGATGAGTTGAAGAAAAGGAATGCTCCAATCCATGGAACGAAGGCAGAACTTTCATTCCGGCTGCGTAGAGTTTTAGAAGAAGCAAGCCAAAACACTGAGGTCATACAAATAGAGCCGGAGGAAGCTCCGGTTCAGAATGCCCCAGCAATTGATCCGATGATGGTGTTGATGAAAAAAATGATGGCACAGCAACAACAACAACTTGCTGATATGATGGCCCGACAAGAAAAACAGGCAGCAGAACAAAATGTAGAGCAACGACAACAATTTGCTGATATGATGGCGAAGCAAGAAAGTCTTCGTGAAGTAATCGAGTCACGTTTATCCAGTGCAGAGGTGAAAATCAACAACATGGAAAGGGAGCTGCGGAAAGTTACCGAAGAACATGAGGAGAAATTACGCAATCTTTCGAGTGTATTCCGCCAAGAAATAGCGCAAGTGAAGTCAGGTAACATGATCAATCCATCAACTAGTTCAGCTACAGCTAGAGTGAAAATACCCGTATTTGATGGATCTACTTCGTATCAGATATGTAAGATGCAATTTGAGATAGCAACAACTGGGGTTGATCACCAGCAAAAAGCAAACGCGCTTATATTGGCATTGAAGGGACCTGTTGCTGAAATTTTGCAGACACTATCAGCGACAGAGCGTGATTACTGCAAGCTAATGGAGGACTAAGAAGTAAGATATGGGGAAAGTCATATGCAAGCTCTCCATCGCATGCAGCTCAAAACACGAAAACAAGGAGTCAGCGAAACTTTGCAAGAATTAGAGGCTGACATTGTGAGACTGGTAAATCTGTCATATCCAAACTATAACGCTGAACATCGAGACGAACTGGCAGCAGATACATTTATCAATGCTCTTGGAGATGAACAAATGAGAGATCAACTGTATCTAAGCGGGAAGAAACTACCTGCGGAAGTCTTAGCATTGGCCCTAAAAGCAGCGCTTGATGAAGTGATCATGCGTGTCAAAAGTTTGGAAGACAAGCCTGAACGAAATCAACGAAGAAGATCTAGCAGAGTAAGATGCTGGAATTGTGGGCAGTTAGGGCACATCAGGCGGGAATGCAAAACACGAGTAGCAGCAAAAGAAGGAGTAGTTCCAGTCCAGTCGAAGAACCTTTCAAACAAGCAAGTTGATGTCAAAAAGGAAGGAAATTTCGGCGTTGACCACCGGAAGAGAAGGATGCATCGTAACGCTGATCCTTCAAGAAAACCCTGTTTTGAGGAGCGCAAGTCATGTACCAGGACTGAGAGAAATGAAGCAATGAAAGTGAAACAAATTAAGTTCCAAACTCCTGACGATTGGTGTACCGAGGCATTTAAGAGAGAGCAGCTAAAGGATCCAGCTATGGCACCAATATTGAAATGGAAAACCGAGGGAAGGCGACCGGAGTGGAAAAAGGTAGCATCTTTAAGTACGGAGGTGAAATGCTACTGGGCGCAATGGGACTCACTATTTATGGACAACGGGATACTAAAAAGAAAATGGGAGTCCGCTGATGGAAAGAAAGTGTTGGAGCAACTGGTGTTGCCATCAAGTCGAGTAGAAGAGGTACTGGGAAAACTGCATGGAAGTATTTCTGGAGGACACCCGGGAGTCAATAAAACCCTGGCTAAAGTAAGGGAGAGGTTTTATTGGGTAAGGTATCGAACCGACGTAGAGCAATGGTGTCGGCGATGTGATACTTGTGCGGCGAGCAAAGGACCAAAGACTAGAACTCGAGGAGAGATGCAGCAGTACAATGTGGGCGCTCCAATGGAGAGAATTGCTATAGACATGGCGGGGCCATTTCCAGAAACGACAAAAGGTAACAAATACATCATGGTAGTCATTGATTACTTTACAAAATGGCCGGAAGCTTATGCAATACCGAACCATTAAGCAGTTACGGTCGCGGAAACATTAGTCAATGAATGGGTTTGCAGATATGGAACACCACTCGAGTTGCATACGGACCAGGGAAGGAATTTTGAATCGCAACTGATGGAAGAGCTGTGCAGAACACTCGACATTAGAAAAACACGAACTACACCTATGAACCCACAATCGGATGGCATGGTAGAACGATTCAACCGAACCATGGAAGAACATTTGTCGAAGGTAGTGGAAGCCAACTAAAGAAATTGGGACAAGGATCTTCCGTTATTCTTGATGGCCTATCGTAGCGCAGTGCACGATACGACAAGTGAAACGCCAGCGAATATCATGTTCGGAAGAGAACCACATCTTCCTAGTGACATCGAGTTCAGATAGTCAGTTTTACTTTTGCAATTAAAAGTGTTGATAAATATTCGCAAGTATAAGGAATAATCGGTGGTACTTGAGCCTGGGTACTAATAGTGAAAGAATTTGAACTTAGTGGAATAGTAAATACAGATTTTACGATTCCAAATATTATTGATTCAAATTGTGGAAAAGCGGTGAAGTTTATCGTACATAAATTGGAGACCCTGGAATTTATTGTAATTAAAATCGGAAGTTGCTGTAACTGGTTGATAAATAAAGTTTGAGATTTTGTTAACTAAAGATCTGTCTTTTTACTGTCGTGTTTGTTCAATAATCGAAAAGAACCAACGAAGAGTCGTTACAATATTAATAATAATAAATAGCTTATATAAATATTTTTTTAACACACTTGTATTTGAGGTAAGTAGCAGAGGGCCGTTATTTTTTAGCATAAAGTTTTAGTTAATTTATGTCCTGTATTTTCCTTTCCAAAAAATTGTCACCGTAGTTATAACCCATGACTACTAAATATATAATCATGAATTCATTGTTCTTTAATCTTTAAACTTAAAACTTTGACAGTTAGCAAACGTCAACAAACGTTAGCAAATGTCAACACGTTGAATATTATTCCTATCCCTATTCAAAATAAACCAAAAGAAATAAAATGATTAATACAATTGCGGTAACAATTTGTTCGTTTGTTTAGTCAATGTACTTACTATAGCTATGTATAAATATTAAAATGTTAGCTTTCCAAAAACAGGTAATATTAATATAGTGTTGTACTCAAAATAGTTTGAGTAGAAGACTTTGCTTTTAAATTATTCATAAAAAATAAAGTACAAAAAATTGTTAGTTAACATATTTTATATTTATTTTATTTTTATTCCTATGTTAAACATGAAAAAAAAATTAATTCAAAAAAAAATATTTAAATAACATATTTACAAAAGAATCGTTCTACCATTTGTTCTAAACTGTTTTCTTTCTCTTATTGTTATTCTGCATCAATGCTTGGGAAATGCGAAAAATGTTACGATAAAAGGCAAGACGGTTATAGGTTTTTAAAAGAGTGCTACTTAAAATCTTTTATATTTTGTTTATTGAAGAGCTTTTTGTGAAATTAGTTTATGTAATTACGATTAAAATAAATAAAAGTCCAAGCGGATCAGACAGTTTTGTGTAGAAGTAGAATCGGATTCAATCTAACAGAATAGTTAAATAAAAACATGAACAAAAAACAGAATTATCAAACGAGCTTTAAAAAAATTATATAGAACCAGAATTATCAGTTATAATTTCCCAAGGGCGGTGATAATTCGAAATAATTTTTTGCCAAAAAATTCGAAAGCAAAAGCACGAGGCCGTAGGCCGAGCGCTATTATCAATACCACTTGTTTGAGGAATTTTTCAAAATATTATGAGAATTTATCAACGAACGAGGGGAATTCGTTTAGAAAATTTTTTGCCGTTTTTTCATTTCTTTATATATTTTTTATGAATTATACGTTGGCCTACTGTGATATCAGTTAATTGTTTCAAAATTAGATTAAAAATTTTTTACCCTAGTTTTATTTTAATTTAAACCAATGAAATTCTCTAAAATAAAATGGCATCATTCAATTTCACCAATAAAATTTAAATTTAAATACTGGCCTATTAAAAATTATCAATCTAATTTTGAAATTATCAACTGATATCACAAAAGGCCAACGTATAATTCATAAAAAATGTATAAATAAATGAAAAATGGCAAAATATTTTCTAAAGGAATTCCCCTCGTTCGTAAATTCTCAGAATTTTTTGAAAAATTCCTCAAGCAAGGGGTATTGATAAAAGCCCTTGGCCTACGGCCTCGTGTTTTTATCAATATACTTGCTTTCGAAATGTTTGGCAAAAAATTATTTCGAATTATCACCGCCCTTGGGAAATTACAACTGAAAAATTAAAATTACAACTTTTTTCCCTTAGTTTTATTTTAATTTAATCCAATGAAATTCTTTAAAATGTAATGATATCATTCAATTTCACCAATAACATTATAGACTAAGAGCCCGTGACGGCCAGACCTTCGTTATTTTATAAAAGCTGAAAGTTCCTCTGCGTATACCCCTACTGAGGTTGGAACGATTAGCGACATATGAAGTTTAGATCATGGTGGCTTTCGCAGGGAGCAGGTAATATAGGGACCTTCAAAGTTTCGTGAAAGTATAAAAGGTAATTTTTTTATATATTCTTCGGGGTAGCATTAGAAGTCACGTCACCCATTGCCAGACACTTACTATCGTGGTAACCCCCTGCCAGACACTATTAAACATTATAAATATGTTAAAGTTTAAGGGTGTCTGGCAGGGGGTTACAACGAAAGTAAGTGTCTGGCAATGGGTGACGTGACTTCTAATACTATCCCGAAGAATATATACAAAAATTACTTTTTATACTTTCACGAAACTTTGGAGGCTCCTCTGTTACCTGCTCCCTGCCAAAGCCACCATGATCCAAACTTCATATGTCGCTAATCGTTCATATGTGAGTAGGGGGTACGCGCAGAAAAACTTTCAGCTTTTATAAAATAACGAAGGTCTGGCCATCGCGGGCTCTCGGTCTATTAGAATTATACTCGATCGCAGGAGGGATCGATTTTGATCGATTATGATCAATGTTGATCTACGGGTCTGAATACCCTGCGTACTCCAGTCCCTGCCATTGACATATGAGTTAGCGTGAGATATCACATACCACTGGCAATGGCAGGAGATGTCATTAGCCAAGATGATATCTTAGGGTGCTGGCGGACGAACTTTAATTAGTCAACGGCAGCACTTCCAGTCTTAGCTGGGCAGCGTTCCGTAGCGGTACCGCTCATTAGCTCTTCCGAGGAATCGAACCAACACGTAGTTATGTGTGGGCTTTGTGCCTCGATTAAGGTGGTGGGCGGTGCGTCTGGGGTGCGCTGCATCAGCTGGATTATTGGCATTTAGTTTTGTTTTGTTTTCTGCAAATTTCTCACAATTTGATTTTCACTTATTATTTTGTTATTATTTCTTCATCTTATCATGAAATATTGGCATATGTCATATTTTGTAGTATGATAGGATTTTTTACTTAGTTATGCATTTTAAAATAAAACACAAAAAAATAAAATAAACATTTTGATATATATATGGCAGTACAACCGAAAAAAAATAAGTCTGCAAGTGGTAAAGCAAATTTGCGCAATCCACCCGCCCATAAAGCGGCATGTCCACGGAATTTGCAGGGACAACACATATATGAATCAATAAAAAAATTTAAAATACATGTTCAAAACATCTGCGGATTGAAAGCTAACCATGACCACGTGCAACATCATCTTGAGCACGACAAACCGAACATTCTATTCCTTACAGAAACACAAGTTTCTGAAAATTTTCTCTTTAAAGAATCGCTTAATTCCAAATATAGGCTCGAATCAGCTTTTAAACTCCATCAGGGCGTATGCGCATTCATTCATGAGAGTGTTGCGTACACGCGCTTTCCAAATTTTGAACTACACGGTGACGGCTTCAATACAATGGTTTTAAAGATTTGTCTTCCAGAAATGACTTTTTTTACAATAGCTTTATACCGGTCCCCCAACAAACGTAACCCAAGCTTTTTTAATATACTGACAAAAATTGTGGACGAGATTAGAGCAAAGTCCCCTAATTGTGAAGTTATCGTTACCGGTGACTTCAACGTCCACAACAAATCATGGTTGGAATTCTCCAAATCGACCGACGATGTTGACAATAGTGGAAAACTGGCAGAAATTTTTGCCGCGTCTCAGGGCCTATTCCAAATTGTTAAAAGCCCGACTTTCACTCCCCGTAATGGCGGTGATAATAGTTTTCTACTAGATCTCTATCTTACCACAATGCCAGATATTACGAGTGTCGATGTTGCGAAAGGTAGTATTGGAAATTCTGATCATTATTTAATCTCATCAATTATCAAAACTGATTTACTTAAGACTACAGCTCCCAAACCCCGTAAAATATTTCACTACTCAAAAATGGATAAGAGTGGTCTTCAAAATTTTTTCCATGGTTTCCCTGTCGACCGTCATTGTTTTTACACTGACAATGTAAATGTTTCTGCTCAAAACTTTACAGAAACCATCCAATTTGCTATCAATAAATTTGTCCCTTTCTCCATAGTAAAACCCAAACAAAAATACTTGTATTCGAAAGCTGCCAAAACGGCACTTAGAAACAAACGTAGATCATTTAATATTTGGATTCATAACAAAACTCTCACTAATCGATCCCACTATCTAAAGGCCAACAAAATATCTAACCAGATTATCTCAAACGAAAAGTCCGAAATTGACAGAGCGAAAGCCTCAAAACTTACGTCTATGTCTGTTTCTGACAAGAGTTTCTACAGTGCCATTAATTCTTTAAATTCTGGTACAAAATTTTCTATTCCCCCTATTATTGATGGTGATTTAATCGTCAATGATCCCGCAAGAAAAGCTAACTTGTTCGCTGAACGCTTTGTTCTGAACTCCACTGTTTTGGAAACTCCTAAAGAAATACCCCAAATCCAGTCTTCAGGAGTTAATATAAATGAACTTCACTTCAAACCCAAAATATAAGCTTAACTTTTAAAGGGGTTAAACATCAACAAAGCATCAGGAATGGACAATATTCCACCCATTATTTTAAAAACCTTTTCCAAAGAACTTGCACCTACTTTAACTAAAATATTCTACCAATCCTACAAATCTGGTATATTTCCCTCGTGCTGGAAGTTGGCAAATGTCCAGCCCGTCCCCAAAAAGGGACCAAAATCCGATATCTCAAATTATAGGCCAATAGTTTTACTATCGGTCCTATCCAAAGTCTATGAGCATTATATTAATACACATATTTCAAAATTTCAAAATCTGGAAGAAAATCATTTAATATCCGACAGCCAATACGGTTTTCGAAACAAAAGATCAACTACCGATCTATTAAACTATGTAGCGCATTGTTGGAACAGCATACTTGATAAAGGTGGTGAAACATACGTTATCGCTTTAGACATCTCCAAGGCATTCGATCGAGTCTGGCATGCCAACTTAATCAACAAGCTCGTTGCGTACGGTTTTCATCCCAATGTTGTGAAGATGATTCAAAATTTTCTATCCGACCGATACATTTCGGTAACCGTAGACGGATATTTTTCTGAGTCTAAACTAATTAACGCTGGTGTACCCCAAGGCTCAGTATTGTCCCCAACCCCATTTTTGATTTATATCAACGAATTGTTGAAAATCACCAGCAACCCAATAAATAGTTTTGCAGATGATAGTACTCTGCACAAGCCGTTCGAGCCCCTTCCTTCAAAAGGTAAAATGCACGAACGAATTAATCCTGCCCGGAGAGACGCTGCCATAAACGTGAACAAAGACCTGAATAAAGTCGCCGACTGGGGTGACCAAAACCTTGTCAATTTCAACTCCACCAAAACACAGCTGTTGATTGTTTCCAGATTAAAGACCGAGTTCCCCAAAGATATTTTATTTCGTATGTGTGATGAACCAATAGGTGAATGTAAAAACATTCGTTTATTGGGTATCACAGTTTCAAATGACTTACTCTGGAACGATCATGTAATGGCGATGGCAAAAAGCGCGTCTAAAAAACTCGGCCTCCTAAATAAATGCAAAAAATGTTTCACTCCATACCAATTGCTTCATGTTTATAAGTCCTATATTTGTCCCTGTATGGAGTACTGCTGTCAAGTTTGGGGTGCTGCCTCTGTTTCCATCTTGGCCCTCTTGGACTCTGTTCAAAAGCGAGCTATACGAATTGTAAGTGATCGAACTTTGACATCAAAACTTGATTCCCTACAACATCGTCGCACTGTTGCTGACCTCGTTGTTTTTTACAAATTTCGTCATCAGCAGTGCTCAGATGAAATCAGCGGCATCATGCCTCAAACTTATTCTTACCTCTGTTCCACACGGCAATCGGCTGCCGCAACCAGTGAAACGGTAAAGATCCAGCGCTGTCATACTGGCAGATCGCAGAGAGACTTCTTTGTCCGAACTGCGTACAAATGGAATAGTTTGCCGGAACACTTAGTCTCAGGTGGCTTCAACCCACAGATGTTTAAAAAAAGCGTTAATCTACACCTCAGAACGCCAGTTGTTGTGGGACCCAGGTCTAGACCTAGGTCTTAAAAGGTATTTATGTGTTGTTGTGACACATATTCTAAACCCTATTGCACAACACATTTTATTAAAAAAAAAAAAAAAAAAAAATACTAATAACAAATAGTTATACGTCTGACCTACTGGGATATTAAAAATTATCTGCCTAATTTTGAAATAATTAACTGATATCCCAGTATCAGTAGAAATGAAAAATGGCAAAAAATTTTGAAAACAAGTGGTAATAATTCGAAATAATTTTTCAATTCCAAATAACATTTGAATTATACTAATAACAAATAGTTATACGTCTGGCCTACTGGGATATTAAAAATTATCAGCGTAATATTGAAATAATGAACTGATTTCACAATAGGCCAACGTATAATTCATAAAAAATATATAAAGAAATGAAAAATGGCAAAAAATTTTCTAAACGAATTCCGAAACGAAGCAAGTGGTATTGATAAAAGCACGAGGCCATAGGCCGACTTGCTTTCGAAATTTTTGGCAAAAAATTATTTCGAATTATCACCGCCCTTGGGAAATTACAACTGATACTAGCTCGAGGCCGTAGGCCGAGGACTATTATCAATATCTCTTGCTTGAGGAATTTTCCAAAAAATTATGAGAATTTAACAACGAATGAGGGGAATTCCTTTAGAAAATATTTTGCCATTTTTCATTTATTTATATATTTTTTATGAATTATACGTTGGCTTTTTGTGATATCAGTTGATTATTTCAAAATTAGACTTTAACTTTGTTAAGAAAATTTGTTGCCATTTTTCATTTCTTTATATATTTTTTATGAGTTATACGTTGGCCTACAGCGATATCATTGAATTATTTAAAAAATTATTTGATACTTTTTAATATCATTTAAAACATTGAATATTTGTTATTAGTATAATTCAAATGTTATTGGTGAAATTTCATTGGGTTAAATTAACATAAAACTTTAAGCAAAAAATTTTCAGTAGTAATTTCCCATGGGCAGTGATAATTAGAAATAATTTTTTGCCAAAAATTTCGAAAGCAAGCATATTGATAATAGCACGAGGCCGTAGGCCGAGGACTATCATCAATACCACTTGCTTGAGGAATTTTCCGAAAAATTATGAGAATTTATCAACGAACGAGGGGAATTCGTTTAGAAAATTTTCTGCCATTTTTCATTTCTTCATATATATTTTATGAACTATACGTTGGCCTACTGCGATATCATTGAACTATGTATTTCAAAAATTATTTGATCATTTTTAATGTCGCAGTAGACCAGACGTATACCTTTTTGTTATTAGTTTAATTCAAATGTTATTGGTCAAATTAAATGATGTCATTAATATTTTAGAGAATTTCATTGGGTTAAATCAAAACAAAACTAAGGCAAAAAAAATTCAAACAAATTAAATATATTAATCGAAATTCCCAGATGCAGATCTATGTAATTTTGCAACAGTTTTTGTGTATTTGGTTAAAATCAATTATAACACACCAAATCCACCAGCGAGCAAATTAACGTTCTTTGCAGATTTAAACACATTAAAATATTACCACATATAATTTATAATCAAAAATAATCCCACAAATAATAAAATATCTATCAATTTTTTATACATGAATGTTTTTGTGAAAATAATTTATCATGTAATTAATGTAATTAATAATTAATAATGTAATAATGTAATTAATATATACTTATTACATCGAAAAAAACTCCAAAATTAACTTAACCCTCTTATTTTTTAATTTTTATTTAATGTTCTGACGAAACGAAAAACAGAAAAGAACAAATGAATCATCATAACATTCTTATTGAAATTTTGTGCATTTTGTAGAAGGTTCCTTATAAAATTGGAACCTCTTTGGTTAGACGGTTGAAAATATCTGATGTTATAAATGAAAAGTGTATCTAAAAGATATTATGAGATGAAACAACATAAATTCAAAAATGATGCAAGCATGGCCGTTTGCGTTTGTATTCGTTTCTACAACCCCAGGGTCTCAACCTCTGGACTTGAACTTTTCTTTTAAATTCAGGAAAGATTTGTGTTGTATCTAGGTGTGCTAAAGTTTTCAAATGTGAGCTTGGTCATTTTCATCTAGATCAAGGACAACAAAGTTTAGTAAATTTTTAAAACAGGTGATTTTTCAGGAATCATAAACGCGAAGGTCGTCAAATCAAAAATTCAAAATTTTTCAAAATTCCAAAAATGTTCCAAAAATTCTTACAAAATCAAAAATTGAAACTTTTTCAAAATTGTAAAAATATATATATAAAATTCACAAATTCAAAGATTCTATTTCTTTTCAAAATTCTAAGAATATTGCAAAAATCATGACAAAATAATAAATTAAAACTTTTTCCAAAATTCTAAAAATTTTGCAAAACTTATTACAAAATCAAAAATACAATCTATTTTCATAATTTAAAAATTATTTCAAAAACTGTAACAAATTTAAAAATTTCCATGTTCAATTACACTTACGTAATATTCCAAAAATTAGAATGAAGTCAAATATTTAAACTTTTACTAAATTCTAATAATATTCTTTTTCTAAATTCTAATAAAAGTTTTTCAAAATTCTAAAAATATTACAAAAATTACAACAATATCAAAAATTGAAACTTTTTCAAAATTCCAAAAATTATAATAAAATCAAAAATTTAAAATTTTTCAAAATTCTAAAAATATTCCAAAAATTCTTACAAAATCAAAAATACAAACTGTTTCAAAATTCCAAAAATATTTCAAAAACTATAACAAGTTCAAAAATTTCTATGTCACATTTACGTTATACAAACAGCTAAACTTTTTTTCCAAAAACTTGCCAAAAAAAAATAAATGAAGTCATTTTTTTGACTTTACAATATTTTTTGACAAACTTATAATGCAATAATCAATACAAATAAAATTAATTTTATTTTTTTCCAAAAAATTGGGTAAAATAATAAATAAATTTCGTTTATACACTTGACAACATTTTTTGACAAACTTATAATGCCATAATTCTCTATAATAATAGTAAAATTTCATGTCATACAAAGAATTAATTTTATTTTTTTCCAAAAAGATGGGTAAAAAAATAAATAAAAATCTTTCTTTTAAAACACTTGACAACATTTTTTTGACAAACTTCTAATGCAATAATCTAGTTTCTGATCTCACATACCAATCCCTACCATCACGATTTCTCCAAATTCAATGTTTCTACTCGTAATCACTTAAAATGAACGTTTTTTAAGCCAAAAATATGAAAATTTGCTATTTTGGACGCACCTAATGATTTTTTGGTACACTTCAGGTACAGTTATCAAACACAGCGTCCTTTCAGACCTGTCCTTTGAGTATAGTTATTTTTAGAATTTTTCGAAATTCCTCCAGCGGTATTTCGTTGGTAATGACGGCCGGCCGGCAGACAGACATACATTTTTTTGTTTTTTTAGAACCAGTAGGTCCCGAAACGTCGAGAAATGCCAAAAAAGTGGTGGTAAAAATTTCACTTTTGGCTCATGAATGCAATACTTAGGCCTTTCAGACCGAAGTAATACCATATAAATTATTATTAAGAATTATGGCAATTATTATATATAATGGTTTTTTGTAAAAATCAAGTTTATGTTTTGGAAAATTTTTTAAGATATAAATAATTTTTGTTTTTGAAAATATTTAACCGCCATTTTATTGAATGATCATTTTATTGAAACTAATCTCAAAATGTATTTTATTTTATAATAATTTATATACAATCAATATAAAACTATACCATATATTGATTTTTTTTATTTATTTTACAATAAATTTGTGAAAAATAATGATTGTTTTTCCTTAAAGTTTATATAAAATTTGCACAAATAAAACAGCATGAGACGTCAAACTTTGATATTGCAAATATGGAATCTTAATCGCCATTTTATTTAAAATCACTATCAATATATATTTTGTTTTTTAATTTTGATACAAACTAAAATAAAATAGAACCAATTATTATAAATTTTATAACAATTACATATATAATTCATAATTAACATTTTATCCTTTATTAATATAATTTTTCATACAATAATTCAAATAAAAATTATGAAACGTTAAATTATGATGCTTAAGATGACCATGTTTGATGGTCTTAAGTAAGAGGTTACTTTTTGATATCTCACAGTTGTGACTACATACAGAATCGCATTTAAGAGGTTTTAGTCTTAGCTAAGAGAAAAGTTTTTGCTATGACTATTTTTACATCTGTGAGGGTATGTCAGAATCAGCCTGTTAATTTTGGCCTCATAACCCAATTTGACTTTTCATTCCTTAGCTGATCTCTCCGAATTATAACAATTTTGAGAATCAGCTGTGTTTCCCTATCTAAATATTGTAAATGGGTTATACTAAGAGCGTTAAGTCAGTGGTAATCTTTTTTTTAACCTTTCGAATGTGTTTATGTTTTATTTTTCTGAAACGTCGGCGTTTGCAATTTTTATTTTTGCTTCTAGTTTACTTTGGCCAGGTGTACATTTTTGTTCTTCAATATCAGATATGTTTTAAAGATCTAACTTTGGCTTTATTTCTCTTTCTATCGGTTGTTTGTTTTACGGCTAGTTAAATTTCTTGTATATTTTTGTCTATTTGTCACAAATTTAAGTTGTTTTTTCATTATTAATTTTCTGGGGCTACTGTTGTTTATTTTTTTATGTACTTAAAATTTTACGATTTACATTCTATTTAATATTTATAAGTAGTTTTTCTTCTTTGTTTTGCTTCACACTTACTCTACTTAACTCTACGTTTTTTTCAGTATCATTAATTGATTCATTTTTATTATTATTAATATTTATTTTCTTAAAACTATTTATATTTTTATATTCTTTAATTTAATTACTTGATTCCTTTAGTATTTATATTCATTTCTATAAAACTATTTATATTTTTGCTGCCCGCCGTAGTAATAATTTTCAATTGAACTTTCATGTTGTTATATTCTAGAGTTATTCTTTGAGTTTTTAAATCAATAATATTTAAATAAATTTTAATTAAATCATAGCCCAGAATTCCTTCTGTTTTCAATAAATGATCTTCATAAAAACACTTGTGAATTTTTCATATGCTAAACTTTAAAAAATCGTATATAAAAATCCATCTCACTTATTTTTTTTGAAATTTCATAGCTGCATGTGTTTCCTTTAAAATTTGTGAAAAACAAAAAAAACGATTTTTGGGTTTAAACTTTGAAGTAAACCAAGGTTTAACCTAAGGTTTCCACTGCCTAGCGGAAAAGTGAAAAATTATTAATTTTCAACATACACTTTTCAATAAATCAACTATTTTTCTCTTTGTTCGCAAAATATACGTAAATCACATGAAATTTGTGGCATCTATTAGCAAAACAATGACATTTTAACAAAACATCATGAAAAAGCCTCAAAAATTCACACGCGCATAACTCCGATTCAGAGTACTCAAAAAATAAATCAGAATTTGCTTTTTTTTCTTCCATCAATACCAACAATATATCAAAATTTCAGATTTTGTAAAAATATTCGAGTATTTTTCGATGTACGTTTTCAAAATAATAGCCCTACTGAGCAATTCCTCGTCATCGCAACAGCATTTGTTCTAGCATGTGAACTGACCCCTCTGATTTTGATAAAATTTCATATACAGATAGCCAATGAAAAAATAGAAATAGCATTTCTTTCAAAAAATTAAATTTCGCCCTAGGGATGACACAGGGTGGCGGTAAAGTTTTAGGGATTTGCGAAACATGAGTACCGTTGAATATCGATTACTAACGATTGACTAAATCGATTTAAGTCATTTATAGCTCATTGAAAAGGTAATTGATAGGACTTATAAAAAAAATTATATCAAATTTTTTAATAGTTTTTTAAAAGTGTGTTAAACTTAACGGAACATCGATGTTGCGGTGAGGTGGAATTGCTTACAGTATCTCTTCATATAAAACTTAGTTGATTTTTTGAAAACAAAATTTCATGAAAGTTTCAAAAAATATTTTTGGATTTCTGGCGCTGTGGCACAATATTAGAATAAAAAGAATTTTTCTACACTTCGGCGTGATTTGAGTGCCTACAAAATTGTATTTGAGTGACATTTTCATGCAACATCACTCAGTGAAGGACCTTGTGATGGAATTGGAGGATCAGTTAAAAGGATATCAGTGAAAGAATACGACCAAATTATTTCAAAACCTCTGGAGTTACATAACTGGGCAACAACTCTAGCCACTTTTTAAGATAAAATTCATTTTGTGTATGTAAAAGAGTCAGCTAACATTGAAAAACGAAATCAACTAACGGTTTGATACGCCAATTTAATAAAAATTCATGGAAAATGAGGATATATTTCATACATTTACACAAATAATGACCCCATCTTAGTAAGCCGTCACTCAAACTCTAATGAACTAGTTACTAACTAATCAAAATAGTTTTTAAAATACTAATTTCTGTTAAAATTAAAAATTTAAGGTAAAACATTTATGTACTCCCAAAAAATTGTTTGTCGGCAAACAGCTGTAGAATTTAGCTTTACTGCCGCTAGGGAAAGGTTGAAGTCTTACTTTTTTGACGTATAATCAAAGCGGTTGTAGAGTAACCCCATTTTTCTCAGCAGTAGTGAAGCGATTTCAAATGTTTACGGAGGCAGAAAAAGTCGCCATTTCTTTCTATATTTTTACAATATTTGTTATTTTTTCAAACAAATTGTATAACTATGACAAAAAAATAACAAATAGTTTGATTGGATTATAACATATTTTGAATTACTGTATAACTATGACAACAGAAAAATAACATGTATTTTGATTGGATGACAAAATTTTGAATTATTGTATAACTACGACAACAAAAATAATAACTATATTTTGATTGGATTATGAAATTTTGAATTGAAAAGCTGCTTTGATTAAAAATTATATTTATACAAATTTAAAAGTTTTTTTCTTTTTTGGAAGTAACTTTGACGATAAAAAATCATATTTTTAAAAATTTTGAGGTATTAATTTCATATTTATAAAAAATTTAAACGTTTGCCAAAAAATTAAAGGATTTAATTTGGAGATAAAGCCTCTTTTTGGGTTTCGTCTATAATTGTCAAACTATAGACTCAACACAAAAAGTAGCACTTTTGCTCCTAATTGAATAATATACCTTTGTTTTTTATCTCCACTTTTTTATGATGACAAATTTTAAATCTCGCGTGAACTGTTATGCAAATAGCAAAACCTGGAGCACGTGAGGTTATCATTAAAAGATCAAAATTACAAATCAACAAAATATCATAACCATGCGAACTTAATATTGCTTAATTTTATCAGAATTCTGTATTTTCATTGATTTATCCCGGCAAATTTGATGATGCCGTAATGCCGGGAATTTTTTTTATTAATACCGGAATTTCGTGATCATATAAATGTGTCGTGATCCCAGGATAAAAGATCCCGCGAATACTTACGTAGACTTGAGTTGTTTTTTAAAATTTTTAGAACTCTGCGGCATTTTATGCTATTTGAACGTATAATACAAGAAAGGAAGTAAAATCACACATAACTAATTGACAACAGTCTCAGATCAACCTAAAACTTTTTTTAATTCATCAAGAAAGGTATGCAGAAGTCTTTTAAACAACTTCCAGTTTCCGGAATTGGCCCGAAAGTGGCCAATTTTTTGATTTTTTCCAAAAATAAAAAATATTCAATATCTCGGGAGAAAATTAATGAATTTTCAGGAAAATAGGTAGAGGGGGTTTTTTGGGTCGCTGATTATGATTTGAATGCCGGACTTTTCCAGAACACCCTCAAAACTGCAAAAACTACCCATTTTTAGGGTATCTTTTGCTATTTTGTGGACGTAAAGCTAAGATTATAAATAAATGCAATTTTCAAGAATACTTAAGAAGAATTTAAATTAATTTATTTTAATGCCAAAATTGGGTCAAATGGGCTAATAAAAGGGGGCTAAATATACCCCCGAAATAATACAAAATTAAAAAAAAATGATATGCAAGTATTTTTCTTACTTTTTATTTTTTAATAAAGCGTTAAAAAATGTTTTCACTGTAATTTTATTTAGGGGCTGAAAACTACACCTAAAACGAAAAAATTATAAAAAAGGTAATTAAATTTTTTTTTTAAGATTTATGTTTTATAATCGATACACTAGAATTATTTTTAGTTGCATAAATGGTTTCCCTTCCCCACCACCCCCAGGCAGTGGAAAATACTCTGAAATTAATAAAAAATATGCAAAAAACGTCTTAAAATTGTCTAGAAAAATAAAAGCTGGTAATTTTTAAAAATGTTTTTGAATTATTTTAGTAAATTTTGGATAATTTGGTTTTAAATAATTACACAATTACGTTTTTTATGGAATTCTTATTTTCATTATTCAAAGTTTATACATCTGAGTTATTAAGTGGGTTGTGAATCAATTCCGAAAAAGAAATCATTGACTTAATTTCCTCGCCACTTTCGCTGAGAATTTCTTGTTCTGCAGCCAAATTCTGTAATTGTGAAGCGGTGAAATGATAAGTTTTTTAATGAAAAGAAACGAAGAAATTTTTATCACTGTACCGCTTCACAGTTACAGAATTTGGCTGCTGGAGGAGTAAAATTATTATTATTTCATTTGTTGCATTTTCTTCATTTGTTGCAACATCATTTTCTTCATTTATTGGCGAAGAGTTTGTACACCTACTTCTATGACAGTGAGTACAGGCAGAGGAACATTCTAAGCTTTTCTTTCTGCAACCGCAAGCATTACCATATTCTTAATGTTTTTGGGGTAGAGGAATCCATTTTTGATATTTATTTTTACCTAAAACTCACGCTAGATGACGCTGTCGTACAAATTGTGCTATTTCTTGTAGATTTTCATACAAAAAAAGGGTTTAATAAGTTTTTTTGAGGCTGAAAAATCAATTTTTGATGTTGGCTTCATTGTAATAGTAGATTACGTACCGAGGTGGAAAATATGTCATTTCTGTCGAGAGAAAATACAGTTAACCGAGGCGTGTAGCACCAAGGTTAACTTAATCTAGAGACAGAAATGACATTTCCACCGAGGTTTGTACTTTGTATACTATTTTATTCACAACAACTAAGTAATCTATGTAAAAGAAAAAAATTTCGCAATCGAAATTCGTACTCAGGTCAGGAAGTGTTACTTCCCAAACGGTTGGGAAGTAAAAGTTAGCAATCACAATCAAAATTCGTACTCAGTTCGGGAAGTGTTACTTCCCAACCGGTTGGGAAGTAAAAGTTAGCAATCAAGTACTTCCCAACTTTTAAAAAGTCGGAAAACGACAGATTACTTAGTTGTTGTGAATAAAATATATTTCTAATGATATTACAAAGTACATTTGATTATTTTCAGTACAGCATCATAAAGCGTTCTTTTTCTTCTTCTTATTTATATAATTTATATAAATATAATTCTTCTTGTATATATAATTTAAATAAATATTATATTATATAATTTATATATTTATTTATTTATTTATTTATTTATTTATTTATTTATTTATTTATTTATTTATTTATTTATTTATTTATTTATTTATTTATTTATTTATTTATTTATTTATTTATTTATTTATTTATTTATTTATTTATTTATTTAGTTATTTATTTATTTACTTATTTATTTATTTATATATTTATTTATTTATAAATTTCTTTATTTATTTATTTATTTATTTATTGATTAACTATTTAATTAATTAATTTATTTTTTTATTAATTAACATATTTATTTATTTATATATTTATTTATTAATTAATTAATTTATTTATTTATTAATTAATCAATTAATTAATTAATTAATTAATTTATTTATTTATTTATTTTAATAAATAAATAAATGAATAAATAAACAAATAAATATATAAATAAATAAATAAATAAATAAATTAATAAATAAATATATAAATAAATAAATTTATAAATAAATAAATAATTATTTATTTATTTATAAATATTTTTATTTTTATTTATATGTTTATTTATTTATTTATTTGTTTATTAATTAATTATTTAATTAATTTATTTATTTATTTATTTAAATAAATAAATAAAAAAATAAATATATAAATAAATAAACAAATAAATAAATAAATAAATTTAATAAATAAATATTTAATTATTTATATGTTTCTTTATTTCTTTATGTTTTTTATTAATTAATTAATTTATTTATTTATTTATTTAAATAAATAAATATATAAATAAGTTAATAAATGAATAAATAAATAAATAAATTAATAAATAAATAAATAAATAAATAAATAAATAAATAAATAAATAAATAAATAAATAAATAAATAAATAAATAAATAAATGAATAAATTAATGAATAAATTAATAAATAAATAAATAAATAAATAAATAAATAAATAAATAAATAAGTAAATAAATAAATATATAAATTAATAAAAATAAGAAGAAGAAAAAGAACGCTTTATGATGCTGTCACCGATTCACCATGTGTAAACAGCAGTAAATGTCATACGTTTAGTGGACGACTTATGTCATCTTTATTTATTTATTTATTTATTTAAATTACTTGTATTTCAAAATAAAATAAGCCGTTGAATCGATTTCATTATTATTTTTTTATTTGTAATTTTGTAAAGATTAATTAATAGAATAACATATATTTTTATAAAAATATAATTCTTTTAAATAAAAAAGTCGTTTTTGTAATAAAAAAATCGTTTTTTCCCATAAAAAACTCATTTTTTTCAATAAAAATAGTATTTTTGTAATAGTAACGTACTGAAAATAATCAAATGTACTTCGTAATATCATTAGAAATATATTTTACAATGTAGCCAACATCAAAAATTGAATTTTCAGCCTAATCACCAACTTCAAATGCGTGTAAAAAAAATCTCGCACTAAACTAAAAAGAACCTTTGAGGGTTTTGTTATGGATAATGTCAACTTTTATTTGCATTTGGTTTCATCCCATTTGGATTCGGAAAGTTCGATTTTGTATCAATGTGTAGTTAATGATAATTTTTTACGTCCTAGATAATGGTGTAATAACCGGAACTAGTTGAGCGGTTTTTAGTTTTATTTATAATTATTAAAGTTTAACTAAAGTTAAAATCATAAATTAACTGCAAAATATTAACAAGAGTTTTATTATTATAATAAATATATTATAAACATATTTGAACAAAAATATATATTTTTTGATCTAAATTAAAAAAAACGCTTATTTTTTTTATAAAGAACCGACTGCTCCTTCTTCTCAAATTAAAGAACTACTGGTCCGTTTATTTACTTACAAATTAAAGAACTACTTGTACCGTACTATTTAATTTGGCGCTGGAGTACGCGATAAGAAAAAGCCGAATTGAGACACAAAACTGCATATATAACAAATCTAGTCAAGTTCTTGGCTACGCAGATGATATTGTGCTTCTCGGACGTAGAACAAGCGGTATTAAGGATAGTCTCTCTCAGCTTAAAAGAAATGCTAAACAGCTTGGATTATGCATCAACACCGGCAAAACTAAAGTGTTAACAACATCTAAGAACATACCTCCCGGAAATCTGGATACTGGCGACTATGAAGTGGAACGCGTGGAAAACTTCAAATACCTCGGGTCTGTAATAACATCGTCAAATGACATGCAGGCAGATATCAAAGCCCGTGTCTCTGCCGCATACAGAGTTTTCTACGCATACTCAAAACTTCTGCGATCAAAACATCTTTCGCGGTCGTGTAAACTCACACTTTACAAAGCATTAATCCGACCTGTGCTTACATGAAAGCTGGACACTGACGTCCTCCGATTGTAGAATTCTATCAACATTCGAGAGAAAAGTCATACGAACAATTTATGGTCCATGTAAAGTTGCTGAAAATCAGTATAGAATCCGAATGAATCATGAAATCAGACAGCTTCTTGGAGGCTGCGATGTAATCGGATTCATTAAATCCAACCGGATTAGATGGTTTGGTCATGTAGAAAGGGCTGCATTTGAAAGAATGATAAAAAAAAGCGTCCCAATAACAACCAGCTGGTGTTCGTCAAAGAGGAAAACCTAGACAACGCTGGCGTGATGACATCATCCAAACCTTCGTGATATAGGATGTCGAAACTGGGGTCAACTGGTCATGGAACCAGATGATTGGAAGCTAGTGGCACAGACGGCAAAATCCCTCCATGGAATGTAAACGCCAGAGAGAGAGAGAGAGGTCCGTTTATTTGAGAAGATTGACCGGTCCTTTTTTTCGAGAGCAGATGGTTAATACAATATTTAAACTAATAATTAAAATTTTAGTTTCCTTTCCCATTTGCTCGCGTCTCATACAAATATGTTTATTTTCTAAAATCTATGATTTTGATAAAATCTTTATACATTTTCATAAATTTAATAATAGCTATTTATGTACCTAGGGCGTTATGTAGGTTATTGCGCCCGGAAAGCGACGTAATCTAGCCCGAGGGCCTCTGGCCCGAGGGATGGATGTCGCTTGATGGGCGTAATACCCAGTAACGCCAGTGGTGCATACAATATTTTATGCTTCACTTAATAAGCTAAAAACTAAGAAAGAATTTAATTTGTTAATCTATATTGATATGCAAACAAATACAAATGTATCGTAGTATGCCAAGAAAATAACTATTTTGAAGTTTAAAATAAATATTTGTTGTTTGAACGTTGCTATGTAAACAAATTCTCCTAAATTTTGTAGCGTATGACAAAAACATTGTATGACGTTTAAAATATTTTTGATAGTTTTGGAAAACTATATGAACAATTAAGTAATAACTAAAATGTTGCTAAACATTTTTAAGCAAATGTCAAAATCTTTTACTAGCTTAAATTGAATAAGAATTATTTACATCGTGTAGACAACACCACAGTAAAAATAATTTTATTTAGTTTTTTAGCGTCTTAATAGCGGGCGTTATGAATTCATAATGCCCTTTCATAACGCCACGGTTTTTATGAATGTGTTTATATATTGCGTATCCTAGACATTATAACAACTCTATATCATTGTGAAGAAATAATTTTAAATCATTATTATTATTGCACATCGGGAAACTGAACGAAAACAATAAATAGTTTCTATCGGGAAATTATTATATTTATCAACTTATCAAAAATATTATCCGATAATAACGTCTTTAATATAATTCACTTTTCACAGTCTATAAAATACTAGAAAGTATACCAATTTATGTTTTCATCTTAATTTAAATTCTTGTCACCAACGTTTGTACTTTATATCCACTTTTAAACATTTTCCTTAACAAAATTTGATTGAAAATACTTCGAATTTAATTTTGTGGAATCAAAAGATATTTATTTTGATACATGTTGTGGAAATATTGTTATGTGGTGTGTTGTTTCTAGCATCTTTTAAAATTTTTAGAGACATTGGTGAATACTCATGAACATTTTCATTTTTTGTTTTGTTTAGAATAGAAAATCCGGGAAGGTAGATTTGGGTTTTTATTAGTATGTAAAGATTGTTTTTTGTGTTAAATTTTGTATTTGGTGGTTAAAGCTGATTTATTGATATCAATTTATTTCATTTTAAATTAATGTTCATTTGTTAAACGAGATCATATTAGAAAAAATTTTATGTTTCAAATTTTCTTCAGTTTGTATCTTTATTACTTCGGTCTGAAAGACCTAAGTATTACATTCATGAGCTCAAAGTGAAATTTTTACCCCCACTTTTTTTGGCATTTCTCGACGTTTTAGGACCTCCTGATTCTAAAAAAGCAAAAAAAAAAAATGTATGTCTGTCTGTCGGCCGGCCGCCGTCATTACCTACGCTGCAGGGAAAACGGCTTGAGGGATTTCAAAAATTTTTTTTTCTAAAAATAGGTATTCACAAGATACAGGTCCGAAAGGACGCTGTGTTCGATAACTGTACCGGAAGTGTGTCAAAAAAATCATTATGTGTGTTGAAAATAGCAAATTTTCATATTTTTGGCTGTTTTTTAAGTTCATTTTAAGTGATTACGGGTAGGAACATTAAATTTGGGGGAATCTTGATGGTCGGGATTGGTATGTGAGATCAAAAACTAGATTATTGCATTATAAGTTTGTCAAAAAAATGTTGTCAAGTGTGTCAAAAGAAAGATTTTTATTTTTTTTTTACCCAATTTTTTGGAAAAAAAAATTGTTTGTTTGAATTGAAATTTTATTATTATTATTGAGAATTATGGCATTATAAGTTTGTCAAAAAAATGTTGTCAAGTATGTCAAAAGAAAGATTTTTATTTATTTTTACCCAACTTTTTGCAAAAAAATAAAATTGTTTGTTTGAATTGAAATTTTATTATTATTATTGAGCATTATGGCATTATAAGTTTGTCAAAAAAAATGTTGTCAAGTGTGTCAAAAGAGATATTTTTATTTATTTTTTACCCAATTTTTTGGAAAAAATAAAATTGTTTGCTCGAAATGAAATTTTATTATTATTATTGAGAATTATGGCATTATAAGTTTGTCAAAAAAATGTTGTCAAGTGTGTCAAAAAATGATTTCATTTATTTTTTAGCCAATTTTTTGGAAAAAAAAATGTAGCTGTTTTTATGACGTAAATGTAATTGAAAATGAAATTGGACATGGAAATTTTTTTGAATTTGTTATAGTTTTTGAAATATTTTTGGAATTTTGAAAAAGTTTGTATTTTTGATTTTGTAATAATTTTTGCAATATTTTTAGAATTTCGGAAAAAGTTTTAATTTTTGATTTCGTAAGAATTTTTGGAATATATTTAGAATTTTGAAAAATTTTTAATTTTTGATTTTAATATAATTTTTGGAATTTTTAAGTTTTAATTTTTGATTTTGTAATAATTTTTGCAATATTTTTAGAATTTTGGAAAAGTTCGAATTTTTAAGAATTTTTGGCATATTATCGGAATTTAGAAAAAGTTTAAATATTTGATGTCGTTCTAATTTTTAGAATATTTTTGGAATTTTGAAAAAGTTTGATTTTATTTAATTTAACAATATTTTTGGAATTTTGATTATAATTTTCCGGCAACGTATTGATGTTTCGTGTTAGTTTTGTAATAAATTTTTAAACAGAGATAAAAAATACTTGTACTTTAACAAAGAGTTATGTTTGATATACATCGCTGCCCAAAACTAAAAACCATGTCCTCGTGAAAGTTTTTTGCCGAAAACTATATCAAAATCCTTTACCCAGACCGAAGTCTTGATATCTCAGAGCTGTGAGATTTCAGCCCCTCCATATTTTTAGATTTTAAATACAAACCCAATTTTATGATTGTTCGTTTCATGCAGTCGAACGGCTCAGGTTTCGCGTCAGGCTCCAAACACACTTTAGGTGAAGAACATACACTTCTCTCCCTTGGTGTATAATCTACTATTTTTTTTATGTAAAAAATGTTGTATAGTAGGCAATACAATACGTTTCACAATAATACATAAAAAGATACTACGACCCTGCCTAACTCTCACAACATCATGCGTTATGAGCTGTTAATAGCCAGCGCATTTTTTTTTGTTTTTATGATTTCTTCTTTAAATTAAATAATAAATCCTATCACATATTAAAATATGAAACGATCAACAATTCAAGTTAAAATTTGGGAAGTAAAAATAAAATAATTCGCACGAACAGAAGTAAAATGGGATTGTTAAGAGTCTATAGTAAGAGGCATATTCCTTTAGCATGTGATGTACAGTCTTCCTCAATAATAAAACTACTAAGCTAAGTAATGTAAAGGCTCATTTTTCGAGCAAGCAATAGCGTAGCATCACCAAGTAATATGCCATAACTATAATACTGAGAATGTTGCTGTTTGACTGAATGGATTCATTTGTCGCTCCACTCCAAAGATAACACCCTGGCTAGTGATATCTCACTAATATTGCTGGTAGTATGTGATAACGATATATTGATACGTTAATTCATATGTCAATATCGCAATACAAATATTATGTCCATGGTGTACGAGCCAATGAACATTTCGTGCACTTTTTTATTTTAGCAATTTTAAGTTTTTTTTTAAATATTCTGGTGTATATTTTAAATTTAATTGAAGTTTAAAAGTTTTTGAGTGCTTACGTCATACATATTTGTTTTAACTTGACATTTTAAAATCATGTATACAAAATGTGCATAAAATTTTCAGTCATAAATACAAAAATATTTGATGTGTGGATCTTCTATGATCTTCTTATACGTTATGAATTTTTTCTTCCTAGACTTATATTTTTGTTAACGTTATTAAAACAAATAATGTTTGAGGTCGTATTTTTTAGTTGTAAAATAAAAATGTATATAAGTGATTGCCTGTAAATGAGGTGTCCCTTTTTTGCCAGTTTTTAAACGATACAATTTATATGAAAAAAAAATCGCAATTCAACAAATTTAAATATTTAAATTACTTAATAACTTTCTTAATATTATAAATAATAAATTTAAATATCGGTAAACCAACACGAAAAATGACTAACAAAAAATATTAAATAAATATAGCAACTTTTTGGAAGCACTAAAGTTAATTATTCAAAGTGCCCGTTTGTTTTCTTAGTTTTTTTTCATTGCCATCACAAAAAAAATTTTTCGCACATAATTTTAGATGAAAATAAAATAGAATTTATCAATTTAATATAGTAATAAAGTCATATTATCTCATAAAAAGTGAAATGAAACAGGTCATTTTAGAAAAGTTTAAACTAATTTTTCAATCTCCATATTTTTTATTCCTTATTTATTGTTCTTAATTCTTATAATTAAATGAATTTAGTTTCGCTTCGTTTTTTATTATTCTTAACATGCACAACTAATGCGAATTTCACAAACATTTTTCAAAATGGTTTACGGGCCACGGACTGGTGTATGTGAAGTTACCTAATCCGTAGATCAAAAATTTAAAAAAATTACAAAACTAATGTCTAGTATATTATAACAACATTCATTATGAGCGTCAACTTGAGTGAATTAATGATTGTCTTTATCGATCTAGTTCGATATTATCAATTACCATTACCGTTTATAAATTAAGGTTCGATAAAGCATGTTTTTGAGCTCCGATTTATTTATTTATATTTTTGTTGCCATGAGAACGCCAGAATAATATGAAGAATAAATAATAAGCTTATTTCGTTTTTGAAATAAATTATTGTTATTTTCGCTTCACCACAATTGGCAAATATACGAAGTTATAAAATCTGTTTGCAAATGCCCAGGCATTTATCCACACTATAGGACAATTATAAAGCTATTTTCCTAAAACTTTGATAAAAGGTTTTAGTTATCATGACAAAGAACAAATTAGCTTTCAAAGTACTTTGCAAAAAGTGGTGCACGGTTTTCAATATATTTAAATTTACAATATATATTTTTTTTTATTTTAATTTGGGGCACTACGTACAAAACTAAAATTCAAAAAATACAATCCACCAAAAAAAAACTATAAGAACTATGTATGGCTTTTCCCCGCAGGAGGGATCGATTTTGATCGATTATGATCAATGTTGATCTACGGGTCTGAATACCCTGCGTACTCCAGTCCCTGCCATTGACATATGAGTTAGCGTGAGATATCACATACCACTGGCAATGGCAGGAGATGTCATTAGCCAAGATAATATCTTAGGGTGCTGGCGGACGAACTTTAATTAGTCAACGGCAGCACTTCCAGTCTTAGCTGGGCAGCGTTCCGTAGCGATACCGGACCAATACGGAGTTATGTGTGGGCTTTGTGCCTCGATTGAGGTGGTGGGCGGTGCGTCTGGGGTGCGCTGCATCAGCTGGATTATTGGCATTTAGTTTTGTTTTGTTTTCTGCAAATTTCTCACAATTTGTTTTTCACTTATTATTTTGTTATTATTTCCGCATCTTATCATGAAATATTGGCATATGTCATATTTTATTGTATGATAGGATTTTTTATTTAGTTATGCATTTTAAAATAAAACATAAAAAAATAAAATAAACCTTTTGATATATATATATATATATATATATATATATATATATATATATATATATATATATATATATATATATATATATATATATATATATATATATATATATATATATATATATATATATATATATATATATATATATATATATATATATATATATATATATATATATATATATATATATATATATATATATATATATATATATATATATATATATATGGCAGTACAACCGAAAAAAAATAAGTGTGCAAGTGGTAAAGCAAATTTACGCAATCCACCCGCCTATAAAGCGGCACATCCACGGTATTTGCAGGGACAACACATATATGAATCAATAAAAAATTTTAAAATACATGATCAAAACATCTGCGGAGTCAACGCTAACCATGACCACGTGCAACATCATCTTGATCACAACAAACCGAACATTCTATTCCTTACAGAAACACAAGTTTCTGACAATTTTCTCTTTGTAGAATCGCTTAATTCCAAATATAGGCTCGAATCAGCTTTTAAACTCCATCAGGTCGTATGCGCATTCATTCATGAGAGTGTTGCGTACACGCGCTTTCCAAATTTTTAACTACACGGTGACGGCCTCAATACAATGGTTTTAAAGATTTGTCTTCCAGAAATGACTTTTTTTACAATAGCTTTATACCGGTCCCCCAACAAACGTAACCCAAGCTTTTTTAATATACTGACAAAAATTGTGGACGAGATTAGAGCAAAGTCCCCTAATTGTGAAGTTATCGTTACCGGTTACTTCAACGTCCACAACAAATCATGGTTGGAATTCTCCAAATCGACCGACGATGTTGACAATAGTGGAAAAATGGCAGAAATTTTAGCCGCGTCTCAGGGCCTATTCCAAATTGTTAAAAGCCCGACATTCACTCCCCGTAATGGTGGTGATAATAGTTTTCTACTAGATCTCTATCTTACCACAATGCCAGATATTACGAGTGTCGATGTCGCGAAAGGTAGTATTGGAAATTCTAATCATTATTTAAACTCATCAGTTATCAAAACTGATTTACTTAAAACTACAGCTCCCAAACCCCGAAAAATATTTCACTACTCAAAAATGGATAAGAGTGGTCTCAAAAATTTTTTCCATGGTTTCCCTTTCGACGGATTCTGGTACAAAATTTTCTATTCCGCGTATTATTGATGGTGATCTAATCGTCAATGATCCCGCAAGAAAAGCTAACTTGTTCGCTGAACGCTTTGCTCTGAACTCCACTGTTTTGGAAACTCCTAAAGAAATACCCCAAATCCAGTCTTCAGGAGTTAATATGAATGAACTTCACTTCAAACCCAAAATAGTCGCTAAACTTTTAAAGGGGTTAAACATCAACAAAGCCTCAGGAATGGACAATATTCCACCCATTATTTTAAAAACCTTTTCCAAAGAACTTGCACCAACTTTAACTAAAATATTCTACCAATCCTACAAATCTGGTATATTTGCCTCGTGCTGGAAGTTGGCAAATGTCCAGCCCGTTCCCAAAAAGGGACCAAAATCCGATATCTCAAATTATAGGCCAATAGCTTTACTATCAATCCTATCCAAAGTCTACGAGCATTGTATTAATACACATATTTCAAAATTTCTAGAAGAAAATCATTTAATATCCGACAGCCAATACAGTTTTCGAAACAAAAGATCAACTACCGATCTATTAAACTATGTAGCGCATTGTTGGAACAGCATACTTGACAAAGGTGGTGAAACATACGTTATCGCTTTAGACATCTCCAAGGCATTTGATCGAGTCTGGCATGCCAACTTAATAAACAAGCTCGTTGCGTACGGTTTTCATCCCAATGTTGTGAAGCTGATTCAAAATTTTCTATCCAACCGATACATTTCAGTCTCCTTAGACGGATTTTCTTCTGAGTCTATACTAATTAACGCTGGTGTACCTCAAGGCTCAGTATTGTCCCCAACCCTATTTTTGATTTATATCAACGAATTGTTGAAAATCACCAGCAACCCAATAAATAGTTTTGCAGATGATAGTACTCTGCACAAGTCGTTCGAGCCCCTTCCTTCAAAAGGTAAAATGCACGAACGAATTAATCCTGCCCGGAGAGACGCTGCCATAAACGTGAACAAAGACCTGAATAAAGTCGCCGACTGGGGTGACCAAAACCTTGTCAATTTCAACTCTACTAAAACACAGCTGTTGATTGTTTCCAGATTAAAGACCGAGTTCCCCGAAGATATTTTATTCTGTAATTGTGATGAACCAATAGGTGTATGTAAAAACATTCGTTTATTGGGTATCACAGTTTCAAATGACTTACTCTGGAACGATCATGTAATGGCGATGGCAAAAAGCGCGTCTAAAAAACTCGGCCTCCTAAATAGATGCAAAAAATGTTTCACTCCATACCAATTGCTCCATGTTTATAAGTCCTATATTCGTCCCTGTACGGAGTACTGCTGTCAAGTTTGGGGTGCTGCCTCTGTTTCCATCTTGGCCCTCTTGGACTCTGTTCAAAAGCGGGCTATACGAATTGTAGGTGATCGAACTTTGACATCAAAACTTGATTCCCTACAACATCGTCGCACTGTTGCTGACCTCATTGGTTTTTACAAATATCGTCATCAGCAGTGCTCAGATGAAATCAACGGCATCATGCCTCAAACTTATTCTTACCCCCGTTCCACTCGGCAATCGGCTGCCACAACCGGTGAAACGGTAAAGATCCCGCGCTGTCATACTGGCAGATCGCAGAGAGACTTCTTTGTCTGAACTGCGTACAAATGGAATAGTTTGTCGGAACACAAAAAACACGTTAATCTCCACCTTAGAACGCCAGTTGTTGTGGGACCCAGGTCTAGACCTAGGTCTTAAAAGGTATTTATGTGTTGTTGTGACACATATTCTAAGCCCTATTACACAACACATTTTATTTAAAAAAAAAAAAAAAGCTAACACCGAGATTCGCACATCGACAAATATTATGTTTGTGAAGCCATTATGTATATAGCTACGTTGCGGTGCAACATATTTATAATATTATAAACCAATGTATACATTCTGTAATGAAGCGCTTTCTCATTGGTGAACCAATGAGAATGACATAGCAGGAAGCGTACCTGCTAGCTGCAGCCCATGGGAACGATAAAGAAACCCTGCCACTTCAGCACAAATACAGAAATGTACGCTATTAACGAAAATATATCAGAAATGGAAACAAATACAAGTGTGAAAAATGAAACTCTGGCGACCCCTTTTGCGAAAGACCCACGATCAGCACGTCCAACCCCCACAATCACTCTCAGACGCCCACACACTAACACGTCACACATTCACCCACACATTCGACGACTAACACGCCCCCATTCAATCACTAACACGTGTCATACCCATTCACACCCCTACATCAATCAAAAAAAAGAATTAAACTTACTAAATGTACTCACCCCATGATTAAATCCCGTCCTCCTATTCTGATGGTATCAGCCCTCCATCTGCACGTTGGTCTTGTCGGATAATTCACAAAGACGTTGGTATATCAAAAGGTTGTATAAAGTGGTACATATAAACGTGGAACAAAACGTTAAGTAAAAACGTTCAATAAACAATCGATGTATAATTTCGTTGAATCAAAATGTTAAACAGAAACGTTATATAACTTGCAATCGATGTATAATTTTGTTGAATCAAAATGATAAGTAGAAACGTTATATAAACTCGCAATCGAGGTATAATTTTGTTGAATCAAAATGCTAAGTAGAAACGTTATATAAACTTGCAATTGTTGTATAGTTTCGTTGAATCAAAATGATAAACAGCAACGTTATATAAATCTGGTAATCAGCAGCGTTGATCAATTTGTAAATGTTAAATAAAATGTTAGGTAGAAACGTAATCAAACAGGCAATCAGCAGCGGTGAATAATTTATAAATGTAAAATAACACGTTACATAGAAACGTTAATTAAACTGGCAATCGGCAAGGTTGAATAATTTATAATTGTATAATAAAACGTTAAATAGAAACGTTAATGCAACTGGCAATCGGCAGCGTTGAATAATTTATAAATGTAACATAAAACGTTAAATAGAAACGTTAATGCAACTGGCAATCGGCAGCGTTGAATAATTAACATAAAACGTTAAATAGAAACGTTAATGAAACTGGCAATCGACAGCGTTGAATAATTTATAAATGTAACCAATAATTGTCATAAATAATCGTTGAATCAGAACCACACAGGCGTCGTAATACGGGTGATGTTGATGGACCAAAAAGGGAAATTCGAGCGATGCGACGAAAATGTAATTCAGTTGACCAAAAATGGTGGTCGGTCGACGAATAAATCCGGTGTAGAAATAACGAGTTATATTGTTTCCACTTAATTGTAGTAGTTAGAAGTTGAAGGCAATTGGTATCATATATTGCGATTGACTCCAAAGGTGGATGAAGGATCAGCCAAATAGATGTAATAATAGTAAGTCCCACCATACATACACATTACATCAAAGTTAACGTAACGCAGCAAATCGCAACTCCGACCACGATCGACAACTTGTCACGGCACGATCAAAATTTCCTCAGCGCACTTTAATACGGGCTTAAGAACATCGCCTATTCCACCGATATGATATTACTTCAAAGAAATTGGTTTTGATTGATATTGTTCTTTATTCTAAGTTACAAAGAAATATTGGTTATCAATTATACAGTATAATATTATCACCGTCACCTTGACAATCGTTAAGTTACTTGTATTTAGCTAACTTTTCTCTACTTAATTTAATTAGTTATTTAAAAGTAGGTTCGAATTTTATTTATTATTAAAAATTCATTAAACATAAGAAAAAAACAAAAAAACTTTCGAAACATAACCAGAATTTATGTTACTTAATTATGATTATAGGTTATGGTTTTTTTTATAGAACTAACCGCCCTCCGGTATTACACAAAATGTACATTACTTCATATTTTCTAGATATAATGTTAATAAACATTTCACTAATTAGGTTCACGGTATTTTATGTTAATTAAAATATTCTAAGACAAAAACAGGAATACAACAAAAAAAAGTCAGACAAGTGCGAATAAAATTCGCTCGTCAAGGGTTCCGTGAATGTAAAGAAAACAATATCAAAATAATTTACATAAAGTTGTGTTGTAAAGGGTTTATATTGCCAGACCATAGACACATAAAAACTAAATGGTTCATCGTAAATATCAATAGTTAATGTCAATGTCATCTAAATTGATCGAAATGATATAAAAAATATTACTTTAGGTTAAATGATATCCATAGCTATTTATGGTAGCTAAGGAACGACTCAATTCTGTTAAACAACGACGAAATTTAGGGGTGGAGTGGTGTTAACGCTAAAAATAGGACTCTTTTGACAATAATTCAAAAACTGTGCATCGCAAGATTCTAAAATAATTGTAATGTTTCTTAATTTTGGTGTTCTTTCAAATGACACTCATGCGAGCCAAAAAACCTTTTTTTCACGATTCCCCACTCCTATTCCCTAAACACGTAGAATTAAAACTACTTGAGGCTTCGCTATATTTTTCGTTAAGGGTTTATCAAATTTCCTATCTCTATGAATTTTTTCAAATTTTTCTGTCAATCAACGAAGAAACGTATAAGGGGGGGGGGGGGGGACCAACTTTTTGTTGCACTTTTTTGAGAATAAATCAAAAACGGTGCATCGCAAAATTCTAAAAAAACTGTATTGTTTTTTAATTTTGGTGCTCTACCAAATGACATCCCACTCATGCGGGTCAAAAAACAATTTTTCACCCTTCCCCACTCCCATCCCCTAAACACATAGAAATAAAATCACTTGAAGCTTCACTATATTTTTCGTGTTCCATAGAATTATAGGCTCATCGCTTTACTAAAATTTTCAGTTCTTTCTATAGCAACAATTTTTTTGTGTTAGATTACATAAGTTCGACATTTAGGTCGGTGCTTGAAAAACAACGTATAATTTTAACAATATTTAAAATTAACAAAAGATCAATGTTTGACTTAAACAATAGGATATTAAACAAATATTAACCCTAAAATAATTGAAGGTTATCGAACTTACCAACATTTTCTAAAGTTATACAAGAAATTTATTAAACCAGTAATTATGAATGGATTACAAACGTGGATCTTAACACAAACTAACAAATCACATCAATCTGATTTGAACCTTGAGAATTTACGCCACCTTTTGGGCCCACTTATGGCATACAATACAATACAATATACAATAGATAGTAAAGGACCGTGATAATTTTGAAATAAAGTCTTCTTTCTTTTGGATAACTGGTTATATTCACTCTAAAAGAGTTGCAATATTAAGAATTGCTCTAAGAATCAGTATAAAGGATGACATGACTAAAAATGTGCACGCCAGTCCCACTCGATATTGCTATTCGGGTTAAAAAAGCTTTATTTCACCTTACCATTCCTACCCTTTCAAAACGATTAATAAATATTTGATACACGGGGGGACGGTCTGAATTTTGAACATTTTTGATCATAACTCAAAAACTGTGCACCGCAAAATTCTAAAAAAAATTGCAATGATTTTTAAATTAGGTGCTCTTTCAAATGACACTCCATTCGCTTGGGTCAAAAAAAGTTTTTTTTTACCCTCTCTACCCCGGTGCCCTAAACACACAGAAATATAATTATTTGAGACTTCGGTATAATTTTCATACAAAATTTACCAAATTTCCTAGCTCTGTAAATTTTTTCAAATTTTTCTGTCAATCAGTGTCGAAACGTAGGGGGGGAACGGTTTGAATTTTGCACTTTTTTTGTCCATAACTCAAAAACTGTACACCGCAAAATTCTAAAAAAAACTGCAACGCATTCTAAATTAGGTGCTCTTTCAAATGACACCCCACTCGCTTGGGTCAAACAAGTTTTTTTTTTACCCTCTTTACCCCGGTCCCCTAAACACTCAGAAATATAATTATTTGAGACTTCGGTATAATTTTCATACAAAATTTACCGAATTGCCTAGCTCTGTGAATTTTTTCAAATTTTTCTGTCGATCAGTGTCGAAACGTAGGGGGGGGGGAACGGTTTGAATTTTGCACTTTTTTGTCCATAACTCAAAAACTGTACACCGCAAAATTCTAAAAAAAACTGCAACAAATTCTAAATTAGGTGCTCTTTCAAATGACTCGCTTGGGTCAAAAAAGTTTTTTTTTTACCCTCTTTACCCCGGTCCCCTAAACACTCAGAAATATAATTATTTGAGACTTCGGTATAATTTTCATACAAAATTTACTGAATTGCCTAGCTCTGTGAACTTTTTCAAATTTTTCTGTGGATCAGTGTCGAAACGTAGGGGGGGGAACGGTTTGAATTTTGCACTTTTTTGTCCATAACTCAAAAGCTGTGCACCGCAAAATTCTAAAAAAACTGCAACAAATTTTAAATTAGGTGCTCTTTCAAATGACACCCCACTCGCTTGGGTCAAAAAAGTTTTTTTTTTACCCTCTTTACCCCGGTCCTCTAAACACACAGAAATATAATTATTTGAGACTTCGCTATAATTTTCATACAAAATTTACCAAATTGCCTAGCTCTGTGAATTTTTCCAAATTTTTCTGTCAATCAGTGTCGAAACGAAGGGGGGGGGAACGGTATGTTTTTGACAATAACTCAAAAACTGTGCATTGCAAAATTCTAAAAAAAATTGCAATGATTTCTAAATTAGGTGCTCTTTCAAATGACACCCCACTTGACCACATTTTAAATAGTGTTTTTACCCCTCCTCATTTCCACCCCCTTAATAAATCTAATTATGAGAATATGACACTTTTATATATTTTTTATTAAAACTGTACTAATTTTTCTATCATTCCAAATACATTTGAAAAATTTCGATCAGTTAGGTTCGGAGCTAATCGAGTTAAGAAAACACGAAAAAAACGTCATTATTCAGAATTATACAAAAAATGGTGAAGTGTAAAATTCCAAAATAAATTTTTAAGGAATACTGAAATGAAGCCCTTTCATATGATACCCTACTTGAATCTATAAAAAAATCTATTTTCACAAAGGTCTCACATCGAACCCCTGTAAACCAAACGAAAACCACTTTAGTTTTATTTGTATTCGTCATTTCATGTGGACAGATTAGTTTTATACGCACCTCAAATTTCAAGTCCATAGCATTTATAGTTTACGAGATAATCGATATAATGTGAAAAACTCGTTTTACTCTCACCAATAGTGTTCCGTATAAAAAACGGAACCCTAAAAACATGCCGGACTTCAGATTAATAAGTTAACACATATTTATATTTTTTTCTAGCTAACACAACTCATTAGGTACTTTAGGACTCGTACTCTGTTTCTGGTAAACCGAATCTCAATCCATTTTACTACCCGGAACATTAATAACCATTTTAGATGATAGTCTCGTTTTATGAATTAAATTTGTTTTAATTGGTTACCTGTATATCATGTACATAGATCGATCGTGGGCAAGGCATCAATACATCAGCCACACGCAACGGATCTCTCCGGATTTCCAAATACGTACTTTCACTCGGATATGTTACTATAATTTTTCCTAATTATCACCGAATTCCTTTATCAAAATCACAAAACTGCCAGTGTTGCCGTTTGGAAATATGGAAAAGTATTTTTACTTCCAATAAAAAAGTACTGTTTTTAAAAAAAAAGTACTAAATAAAGTGAAAAACGATATTTTAAATCATCAATGATATAATTTCTCCTAAAATTCAAAAACTTAACATCAAAATAATAATAAATAGTGAATCTATAAAAAAATTACAATAATCACAAAATTCTAAATAATTACTTCGAAAAAAATCACAGATTTAAAAAATTGAAAAATCATAGAAATTTAAACTACCTATGTAGTAGTGATTGCAAATTACCAGATTTCAAACTACCCGGTTACTCGATTAGTATTTTCCAAACTACCCGGATTACCCGGATAACCCTTGTAGTTATAAAAAATTTAAAAGATGAAAAACAATAAAAAAACCTCATAGTAGTAAACTAAAAATTGAGCATTTTTTAATTGTAAAATGATATTTCAAAAATATTAAAGCATTTAGGGTAGCTGTACTCATTCGATTTCGTATTTTCTTTTTTAAATTCCTGCAATAGAGAAAACCCACTCCGATAAAGTGGATGTTGGCTTCACGGTCAATAACGATTGATTTAAATTTTCTATCATTTTTTCGGTTTCCTTTATTTACATTCAACATTTTCAGCTCTTTATCAACTGTAGTACCACTGTTATCTATAGTAGATCTTGTGTAGACAGCAATACATTTTTGTAGTTGTAAATTTTCAATATTATAATTAGCCGCATCATTATCCGATTTGATTTTTTATTGCTAACGTATTTCCCCATTTAGTTGAAATTATTCGTGCGCATCCAACTACGTGGCACCGAGATTTATCTGATGACATTTTCTTGAACTGGTCCCAAACTTTCGATGACACTTATTTTAATTATTAGCTTAAATCTTAAATAAAAACTTATCATAATATATTTACCGTTTCTATTTTAAACTAAATATAAACAAATAACCAATGAAGATCCTTAATTTTTTATGACTTAATTTTAATTTTAATAAGAACTAAAATTCCATAAATTTTGTTATGTGTTCTTCGTCGTTTTTCTGTTGTTTTCGTAATCCAAACAATAATAATTAACTAGAGGGCAGTTTAATGTTTACGGATGTGGTTGGTTTAATGTATATGGACATATTGGAATTTGTATGGTTAGAATAGAATCATTTGTCAACAACTAGCATAAGGCCCGCTATACACCTGAGCTAAGCTATGCGAAATATGCGAACTATGTTTTTAAAAAAGTAATGTTTTAAGCGAATAAAGCTTTTTAAAAAAAATGTAATGTTTCCGTTTTTCTTTTCTTTTTTAAATGTTTTGATTCCGTAATGTTTTTTTCTATAATTACGTTATATACATTATTTTTTAAAAACATAGTTCGCATATTTCGCATAGCTTAGCTCAGGTGTATAGCGGGCCTAAAGAATAATTCAAATTTGCAAAAAGAGAATGAGCTGAATTTTATTTTTTGAATTTTATTGAGAAAAAACTGAACTTTTTGTTGTTCGGGTATTCGACCAAAATATCCGGCTATTAAATATCCGGAAAATCTTCCTAAATACCCGGGTATCCGGGTACCCGGATACTAAGATTGCAAACACTACTATGTAGCTTTTACAAAAAAGCTCCAAATTCAAATCAAAATACTAAAAAAAACCTATATTGTGAACAACTGGGTTGTTCTGGCACATCGGGATTCCCCTTTTTAAAATATTTAAGCAAGATTAAGTATTTATGCTATAAATTTACGTCATAAATAATTAAGAAAGAATAAATAAATATTAAATACTTAAATATAGACATTTCTATTTAAAAAACGCTTAGTTATATTTTTTAGTTTTTTATTTTTCAAGCATGATGTTAAATATAAATTTTACAAGCACAAATTACAAAAAAGTACTGAAATAGAAAAAGTTGTACTAAAGTATTTCGGTAGTACGGAAAGTACTAGATCTAGTACTTAAGTACTGAAACGGCAACACTGAAAACTGCATATATTAGTTTCGGGCTTCATTTAAAACCAAGAACAGAACAAGATTTTTACGTTATTTATCATATATCTCACCGACAGTAAAACCGCACCCAAAACCAGATGTCAAAATAAAACCAACGAAATAATCGTGTGGAATGAAAATGATCGAATACCCGTCATAATAGGTTAATATTAATAGCGCGTTTACATGCGTAGAAACTTTCAGTTATATATTTTGTTTTTTTATTTGTTTTAAATTAACTAGTACGGCACAAACATATAGAAATCTTTTCTTTGAATTTTAATTGATGGGACAAACATACATATATCTTTTTTTTTTATAAACTTTTCGAATTCAATTCCGGTAATAAACGAAACTTCATTAATTGAACGGTATAACTTATAAATTTAAACATTTCACTACTTAAGATAATTAAAGAAAAAAAAACGCAACGCGGTTTACAAGCGATTCCACCAAAATTTTTGTTATTCACGAGACAAGTTTGAAAAAGCAACAAGAGCGTTTAGTAACATTTTTGTGATGTTTTTTTTTTGTGAGATTATACGAAAAACGCGGCACAAACACATACACTTTTTTTCTTCTGATTTAAACTAATGAGACAAACATATAAACTTTTTTTTACTAAATTTGAAACTACCGGGACGGACATCTAAAACAATTGAACTAATTGCACTAATTTAATTTTTAAATTTAATTTAAATAAAATTTGCACTACTTAAATTTACTTAAATTAATGAAAAAAAGCGTGAAGTCAAAAAAGCTTCAATTTTTCGATCTTCACGAAAGATTTTACAAAATGCAACAAGAGACGGAAAAGTTACGGGGGCTCATTATACAGCAAAACCTTTTGGTCTCGAAACAACTCGAATCCAGTGTTTTAGATGTGAGATAATTAATTTACATCAGATTTTCAATTGTTGGGAACTTTTTATAGCTACACAAAACCGTTTGCTATTTGATATTATTGCAAAAAAATAAGGTTGTGACACAAGATATTTCCGACTCCATAACATTTCTAATTGAATTCAAAATGAATTAAATGCAGATTCGATCAATGTTATGATGTTTAGACATTTATTAAACTACAATCTACTATATCAGTACCGTGAAGTTTAGTTCAACAACGGAAGGATTGTTTAAAGCAAAATACTCATACAAAGACAAATCAAATGTTTAACAAAGCAAAAATAGTAATTCGTTGCATGTTGACGATTGGAAACAAAAAATACGCACAGCTGTTATGAGGTTTGAAAATTTCGTTGTTCCATTACGGTTGGTGTTTAGAAAATTCAAACTCAAGTAATATAGTGAGAACAATCGAATGGAAGTATAGCGCGCGTCAATTTTAGGGTGTTGTAAGATTAAATTTTTATTGTTTAAATGGATGATAATTAAAGAAAACCATTAATTAATTCAAATTAACCAATATTATGTTATATTAATGAATAAATAAAATCAGGGTAATTAGTGCAATTTTCTTTCTCCCATACGCTTGTCCGGCTATTGAAGATTTAGTTAGATTTTAAGAAAAATAAGGAAACTATGGGTTAAGGGAACTATACGAAATATGACTATTGATGATGAATGGATGAGAAACTATTACAAGCGGTACAGATTAATAGAAGAAATAACAACTAAGGAAGCTGCGACTATAATACACTATGTTTAGACATTAGTCCAGACTATCCATTACAATTCGCAACATTAAGATTAATTCAACAAAATTTGGATCTAATTCAACTTTATATAATGCAATTAATGAATTCAACAAATTACCTAGCTTGCTTTCAATTTCTAAATTTAAAAAAGAAACAAAAAATATAGACCAGGAGGCAGCGTTGCAAATGAAAAAGTCATTTCATGCCGGTTGGTTTTTATTTATTTTAATTAACTAACTCCAGCTGATGTTAAATCTGGCGGTCAGCTGCTAAAGTAGTGGGAGGTGTGGTTGTGGGAGACTTTTAAACTGGTAAAAAAACGAATTCCAAAAGTAATTTGATGCCGCTTCAAAATTTGTATGATGCATGTTTACACCATAGCAATTGAAAAAAAAGTCGTCAGCTGATTGGCGGATGGGGGATTATACGTCAGCTCCTCGTATACATCAGTATAAAAATGCAATATAGTCAAGACCTTTCTGCATAGGATCTTGATGAAACTTTGGCAAATGATCCAGGTTCACTTGAAAATGGAAAATCTGAATTAATTTTAAATTTGGACAAAATGGCGGGGATGTCTCCCGAACACCTCTAAGTTTAAATCTTCAATAACTTCTAATCCCAACTTATGATCTTATGGAAACTTGGTATATAAATTTTTAGTACTGTTTCCAATATTTATGCGTACCAACTTCCGGTTTGACAGTTCCGGTTAAAACGTTTTTTTTCCAGGTATTTATCCCTACTGTAGCCTACAATTACCGATCGATTTTCATGAAACGTTGGTAAACGCTTTCAAGTAACATGAAAAAGATTTTGTTAGCTTTTGGAGTACATTGGATAGAGGGTTGGGGGGTCCACCATACAACAGATGGTTTTTTCCACAATGTTTTTTATGTTTGTTGGGAGCATAAAACATTCTTTCGGGAATGAATTTTGACGACACTTTGGAAAAAGATGCATATATGTATGGCAAGAAACTGATTAGTTTTTGAGCGATAGTGAACCAAGTTGTGAGGGGTCACCCAAACACCTGTTTTTTTAAAGCATAATAACATCTGCACCTGATAATCGAATTGGATGAAACTTGGTACATAAATATTTGGTACGGTTCACAAAAGTTCTGCATCCCAACTTCCGGTTTTTAATTTTAAAATTAAATTTAACTTCGTATATATGCTAAGAGTAACATTTGTAACAGTTTTGCATTCCAAATTCCAGTTTGTCACTTTCGGTAAACATTTTTTTGCTTTTTATATTCGTGCATTACGATTTATGTATGTTGGGACACTACAGTTTTCTCTAATGTTTTTATAATTAGAACTCCGCCAAATCTATAACATCGGCTAGCCATTAATTGATGGGTATTGGGTAACTCTATATCCAGAACATTTTGTTTCCAGAGTTGTGGTGAAGGTAGTCTATGATTCAGCGTCGCCATATTGTTGTGTATTTTTTTTCTTAGATTTTTTCAACAGAGCATCTGGCATGCCTGCGTTGTTGTTCATAGTTTCAATCCTCAACATTTAAAACTTCCAAATCCTAGAATGTCATTTACGGATATCTCTGAGTTTTCAATTTACAATTTATTTTAGTTAACACTAAACATAGCAAATTTTGAATTAAAAAATTATGTTCCTTTGAGCTCCTTAATCAACTCTGCTATAATACTACTAAAATAGCTTTCATAAAAAACCTTCTTAATAAAATTTAATACACTTCACTTTTGTTAAAAATATGGTACATTTGGGACAAGTTTTTATTTTGGTCATTTTTCTCCTAAAAGGAAAATTTACATAAGTAAAATATGTCTGCCTTTTTAATATAATATAAGATTTAGGGGCTGATAACACGTAACATTAAAATGCTTTTGCATCGAATTTAAAAAAGAAACAGAAATGAAATAAAATGAAATGGATTTTATATAAACCAAAAAAAAAATTTAAATGGTTTGTTTTTGGTTTATGAGATTATAATATTTTTACTTTTAAATTTAACAATATATTATTTTCAACCTCTAACAACCGCCTGTTTTAATTTCCTTTTTTAATCTTGGCATACCGCTAGTATATCTTATCTATCGCCATGGGATACCTATTTATTTTCTTTTTTTGATAATGATATAGATTAGATTTATGTCACTGAATCAAGTCATTCATTTGTATCGAACGATATTAACCACAAAAGCTTAGAAGTGTTTCTCAGGATTAATGAAAAATCCAATCGATCCACTAACGGTACTGATTTTCAATTTAATTTTTATAAGGAAAATAATTTTTCGGGATATTTAACAAACATTGATGGTCTTCTGAATTTCAACATAAAAATATAAATAATTGTCTTGATGTTTTGTATGACTTGCTCACAATTGGATTTGGAACACGACTTTTTCTACAAAATATCCCCCTTGGTATCATACTATACTAATTAATCTTTTAAAAAACAGATCTTACATGCAACATGCTTAGCAAAAGAACAAAAGAGAACTCTATGATCTTCAGTGAACATTCGAGCGAATTTATAAGTTATTATAATTCTAAATTCATACTTGTCGAATTGAGAGTTTACAAACAAAAATAAAATCGAAGCTGAAACACTTTTGGAATTATTTTCGATCTAAAAGAAAATCACGTATTTTTCCTAGAACATATGACTTTGAATGATACTCATTCTTCGGATGATCAACAAATTTCTAATATGTTTGCAAACTTTTTTTAATTCGTTTATAAGGAATAAAATATTAACCACTATAAAACTGAGAAAATAATTGTTGAATCTTTACCTTAGATATAGATGTGGTACTTATGGAATACCATCTTTTCTTCTGAAACGTTTAAGTGGCGAGCTAGCGTTGCCATTATCGTTATTCGTTATTGTTTAACAAGTTGCTCATTTTACATTCTCTTCATGCAAGATAGAAAATTTCTAAAATAAAACCAATTTGGTAGATCAACCCCAACTAATTTGGTGGAGTATATAAATTTTACCATAAAAGCAATTCAAGAGCATAAACAAGGAGACACAATTCATACAGATTTTAAGAAATCCTTTGATTCTTGTTATAGTCTCATAAAAACATTGGATCCATAAAATTTCGAAAATTTCTATTTTCGAAACACTTTGTGCTGTAGATAAAATCATACCTAATCGGAGCCAGTATGTATGCATAAACGGCAAATACTGTACCAACATCAACCCGACTAGCAATTATTCAGGCATACCCTATTATGAACCGGGCTGGATCAGGGTATAATAAGCTAAGTCCTAATAAAATATATGCATCTGGCCTTTATCAGCAAACATACCTGATTTCACTATGACCTACACTGAAAAAAATAATTTAGTTTATTCTACAAAATGGATTCAAAGAAATTATTTTGTAGCGTCAATTAATATTTAGTACAATTTACTATACGATTTGATTGTTTGAAAAAGGCGTTGTCAAATGTTAAAAACGTATGGTCAACTGTACTAAATTTTAGTTGATTTTACAAAATTAATTTGGTTGAATTCGTTTTGTAGAATATACCAATTTATTTTTTTCAGTGTATTTGTCCTGATCCGGTCCAGACTGCGAAGAACTAGTAGAAAATACCGGATCTGCAGAATTATATATAATTTTGCAATTCAGGCGAATAGAGCATTTGTCCTGATCTGAGCTCTATTTCATGAATAAATTTCATATAGTCAAAATTCACTAGATCACTAAAATTCACTAGAAATGAGTTTTACTGTTAGGAATAAACTAATTTATCGAGCGTGAAACGGTAAAAATTTTTATAAATTTTTGTCGTCCGGCGCTGGAAAAATTAACTTATTTGCAACAGTAAAACTCATTTCTTCATTAATTAAATATACGTTTCTTATTGAAAATTGAATGTAGAATACGATGATTACACTAAACACTCTTTATTTGTTTATAACAATAGGCATTTGTTAATATAAATAACAGTGTAATAACAGTTTTTATAAATAACAGTTTTTTTTTAAATTGCATCTCTATTCTTTAAAACAAAATAGACAAAAAGTGTCTATCTCTACCAGAACCGAAGTTATGAATCTTTGAAAACAGATCTTCAAGCCAAAAATTTAGAACCGCTCTATTTCCCCTAAAAAAAAAAGAAAAAATCCTCAAACAAGTATATCGTTATGTTTATATCGTTATGTATATCACGAAAGTGATAGCGATACTTAAACTAGGTAAACCATCCAATGAACCAGGAAGCTATCGCCCAATTGCCCATTTGAGCATTTGTCCACAAATTGTTAGAACGGCTAATATACAACCGTATCACCCCGATACTGAATGACCAGATCCCAGTCGAACAAGCTGGTTTCCGTCCCAATCGCAGTTGCACTGACCAACTGTTCGCTGTAACATCCTACATCGAAGCTGGGTATCAAAAACAATTAAAAACAGGTGCAGCATTCATCGATCTCACTGCAGCATATGATACGGTCTGGTGAATTCGGATTGTATATAAGCTGTTCAATGTAATGCCTTGTAGTACCATCTCGCGTTTAATTAACAACATGCTGAGTAATCGTGTATTCAAAGTCCATCTAAATAATTCCTGTAGTAGGTCCAAAATGCTTAACAATGGTTTGCCACAGGGATCCGTCCTGGCGCCATTACTTTTTAATTTGTACATTCATGACATTCCTGACACAACATCAAAGAAATTTGGTTACGCTGATGATTGGACCCTGGCCACTCAAAACAAAGACATGGGTGTCTCGGAAGATTTGCTCTCAACTGACCTGGCGATAATAAATAACTGTTTTCGAACGTGGTGTTTATTTCCTAATCTAAGTGAAACCGAGAGTTTTTGTTTCCACTTAAACAACAAATTGGCAAAACACGAACTATCAGTGTTATTTAACGGCACTGTCATTAAATACAATCAACAGCCAAAGTACCTGGCCATTACTCTCGAAAGAACTTTTACTTTTACTCTCGAAAGAACTAAAACGAGAAACAATATATTGCATAAACTGGCAGGCTCGACATGGGGTGCTACTACAGTTACCCGGCGCATAACTGCTCTAAGTCTGGTTTATTCAGTGGCTGAGTACGGCGCACCAGTCTGGTTGAATAGCACACATACTGAAAAAGTTGACTGCCAGCTGCATGCCACGATGCGTACTATTAGTGGTACTATCAGGCTACTCCTTTACCTCGGCTCCCTGTATTAAGCAATATCGCTCCACCTGCACTCAGACGCTCACATGCTATCATGCGTGAACATAAAGAGGTAACCAGCAACATCACGTTACCCTTGCACGAATATTACGGTGACCATACCCAACCTGGTTTCGATTTGCCACGTCATACCTGGACTACACTAAACCGAATAAGAACGAATCATAGACGTTGTGCTGATTTTTTCTACAAGTGGGGAATTTCAGAGTTGCCTCAATGTGACAGCGGCGCTCCACAACAAACCATAAAACACATTGCAACTGTGTGTCCATATCGACGATACAATAGCGACATCTCAGACATCCATTTGGCAACTCCCGCTGTAGTAGCATCGATAGACTCACTCGATGTAAACATCTAACGTTCAAATGTACTGCACAATGCTCAAATATTTTACTTTTTAACAAAACGACGCGCAATTAAATTGATTGTAAGCTCATTTAATGTGTATTCATGTTTTGTTTTAGGTAGATTTCATAGAAAAATCTTCCTATTTTAAGTTTTATTTTTATTTTTCTATGTGTCAAAAAAACCATACGCTAAATAAATCTTTTCAGATAGGCCATGAAATAAATTTATGTTCTCCGGTGACTTGGACGAGCGATACAATACAAAGACAAACAAAGTTTGATTAGAGCAGGTATTCTTAAGGGAAACCATATTGTAAAATTTTGAATTTAATTCAAAATTATGTATTCTCACATATGGTACAGAATTTCTAATAAACGCACAAATACCATGCTTAAAGTAGAATGAAGATTCAAGCTCATAGTTAGGACAAACATATTTAGTTTTGTCCAACGATACAGCTCTCGCGCTGATAATCGTTTCCGTTAAAAAAATAATCTCAGGCTTAAGATTCTCAAGATAAAGGTGCACTGGCATTAAGATTGACGTTCAATTCTTTTATATTAGCAAAATTGATAGACAATTTCGCCATTTTAAACTACAGTTAAATCTAAAAATAAATCTGAAAAAAATCTTCAAAATAAATTCCAACAAACTACCAAATTAAAGATCAAAATTGTTATCTAAATTGACAATTCTAACAGCTGGATATCTTGATACTAAGTCTAAGTTTAACTGTCAAAATCGTCAATCCAAACAAAGGATAAATAATTAATGGTTCAAAGACATGAAAGTTTGAAGCAAACAGATTCAATCAAGCCAAAAATAAAAAAACAACAAAATTTGATTTAAAGAAGACCGTGAAAAACACTTACTCTTTAGAGGTAGCAAAGTATGTAATTCAACAAGTCAACAACAATAATTATGTTTACAATAAACAATTCAAATTTAACAGATTATGTATAGTAATTATACACTAAATTGTTAATATATGAATAAAAACTAAATATATTAAAACGCTTATCTTATTTTTATTTTCCTGAATTTCCTGAATCTATGGATCCTAATTTTGGTAAATTGATTATTTTCCTTACCTAAAATTAAAAAAGATAAATAGTGAGAATTAGTATTATTATTTATTAATAAAAAAAGTTTCCTATTTAAAAAAAAAAATATAAAAGAAATATAAATGAATTATTACTATTATTTTTTGAAAAAATTGTTGATCGATAAAATACACAGCCGTTCTGTTTGACAGCTGGCCTACTTCAAGAGAGAGGAAAGACATTGATTACATCGATTGCAAAGGTGGTCAATAATTTTAGCTGCTTATCAGTATGATATAGTTTATCGAAAAGGTATTCATAACGGAAATGCGGATGCTTATCACGTTAATATGTTGATCGTAGTAAGTTTAATTTCAAGACCTCTAGATTTTCGTGTAATAGCCGTAGAGACGGAGCAGGATCCAATTTTGTCTAAAGTATTAAAGTTTTGTCGGTCCAGTTGGTCAAATCATTGTAATGAAATTGACATTATGCCTTACCCGGGAAAAAATACAGAGATCTGAAGAGATCTTATCAGATCTGCGTAGATCTGCATTTTGGAACATATCTACAACGATCTGCGCATATCTCTTTAGATCAAAACAGATCTGTATAGATATGTTCCAAAACGCAGATCTTCTTGGATCTACACAGATCTTCTTTGATACATTTAGATCTGCATCGATCTATCAAGATCTTATGTAATCTAACAAGATCCTATTTATTAAAAATAAACTTTAAAAAAAATAGAACCGACTTCAGAAAAAACAGAAGAGGTACAAAAAAGTGGAAAATAACTCAATTATGCTAACTACCTAGTTATGAAAATAACTCAATTAAATAAGCAAAGATATATAATCGTCACATGCAAATAAATATACCGTTAAGTTGTTAGAAAATTGGCTGAGATCCCTTTATATCTGAACAACATTTTTGTAAACTTTTTTTTCTATTTTCACACTTATGCAGATCTGAAGAAATCTCTGTAAATCGTGATAGATCTTCAAAGATCAAAGATAAAATATGGAGGGGCTGAAATCTCACAGCTCTGAGATATCAAGACTTCGGTCTGGGTTAAGGATTTTGATATAGTTTTCGGCAACAACTTCTATGAGGACATGGTTTTTAGTTTTGGGCGGCGATGTATATCAAACAAAACTCTTTGTTAAAGTACAAGCAGTTTTTTCCCTCTGTTTATAAATTTATTACAAAACTAACACGAAACATTAATACGTTACCGGAAAATTATAACAGATCAAAAATTACCATGATTTAGTGAAAAGATGATACACTCAACAAACTACTCAAAAACCTCTCAATCTAGCGTTTCGAGAAAATATTAGAAAATCATAAATTCATATTTCTTTCAAAATTCCAAAAATATTGTAAAAATTAAAAAAAATCAAACTTTTTTCAAAATTCCAAAAATATTCCAAAAATTAGAATAAAATCAAATATTTAAACTTTTTCAAAATTTCAATAATATTCCAAAAATTCTTAAAAATTCAAACTTTTCCAAAATTCTAAAATTATTGCAAAAATTATTACAAAAATACAAACTTTTTTCAAAATTCCAAAAATTATAATAAAATCAAAAATTAAAAATTTTTCAAAATTCTAAAAATATTCCAAAAATTGGCTAAACAAATAAATGAAATTATTTTTTGACACACTTGACATTATTTTTTTGACAAACTTATAATGCCATAATTCTCTATAAGAATAATAAAATTTCATGTCATACAAATTATTAATTTTATTTTTTTCCAAAAAATTGGGTAAAAAAATAAATAAAATTTGTCTTTTGACACACTTGACAACATTTTTTTGACAAACTTATAATGCAATAATCTAGATTTTGGTCTCACATACCAATCCCGACCATCAAAATTTCTCCAAATTCAACGTTACTACTCCTAATCACTTAAAATGAAAGTTTTTTAATCAAACAATATGCAAATTTCCTTGTTTTGACACACTTGACGATTTTTTGACACACTTCCGGTACAGTTATTGAACATATCGTCCTTTCGGCTCTTTCCATTGAGTAAAACTATTTTTAAAAAAAATTTTGAAATCCGTCCAGCGGTTTTCTAGATTTCGTAGGATGTGAACGCCAGCCGGCAGACAGACATACATTTTTTTTTTCTTTTTTAGAATCAGTAGGTCCTAAAACGTCGAGAAATGCCAAAAAAGTGGGGCTAAGAATATCACTTTTAGCTCATGAATGTAATACTTAGGTCTTTCAGACCGAAGTAATTAAGTCTCTCAGACCGAAGTAAACTAGTGTTTGGCTTTTGCAGATCTGAAGAGATCTTTTTAAATCTTGGTAGATCATCAAAGATCAAACGCAAATTTTTACATTGATCTTTGTAGATCTAGTAAGATTTGAAGTGATCTTTTCATATCTTTGTAGATCTTCAAAGATCAAACGCTTATTTTTTTCTTTGATCTTTGAAGATCTACCTGGATCTAAAGAGATCTCTTTAGACCTGAAAAGATCAAACTCTCATTGTTTTGACTCAAAACAAAGATCTCATTAGATCTAATTTGATCAAAGGAGATCTAATCAGATCTTTTTTGATCTTTCTATTTTTTCCCGGGTATTTTTTTATTAGATCGGAATTGGTAATTGAAGAGAATTTTTTAATGAGAATTGAGAGGTAATAGGAATTAGGATTGCAATTCCAATGTCATTGCAAAAACAGGTTTGAGTCTAATATATGAAAACCACACAGGTATTGTGAGAATGAAATTACTTGCCAGAAGCTATTGTTGGTAATTTGATTCCGATATTGAATATTGCATTCCGATATTGAAAGAATGGCCAGTTCTTGTGAAACTTGTGTCATAACCTCAAGTTCAACAATATATAGTTCCGTTTCCAAAAACAAATTACCCGTTTGAACGAGTTCATATTGATTTTTTTTATTTCAACAGGGAAAATTTTTTTTTATTAGTAGATAGTTTTTCTAAATATATTGAGGTTTGGTATATGCGTGATACAACAGCGAGAAGTGTTATTAAATGTTTTCGTTCGTTTTTTTGTAGTTTATGGTTTGCTAAAAGAGTTAATCTCCGATAATGGTCCTCCTTTTGATTCAAAGGAGTTTGTTAGTTTTCTGGAGAATAATGGCGTTAAAATTACAAAAATTCCTCCGTATAACCCAAATTCCAATAGTATTGCGGAGTGGAGTGCAAACAATTAAACAATATTTGAAAAAATAACTTTTAGTTAAAACTTCATTATCAATTGAAGAAAAATTGGATTGTTTTCTTTTCACATTTAGAAATACCCCTTTAACCACCTGTCACCACTGGGGTACCGCCAAACGAAACTAGTTTTAGATACAAAACTAAAACGAGACTTGATTTGTTGAAACCGCGAGCTGGGCTGGCTGTTGGAGAAGAAAAAATAAAGGAAGAAATGAAATCTAAATTTTCGATTTTGGATAAAGTTATGTTCAGAAATTTTGAGTCGAAAGCTACTGTTAAATTGATACCAAGCCGAGCATTGAAAGTTGTAAGTCCAGTAGCTTATTTGGTAAATGTTGGTAGCCATACTCGATTCGCTCATGAGTATCATCTTAAACCTAGTCATTTAGATAGTACCGTTCATCCTGGAACATCCTTGATCCCAACATATGTAACATCAAATTCGGGCCAATAAAGTGCTGATGTTGTGTGTCAATCAGAACCATTAAGACGCTCCACCAGGGAAAAATGTATAAGTAAAAAAATTGTATAGATAATCCATTAAATTATTGTTGCTAAAATTGTTAAATGTAATTTGTAATAAATTAATTGAATTTCATTTTGTTGGGAGAACTGTTAAGTATTAATATTTTAGTTAAGTATTGTAAACGAAGGGTTAACGTAAATCAGTTTTTTTGTTATACCAATTATATATATAAATGACATTACTACTAAAAAGAACAGTCTTGTATAAACTACCATAAGTTTTATATATCTTTCTCTTGTGTCACACAAACGTAACCTACGCAACAAGTATATATTAATATTAAATGTCCACAATTTTTGAAAAGATCATCTTTTTCTAAACTAAATTTCCTTAATTTTTTAAAAACTCTAGTTGTTTTAATTCTAATTTTCGTTACCTAAAAGAGAAAATAGAAATGGGCGATTTACATGTTCCAACATTTCTTCTAGCATTTTTTTTACTGAAAGTTAGATATACACGCGATTTAAAATTTTTGGTAGTTAAAAAGAGAAAGAAATTTGTTGTGCTATAATTTTTGACAGACAAACATTGAAAAAATTAATTAATATTTTGTTGTTTGGTGTTAATTAAATTTAAACATAAAAAAAACATGGATTCTTATATGGATAAAAGGCTTTAAATATTATATTTAGTGATGATAGTGATGACGATCAAATTTTGATCAATTTCATCATTGAACTCAGCTTTCAACTTTGAAATTAAAACAATAAAATTTAACGATGGCGATGCTATTCAATAAAATCAGCAATGACGATGCTACAACTTTTTTAAGATCCAATACAAAAACCAAAAATATTACAAAAGTATACTAAAATTTTAATTAAATATTATAGCTAAATATTTTTATTTACAAAAAACTAACTTGGACAAGCAAAAACTTAGTTTTTTTCTAATAAAATCATTTATGTCGCCATAAAATAATTTTTGCTGCCATAAAATATAGTTGGGTAAAGTATATTTTATGCCAACATTCTCAGTTTTATGGCAAAATTTGCTCAAAAACTAGAAATAAACTCCAGTAAAATTTTGCATATTCATATTGTTGTTCTTGTCTCGCATACGAAAATCTTGATATACTTATTGCTTCATTTTTTACTGGAAAAAAATGTTGGGACATGTAAATCGTCCAAAAAGGTAAAATTATACTTTTTGTAATGAAAATATTTTGTAAATAAAGTATTTCTTCAATCAATTTCGAGAATCAGTTATGATGTAATATCACCCCCATAAAAAACATGCTCATCCATAATATAAGTATTTATCCTGAGTCAAATTTTAACTACGATTTAAGAACAATAGAAGACAGTCTTGAGGACTGCCTGCAGGAGTGAAAACTTAAAACTTTGAAAATGCCCATAGCTGTGTTTTTTTGTATCTTCCAATTATTGTAGCATTCCAAATTAAAATTTCAGAATTCTGAAATTAAAATCATTAAAATTATTTTGGGTTTCACATCTATCAATATTCCAAGTCACTATTACATACATTTTTATATTTAATAATCAAAACATATCATGGCCTGAACAAGCGAAGTCGAAAATATAAATAACCTAATTGACATAATAATTATTATACTTTTTTATTATTATTATTATATATACATGATTTAAAATTGATCGATTGATTGACATGATCAATAGATTGAACAATATACCCATGAATGCAGAAAATTATCAAGACGAGTTAAACAACATAAAATACATAGCCAGTAAAAACGGATATAAAAACGAAATAATTGACACATTAAATAGAAAATACAAAAACAAGAAATATTTGCAAACCCTAACTACATTGAAGAATGAAGAAAAATTAGCAGGTGTAACATACAATAAAACAACATTCAAAATAATGCAAAAAACTTTAAAAAAATATGGATATATTGCAGCTTTCAAAAACAATAATAAAATAGAAAATTACCTAAAAACCAAAAAAACCCAAACCTTAGACACAGGTGTTTACAAACTTACCTGTGACGACTGCAGTAAATTTTATATAGGCCAGACGTGGCGGTTCTTCACAAAAAGACTTATTGAGCACTCCAATGAAATTAACAGAAGCGATGCAAAATCTAGATATGCCCAACATTTAAAAATAGAAAAACACAAATACACCAATGTCAACACAAATTTAACCATATTACATAAAAAAAGAAAAGGACAACATCTAGATAGATTGGAAGAAATAGAAATATATAAACATAAAAACAATAACAACATTTTAAATGATAAAATCAACACTAAAACTAACAAAATATATGATTTAAAAATAAAAAATAGCAGTTGAAATAGTATATAAGTAATATTTTAAGCAAAAATTGTAATAATAATTTAAGAACTGAGGGTGACGTAAGCCGAAATCGATATTCTATAAAATAAAAAGTAAAATTCAAACTGTTACTCCTTATAGTTTATATTATTGTTAATAAAATAAAAAAATTAAAAATAAACAATAAAAAGTATATTTTTAAATATTGCATTTTAATTCAAAAGTGACAAAAGCACACAAACAATGAATAATATGGAAAACCATAATAACACATATAGATTTACATGATTTATTTTACTTCAAATTAACAAAGTGCAAAATAAAAACCTGTAAATGAAAATAAAACAAAAAAAATTATCAAATTAATTAAATAGTAATTGCGTTTTTTTTATTAAAAAGTATAAAGAAAAACACACAAATCAAAAATGACAAAAACAATTTTTTATTTTGCTTAAAAATACAACAAGATCTTTACTTTCTGTACCACACTTACACAATGTTATTAACCGAGAAAAGCATCAAATTTATAAACCGAAAATGGTCAAATTCAATGAAGAAGAAAAACAAAACAAATTCAAGAAAATGAGAATAAGAAATAACAAAAGGTTACAATTTATTTCACTCTCTTTTAATATTTAATATTTATATAGCGTAACGATCATGCGAATACATAAAATTTTAAACCATTCAAAAACGCCCAACGCGTCTAAAGAAGTTTTCACTTAAAAAAAACAATTAAATAAATGTACCGCTCAAGGAATTGAACTATCGACCTAGAACCTCAGACCACGAGATCCATATCACAATTTAAAACGTTACGACCGAATATAGGTATTTTATATTTAATATATTTATTTTCCGTGATGATTTGAATATATAAATTTATCTCCATACAAAATCGCACAACGCGTCTAAAGAATTTATCAGTTCAAAAACAACAACAAAAAGTATAAAAAACAACATTGCTTTTAAGAACAGAAGAAAATATTGAGATGTCATGTTGTGGTCGAGACAATGAGGGTCAACATAATCAAAAAACTTTCTTTTATTAAATAATAACTCTTGAATAAATTCTATTTCAATTTTATATGTTTTAAATATTTTTAATAATTACAAAAACACCAATTTTTTATTCACTTATTTTTTATTGACGACCGGTTTCGATTTTCAAAAAATCATCGACAAGTTTAATTAGCAATTAACTTTAATTGCAAATTAAACTTGTCGATGATTTTTTGAAAATCGAAACCGGTCGTTAATAAAAAATAAGTGAATAAAAAATTGGTGTTTTTGTAATTATTAAAAATATTTAAAACATATATTATGGATTATTCACGTCACTCCGACTCAACAATTTCAATTATTTCAATTTTGTTATATTTTTTATTATTTTGTATATATAAGTAACACTAATAATAGAACTTTTTTCTTAACTCTTAATAAAACCTAAAACTTAAACAACTTAAAACTCTCAAAACACAACTTTAAAAACTCAACTCCTTTATTCAAATTTATATTATATTTATTGTATTTATTTATTATTATTCAACTCCATATTTTGAATTTATTTAAATAACTCTTTTTACTGCGACTAAAAATAATAATTAATCCAACTGACTAATTCCTTTAAACCAACTCGTTTTAACCAACTCATTTTAACCAACTCGTTTTAACCAACTCATAATAATTTGAAATCCCATCTTTATATATTAATTAAAAACTAAAACGTTAGCATAATGGTCATTACCACTCATGCCATTTGAGGTTAAAAATTTCCCTCGTGCGCTATGCGCACTCGGGAGCTCAAATGACATTCGTAATAATGATTATGAAAAATAATCGACTATTATTTGACGACTCGTGATATTATATATGACAATTATTTTACTGCGTTTCTCAATATTTGAAATTAACCGTTATGTCAACAGCAGAACTGTTTTACGCAAGTCAACAGTAACATACCCGGGTATACATATAAATATACATATATATATACACTAGACTGGTCGTTAAAAACTAAATTTTCCGAGACGCCCCCTAGAAAAATTCTTTGTGGTCAAAAAACCACAACGGCATTATTTTTTTTTTTAAATCAAAAGAACACGTGCCGCAAAATCGTTGAAGTTGATATTTTGAAAAATTCGTAGATTTTTTCAAATATCTCATAAAATATGCAGATGCCAAAAAAATCACATAACCATTTTTGTAGGAAATTTAATTCTCTACAAAAAAACATCCACGTCATTTTTTCCCGAAAACGTATAGTTCTCATGATATTTTGAAAATGAACTTGTAAGTTTTCGTAATTTTTAAAAAACATAAAAAATAAAGATGACGAAAAAGTCCTAATCTTTTTCTTATGCTATAGAATGAAATGTATAAAAAAATAATCGTGACAAAAAAAATCAAAATTAGAACTTTTTCGTCGAAATTTTCATCATTTGGTTTTACGAGTTTCGACGAATTTCATGTTTTATTTCAAAATATCATCAGAAATATAGGTTTTAGGAGAAAAATGATTTGGAATTTTTTTGTAGAGAACTACATTTCCTACAAAAATGATTATGTGATTTTTTTGTGACATCTGCATATTTTATGAAATATTAACGATTTTATCAAAAAATCAACTTTGATGATTTTGCGGCACGTGTTCTTTTGATTTAAAAAAAAAATAATGCCGTTGCGGTTTATATATATATATATATATATATATATATATATATATATATATATATATATATATATATATATATATATATATATATATATATATATATATATATATATATATACATATATATATATATATATATATATATATATATATATATATATATATATATATATATATATATATATATATATATATATATATATATATATATATATATATATATATATATATATATATATATATATGTACATATATATATATATATATCGATTACTTTCCAATTTGCCTGCTAAAGTTTTTGTCATCATATAGAAATATGTAAATCATAGATAGCATAGAAAATCAAAACAATTGAAATAACGGCAAAATTTAAATTTATTATTTTATATTTTATATATGTATTGTTACCGTTTTAACCTTTTGATAATACTATACCAACAAATTAACTATAGAACCGTAGTAGAATATAACGATTGCGTCACATTCTTCAAACAAGTGAAAGAATGCATAAAATTACTATGAAAGACATATACTTGGCGGGCTATATATTCATCAGTATTTTACAATTTCTATGTTCATGAGTATTTTATATTCATATATATGTTCATCAGTATTTTATAATTTATCCACGACTACTAAAGAATATATACTTTCCATGCGTATATCTTTCATTGTAATTGTATTCATTCCCATTTATATAAAAAATTCTCTTTTATTTATTTCATTCCACTTTATTTATAAAAAAATCCTCTAACAAATTAAAAACTTGATTTGTTGGTATAGTAATATAAACAAGTTTAAACAAGAACAATACATATATAAATCTAAAATAAACAATAAACGTTTTGTTTTTCTTGTTTTCTATGATACATTAATTTCAATATGGCGATATAAAGTTTTAAATGAAAACTTTATATTATTTCAAATATTCTTAAAGTTGTGGATAAAATAGCATCTTGTATTCACTTAGGATGAAGGCAATTCTTCACTCGAATGATTCCCTCCACTCGCTACGCTCGTTCCGGGAAACTTCATCCTTGTGAAGAATTGCCTTCATTCTAAGCTCATACAACAATCTACTATTATACCATAAGTATTTTTTTCATATATTTTCATATAATTATTATAATTACAAAAATTAACTCAAAATAAACTATTCTTATCAATTATATAATCATATTTGCATGAGTTTTATTATACATACCCAGGTATGTATGCTGTTGACGTAAGGGTGCAACTTTGTAGATGAGCTTTATCTTCTAAACGGATGATCCAATCCTAACCAAACTTGAGACTATTGCGTAAAACACTTTTGGCTAGGATATCATGAAATTTCAAGTCGATTTGGTTATCCAGTTCCAAGCTACAGCGTTTTAAAAACGCAAAACATACCCAGGTATGTTGCCGTTGACATAAAGGTTAAACGTTTTATGCTGATATTCGCGATATTAATTTAATATTTAATATTTCGAATTAATTTAGAAATATATTTTAAGCTTTATAATTATAATTATGTAAGGTATTCTGGTCTTAGATGACCTTAAAAAACTACACTATCGATAATTTTAAATACCGTAAATTATCCGCAGCTTTAAACTTTGTTTACATCAATCTTTTGTGATGAAGATATCAACTCGTATTGAAAGCGAAATACATACTTAAATAGTAGTTTTTATTTTCCCTATTCTATTTCACGGGAATGAAATTATTGAAAATAATGATAGAAAAACCAATGTTTTATTATTTTTAGCACTGGCTGCCAAAAAATAATACATTTCCTTGTTAATATCGAAATAATAATAATTTGAACGAAACGGAAAAAGACTGTAGCATTAACTTAAAAAACTGCATTATCGATCATTTTAAAATTCGTAAAATAAATTGTTATGATTTTTATGAGTTTATGAATAAAAAAACAATAATTTTAATGGTATTTAATAAAAAAAAAACAATAAAAAAATTCACCACTCCAGGAATTTAACTCTCGACCTATAGAACCTCAGTCAACCGCGATATCGCAATTGGAAATGCTACGACCGAATATAGGTATTTTATACTTAATGTATTTATTTAGCGTGATAATTTGAATACATAAGTTTATCCCCATACAAAATCGCACAACTCGACTAAAGAAGTTTTCACTTCAAAAATATTTAAATTTTATGGCAGTCATGCAATTACTATACATTTATTGTCAATAACACTCTTTCATAACGCCCCGGTTGCTATGGATGCTTGTTTTGCGTGTTTTCGTAAAATGTTGCTAGCTTAAACTATAGTTTTAAACAACAATAGCTATGAGCCAAGAACGTTATGCAGCTTATTACGCCCAGAAAAGGACGGAATCCATCCCCTAATCCCTCTGGTCCGAGGGATGGACGTCGCTTGATAAGCGTAATACCCAGTAGCGCCAATGGTTCATAGAAGATTTTATGTTTCACTTAATAAGCTAAAAACTAAGAAAGAATTTAATTTGTTAGTCTGTATTGATATGCAAAAATACAAATGTATCCGAGTATGTAAAGAAAATAAGTATTTTGAAGTTTAAAAATATGAAGAGACTGAAATCTCACAGCTCTGAGATATCAAAACTTCGGTCTGGGTTAAGAATTTTGATATAGTTTTTCGCAAAAAACTTTTATGAGGGCATGGTTTTTAGTTTTGGGCAGCGATGTATATCAAACGTAACTTTTTGTTAAAGTACAAGTGTTTTTATCTCTGTTTAGAAATTTATTACAAAACCAACACGAAACATCAATAAGTTGCCGGAAAATTATAACAGATCAAAAATTACCATGATTTAGTGAAAAGATGATACACTCAACAAACTACTCAAAAACCTCTCCATTTAGCGTTTCGAGAAAATATTAGAAAATCATAAATTCATATTTTTTTCAAAATTCCAAAAATATTGCAAAAATTAAATAAAATCAAACTTTTTTCACAATCCCAAAAATATTCCAAAAATTAGAATAAAATCAAATATTTAAACTTTTTCTAAATTTCAATAATATTACAAAAATTCTTAAAAATTCAAACTTTTCCGAAATTCTAAAATTATTGCAAAAATTATTACAAAAATACAAACTTTTTTGAAAATTCCAAAAATTATAATAAAATCAAAAGTTTAAAATTTTTCAAAATTCTAAAAATATTCCAAAAAGTCTTACAAAATCAATAATTGAAACTTTTTTCAAAATTCTAAAAATATATAAAATTCAAATATTCTAGTTTTTTCAAAATGCTTAAAATATTGCAAAAATTATAACAAAACCAAAAATTGAAACTTTTATCAAAATTCCAAAAATATTCCAAAAATTAGAATAAAATCAAATATTTAATCTTTTTCTAAATTCCAATAATACTCCAAAAATTCTTAAGATTCAAACTTCTTCCAAAATGCTAAAATTATTGCAAAAATTATTACAAAATCAAAAATTGAAAAATTCCAAAAATATCTTAAAAATTTTGAATAAATTCAAATATTTAAAATATTTCTAAATTACAATAATATTCCAAAAATTCTTAAAAATTCAAACTTTTTCCAAAATTCTAAATATATTGCAAAAATTATTACAAAATCAAAAATTGGAATTATTTTCAAAATTCCAAAAATTATAATAAAATCGAAAATTTAAAATTTTTCAAAATTCTAAAAATATACCAAAAATTCTTACCAAAAATATTGCAAAAATTATTACAAAATCAAATATACAAACTTTTTTTGAAATTCCAAAAATATTTCAAAAACTATAACAAATTCAAAAATTTCCATATCCAATTTCATTTTCAATTACATTTACGTCATAAAAACAGCTACATTTTTTTTCCAAAAAATTGGCTAAAAAAATAAATGAAACCATTTTTTGACACACTTGACATTATTTTTTTGACAAACTTATAACGCAATAAGCTAGATTTTGGTCTCACATACTAATCCCGACCATCAAGATTTCTCCAAATTCAATGTTCCTACTCGTAATCACTTAAAGTGAAAGTTTTTTAAGCAAAACAAATGCAAATTTCCTTGTTCTGACACACTAGACGATTTTTTTGACACACTTCCGGTAGAGTTATTGAACACATCGTCCTTTCGGCTCTTCCTATTGAGTAATGTTTAACTAAGCCTCTTTTTGGATCACCGTATGTCTCAACCAACACCAAACTCAAGATATACAAGACTTTGATTACGACGGTGGTGATGTATGGGTCACAAACGTGGACCATTACACAAAATGACGAATCGCATTTATCTGTATTTGAGCGTAAGAACTTTCGCTACATTTTTAGTCCACTTAAGACAGATTATGGAGAGTACAGAACCCGATATAACTTTAAGATCAGAGACCTTCTTGAGCGTCCTTATAATATAATATGTTGTATCCGTTCCAACTGGATTGCTTGATTTGCGCGATTTGCGATTTGTTCTACGAGCCGAAACACAATCTGGAATGATTAAAAAAATTTACGTTAGTACCCAAGGGAGTGGACGACTGCGAGGTAGACCACTACTACAATGGGAGACGGACGTAATGAACAACCTTAAAAAAATCGGCTGCCATGGTAATAATGCCGCTATTGCGAGTGACCGTGGTGAATATGCGAAGCTGATTAGCTTGGCAACGCTTCTACATGGAGCATGAACCGCACAAAAAAAAGATGATTGCACTCATTGTTTAAAAGAATTTGAAAAAAAAAAACGAAAATAGAAACTTTGTAAAAATTTCATTTTTAAAACGAAAAACAAAGCCAGCGCGAAAATTTAATGTTGTGTTAAGAATCAACTAAGCAAATTTAAAAAAAAAAAATGTGGCAAAAATGCGGGTACCACCAACAGCCCCAACACATTTGAAGATATTTTTGAAGTTTAACAGAGTTTCAAAACATTTCTACAAAATTTTATTTATAAGTCCTATTAATTACCTTTCAAATGAACTAGTTTTTAAAAGAAACAGTATTTTTATTTTGTCGTTGGTTATCTGTGTATGAAATTTAATCGAAATCAGAGGGGCTCAGGAACATGGATGTCGCGGTGACGTAGAATTTCTCTATAGTAGATGAATGTGAAACCATTCGTTTATGGTCAGTCACAATTTCCAATAAACTATACTGTGGAACGATCATATAAGTGATATGGCAGAGATTGCGCCAAGCACATTCGACCTTTTCAAAAGATTTCAAAAGATCGATATTAAGATCATATCATGATTCTCTAAAACATCGCACTGTTGCAATATTTTCATGAATTTCAAAATTTAATATCAAAATATACACAGTTCTTGGTTCTTATACTTGCTTTATTAAGAAATTATAGAAATAATCGAGTTCGTAGATAATCGATTACTTAAGCACAATCATGACTCGGCATAATTGACCATCATCAAACAACAAGAAAGCTTAAATTTATTTTCAGATTATTCTCGTGATGTTATTTGAAAACAACCATTAATGACCCAAGCCACGTGCAACCGCGTTCGTTACCTAGATGTAGTTTGTTTTTCGTTTTGTATGGAAAATAAATAAAAGAACATACTTTTAATCATTAAAAGAACATACTTCAAATCTCAAATTCAAAAATAGTTTCGGTAATCCATACCTTAACATTTATTTTCATTCTTTTGCCTAGGTGACTGTTTTAAGATGAGAGCAGCTGGTTTCTAATTAATCTTTAAATTCCATTTCTAAAGTTCCCCAACGACAATTTAATAAAAATAAAATAAGTTTAACAAAAATTAATGTTAAAGAAGTTTTTGTTGCGGAGCAAAACATATTTTATTCTTTAAATGCACAAAAATTTTATTATATTTGATCAATATTTTATTCTGCTATATTTGTTCCTATATATGGAATATTGTTGTACACTATTGCTCTAGATCTATTTCCATTTCAACTAGCTTGGATTCTTATAACAAAACTTGCTTAACGAATTGTAGATAGTCGAATTTTTTTAACATCAAAAATCAAAACATGGCTGTCTGCAACAACAACGCCCCGTTGTGTTTATGAACATGGCCACCAGCTGCTCAGTTGAAATCTCAATGGTTGACAAGGACCAACAATGAACAGAAGGACACGCTGTTATACTTGCAAAATGCAGAAATACACTTTCGAATAATTTAAAATTGGTAGAATATTTATTTTTTGTAACACATGCGTAAAAAATATTCAATTTTGTGCTATAATTTAAAATAAATAAAAGAAAAAACTACTTTTCCGCACATATGGCCACAAAATATTTTGTAAGCCTGGACCGTATCGCCGCCTGCATGTGAGATTTGTAGTTAAATCTATCCATATATCTATCTATATATAATATTTTTATAAAAGAAAAAACTACTTTTCCGCACATATGGCCACAAAATATTTTGTAAGCCTGGACCGTATCGCCGCCTGCATGTGAGATTTGTAGTTAAATCTATCCATATATCTATCTATATATAATATTTTTATGGTACTAAAATATCAAAATAATAATTTAAATAACTTACCATATAGTAAAAACAACGTAAACACATTGCATCATTTGAATTGCAAGAAAAAACAATAGAAAAACAAGAAAAAACAAAACAAAACCCGCTGCGCGGGTCGTTTTCTAAACAGATTGCGTGCAATTAAATCGTCGATTATGAAACTAGCTTCTTATTATACTATTATAACTTTGTTAAATAAATGATTAAATGAACAATTAAATAAATATTTATAAATTTTACGCACTTGTTACAAAAAAAAGTGTGTATTACTAGTGCGAATGCGTTTTCCAAACAAGAGTTATTTTGTCGCACGACCGCAGGGAGTAATACAATCTTCTATTGTAGAGAAATTGCTTTACTCGAACGTCTCAGATGGGTTCAAATCACAAAGGTTCAAACAAAGTATACAACAACACATAGAGCGCATGTTGTTGTTGATCCAGTCCATCTTAAATGATATATATGATGTGGCCAATATATTGTAATGCTTGTTACACTACAGTTTTTATTAAAAAAATATCACCAATGAATTTTCTGTGATTATGACGACGAAAGTTATAATTTTAATTTCTTGAATTATAAATTTTATTTGACTTCCATATTTGTCTAACCGAAAGAAAATGCACTAGTTTTATTAAATAAATTAATGCAACATTATAACAAATTTCAGTACTGAAATCGATAAATCGTCCCACAAGCGACAACATCCCTTAAGAATTGTTTAAAATAGACGATTAAATTTAATTTCCATGTTTTTATCTTAATAAATAATGTTATTTTTAACTCTATCTGCACAGATTAAAAGAAGAAAAATTATAATGAAATTACGTGCTCATTCCTAAACGAAAAATAACAAAAAACCAAACCCAAAAATATCCGTGATAAATTACATTTTTGATGAATATACAACTGAACCATTTTTATCTATTTGTTTAAGATTTCTGTAGAAACATAATTTTAATATTCACAGTTTTACAAAAACGTTTAATCTCATCTTCTTCTCTTGTTAAAATGTTTTTATTAATCATATAAAAATATTATCCGATTACTAATTTCGCTTTTTTCTACTTAATTTTTATTAAATTACTTAATTCATTAGTAAAACAAACAAAAATGTATAGACATTTTTCTTCCGAAATTAATTACAAAGTGATTTATTTATCGCTTTTCAATATTTTTAGATGTTTCTGTCCTTAAGAGAGGAAATTAAACGAAAATCTGCTATTTAAATGTTTGTATAAACGTCTTGGTTTCTTTTATATCTCTTGAATTTTCTTTTATATTTTAAATTTGATTGAAATAATTTTATTGCTGAAATTTTTTTGTATCTATAAGTATAGGTATATGTCCAATTTGGAAGATTTACTTACAGATCATTTATTTTAACTAAAGAAAGATGATTATGTATTTTATTGAGCATTCAATTTTATTTTCAACTAAATATAGTGAAGAATAAAAAAAATTGGATTAAATTGACTTTTATTTCAGAGTTTCTATTGTTTCCTACATCATTTTTAAAGAGTTGTTAAAGGCTAAGGAACATTAGCGCAGGGTTTAAGAAGCTCTAAGCACCATGATCAATATTTTATTTATTACTTGTAACAATTAAAAGAAATTCAAATTTGCTGATAAAGTGTTATTTTGATCCTACCTATAGCCAACAATGGAAGATAGCTCGCGAGCAACTAACGGTTTTCATCCTATCGGAACAAACTAACATGCTTCATTTGTAATATATTTTTTGCACGATCAGGCGAATTTGCATGTTTACTGATTCGTAAATAAACATAGTAAGTTTCGTTTTCCTACTCCTATCACAGTAAATTATAAATTACATCACACTATCCATGACATGTAAATTGATTATTTCAAATAGCGTGCGGTAAGTAAAAAAAAGCGTGCGGTAATGGTTTTCATATATATATTACCGCACGCTTTTAATAAAAAGAAAAATTTTTATTTAAAGAAAAATTTGATTTTTAAAAATTAAGTATTTCAATTCATTTTGACACAGAATAATGCAAAGCCTACCACAATTTGTAAACTATTTGCATTTAATTTATAATTAGTAGTTCATTTTTTCAAGTAATTATATGCGTTTGGGCATTAAAACAAAGTCGTAGGAAAAGTATATAACAAATCTCGAGTTGTAAAGCATTTTCCATGCTCGTGAAGATACTGCACTCGACGCTACGCGTCTCGTGCGCAAAATTTTCCCTCGCATGTAAAATGCTATTTACAACTCTAGATATGTAATATACTATTACAAATCACAGGTCGGTAAGTAATTACTTACCGATCATGCAGGCGGTGAGTAATTACTTACCGGTAAGGGAGACCTCAGGGTGTGAATAAAAATGATTTTTAGTTAAATTTACTAACTTCAAATTTAAATAATATTCTTTTAAAAATATTGCAATTAAAAGATTTAAAAGCAATTTATTTTGAAAAAATATTCGATGAAATTAAGTTTTGCTACAAAAAACCTATAGAATTATGATGAAACGCAAAGCTTACTATTTTGAAATGACATTTTAAGAAATTTATTTTAAAACATTAAAGCTTGAATTTTATGAATGAGTTACTTCGGTCTGAAAGACCTAAGTATTACATTCATGAGCCAAAAGTGAAATTCTTACCCCCACTTTTTTGGCATTTCTCGACGTTTTAGGACCTACTGATTCTAAAAAAGCAAAAAAAAAAAATATATGTCTGTCTGCCGGCCGTCCGTCCGGCCGGCCGTCATTACCTACGCTGCAGGGAAAACCGCTGGAGGGATTTCAAAATTTTGTTTTTCTAAAAATAGGTATACTCAGGGGACAGGTCCGAAAGGACGCTGTGTTCGATAATTGTACCGGAAGTGTGTCAAAAAAATCATTATGTGTATCGAAAATAGCAAATTTTCATATTTTTCGCTTAAAAAACGTTCATTTTAAGTGATTACGAGTGGGAACATTAAATTTGGAGAGATCTTGATGGTCGGGATTGGTATGTGAGATCAAAAACTAGCTTATTGCATTATAAGTTTGTCAACAAAATGTTGTCAAGTGTGTCAAAAGAAAGATTTTTACTTATTTTTTTAACTAATTTTTTGGAAAAAAAAATAAAATTAATTGTTTGTTTGAAATGAAGTTTTATTATTATTATTGAGAATTATGGCATTATAAGTTTGTCAAAAAAATGTTGTCAAGTGTGTCAAAAGATTTTTATTTAGTTCTTTACCTAATTTTTTGGAAAAAAAAATAAAATTGTTTGTTTGAAATGAAGTTTTATTATTATTATTGAGAATTATGGCATTATAAGTTTGTCAAAAAATGTTGTCAATTGTGTCAAAAGAAAGTTTTTATTTATTTTTTACCCAATTGTCTTAAAAAAAATAAAATTAATAGTTTGTATGACATGATATTTTATTATTATTATAGAGAATTATGGCATTATAAGTTTGTCAAAAAATAATGTCAAGTGTGTCAAAAAATGATTTCATTAATTTTTTTAGCCAATTTTTGGAAAAAAAATGTAGCTGTTTTTATGACGTAAATGTAATTGAAAATGAAATTGGACATGGAAATTTTTGAATTTGTTATAGTTTTTGAAATATTTTTGGAATTTTGAAAAAGTTTGTATTTTTGATTTTGTAATAATTTTTGCAATATTTTTAGAATTTCGGCAAAAGTTTTAATTTTTGATTTTGTAAGAATTTTTGGAATATTTTTAGAATTTTGAAAAATTTTTAATTTTTGATATTATTATAATTTTTGGAATTTTGAAAAAATTTTCAATTTTGGATTTTGTAATAATTTTTGCAATGTTTTTAGAATTTTGGAAAAAGTTTGCATTTTTAAGAATTTTTGAAATATTACTGGAACTTAGAAAAAATTTAAATATTTGATTTTATTCTAATTTTTGGAATATTTTTGGAAGTTTGAAAAAGTTTGATTTTATTTAATTTAACAATATTTTTGGAATTTTGATCATATTTTTCCGGCAACGTATTGATGTTTTGTGTTAGTTATGTAATAAATTTTTAAACAGAGATAAAAAATACTTGTAATTTAACAAAGAGTTGTGTTTGATATACATCGCTGCCCAAAACTAAAAACTATGTCCTCATAAAAGTTTTTTGGCGAAAACTATATCAAAATCCTTAACCCAGACCGAAGTCTTGATATCTCAGAGCTGTGAGATTTCAGCCCCTCCATATTTTTATTATTTAAAGAATTTTAAATAAATTTTTATTGATCGTTCAAAAAATATAATAAGTATTTTGGGCATTAAGAGTATTGCCGATTTTGGATATATTAGAGATCTCGACTTCATCTCGATCTCAAAACATATATCCTCAATCGGTAAAACATTCTTACTGCCTTAATACTTAAATAACTATAACAAAATACAAGCAAAAATACATTAATTTTCAATAATCAAATTTGTATTCATTGCGATGAGTTTGAAGTTTTAATTACTTTTAAATTTGCATCGTTTTCGTAAGTTTATATTTTGGCATAAATCTTTCCAAAATTATTTTGGTTTCTATTTTGGCATAAATTAAAGTAATTAAATAAAAAATAACAAAAAATGTTCTAGGTAATTAACAAAATCATAAGTTTACAAACCAAGCCAAAAAATATTGGAGAAAAACAAAAACAAACAAATCTGATACTGAACAAAAAATGTTAATAAAGCTCCCACCTTAGTAATCAAATGGGAAATTTAATTTTTTCTTTTATGTTTATATTTACCAAAAAACAAAAAAATTCAGCAATATTACAATGAAGAATAGGCCACCCTCGCGAAATATTTTCGAAAAGTAATGTAATTATAAGAATTTGAATTTTCTTTGGCAACACAATTTGATTCAGATTAGCGAGCAAGTTACATAAAACAAATTAAGTGAAAAGTAAAACAATATAATAAAATTTGTAAAATTGTATATCGTTAAAATATTTTATATAAAATAAAAGAACTAATGTTTTTAAAAAATATATTTATAATAAGAAATTGTTCATAAAAAATAAGAAATGTTTTTCAATTAAATGTCTCCTTTAATAATTTTATACAATAAAGGTTAAATAAATCTCAAAAATAATAAATTTAATTTCAATAAAATGTTTGAAAGTTAATAATTGTTCATGAAATTCAATGTTTTTCTTTTCTTTTAATTAATCACAATATCATAAATCCAATCCAATGAATTTTAATTACACCAAAAAGAATATAAATATATTCACCTGTTCCTTGGTTTTTCTCAATATTCCAAAATAATTAATCGCTCGCAAATAAATGTTGTTGTTCTTCTCGAAATCGCAAAAAAGATAGAAGTGACTTGCATTTCTAAGTTCAGGATTTAATTTGCTTTCTACCGAAACTTTTAGTTCTCAATACCAGAGGGACAGGCGAATATCTTCAAGCGAAGAAATCAATGAATGCATTCATTTTATAATCTCAATAATTTAAATTGACTGCATTCATTAATTTATTCAAAAAAGTTAATTTTGCTATTGTGAATTGCCATAATGTGACAGATGACAACAAACAAACAAATTAATTAGAAAAATCAGGTAAGTATAATCTATATAATATAAATTTTTTAATATTTAAATTAATAAAATTATCTTTTTAGAAAATTATTTAAATATGTTCAAGTTTGAACATAGTCCGGCCCGTTGACGATCGTGATCGATCGGTCAACTATCTAATGGCAATCTACAAAGTTTGGTAATTGATCTCTTGAGAATGTTGGATGCTGTCTTCACACTAACCACACGAATATGTCCATTATCATCTGGGTAAGTTTCGATGATTCTGCCCATCGCCCATTTGCACGGAGGTAAATCTGGTTCCTTTATTAGAACTAAATCGCCAATTTTAATATTTTCATTAGTTGTTTTCCATTTAGTTTTCTGTTGTAGGTGATTAAGATAATCGTTTTGGAAACCTTTCCAAAAACTCTGAATTCTATTTTGAATATGTTGCCATCTTGATAATCTAGATGCTGCTGTATTGCTCCAATCAAATTCAGGAACAGAAATAGGTGACGAACCAATCAAAAAGTGAGCTGGAGTAAGCGCTTCGATGGATGTATCATCTTCTGAGATTGGAAAAAGAGGACGAGAATTCAATATTCCCTCAATTTGGCACAACAATGTGGACATCTCTTCAAATGTTAAATGAGCATCGGCTACGATACGATTCAGATGGCCTTTAACTGACTTTACGGCGGACTCCCATAGTCCACCAAAATGAGGTGCTGACGGTGGTATAAAATGCCAGTGGATCTGGTTTTGAGCACAATACTCTGAAATTGCAGAATTGTTAGTGTATTTAGTTAAAAATTTAAATACCTCTTTCAAATGTCGGTTAGCACCGATGAAGTTAGAGCCATTATCAGTATATATATTTTTAGGTACATTTCTTCTTGCGGTGAATCGCTTTAATGCTGCTAAGAACGCTTCTGTAGTGAGATCTGTTACGGCTTCAATGTGGATCGCTTTTGTAACCATACAGACAAAAACGGCTATGTAACCCTTAACTAGCTGTGCTCCTCTACCACGTTTGCTGGCCAGTAGGATGGGTCCAGCGTAATCAATGCCACAATTGGCAAATGGCGGTGCTGGTGTAATACGAACGGATGGTAAATCGCCCATGAGTTGATTTGAAGAGGTAGGTCTGCTTTTAAAACATGTAATACATTTAGAAACTTCTTTCTTTACAGCTGATTTTCCTTGTATGATCCAATAATGTTGACGAATTAAGTGGGATGTATGGGATGGGCCAGGATGAAGGTATTTTTGGTGATAATAGGAAATAATCATTCTACTAAGGCTATGGGATTTTGGTAGAATGATTGGGTGCTTTAAATCATAAGAGTAGTGAGAATTTTTTAATCTGCCTCCTACTCGTAATATTCCCTTCTGGTCTACGAAGGGAGTAAGACTTAATAGCTTGCTTTTTTTATTTAATGCGCAATTTTTTAAAATGATTTCAATTTCGCTTTGGTATGCTCCTTTCTGTACCCATTTTATTATTTTTTCTGTCGCTTCCTCTCTTTCCAGAGCTGATATGGATAACGTTTTATATCCTTTCCCTTTTTTTCTTGCTGCTTGAATGAAACGAGTGACAAAACACACTATTTTTATCGCTTTGATGAATGAAGATGTTCTATTTAAAATTATGCTGAATATTTCTTCTTCCATATTGTTATTAACATTTAAGTGCAAGAACGATAGAGGTAGTTCTTTTTTAATTTCGCAAACTGTGTCATTATAAAACACCCTTTGTTTTGTGACGGGCCATGCCGTGGGTAATTCGGCTAACCATGACGGTCCATGCCACCATTGTTGGAGAGAAATAAGTTTGGATGGCATCACACCTCTGGACGCGTAATCTGCCGGGTTATCTCCTGATTTAACATGCCTCCAGTGATTCATTGGTATTAGCTGTTGTATTTCCGACACTCTATTAGCTACGAATGTCTTCCATTTCATCGGTAAATCTGATAACCAAGCCAAAACTATAGTGGAGTCAGACCAAACATAAACTTCTTTATCTTCAACGTAAGTTTTCTTTACTTCACTTATTAACCTCGCTAGAAGGAGAGCACCACAAAGTTCTAATCTAGGTAGCGATATTTGTTTGATTGGTGCTACCTTAGTCTTGGAAGCCAGAAGCTCAATTTTAATTTCTCCTTGTTCATCTATGTAACGACCATAAACAACTGCAGCATATGCTCTCTCGCTGGCATCACAAAATCCGTGTAACTGCAGATTGTCTGTGCTTACGAAGCGCTTGATGTTTATTTGTTCTAACTGTGTGAGTTCTGTTTTTAGCTTGGCCCACACTATCGCAATGTCGTCTGGTAGCTCATCATCCCAATCTAATTTCCGCAACCAAATCTGCTGGTAAAGGATTTTCGCAATTACAATGGATGGTGAAACTAGACCTAATGGGTCAAACACCTTAGAGGCATTGGATAATAATGTTCGTTTAGTTGGGTATGATTCATTTGGCAAACATACCTTGAAAAAGAGATGATCAGCTGAAGAGTTCCATTGAAGACCTAGTATCTTCGAATTATGATCATCCTTGTCGTTTGGTAATGGATGCTCTTGATCGTTATAGTTGGTGGTGGGAGAGTCCAGCAATTCCTTGGCATTTGATTTCCATTTTCTTAATACGAATCCACGCTCTTGAAGTATTTCGCTAATGTTGTTTTTTAGAGTTATCGCTTGTTCTATCGTTCGAGCTCCAGACAGATAATCATCGATATAAAATTTTTCCAAAATTTCCTTGGATATTATTGGATATTTCTTAGCGCAATCGAAAGCTGTCTGTTGTAATGAGCGAGTTGCTAAATATGCTGAGCTGGCCATACCAAATGTGACCGTTGTTAGTTTATAATGTTGTAATGTATCGTCTTCGTTTTCCCGCCATAGTATTCGTTGATAATCCTGGTCCTTTTCATCTATAAGTACTTGACGGTACATTTTTTCGATATCTGCTGCTATCGCGATTTTATTGCATCGAAATCTTATTAGGGTAGTCCATAAAGACGGCTGTAAAGTTGGACCGACCATTAGTATGTCGTTGATGGAATTGCCATTGGAAGTTTTGCTGGATCCATCGAAAACGACGCGAAGTTTGGTGGTGGTGCTGTCTTCTTTAAATACTGCGTGATGAGGTAAGTAGTAACCTTTATTTTCTGGTATGTGTTGCTCAATGTCTGAAATCCGTTGCATATGATTTAAAGTGACGTACTCGCGCATCACTTTAACGTACTCGCATTTTAAATCAGAATTACGACTTAATTTCTTTTCTAACGATAAGAATCTCCTTTTTGCTATGTGTGCAGATGTTCCTAAAATAGCAGCTGAATTTCTGAAAGGAAGGTTTACTTTATATTTACCTTTGTGCAGCACAGTATGGGTTTTAAAATGTTCTTCACATTCCATTTCTTCCTTGGATAATGATTTAAAGGTAAGTACTTCTTCCATTTCCCAAAACCGTCTAAGTGTTTCATCTAGATTGATGTGGTAACTTAAGCTGATTGAATCTTCCTTGGATTTTCTAGAACTCGCTTCGCCTGAAATGATCCATCCAAATATGGAATTTTGAGCTATTAGTCGACTGTTGGGATTCCTTATATAACCTTCTCTTAGTATTTCAAAAAATTTGTCTGCTCCAATTATAATGTCAACCCTTTGGGGTTTGTAAAAATGTGGATCGGCTAGTTCTAAATCCTGAAATTTTGTTACTTCCTCAGCAGTAAGCTCGACAGATGGTAATTGATCGGTAAGTTTGGTTAATATTAAAACATCTAAGTTGAGTTTTAGATCGCTGGAATAAAGTGACACGGTGTTTAAAGATAATTTACCTCTTGTTACTTCCTGACCAGAAGTAACTCCCTTTATTAATATTTTAGCATGTGTTCGTGGTAGTCCCAGCCGTTGAGTGCATGATTCTGAAATGAACGAGGCCTGTGCTCCTGAGTCTAACAGAACTCGACATCTCTGGTATTTGTTGGCTGCATCTAAAACCTTAATCACGGCTGTTGGTAAAATCGCTGAGTATTTTTTATTGGAGCTGGTGTGACAAATACTTTTGATTTCATCGTAAGGCTCCTGTTCTTGAGAACTTCCTGGTGTGACCTCCGCGTGCAAAACGATGTTTTCTGTATTCGCTGGTTCTTTGTGTAAGGTGGTGTGGTGTCTGGCTTTACATATGTTACATCTGTATGAAGACCGACAATTCTGTGACTGGTGGTTTTTAAAAAGGCATATGAAACAAAGTTTGTTATCGGCTACATACCCTCTTCTTTCATGTACTGGTAGTTGCAAGAATTCATCACAATTTCGCAGGTAATGTTCGCGACTGCACTTTGGACAGCTCACCACCTTTGCTTCTATATGCATTACCTTTGTGTTCATATTTTGAGGCTGCCGATGAGAAGTTCGTTTCACAGGCTCACAACTTTCCAAAGTATCGCTTTGCTGACTGAGGAAGTCCAAAAAGTTTTCCATGGTAGGTGTGTCCATTTTATAGCTGTGTTGAGCCCAAGCCTGTCTTGTGCTTTGTTCCAGCTTATTGACCAGGATATAAATTAACCAAGGATCACGTGATTGATATCCTTCACCTAAAACCTTGATTCCTCGCAATGCTTCGTCTGAAATATCGTGCATCTGGTGGAGTGACTTGGCCGAAACTTGAGTGATGGATGGTTGCTCCATAAATTGTTTAAGCAGCATTGTTACAATGTGCTTCTTTTTGTCATATCGGTTGACTACTATTTTCCAGGCTTCTTCATAATTCGCTTCTGTGATGGCTATGTGACGTACTAGTGTGTACGCTTCTCCTTTTAGCAAACCTTTGAGGTACTGTAGTTTGTGCACTCTTGACATTTTTGTGTTGTTGTGGATAGATGCTTCGAACAAATCGCGAAACGAAGTAAATTCTGAATAAACGCCGGTGAAAAAGGGTATATTCACACGAGGTAATCGAATGTCACCTTCTGCTCTATTATTGAGACTGCTTACCTCCTGTAAAAAGGATCGCTGATTAGCCATAAGTTCACTTAGACTTGAGTCTAGATCTGCTGGAGGTGGTGCTTGGTGTAATTTTAATTCTGCCTTGATGAGTTTTCCTTTTATGGCAAACAACTTGGCTTCAATTTGTTCCTGTAGGGCTGTAATTTCCGGTGTATCACTATATAGATGCACATTGGCTTTATAATCATCTGATTCGTCTTTTAATAGCGAGATGTTTGCTTTTATGTTTTCAATTGGTTCATCAGAGAGATTTTTCGCGGCATAGCTTTCAATTTGTTTTAGCCTGTTTAGAACTCGCGTGAGTGCACGTGTGTCTGCCATTTTGAAAAATTGTTTACACCAATTATTCACTTATATTTTATATGATTTTAAAATTATATATTTTTTTTTATAATATTTAAGAAACTATTTCACTTCACTATAATTCACTGGGTTTTTCACTATAATTGCGCGGTAAATCCGGCTCGAAGGACCATGTATAATTGTATATCGTTAAAATATTTTATATAAAATAAAAGAACTAATGTTTTTAAAAAATATATTTATAATAAGAAATTGTTCATAAAAAATAAGAAATGTTTTTCAATTAAATGTCTCCTTTAATAATTTTATACAATAAAGGTTAAATAAATCTCAAAAATAATAAATTTAATTTCAATAAAATGTTTGAAAGTTAATAATTGTTCATGAAATTCAATGTTTTTCTTTTCTTTTAATTAATCACAATATCATAAATCCAATCCAATGAATTTTAATTACACCAAAAAGAATATAAATATATTCACCTGTTCCTTGGTTTTTCTCAATATTCCAAAATAATTAATCGCTCGCAAATAAATGTTGTTGTTCTTCTCGAAATCGCAAAAAAGATAGAAGTGACTTGCATTTCTAAGTTCAGGATTTAATTTGCTTTCTACCGAAACTTTTAGTTCTCAATACCAGAGGGACAGGCGAATATCTTCAAGCGAAGAAATCAATGAATGCATTCATTTTATAATCTCAATAATTTAAATTGACTGCATTCATTAATTTATTCAAAAAAGTTAATTTTGCTATTGTGAATTGCCATAATGTGACAGATGACAACAAACAAACAAATTAATTAGAAAAATCAGGTAAGTATAATCTATATAATATAAATTTTTTAATATTTAAATTAATAAAATTATCTTTTTAGAAAATTATTTAAATATGTTCAAGTTTGAACAAAATTAACATAATCGAGCTATTACTCCAACAAAAAACGTTAGATAATGTTTTATATAAACTGTTTTGGGTTTTAGGATTACCTTAAACAACCGATTGCTACTTTTCCAAAGTGATAAAATTAATTTTCTGCTAAGTGAATTACAAAATATGCTAAAAATTTAATTACATGTCAAGAAACAATATTTCTAAAAATTGTTTAAGCCAAAGTTGTTTGTTTGTGAATAATGCAATACAGTTCTAAACTTTTTCACCTGTGTAAAACATTTAAAAACTGTTATCATTACATTCCACCTTTCCACCTCTCATTTTTTCTGTTTAGATATTTGGGTTAGTTTTGTAAAAGAAATGTATTTTAATAGTACATTATATACCGAGGTGATAAAGTAAATTTTCTACATTGAGGTGGATATTAATTTATAGAGCAAAATTAAGTCTTTAATAATATTAAGTAATCATATTTTTATATAAATATCATTAAAACATATTTATTTATTAAATATATTTTTATTTTAATTTGCTATTTTTATTTTTGTTTAAGGTTGTCTAAAGAACGAATCTAGTACCAAAAATCTGTTATAATTTTGTAAAAAATTTTTATAATTTGTTTGACACAAATATGAGCTACAGAATCTCATTTTTAAACAAAGTTGTTAAGCATTTTGATGAAATGGACAATATTGCCGATTGACAAATATGTGTTCGGGAATAGGGCCCCAGCTTTGAATAAAGCAGTGTAACGTTCATCGTAGCTTTAATTTGGCAATTTCAAACGATGAAAGTTTGAAAACGGCATTGAGATATAAAAACAAGTTAATAGTCACTTAAACCAAATTATTAAATGAAGTTTACGGTCCTTTAACTCCACAGAACTCTTTGTATCACTCAGTATAGTGTGGAAGATAAAAAGTTCATACCAAACAATTAAATAACATTCTTTTTTTACTACTTGCATGAGAAATTTCAATTATTTACTCAAAAACCCAAGACAAAAGTGATTTTTCTCAGCTATGGTTACTAATAATTATTCCCCACACCTAATAATAAGTATTTTAGCACCTTCGTAAATAAAATAATGAATGAATGCAAAAACTTCTTTGCAACTATAGTAATTTATTTTAAGCACCGAAATGGAGAAAATTTTCTTCACCGAGGTTTATATACTATTTTTTTTACTACTTGATATAAAAAATGCACTAAAACTCTTAATTATTCACAAAATAAAATGTCAATTAATAAGCAAATGGTGAATAAATAAAAATTTTGATTTGGTGAAACATTGTTTATCATATCATTGGATTGCGTATTGGATATTTATTATTCAGGACTGCTTAGTTAGAAATTTATTTTCAATGAATTTTCTTAAAACTATATAAAAATCACATATGCTTTGCATTAAAAAATATAGCTTTTATTTATTTTTGACATCAAATTGAAAATCTATTCAATATTGTTGAGCCAAATTTAGAATTTTTTTAGTCTACAACTCACAACTATGCTAAATTTCCACAGAATTCTGTTTAACACGAAATAAATTTCAAATAAATTACTATAGTTGCAAAGAAGTTTTTGCATTCATTCATTATTTTATTTACGAAGGTGCTAAAATACTTATTATTAGGTGTGGGGAATAATTATTAGTAACCATAGCTGAGAAAAATCACTTTTGTCTTGGGATTTTGAGTAAATAATTGAAATTTCTCATGCAAGTAGTAAAAAAAGAATGTTATTTAATTGTTTGGTATGAACTTTTTATCTTCCACACTATACTGAGTGATACAAAGAGTTCTGTGGAGTTAAAGGACCGTAAACTTCATTTAATAATTTGGTTTAAGTGACTATTAACTTGTTTTTATATCTCAATGCCGTTTTCAAACTTTCATCGTTTGAAATTGCCAAATTAAAGTTACGATGAACGTTACACTGCTTTATTCAAAGCTGGGGCCCTATTCCCGAACACATATTTGTCAATCGGCAATATTGTCCATTTCATCAAAATGCTTAACAACTTTGTTTAAAAATGAGATTCTGTAGCTCATATTTGTGTCAAACAAATTATAAAAATTTTTTACAAAATTATAACAGATTTTTGGTACTAGATTCGTTCTTTAGACAACCTTAAACAAAAATAAAAATAGCAAATTAAAATAAAAATATATTTAATAAATAAATATGTTTTAATGATATTTATATAAAAATATGATTACTTAATATTATTAAAGACTTAATTTTGCTCTATAAATTATTTTTTACGCCAATCGATGAAATTTGTATAAAAAAGTCAACACACAAAACATAAAGCAAAATTGTGATTTTGACAGTAACTATATTGTTCTTGTCAGATTCACAATATTGTGTTGAATTTTCACCAAATTGGTGTTACATAATACGATATTCACAATATTGTGTGAATTTACAATATTGTGATGACATTTATAGGTTCGGGAGTAGGGTCCCTGGTTGTTTTGATATTTAGTATGGAAGATACTCCGATATGTTCTTTTGTGAAGTTAGCCCAGAATTATATCCCCGAAAATAAGGATAGTTGCAAATGGTAATTATATTGGAAAAGTTTGCTATCATGTCATGATATTGTATTTAAAATTTATTCTAATACTTAATTATTTTATTTATTAATCAAAAATTTTAATTTCTAGGATATAAAACTTTGAAATTCAACAAAAGTGCTTTTTTATAATTCTAATAACCAACATACTAATTTTATTTGTTTAATAAGAACTTATTTAATAAATTATTATATATAAAATAATGTAATAAAATTTATTTATTTTTCACACAACTTATTTTAATATATAAAATCAGACGCATTTCGGATATAAATATCCAACAAAAAATAGTTTGTTTGACCATCACAAAATTATTAAAGAAAAATATTAATTTATAACTAAATTGTATAAAATATTCGAATTAAATGAAAGTTGTTCATTCAAAATTAAATATTATGTTTTCTTAATAGTTTATATAATATTTCAAATTTTTCCATCGAATCCATGAGAGGACCTTTGATACAAAAATGTAATTATTGTCAAAACTTTTATAATAATGATTTTCATTCATTAGGTGTTGAGAAAAAATTAATTTAATATTAAGAATAATTTTTTCGTTTAGCTAAATGTACCGAACATCTACTGACGAATTTTCTACCTGTTTGCCAAAGCATTTTTCTCGTTTAACTTTTTCTTTAATTTTGAAATTTTATAGAGATTTTTAATTGTTTTGAAAGAAAATTTAAATTTATATTTTTTAAATTGATTAACTATTATGTTGGGTAATGAATTTGTGTAGTTTATAGAAATATATTTTATATCTTTATTGGTGTTCAATCTTTTTATAGAGCTATGATTAGTTATTCTTTTTTAATTTCTAGTTAGTATTTTAATCTAGCTTACTTTTTGATGAACAACATCCTCCTATGAGCTTTCATATTGTATACATGAATTCTACCCCAAATTTGTAAATCATACAAGCATACAGTTGAATGATTCTGAAATTGTATTATTATCTAAAGGTTTGAGTTATAAACGCTGTTTATTAAATTTTATAACCAAATTATTTATAAAATCTAGAAATTTTTTCTCAAATAATACGAAATATTTATAACATCTGTTTATCGTTTGATAACCCGTTTATGTATTAATGAAAAAAAAAATTTTTTTCAAATGAAATTTGTAAACCTTAACTATGTCAAGCTGGTCACCCAAAATAAACACGTTTCAAAATATATTTCTTCCAAAAAAAATTATTCAAAACGTCAAACTCTCAGTCTCCTGGCGTGTCCCACCTTGAAAGTCAAAGCTGGTAAATTAAATAATCAATGATTCTAAGTGTGTAGAGACAAATTTACACTGTAGTAATAATTTTGAATAATAATGCTTTAATACTGTGTAAATAATCATAGCATTACTCTATATTTCATATAAAATATATCCTATTAAAGTTTGTCCCACGAATTTGTTTTTATTCTCCTGCCCAATCAAAACACATTGAAAATATTGGAAATTCATATTTCTATCAAATTATCGCTCGTCACAGGAATTAATTACAGTTCAATAAATATAATATTGCTAGTATTTTACTTAGCCCGAAGTTTTATCAATCAAAACAGTTATTAGCAAGATCATGTGTTGCCCAGTCAAATTATCAGTCCCCTGGCAAGTATTTTCGTAAAAAGTATTTTAATTGCAGGTAATTTTGTAGTTTTATACGTCGTGAATATGTATTGCCTTGGTATAGAATCCGTTTATTTTTTTTTTAGACGTAATTTTGTCATTTTTAAGCGAAATACTGATAAATTGATAAATTATGAGTCCCCTTGTCTCAAAGTGACTTAAATATTTGGGATTTCGTCTTAAATAAATGTTTATTTCGTATTTTGAGATAATATTGAGATAATTTTGAGTTAATTTAGGAGTAAGAAGGATTTTTTTTATTGTGACTCTTGTATTTTTTTTTTTGACTGGCCACATTCAGAAAAGCTGAAAGAACGTCATCAACTTTAACTAAAACTAATTGCTAGAACTTATACGCAGAAAACATGTCGTGCCGTAATTAGCTTCATTTTCTTTCTTCGTGTGTAGAACTACACATATATATACATAAATATATATATATATATATATATATATATATATATATATATATATATATATATATATATATATATATATATATATATATATATATATATATATATATATATATATATATATATATATATATATATATATATATATATATATATATATATATATATATATATATTGTGCAATAGCGATAGTTATTGAGCACGACCAGTGAAAATAACTTCGTCTATTACTATACATTAAGATTCATAACCTTGAGATTCAATCGTCATTTAAAAATCGTAGAACCATTACTATGTATTGATTTTAGAGATGGAGCCTAGTTTTGGCAAAACCTTTCCATTAAAATTTACCCCAGGTTTGTAAGTTACGCCGTTCCCAAGATAATAGTTTTCCAGATTAAAATTCCCAAAATTGGTTAAAATTTTCAATTTTAAACAAAACAGACCGTAACGGGATAAATTGAACAAACAGAAAAAAAAATTCAGAGACGGACTATAAAGAATTATTTATTATATTTTTCCAATACAAAAAAAGGACTCTATGATGACTTGTGAGTACATACTTATTTTTGTTTTATCTATCGCATCGCATCACATTTGGGATATGAGGGTGGTAGTAATAAATAGAAAAATTATATTAAAGACTTGTATGTATAATACTGTATGTACTGTACTTGTATAATACTTGTATGAAATGTGAATGGAAACATTTATGCATTTAATGTAGTTTGTTGTTGTTGTTGTTGTTGTTGTTAGTTGTTTAAGGTATAAGAAAAAATAATGAATGAAATTTTTTAAATTTACAAATAAAGGATATGTATTTGTAATTTGTAGATATATGTATTTAGATTTATGGTTTGAATGAAAATTTCATAGACATTTGACTCTTGATTTAATAAAAAACGCTTGATACTTTTCATATCATTTCATCCATGATTGTTGTTTGAGGTATTATGGTATTGAAACTGCAGAAGTGTTATGAGATAATTAAATCTGTACGAATTGTAATGTAACAGAACATAGTCATAAAAAGAGTGTAACAATCAATACATTTTGAAATATAATAAAAACTGACTAAAACAATCATACATTTGTAAGGTTTATTTTTAAAGCTTTATCTAATTTTAAATAGCTTTCTGTAGAACCCTTTCAAACTGTTAGTTTAGATAAAATATGTTGTAGGTGGATGACTATAAGAACCTGTTTATATTACTATACCTACAAATGAAGTTTTTAATTTGTTAGGGGAATATTTAATAAACTATAGAACTGTTTAAGAATTTAATTATAATCACTAGTTGTGGAATGAATACCATTGCAATGGAAGACATACGCTTGAAAATTATTTCTCATTGGGGCATTCGAGTAAATAATGACGATATCTCAAGTTAGTAGTTAAAAAAAGTATTTTAAGAATCAATAGTCTGAAAATAGTTTTTTGAGATTTTAGTTAGATGTAAATTAGTATGTTTTTAGATTTTGTACGAGTTAATAAGTTTATCGATAGTAAATAGTTTTTATTTACATGCAATAAAGGATGAAAAGAACTAAAATAGGTTCAGCTTAAATCACAGTTAAAGTTCGACTCGGGTAAGACCAGTAAAATCATGTTTAAAATGAACACATGATTGTTGGTCATAGGAAAATGAACCTTTTCCTTTACTCACTGCTGCAAAACGTTTACTTACGGTATCAGTAAATTATAAGAAAAACATACAAATTTAGGTTTAAATGATGTAATAACTTTCTTCTTGACATTTTTACAATTTTATCTATGAAATTTAAATTTCCTTTGGATTATGAAAAAATTTTCTTTTAAATGCTCAAACGAAAAATTACCATAATTTTTTTTTTGAAAATAAACTCATTCCCCTAATTGTTTACCATAAAGATTTTTGTTGGTAAAATTCACTTCAAGCACCAAATTGTATAACATTTATATAAAAACTATCAAAACTTATTGATTGGCATCCACATCAAGTATACACACTTACGGATGTTTATATTATTTTGTACTTGATAATGATACTATGAAAATATTTCAGTTCTTTGAATATTTCTGTACATTAAAAATCCTATACAATGTATTAACATACATATACAACAAAAATGAAAACGGAGAACACAGTCTTGGCTGTTTTTGTGATGTTGCTAAAAAAACATTTTTGTTACTTTTATTGAATAACAAAATGAAAACAAAAAAATCGTTGAAATGAGAAGTGTCTAAGCATTTTTTACTGCATGATTTTTTATGGCAATTTATTTTTGATGTGGCACCAGATTGTCTATATATTTGTTGAAAATATATTTGGGGCAACTTTTCGGATATTTATAGAAAGTTTGTATTGGTTTTGAAGTTGTTTACTTATACTCATTATTTTGCACTAAAAATTCATTTAAAATCAACATTAATTGAAAACATTCGCAGATGGGTTTGAAAAGTTTTGTGTATTTCATAATACAAAAACAGAAGTTTATTCTAATATGGAAACTGATTGAAATAAATCTTTATGATCGTAAAATTTAAATTTTAATTTATCAAAAAATACACATTCATTTAATATAAATGTATGAATTTATGTTTTTAGAAATTTTAAATCATCTTTTTAACATATATTTTATTTTTTTATACGTATATATATGTTACCAAAGAAGTGTTCTGAAAAAAAATTATATTTTTCCTCATCAAACCCCATAAATTATTATATTTTCGGAATTTGAAATTCATCGAATCTATGTAGTTCTACTATGAAAAGGAAATATAAAAAATTGCTATCAAGTTTTCATGACTAATAAAATATAACCTAAAATTTATTAAATGTGAAAACCTTAAAAAAATGGTTGATTTCGATTTATTTATTTTATCATTTTAGAATTACAAAATATCAACAAGATGGAGAAGAGCTCTATTATTTAAGAATGTCTGAAGAGAAATATAGGAATGCTATCAAAAACAGATGCTAAACAAAATAAAGAAAATTTAATTTTAGATATAGTAGGAAAACAATATTGAAGAGAATACATAGGCTAAATTTAAGAAGTTGGTTAAAAGATTGCTGAAACTGTATTTTCTAGAAATGTGTTGTCATTGTTATTAATTGATGTTCTTTTTAGCTACAGAAAACTAAACAAAATATAAAAAGAAAAATACGTCCGTCAAATAACATAAGAGATCAGAAAATATATGTTTGACTGATAAAAAAATAATTTGAATTTTATTCTGACACGCTATTATGCATGTTTTTTCATACTTTATCAAGCATGTTTTTTTTTTTAATTTCGTTCCTGTAGAAACTTTACAGGTTTAACTCTAAAGAAACATATGTTTATTTATTTAATCGTATGATTTAAAGAAATAAATAAAAAAATGTTTACGAAATGACAAGTCTATAATCAAATCTCTCAAATAATTAACGCCTTCTATAGGAACCTCAATTTAACTTGTTTATATCACCATTGAATTTGAGTAAGGGGCATTCACTCACTATATGGTTCGTTGTTTGAATAACTCCTCACATACATAAAGGTGAGGGATATAAGTCCCACTTATTCATCAGGTAATTACATCGGCCATGTGTTGTTCTGAAACAATTAAGTCTGGCCAACTCCTTACGACTAAGATCGAAGCCGGAAACACAATAGGTAGGGTCGATCACCAAACTGACATTTGGAACAGGTGAAGAGTTTCACATACATTTCCATCTTTCCTTCATATCAAACTTTACTTCGGAACTTAAATTCGGAACAAATAGCCACGATGGTTTTCTTGATGACAAATGAGATTCAGGTAAGTCGTGCAAAATTTCATAAAGAATTAAGTTTTGATGTAGATGACACTTTTCAAATTCTTTAATGCAAGCTGCTTCATGTCTTAATGATCCAGGTTTAATGGTGGCTAAGACAGAAAACCATGGTAAATTTGTTGATTTTAAAGTTTCAGCAATAATTCTCAAAGCATTGTTAAGTTGGACATCAATTTTATGTGTATGAGAAAAGTTAAGCCAAACAGGCGCACAATATTCAGCACTAGAATAGACTTGTGCAAGGACTGAAGATCTTAACAATTACATACACCAGCCCCCCAATTAGTTCCAGCAATTTTTCTAATGATATTCACTCAGGAACATAATTTTTGGGCCAGTTTTTCTAAATGCGCCTTAAAAAACAATGTTCTATCAAGTGTGACTCCTAGGTGTTTAGGAGTAGAATTAAAACGAACTGAAATTCCATCAAACTTGACTTTTAATTCTTTATGAGCTTCTTTGTTGTTGTTGTAGAAGGATTAGGAATTAGTCTCCAGATACGAAAGTAATTGGCCAATATTGATAAATCACTATCCAAAACTATTTCACATTCTTCCAAAGTAGTTGTTTGAATAGCTATATTAATATCATCGGCGAATTGGAACAGTTTTGATTTAGTTGATGGTAAATCAGCTACATATAAACTAAACAAAATTGGAGAAAAGCGCTTCCTTGAACGAGACCATTGTTTAGACGACAAATTTTTTTGCTTACATTTTATTTTGGCAGCAATTTAATTACGATAAAGATTTTGTTTTTTTATCGAAAAATTAAAGAAAATGGAGTAAAATATTTATTTATGATTTTATTGAATGAAAAGTTTAATCGGTTTTTGGTTTTGTTCGAATTATTTTGAATAATTTTCGGATCAAATTTTATTAGATTTAAATTATATCACTTATCGAAACAAGGTTAGAGCGCTTAGATTTTCCAAGTGATATAAATTAACTATAACTTGCCGACATTAAAATATTCCGTACCAATTTTATGAGATATGATGTGCAATTAAAAACTACTATTATTTTGGATTTGTGAGTAAAATATGTTGCATGCTACTAGGGGCTACTATACGCCCCTAAATTTTTAAACAAAGACCTGTTATTAGAAGCTTGATCGGTAATAACACAAATTACATTTACATTCAATTCATCACATATGTTTAAAACTTTTGGCAGAGTTTCTAACAACTTGCTTCCTGTTAATCCAACAAACTATATACCCTAAAATATATTGCCAGGGTGAGATCAACCACGTATCAAAAAAACGCAGATTTTTTTCCTTTTAAATTTAATTATTGTTGTCGATCAACTCCGTCAGTGCAAATCCCATCAAGTAGATCTTTATGCCCGATTTATAGTCAGTAACTTTTACTTAACGTTAACTTAACGTAAAGTACAAATGTATGAAAATGCATAGAGCATAAACTTAACGTTAACTTAACGTAAAGTTCATTTCATTCTATCTTAAAGATTTGGTTTAGGATTTTTTGACGTTTATTATAAAAACTAAAGAAAACTTAAATTTAATTGAAACTTAATTGAAACTGTTCATAAAAATAAAATTTTATTGATTAAGAAATCTAAAGGATATAAAAAGAGCGACATCAAAGCCAAATTTCAGCATGAAAATGAATGTTTTATTTTAAATTTTGTATTAAATGTTTATTTTGATTTCATTATTTTAAATTTTGAATTTAATATCAGTTTGTTGCTTTTAAAAAATTAATATGATTAAAAAAATTGATTACAAACCCAAAATTAATATCAAATCAAACGTCAAGGAAAGGAATATGTAATTTCTTACCGACTATAAATCAAAATTTTGTAGTGTCTTAAGTTATGGTTAAGTTAAAGTTAACGTAAAGTTACCGTTACCGACTATAAATCGGGCATTATGGTTATTTTACTCTAACTCGCTTTGAATATGAATTTTATCAAACACCAAAACTGCCATACGTTCTTTTTCTTGCAGCAATTCATATTTATTTGGGTTTAAATACTTTCAAGAATATTTTTATTGAAACCGGGTGAGTGTTCTTTAATCGGCAAATATTTTAATAAAGTTGAACAAGATGGAAGGTTAAAACCCAAATATATCAAAACTTCATAATACGAGGCCGATTTAAAGTATAAAGTATGTATGCGCTAAAAGTCTTTGGTCTTTTTTTGTTTTCGGTTTTTCTGTTTGAGTAATTTTTTTAAAATAAAATTTATATCCACCTTTTTATCAGATTTTTGGTTTGTGAAATAAACTTTTTTCTTTTAATACTAAATAATCTCTTTTTGGCTTTCTGGCATAAACTCTTGAATTTTAACAATCTTTTTTTTTTGTAAAACTTTAAGCTTTTTCTTTAGACAAACAGTTTTACAAAGTGGTAGTAGTCTGGTGATGATTTATGGTTTGGAGACTTTAATAAATCATGCTCATCAAAAGTATCAAGGATCGGTTCTACCATATTTGAAAATGTTTTGGGTCCGTAATAACTTTTTGAGCATATTATTGGGGTTTTAACAACATCGAGTTCTGATGTAAAGCATTTAGAAGTTGATGCAAATTCGGAATTGATAGGAATATTTGTTTCTATGAGTTTTTCGTAAGCGTAGTGTTACTGTTAGTTTTAAAATTGGGGTTGGGTGAAAAAACTGATAAGGGCAGTTCATGATTTCTGCTCAAAGCTCAATATTAACAGATGGAAAACAATTTTTTTTATAAGACATCATCGTTGGGCAAAAGAATCCGATGTAAAATGACGTCTACATAAGAAATGCTTACCTTTACCTAAATCTTTTAGGTTTATTTTTTTAATTGACAGATAAAAACTATTTGTCCCAAATTTTGAAAAACAAACAAATTTTTCCTCTGGATGAGTTTCACTACACACTTCACAATATTTTAAAACGCGTCGTTTTTTAAAGATATTTTTTTAACGACTGTCATATAAAATATAAAATAATGTTTTCTATCTATCAGGTTAAAAGAGAAAGTTGGCTTTTACTGTTTATCGAGCATTTTTAATTCTTTTTGCTCTTAAGCGGAAAGTAAAAACACAAGTAAAACAAAAACCATAATGGACAAAGACATAAACTAAAATTTATTAATTTCTTCTCTCCAAAACACTTTTGATTTTTTAGTTCTATAACCCGAGGGCTTCTTTTTTGAAAAAGGCATTAATCTATTTTATTTACTAATACCCAAATTTTCTTTAACGATGAATGTTGATTTTAACATTGAATAATTTGAACCCAATGTTGAAGACTTTTTTGTCTGCGATAGTTCACCAAAATATGTCAAAAACACATCTTCAGAATAAAAATTTCCTGTTTTTTTGTTCTTACACCAATTGATAAATAATAGGTAAGCCTTTTCATACCGGACTTTAGATTTTTCAGGCAACAGATCTAAAGTTAAATTGTTGGCTGCTTCTTTTATATGAGGCGAAGTGCTAATTATCACTTTCATCACTACTGCTCATTTTAAATTATTTTTATTTAAAAAAAGATATAAACTCTGTATAAATTTTAGATTTATTAATTTAAAATTTTAACTTGACGTCCTATACGTTTAATAAACAACCAATGAATGCCTCCTTGGCAACTTAATCGTATTAGTATATGTCGTATTAGTACATGTAAAAAATAGTATGAATACTTTGAGCAGAAAGTAAAATTACTGCTCTGACATGATTGCTGGTTTCGGCTGCGCCTCAACCATTTTCATGCACGAGCAGCAATGTAGTACTTTCTGCTCTTAATATACAATATACTATTTCAGTGTTTTATTTAGAAAAATATTCGAAAGGTATTTAAATAAAATAAAATGAAATGAATCACAATCGTTTTAGATTTGAACTCTTAACTGAACTCTCACTTTAAACAATCAAAAAGCAAATTTTAAATTAAAACTTTGAAAAAAATATGTATATTAAATTGTTAGTTAAACTATCACTTAGATTTTGCAATTTTTACACACAATTTCGCAAATATTGAAATATTTAAATTTCAAACTTGTTATAATATGTTTAATTAAAACTTTCGTAGTATAACTTAAATGTCACGAAAATTATAAACAAATAATAGACTCTGGAAAAAAGTTTAGTTGCAATACCAGTGTAGTAAAACAAATTACGTGTTTTACCACAGCAACTTCCCAAAAAACCAAACACAATAATTAACATTTCCCAATATTCCAAATTATACACAAATAAATTTCTATTCCAAATTATAAATAAATAGCCCAAAAAAAACGCAACATTGACCTAAACTCTAGTTTTCCATTTCGATTACAATTTCATAACACCTTTTTCGCAAATCGTATATTTTTTCCAATTCTATTAAAACAATATTTCCGCGTTAATAACCTAAATCTTTATTAAAATTAAAATAAGCGCTTAATTCGCGAAATTACATTACATAATTTTTAAATAACAAAAAACTAAAATATGGTCAGTGGGTCGTTTTCATTGCAATACCAATTAATAATAAATATCAATTTAAAAATCAATTTCCAAAGGTAATCAATTTTAAATTATAAAAATAATATTTTAAATCAAAATCGTGGTAGTCGGAAAAAACAGTTTTACTAAATCGAATCAAGTCAGTCATTTTTGAGAGTCAGTTTTACAAATATAAAACAAGCCAGTCAATTTTAAGAAAAATCAATTAAACGGTCAGTTGATACAAATCAATCAAGTGAAATCGTAAAGTCAAGTGATTCATTAAAATAGTAATTAAGCGGACCAATAGTGAAGTCAGTGTTCTTTAGTCAATCTTTATTTGACAAATCAATCGTTAGGTCAAATTTTAAATATTATAAACAGAGTTTAGTTTACAAACTAAAAGTTAAGTAAAATATAAAAATAAACCAAAACATTGTGTTATAGTTTTTGTCAAATAAAAGTGATGTTATTTGGAGTTTTAAATATATAAATATAAACTAAAATATTGAGTTATTGATTTTGTCAAATAAAAGTGCTGTAATTTGGAGTTCTACTTAAACTTGTGTAAGCTAACTTAAACTTATCACAAAGAGTTTCCTTCATTTCTTTGGGAAATAAGAACGTTCCGGTTAGAGATTGAGTGCAGTCAATCAACAGACACATCAATAATCATATTAGTTAATTAAAAGCACTGCATTTTCCACACGTGAAAGTGTCACCAGCCTTCGAAAGCACTAAAGTATAAAATATAAAATAAAGTATAAAATAAGTAGTGAAATAAAAACTTAAAACAATTATTGGCACTACACTTTATTATAGTAGTGTTAACTTTGGCACTACACCAGTACAGTACAGTAATTAATAATAATTATTAATTACTAGAAGGTACCCACACGGCGTTGCCCGTGCTTCCCAGATAAAGTGTTTTTTTTGAGTAAATTCTCCTATAGTTTTTTTTAATGTCATTTAATTTAACTTATTTTATTAGTAATATGTATATAAAAATTTGAAAAAAATGTAATAGTATCATTTTACAGTACAGAAACACTTAAAAATAACAGGTATAATCAAATGCAATTTTTTATAAAATTTTAAAATTTAAGGTCAGAAATGGGTAGTCAAGCATTAATTATCAGCTATTTTAGGGTTTTCCTGCCAATATAAACAAACTGTAGATAATAATATTTTGCCGGTTTATGTTTATCTATTAGTATTATGTTTATCTATTAATATTACAGGCTTATATACTTACGTAATTATATTTTTACATAAGCAATGGACTTGAACCAATGAACCTTTTACATAAGCAATGGAAAACATGGATTCAGTTTGACTATAGCCAACTAAAACAGGATCACCAATTACTGTGATCTGCCAGTACTTCCAAAAATTGTCATTTTTTTGAATAATAAAAAAATAAAAAAAGTAGAGTCTGCGTCGGACCAGACGGTGGAAGTTATACTTCTTTGGCTATTCGCTCGCACACACGCACACAGACAGACAGATAGGATACATTAAGAAAAAATAACTAAAAAAAAACCAAAATATTATTTAAAAAAAAAAAAAAATAAAAAAAAAATATTATTCAAAAAAAAAAATATTATTCAAAAAAAAAACATAATACAAAAAAAAAAAATATCGTTAAAAAAAAAAGCAAAAAAAAAAATTTAATCAAAAAATAAATAAAAAAAAAATATTATTTAAAAAAAAAATTATTATTCAAAAAGTATAAGAACGTATAATCGTCGATTTTGCTTAGTTTTCTTAGTCAAAAAAATAAAAAAAAAATATTATCCAAAAAGAAAAAGAAAATATTCAAAAAAAATATTATTCAAAAAACTAATAATTATTAATTACTAGAAGGTACGCGTTGCCCGTGCTTCCCAGATAAAGTGGTTGAAAACTGTTTTTTTTGAGTAAATTCTCCTATAGTTTTTTTTAATGTCATTTAATTTAACTTATTTTATTAGTAATATGTATATAAAAATTTGAAAAAAATGTAATAGTATCATTTTACAGTCAGCAAAAGCCATTAAGTAAATGTCTCTAAAGCTATAGATAAATTTACATATTAAATGTATGTTAAAATTAAAACACATTTGACAGACAAATAATAATTAAATAATTTTTATAAATGTAGATGGCAAAAGATTAAGGTTAGAAAAAAGTTAAAATTTTATTCCAAAGATTTAATTCAAATAATGCAATGTGTCACGAACAATTAGGTAAGCGTAAATATATTTGTTTATTGGATGTCACAATTGTCAATTACTTACTCCAAAACTACCGTACTCGTTATAAAAAATAGGTACACTGGCTCATTGCTATTGGTTTAGCGTCCTATTTCATGTAGACTTATAATCATTTATCAATCCAGAAATTTTGCTGTTCTGAAGAGGGTCGTATTGCAATTTGCAAATATATTTTATCGATTGTCTGCAATACTCTACTACATTGATGCATACGCCGGCCGGTTAAAAAATACCACCATTTTTAGTGAATATTTTCGTTTAATGGGTTTTATCGCTTTATGGTCATCATCTTATTTCGACACAACTTAAAACAAAAATTGGAAAAAATAATAATAAGACTAATTTCATTTGCAAATTCAGACTTATATATTATGATTAAAACAGTCAAATCACACCATTTGTTAACATATTTGCATATATTTTATAGATCCCCTTGCAATAACAATAATAGTTTGAAAGTAATGGAGAAGCATATTTCACTCAATAAGTAAAACACTTTAAACCTGTAGCTTTGATATTGTTCATAATCTTTTTCTTCGGTACTAAGGTTCCAATGCAAATTCTTGGTTTTGTTGGTTAATGTTTCTAAGAAGAGGAAAAGAAACGTCAATTTCCAATTTTTGGAACATGTGAGGGCAGTTCTGCTAATGCAAGCAGGTTTGTTAAATCATATATAAGCAATGCTTATATGTATCGTATTGGTGCTAATGCATAGAAATATGTACATATTTTATATAATTGCAAACCATAAGAACATATTTGTTGTAAATTAGAAATATGTATTTGTTAAAAAATAATTTAACATAATTTTCATATAAATGTACATATTTGTTTGTCATATTATACATTAACTATTCCTTTTAATGATATTTCCGAAAAGTGAAAAAAAATTGATCAAAGATAACTAAGCGAATAATGTTTTATTATTATAAAATATGATTGATTTAGTAATTTCGTCTTTATTACCATACAGCATAAGGTTGATTTACTAATTTCGTCTTTATTACCATAAAGGTTAAAATATAACTTAAACAAGCGTGACGCGGTTTCTCGATTAACACCCCATCAAAATATTTACAACGAGCGCAAAGAAGTATAACTTCAAAAACCATTAAAAATTTAACAGAAAATATTTCCGTTATGCTCTAACCTTGTATCGATAATTGATATTATATAAATCTAATAAATAATTGAAGACGCTGTAGGCACTTGGCGAAACATTTTAATATTATTTTAAATATTTTATTTTACTTGTTATAAGTTTCGCAATAAATACAAATTATAATTATTGTTTTATTTTTATTTTTATTTAAACAAAATATATATGTATATATATATTTTTGCTCGATTAATTTCGGTTGTTACATCATTATCAAGAGCTTGAAAAATATATACTAAAGAAAAATGATTAACAAAAATATAAAACAAAACAGTTTTTGAAGCTACTCAAATTCGAAAAAATTAAACATAAAATAATTCAATGAACAAGTAAGAATTTAACAATAAACAATTCAAATTCAAATTAGAAAAAATCTTTATAAAAATTAGTATCAAAATAACTAATGAAGGCAATACCACTGTGTAAATAAAGTTTATAAAAATTTATAAAAATTTTTTTTTTTTTATATAACAAGTAAAATAAAATATTTAAAATAAATCTAATAAAATTTAATCAGAAAATTATTCAAAATAATTCGAACAAAACCAAAAAACGATTACACTTTTCATTTTTTTAAAATTATAAGATCTAGATTTTCTCGAATTTTTCGATAAAAAAACAAAATTTTTATCATAATTAAATTGCTTCCCAAAACAAAATGTAAACAAAAAATTTTCTTCAAAAACTAAATAATTTAAATTTGATTCAAATTGTTTAGATTATTAGATTAATTTAAACAATAATCATCTGGAATTGCAATTTTTGTGTATATTACAAATAAATAAATCAAGATTCAAAACAAAACAATACAAAAATTTAAATCGTTTGTCTATCAACAAATAATCTGATTTGTTTTAAGTTTTTTCCAAAAAAATATGGTTACAAAAAATGGTTTTTTTTATAAACATTGCACACGAATACAATAAGAACAATAATAGTTATAAAGATATAAGAATAAAAAGAAAGCAAAAAAATAAAAACGTTAAATTTTACTCATATAACACTAATTTCAAGTATTACGAATCATCTATTTGAGTATAGGTGTCACTAGATAGAAAATATCAAGAAACAAAATATGAAAAGCGAGAGAAAATTTTGTTCTACTTTAATTGTCTTATATTATTGGGCCCAATTCAAAACAAATCTTTTACTCTGTTATTCTTTTATTTTTTTATATGGATTTTTGAATCGGTTAAAATAAAAGATTGTCATAGTTTGTATTTTGAATAAAAATAAACTTTAACTTTTAATAATAATTCTTTTTATTTCAGTTATTTATTTAACACATTGATTGAACTTCATTTTACAAATTATAGTTTTATATTTTATATTTAGATATGATCAGCTTGATCGTTTAATTGATATTAAATTTTAAGGATAATAAATTTTATATTTTATAAAATATCGGTATTTTTATGAGTGTAGATGTATATGTGTTTTTGCGTGTAAAATGTATGTTTTGTCTCTACATAACCCTTCTTCAAGAATTTCATGAATTTAGATAAAATGTTATATTTTGAGAATAATCTATTTGACTGTATACGCCGGTTTTATTCTATCAATTCCTATCGTTTGATATTTGCCATTTATGTCCAACGTAAATTGTTTTCTGAATCTGCGTATTACACGGTATGGTCCTTCATATGGACATTCCAATCCTACTTTCATTCGGTCTACTCTTACAAAGACATAATCGCACGTCTCTAAATCTTTTGGCATATATGTCTTATTGTTGTTAGGCTCGCGAGGGTTTTTGCTTCAAGATGTCGCATTTGTGGTCTAAGTTTGTCAATAAAATCATTAGAGTCCAATCTTTCGTCGCTTCTTGTTTTAACGACAAGTTCACCTGGGACTCTGAGAGATTGGCCATAAACTAAATCAGCTGGCGAACATTGTAAATCCTCTTTAATGGATGTTCTCATTCCTAATAAGACAAATGGTAGTTCTTCGAACCACTCTTGTGTATTTGCTCGTGCATCTATTCGTGCATTGCTTCGGTGGCATCTTTCAACCATACCGTTACCTGCAGGGTGATAGGCAGTTGTGTGAATCCTGTGAGCACCAATTAATTTAGTTAGTTCTTCCATTAATTTTGATTCGAATATCGTTCCTTGATCCGTGGTGATAGCTAGTGGCGATCCAAAACGTGAAATGTATTGTGAAATGAATGTTTTTGCTGTAACTATCGCGGTACCATCTTTTAAAGGGTACGCCTCCGGCCATCTGGTAAAGCGGTCAACGATGGTTAAAATATATGAACAACCATGTGAACGAGGGAGTGGACCAACTAAATCCAAATGGATATGTTCGAATCGGCTTCTTGGTAAAATAAATTGACCTGGTGCTGATTTCGTGTGTCGGTAAACTTTCGATCGCTGGCAATTTAAACAAAATCTCCTATTTCCACTTGCATGTTAGGCCAGAAATATTTGCTCGATATCAGTTTCCTGGTGCCTTTAATGCCTGGATGTGCTAAATTATGAAGTGTTTCGAAAATTTCGCGACGCAATGACTTCGGTATGACTTTGGTCGATTTTCTCTAGATGATATTTCACACCATATATTTGAATCATTTACAGCGGCTCCCAAATATTTCTTTTGACATTGAATTGCTGAAGGACTGCTCCTATGGCTATTTCTGAACAGTCAGACGTTATATTGAGTTTAGCTTTGTTTAAAGGATGAACCAATAATGTCATTTTTGCCAATGCCATTTTAACGTTATCAAAAGCTTGTATACATTGTTCTGGAAATGAAAAAATATTCTTGGTTGTTTTCGTTTTAGTAAAAGTTTTCATATGATCATATATTGGAGCTAGCATGTCTGCATTGTGTGGTAAGAACCTATGATAATAATTTATCATGCCTAAGAATTTTTGTGTCTGTTTAACAGAAGTAGGTGGTTCTAATTTAAGCAAATCTTCTATGCGTTCTTTAGAAGGACTGATTCCATCTTTGGAAATAGTATACTCGAGAAAATTATGTGTTTCCAAACCAAATTCGCATTTGGATACATTTATATTAAGTCCAAATTGATCTAAACGTTGTGCCAATAAATTTAAATGATCTTTGTGCTGCTCTTTGGATCTGCTAGCGACTAGAATATCGTCGATGTAAGCATAAGCAAAATCCATATCTCTTAATACTTCGTCAATAAACCTTTGGAATGTTTGGGCTGCGTTTTTAAGTCCAAATGGCATCCTACAAAATTCGAATAATCCAAAGGGTGTTGTGATCGCTGTCTTGTGTACATCGCCAGATGCTACTGGAATATGATGGTACGCACGTATTATATCGATTTTTGAAAAAATTATTGATCCTTCTAACTGATTTGTAAAATCGTGTACGTGAGGAATAGGGTAGCGATCAGATATTGTAACCGAATTTAGTTGACGGTAGTCACCGCAAGGTCTCCAATCCGTATTGGTTTTTTTTGAACCAAATGTAGAGGTGATGCGGCATGAGATGACGACTTTAGACATATGCCAAGATTTAACATATGCTGAAATTCGGTTTTTGCAATTTTTAATTTGTCATCGTGAAGACGACGTGGTTTTGCTGCTGGCAGCTGTCCGCTTGTATGGATATAATGTAGGATATAATGTAATGACGGATATTTCGAAAATATTTTGAAATTTTCGCTATCCATTGAAAACAATTTTGGAGTAGGCGTATCAAATAATTTTTCCGTTGTATTTATTTCTAGACCCGTTTCAGTATCAGTAAGCTTCTTGTATTTAAGGTTCACTGATAAGTTAAATTTAACCAAAAAATCTGCTCCAATTATTGGACGGTTGATATCTGCTACAATGAAAGGATGAGTAAAATCTTTACGAAGTCCTAAATTTAATTGCAGAAGTCGAGTCCCGTAAGTAGAAATTTTGCTACCATTTGCTGCACAAAGATTGTAATCCGATTTACTAAGATTTTTAGAAAAATTAGTACGTGGCACAATTGAGACATCAGCTCCAGTGTCTATTAGAAAATTCAAGTTTGTATTTTTACAAGTTATAAATAAGCGGCGTGAAATGATTTTGTCTTGGGTCGCCGCGTTTACCTTAGACAAATTTAGTTTTTTTCAGCCTGTTTAAAATCGCACGGTTGTGTGCATTTTCTTGCTTTATGACCAAATTTATGGTGGTAGAAACAAGTTGGATATCTATTAACCTGTCTTGCGCTGCGTAACCGATTGTTACTTTTGCTACGGTATCTAACATGAGCAGAATTTTGGTTCCTAAACCTGATTCTTGTATCCCTATATTGTGGTCTACCTTGACGGTTCAAATGTAGTTCGTCTTTATTATGAACAAAAACACTCCGTCCTGGTGATTGACTGCGATTATCAATTTACGAAATTGAAGGAGTATGTGTGATTTCATTAATTTTGTCAGCCGTTGTTATAGTTTCGTTTATATCCGTGTCTTTAATTGCAGCTAAAATAGATTTAACATTAATAGGTAAACCGTTTAACCATATTTGCTTGAGAAGGTCGGCTGTAATCGCTTGTGATGTCCCTACCATCGCTTCCAATCTTCTATAATATTGTGATGGTGTGTCATCGCCAATTGCTACGCCGTTTAACAGTCTCTTAATTCTATTGGTTTCTTTTTCTGTATGTCTTTCAAGCACAATTGATTTTAATTTTTCATATTTCCTTTCTGTTGGTGGCTTATTTATAATGTCATTTAAAGTCATTAAAATATCTTCCGGTAATGATGTTAGACAATGATGATATTTTAAATCGTCGCTCTTTATCGTATTTATTAAGAATGTCGATTCTACCAGAGCAAACCAAGTAGTAAGACATGAATGGCAAAAGTTAGGCATTTTTACTCTAGCTATTGTATTTGTCTCAAGATTTTCTTTTGTATCTGTCATTTTGTAGAAATAATGTAAAATATTATCAGAGAAAAAGAAACAAAATATATTAAGGATAAAAAAAATTTCAAATGAATAATTAAATTAAATTTCTAAAAATTATGATCACTGATTTCAATAATAGCAAAAATTAAATGTGTGATTGTGTCAACTGTAATTGTAATGTTGAAATTATTAAAGATAAGGTCCGTTACAATAATTACTGACGAAAAAAAAAAATTTTTTTTTTTTAAATGAAAATGAAAAAATTAATAAATAAATTTAAATTTAAAGAAAAACTTAACTTAAAATAATAATTTACATAAGAAAATATAACCGACACATATATAATATAATAACTGAAACATAACTGTAATTGTGCCCGTAAAATTACTAAAATCAACTGAAAAGTAACTGCAACAGTAACCGTACGAAGACTGAAATGTAACCGATACGGTCCTCATTCGGTAACCGTTACCGCCCATTGTCTTACCAAAATACGGTAGCAAATCAGTGCATACGACTTGAGATGTGGAGGTTACTTGGTCCATAAGTTTTGTCATTGTTTGCGGCGCATTGCACAGTCCGAAAGGCATTCTAACGAACTGATACAATGGCCGCCCTGGGACCGTAAAAGCAGGTTTCTCTCGGGAGTGTTTTTCTAGAGGTATCTGCCAAAAAGCGTCTTTCAGATCCAAACTGGAAATGAAATTACTTTGTGGCAGACGACTCAAAATTCCATCTATCTGTGGGAGGAGGTAAGCATCTTTTTTGGTGACCGTGTTGACCTTTCTGCTATCCAAACAAAGACGATTCTTCCCGGGCTTGCGAATTAAAACCACCGGGCTTGACCAAGGACTGTTAGAAACCTCTATAATACCCAGAGATAACATTCTATCCAGTTCTTCTCCCATCAGTTTCTCAATGGCGGGCGAAATCGGATAGTGACGTTGCTTGATGGAGCTGCAGTCCCCACATCAATCACATGTTCTATCAAATGTGTTCAACCCAGACCCATTTTTGAAAATGAAGGTAGAAGTTGGATAGTGTTTTGAAGACGTTCCTGCTGATTATCCATAGACAACTCTGACAGTCCGTAGTCGAAACTCCGTAGTCGTACTCCGTAGTCGAAAGTGTAGGGAATTTACATATCGGGTTAAACAAACCAAACGCGTTAAAGAAATCTATACCCAAATATAGATTTTGAGTTAGTGACGGTATAATGAAGACATCCAGAGTTCTGACTTGGTTCATAAACGAAATCTTTGTTTTTACAAATCCCAAGATCTTCTGTTTTTGACCATCGGCAGTACGAACTACTGCAGATGAATAAGTTAGAAGGTCTGGAGTTTGTACGATTTCTTTAGCAAAATCACCACCGATTGCAGTCACGGATGCTCCACTATCCAACAGTCCGGTATGCTGTTTACCTTATATTGAAACTGTGGCATAAGATCTCACATCGTTGGCCAGTCTCACAATAGAGGAAATGGTTTTAGATTTAAATAAACGTCGTTGTTGCCAATAAACGCTAGAACGGAGTGTAGAGCAATCGCTGTTGGAAAGGTTTGATTTTAGTACATAATGGTTGTGGTTTAGTATGATCGAGCGTTCGTTTCAATAATTTCACATTAGGGTCATGAGTAGATACTAGTGTATCAGAAGCCGTATTCAAATTTTGTGTTTCCGGAGTGTGTTCCATCTCAATAGATGTTGAAGCTCGGTTCGACCGTGTACCGTGTAATAATTGATTATTATGGTTGATCAATGCGTTATTGGAAGGATCAGGAGAAAAATTAAGTTTATGCTCAGATGAATCTAAGACGTGTCTTGGGAGCGAGAAAAGGTGTGGGGATTCTAGCCCCCCTTCCGGTTTCCCCGACAATTATCACAGTTGGGATACAATACATCGTCCTTCCCACATCCCCAACAAAACAGACGTTGTGCATCGCGACAATCGTGCCAACGATTACCAGGTCGCTTACAGTTCCAACAGATAGTTGAACTGGTTATCCGTTTCGCGTCAGCAGTCGACTGTATCGCTGCAAGTTCAGTTGATATATTGGTTACATTAGATAGCGGTTCCACGGGCCATTCACTAATTTGAACCTGAGAAAATTCACGATTCAAATCCACCTCAGACACAGGTCTAGAGGGTCTAATGTTATAGTCGCGCGGTCTGGCTATTGATTCGGCCCACAATTTTTCTCGGTCCCGGCAGAGCTGGCGCAGATGTTCCAACCCATAAATGGTGACATTTACCAGATCTTTGCGAACTTCCAACCGTAAGTTGTTTCGAATCAGTGATAGCAATTCCGCATCCGACATCGGTATCCTTAGCTTATCCGCTAGTCGATATATTGACTGTAAGAAATCATCAAACAATTCAGTGGGCCGCTGTTTCCTGGCCCTCATCCGCTCCTTCACTTCTTCGTCCGTCTGCCGGTCCTGGAATTCTATTCGCAGAGCATGACACAAGTCAGTCCAGATGAGCTGTCGGTTCTGGGGAAAATATCTCCAGAACCAATCAGCTGCTCGATCGGTGAACAATAGGTACAGACAGCGGGTGACAATAGTGAAGTCACTGTTCAAACACATCTCCATCAGCCGCTCTATTCTGAAGATGAACGCTTCAACATCCAGACCATCGGGTCTACCTGAGAAGGTTACATTCCAGTTCCTAATCGTTGTAGAGTTCTGTTCGAGATGTGTTCGCATTCTGGCAGGAACAGGAGCGGGATGAGGATCAGCGAATAGGAGTGGCACTGGTAGATCATTGCGTGGGACCACTCTTTTTCTTACCAAGTGTACCGACGGAGCTGATTGACGCAGCGGGGAGATGTGAGACATGGCATTAAGCTGTTCTGGTAAAAGTTCTTCTGGTGAAAGTCCTTCTGGTGCCAGTTCCTCTGGTGCAGGAGCACGGTTTTGAACTATTGAATCTCTCAATATAGCCATTTCTTGATCCACCTGAGCATGTACGGTTTTACGTGAATCTCGTGCCATAGCAGCAGCTTTGCCTTGTTCAAGACATCTCCGGGCCGGGTCACCTTTAATTAAGTTGGAGTGACGGGAAGGAAGAAGTTCATTTGGCACCCGAGTCGACGATAGTTGATTGCCAACGCTGAATCGCCGTTGTTGCAACTCGGCAGCGAGAGCTCGAGTGTAAGGTCGTTGAGGCGGCGGCACGACAGTGCGATTATTTGCGGCTGTTATTCGTGGCAACCTTAACAGTTCAGCACGCACACAAGCGGTTCGGCACAATGGACAGGTGTCGTGCTGCAACAACCAGTCGTTAAAACATCATGGAATACATGATGGAATACATAGTTACAGCGGGTTACCCGCTGTAACCATGTATCATGGAATACATGGTTACAGCGGATTAGGATTTTGGCGTCGGCCGGCACAATTTCGTGTTGATACACAGCGCAACTACTGGATCCTTCCGAAACATCAATCTTGTTAGATGCCGACATTAGGATTATTCAAACCGTAAACAACCGTGCAATATTTGACCAATCGGAGGTAGAAAGAGAAAGGTGTTGTCATTACTATTTACTTTCTATCATTTTATGACTAGAATCATCTCAAAGCATCATTTTTAGGATCTAACGTTGTCTATTGCATGCGGTTTATATATAAGAATTTTGAATTATATTTTTTCTATTTTGCGTCTAAAATAAAGTCATTTCGATACCCAAATGCGTATCGAAATGGCTTTCATTACGATACGCAAAAGTTTTGTCTTTCAAGATTGGTCACATTGGTCATACAAACGTCAGTGAACATTAAAACGAATAATTATGTAAATAAAATTAATCAGAATATCTAAATTAGTGTTAAATATTTTAATTAATTAAAATAATTAGTAATAATAGCAAAATTTCAAATTGACTATTTTTTAATAAAATACACATTTTATAAAATTTCAAGACAAAAAATGCAAAATAGAAAAAATAGTATAAAAAACTCGTTTCATAAGACGTTTTATCGCACTTATCCTTTAGAAAACTCCCCGCTGCGCGGGTCGTTTTCTAAACAGATTGCGTGCGATAAAATCGTCGATTATGAAACTAGTTTCTTAATATACTATTTTTGTGTATATTTTTCGAATACTTTCTTTCAACGATGTAGTGCAATGATATAATTATTTTTTAGGTAGATTTCATATAAAAATCTACCTATTGCAATGGGCTTTTAGGTAGATTTCATATAAAAATCTACCTATTGCAATGGGCTTCATCTCGGAATTTCGGAAAAATTTTGATGCCAAACGACTATTTGTGATAAGCGGAGATGGAAAAACAAAAAAAAAAAAAAATTATATATATATATATATATATATGTATTGTGCAATAGCGATAGTTATTGAGCACGACCAGTGAAAATAACTTCGTCTATTACTATACATTAAGATTCATAACCTTGAGATTCAATCGTTATTTAAAAATCGTAGAACCATTACTATGTATTGATTTTAGAGATGGAGCCTAGTTTTGGCAAAATCTTTCCATTAAAATTTACCACAGGTTTGTAAGCTACGCCGTTCCCAAGATAATAGTTTTCCAGATAAAAATTCCCAAAATTGGTTAAAATTTTCAATTTTAAACAAAACAGACCGTAACGGGATAAATTGAACAAAAAAAAACTCAGAGACGAACTATAAAGAATTATTTATTATATTTTTACAATACAAAAAAAGGACTCTTTGATGAATCGAAAGTACTTACATATTTTTGTTTTATCTATCGTACATTTGGAATATGAGTGTGGTAGTAATAAATAGAAAAATTATTTTAAATACTTGTATAGTTTGAAATATGAATGGAAATATTTATGCATTTATTGTAGTATATTTTGTTTTAGGTTTAAGAAAAAATTAATGAATGAAGTTTTTTAAATTTACAAATAAAGGATATGTATTTGTAATTTGTAAAGATATGTATTTTGATTTATGGTTTGAATGAAAATATCATAGCATTTGACTCTTGATTTAATAAAAAACGCTTGATACTTTTCATATCATTTCATATCATTTCATCCATGATTATTGTTTGAGGTATTATGGTATTGAAAATGCAGAAGTGTTATGAGATAATTAAATCTGTAAGGATTGCAATGTAACAGAACATAGAATCATAAAAAAAGTGTTACAACCAATACATTTTGAAATATGTATAATAAAAACTGAGTAAAACAATCATACATTTTTAAGGTTTATTTTTACAGCTTTATCTAATTTTAAATAGCTTTCTGTAGAAGCCTTTCAAACTGTTAGTTTAGATAAAATATGTTGTAGGTGAATGACTATAAGTCAAGCGAAAATCAGTGGAGCTGATATGGAAAATATATGTTCGTACAAATAAATCGTTTAAATTTTCTTAGCTCATTTACGTATATTCTTAATCTTAAAAAAAATCAAAAATGTACATTGTTAATAACAAGAACCAATAAATATTAACCAATAAAAATTTTAACTTTACTTTGTTTTTACTTTCTATTACATCTCATCAAGTAAATTTTTATAATAAATACGAAGCGGTAGGGATCAGAAACCATAATGTTGTTATCAAGATAACATTATAACATATATTGAATCAAAAATATCATTTGATATTTTTATAACTTATTCAATAAAATTAAAATTATATATGTATCTTATTTGAAAATCCAAAAGGTATTTTCAATTTGAGTTTTATCAAATTGTATGTATCATTGTACCATAAAGGCACAAAAAGATCAACATATAAAGTTTTTCGATATCATGGAGCTCTGAAAAATTATTATTAATTTTATTTATCTATCAAACGAAGCCTCTTATAATTTTCCAGAAATATTAAAAGACTTAAAATGTGCTGCAGCCATAGCGCATGTGTTGATAAAACGGTTAAAACCTCCTTCAACTAATCAACTATTTGTAATGTTCCATTTCCAGCATTTCTAACGCATTCAGCTTTTATTTGCTTTTTTATTGGAAGTTCACTCTTTTCTTCTACGCTAAATGACATATCGTTTTTATAAAAAGTTGATTAGATTCATGAGTTATGAAATAAATTTGCCAACAGGCAAATCAATGAAATATACCATACATATATGGACCACCCTCTATTTAATAAATAAAACATTTGTTCTTACATGGCGTTGTTTTTATAAAATTTTATTTCATATATTTAATTCATTGCAGATAGATATATAAAACAATTAAATTAATCATAAAAACAAAAGAGAAAATTATGTGTGACATGTGGCTTGTGACATGCCAAAATCACAAGAAAAGTACATGAAAATCAAGATGGTGAACTGCAATATTTAATTAAAGGCACATTCACCATTTCGATCGTTCCGTCGATCGCCACAATTTACATTGTTCCGTTCATCGGAACTGTGCATCTTAACAATCACACAATTTGTTTGGAGTAAGAGTTTTCTAAATCGAATGCTGACTAACATACACCATTTTCTGGTTTTTTTATCCTAGTCGAGAAAAGCGAAAAAGAGCTCGGGTCCGAAAAGTTTACTGTTTGCTTAAATTTAATAAAATTTAATAATTCGATCCTACCGAGCCAAAATAACGAGATGCCTAAGATATTGAGTGAATTATCATGAAAAAAATAGTGAAATAAAACGGAAAAAACACTTTAAAAAGTAAAAAATTGCACGACCATAATATTATGCACAAAATTTATAAGCAGCTTGCTTGGTAATTAAAAATTAACTAAATCAAAACAAAGTTTTTGATCCAAATAGTCAAAAACATTATAACATATATTGAATTTGGAACATTTGTTTTAATAAACAAAACCTGAATAATTCTTTTTTAATAAAAAATCAACTAAGTATGTATTGAAAAATAAATAATTTAAGAAACATAATAAATATAAACATCAATGCATAAAAATAATATATGAATAAACGTTAAAAAATTATATTTAACTATTCATTTCATTTCTTCACAAATAACTGAAATAAATTGGTTCACGACCGAATTTATTAATCTCAAACATTACTTTATCCCATAAACTGTTTTATGAATATATGTTTATGAATTAAATTAATAATAAAACAAAACTGTAAATAGAAAAAATGATTTTCTCTTCACATCTAATTGTTTAACCCATAATTAATTTAAATTTAGCTGGGACCTATATTTGTTACGCTAATGTCTACTTCTAAATAGTATGAATTTTTGTTATATCTGGTCGTCGCGGGTATGCTTTTATCTATCTCAACTATGAAGAATTAGAGAAATTAGACAGAATAAATATGATGCTTAAAGCCGTCAACACTAACATTTTCTAAAACAATTTTTCAAACATAGTTCAGAGAGAAAAAAACATGCCCGCGACGACCAGATATAACAAAAATTCATACTATTTAGAAGTAGACATTAGCGTAACAAATATAGGTCCCAGCTAAATTTAAATTAATTATGGGTTAAACAATTAGATGTGAAGAGAAAATCATTTTTTCTATTTACAGTTTTGTTTTATTATTAATTTAATTCATAAACATATATTCATAAAACAGTTTATGGGATAAAGTAATGTTTGAGATTAATAAATTCGGTCGTGAACCAATTTATTTCAGTTATTTGTGAAGAAATGAAATGAATAGTTAAATATAATTTTTTAACGTTTATTCATATATTATTTTTATGCATTGATGTTTATATTTATTATGTTTCTTAAATTATTTATTTTTCAATACATACTTAGTTGATTTTTTATTAAAAAAGAATTATTCAGGTTTTGTTTATTAAAACAAATGTTCCAAATTCAATATATGTTATAATGTTTTTGACTATTTGGATCAAAAACTTTGTTTTGATTTAGTTAATTTTTAATTACCAAGCAAGCTGCTTATAAATTTTGTGCATAATATTATGGTCGTGCAATTTTTTACTTTTTAAAGTGTTTTTTCCGTTATATATATATATATATATATATATATATATATATATATATATATATATATATATATATATATATATATATATATATATATATATATAACGATATGAGGTATAACGGAATTTAGCGGCACTCTCACGGTCGCATTTTTCGACCTACACCAAAATAATTTTCTGTGTATGTTTCGGCAAATAATGTCTTGGACAAGTTCGTGAACTGGCCATATCCGGGTACCGGTAAAGCAGCTAGAGCCTAAAAAGTCGAATAATCTAGGGCGCTATAACTTCCATTTGAATAATAATATTTTAATAAAATTTAAATATATTGAATATTTGAACCTTTTTTTATCATTTTTATCCAGATGACTACTTTGGCGTTTCAGGTTCCTCAAAAATCAGCTGTTTTAAAAATTTACTAAACTTTGCTGCCCTTGATCTAGCTGAAATGGCCAAGCTCATAGTTGAAAACTTTTTTTCACGTACTTAAAATATAAATCTTTCCAAAATGTTCAAAAATAATAGTTTAAGTCTAACGGTTGAGACCCTACGGCTGTTGAAATAAAAACAAACGCAAAAGGCAATGCTTTCATCATGTTTCAGTTTATGTTATTTAAATTCATCTAAGCTTTTAAACATACTTTTCAACTATAGCCTCAAAAAATTTCAGCTTTCTAACCCAAAAGGTTCCATTTTTATAAGCATTATAATGCAACCCTTACAAGAAAAATATCAATCCATTTAATACCATAGAAAAATTATCAAAATCTCTTTTGTTTTTATTTTTTTACTAAGTAACCGTTTGAAAAAAGATTAAATAAGAACAAAAAAACACAACAACAAAAGATGATTTTGAAATAAAATTGTTTGATAATGTTTGATTATAAATTATGTGTGATGGTATAATTGTAGTTGTGACGTAGTTCATTTGATCTTTGGTGGATTTATTATGTTATTAAAAGTAGTTTAAACCAACTTAAATAAAACTGTTCCGAAATTGTATTGATGGCGTTAGTTCGGATAATGTATTTAATTTGGTTCGATAATTTTTTTGAATTATTCTGTTTCTACTTATATTTTTTATTTAAACTAATCTGACTTATCTAATTTTATTTGGACACAAAACCGTCTGACCCCGAAATCTACCTATTTCTAGCGGATATACCTGCCGCTGGGATTTTTATGATGTTTTTGTCTAATTATAAGTTCTGTGAACTTTTTATTAAAAATTTCAAACTTTAGTTTAACATCTTTCGTCATTTATCACATGTATTATCAAAAGCAAGCAAAAAATACTTTACCAAATGCTAATTTGATGAAGCATTTTTAAGAAATACAATAAATGAAATATAAATAATATATTGAAGAAATAAATTTAAATTTAGTAATTTGTTATAATTTAAGAAATCAATCGAAAACAGTTTTAAGGTAATTATTTACTAGGAAGTTCAAATTGTTGTGACTTATAAAAACAAAAGGGGTCCTCTTAGGGCGGCACAAGTCGTGGAGACGTCCCATACCCTGAAGATATATCTGGGCCGGGCCCTTAGTTTTCTGAAAAGAGAACGAAACTTACATGTAACTAAGATTTTATATCTTTGCCATAGAAGTTTCCAAGTGTTTTTCCAACTTCATATGCCATCTCATACGCAACGTTGTCATTTGCTTTAGACGAAACTACGCTCATACCCCACCTGCATAGGATCCAATTTTCGTGGTTGACATCGAAAATTGTATTGCTTTGAGTACTTTTAATATACTGCTTTAATTCTTCACAGAAAAGTTTCTTGCATTAATGGTTGATTGAAAATGTATCGAATAATTGTGTTAAACTGAAAGTAGGATGCTGTGCATATGCAGATGAATGTTTCATTCCTGATTTTTAAGATAGGTTTTTTTTGTGGCAAGAATATATCGCTACACGTATTCTCGATTTACATGAAGTTAGAAGGCGATGCATTTTACGCCAATGCAATGTGTGTTCCATACGCATCGCATTGCAAAACACGAAGATGAAATATGAGTAACAGATTACCCCAGAGTGACCTCAAAACCTTACTTGGTTTGGTGCACTTAGAAGTATCGCAGTTGGCAACATATTTTATAACATCAACTTACGTTTTAGACCAATAAAATTAGGTTTAAAGCACTCTAGGGTCTTATTCGCTCTAATGTGGTAAATTGTGTGTGAAGAGCTGTGTACTTGTACACACAGTTTATTCTAGTTTAATTTTAATTTAGGTTTAGGGTCTTTGGTTTCAATTAGTTGACACACAATATGTGTCAAAACAACACATTAAACCCTTTTAAGACCAAGGTCCTACAACAAAATACGTTCAAAGGCTTGTTCGACATAAACCTTTCTTTTTTTCTTTTTTTTCATATTTCTTGTCACTAAATCGATAGTTAAATAAAAAAATCCTATTACATATAAAATATGACATAGGTCAATACAGAGAAAAAAAGTAAAATAAAAGGTAAATAACAAATTTTTTAATAAAATTTGGTGAAACAAAACTAAATAGGGCTACCAATAATCCGGCTAATGGCAGACTCAGGTCTTCCAAATCAACATGTAGAGAAGGTATTTCTACATCGTCTAAATTTTAACTCCAGAAAGGACGTGCTTTTTATACTCTCAAGAGAGTGCATCAGAGACACAACTGAGAGTTCCTTTGAGGTTTTCAAAGTCAAAGTTGAATTCTTGCTGAATTCAACGCAACAGTCTTTCTGTTAGTTCTTCTTGCTTAGCACTTTCTTACGCTTAACACAAATACTATCACTACTATCGTTAGCTCGTTGAAATAACATATGTTCAATTCCCATTTTACGAGCATTACATTGGATAATATGAAATATTCGTGTAAGGCCAGGTATTGAGCAAAGACTGGCACTGAATTTAAAACTTGCTTTAGTGACTAAAATGATTGTTGTGTATCTTCGAATTAAACAATATTTACTTATTTCAGGTTGGTCAGTCGGCTTATAACAGTTGGGCTCGCGGGTGGATATGCTCAAATAGTTGGCGTTAAACTTTAGTAGCCAGCACATGGTAACACATTATTTACTCACCGAATATTTTTGACAGTTTCTGTTGTGGAAATTTACCCAGAAACTTTTTGAAGTAAATTTAACGATTTGGCACTCCATGTTTACGGTTCTGAGCCAATTTTTGCCACTCCTAAGCATAGTTTCGTAAAAGTTTTTATATACACCTTGTTTCAAGGCTGATTATGTTAAATCATCGGTAATAGTGTTTCTTCGAATGGTTTTAAACTTTTGAGAGCCACAAGTGTAGCTTGACTGTCAGAGATAATATATGTTTCAATATTATAGTATCTTTTTTCAGCACATAGAGGAGAAACTGCTAATGACAATAAAATTATCATTTATGATGGCGTTTATGCCTTAACCCCTGCAAGTGTACAGAAGCTGAAACGAAATTGGGCTATTTTTTTGAAAACGTACATCGAAAAAAAACAACTATTTTTTAAAAACCTGAAATTTTGATATTTTGTTGGTATTGACGAAAGGAAAAAAGTTATTTCTGCTTTTATTTTTTGTGTACTCTGAATCAGAGTTATGTGCGGTTGAATTTTGAGGCTTTTTCACGTAGTTTTTGGTAATGGTGGCAATGTTTTGTGAATAGGTGCCACAAATTTCATCCGACTTTCGTATATTTTTGCAAGTAAAAGGAAAATAATTGTATAATTGAAATAAGTAAGTTTAAAATTAAAAACTTTTCTGTTTTCCGCTAGGCGGCGCGTAAAACCTTAGTTTACTTCAAAGCTCATATCTCAAAAAGTAGCTTTTTTTTTTTTGTTTTTCACAAATTTTAAAGTAAACATATGCAGCTATGAAATTTTTTTCATTCATTTAGAATCACAATTGATAGTAGTCGCAATTCCGTCAATGTTTCGCGTGTAGGATTAGCGTCCCACGCTTTACTTTAACGAATGTGTCAGATTTTCTCGATTTTGAATTTTTTTACAGAATTTTTTTGAAAATCTTTTCGAGTTTTGGAATTTTTTTACAGAGGGTTTTAGAAAATTTATTTGAGTTTTGGAATTATTTATTGCTTTTTAGTAATTATTTTTACAGTCTGCATAACAATGAAGTAAAGAAAAGCGTTTCTTAAAAAAAATTTTTTTTCAAATATTTCAAGTTTTTTTGAATATTTTTTTTCTATTTTTTTTTTATTCTCTTTTATTTTTCAATTTTTAGTCATCAACGCCTTGAACAGTCGGAAATTCTATTTTGTCACGTTCTTATAAGAATTCAACACATTTTCAGCACAGAATTTAACATTTGTTAATTTATTTTCCTTGATGTCACGATGCATGGATAATGCGTCAACTACTGCCGATAGACACATATTCCGATATATTTTCCGCATTTTCATTAGGACCTTTAGTATCTTCATTACTTGGGCCATGATTTGATAGTCGAATTAAATCACGTTCATCAAGGTGTGCATTTTCATCAATAACAATGTATCGTTACAATGGGTTATTTGATTTAAGCCATTCTATAGCTGCGATTAATTTAGTTCTGGAAACAGTGTAGTCTCGATCAGAATTTGCATTTTCTAAGCGTTCCATTACTACTATAATATCGCATCCAAGGTTGATCGAGGGAGGAACGTAGACAGCTTTGAAATGACGTCAAAAATGTTCAAGGTAAAAAGAATTGCTTGGCCTTTAAATCCGTAGTTTTGGAATTATTTATTGCTTTTTAGTAATTTTTTTTACAGTCTGCATAACAATGAAGTAAACAAAAGCGTTTCTTAAAAAATTTTTTTTTTCAAATATTTCAAGTTTTTTTGAATATTTTTTTTCTATTTTTTTTTTATTCTTTTTTTTTTATCATTCTAAACACGTTTTAAGTTTTCTGATCAATTAGGTTCGGGAAAAGAAGCCATTAAAGAATGCTATTATTTAAAATTATACAGAAAACTGTGTGGTGTTAAATTCTAAATTATGTTTTTAGGGGATACTGAGTAGAGAGCTTTCATATGATACTTTATTATTTATATTATTTACTTTGATATTTATTATTGAACCCGCCATCTTATGTAGATAGTTTAGTTTTATAAGCTTCCCAAATTTCGGGTCCATATTATATACAGTTTAAGAGATCGACATAATGAGAAAAGTCCGTTTTACTCTCACCAATAGTGTTCCTTTTTAAAAAAATATCTAAAGAGCCAACAAATTTCACTAAACATCTTAAAAAATATTTTCATGGCTGATAGAAATTAAAATTAGACATATTGAATTTAGTATATAAAGGGACTACAGTAAAATAAAATGCTGTTTTTGTATTCATAAAACTAGATAATCATTAAATGAAATCAATAATTTAAATTAATAATTTATTGTTAAATTGAACCACCAAACAATCTTTTTAGTAAATATATTTATTTATTGACGCGTTTCGAATATTAAATATTCATCATCGGTACAAAAAATATGACTAAATCTAAATAAAAACAAATATTCATTCTTTAAATTTTGGTTGAAAAAATGGCGTACTAACATTTTATGAATTAAATAGTTTAAAATAATTTTCATACGTATAAAATTTACTTGTTTTTTAAAAAATATGACATACTGATCAAAATACTATGAATAAAATATAAATGAATTGAATTTTTAGAATGAAAATTTACAAAATCGAATTATACAAAATATTTGAATTAAATAATAATTGGTCGTTTAAAATTAAATTTGGATATTTTTTGAATGCCTTATAAATTTCAAACTCTTCAAGAGAATCCATTAAAAATCCTTTACTACATAGATGCAATGGGTCTAAATTTTGTTCAAAACTGATGTATTTATGGTTATTATCATTTAGATGATTTGCGAAAATGGACTTTAAATTTTGTTTATTTTTGTTCATTGGAATATGTTCTTTAAATCTCTCAATGAAACTTCTTCCTGTTTTTCCAATATAAAGTTTTCCACAAGTATCACACTTGATTTTATAAATTCCAGAACATGATCTCAAATTGAATTATTAATAATTTTATTCTTATTTTACTTATTTTAATTTATTTAATTTTAACAATAAATAAAATTTTTACAAT
>OY856188.1:154517546-154569608 GCA_963693315.1 Diogma glabrata | reverse complement strand
ATATATATATATATATATATATATATATATATATATATATATATATATATATATATATATATATATGTATATATATATATATATATATATATATATATATATATATATATATATATATATATATATATATATATATATATATATATATATATATATATATATATATATATATATTTACATATATATATATATATATATATATATATATATATATATATATATATATACATATATATATATATATATATATATATATATATATATATATATATATATATATATATATATATATATATATATATATATATATATATATATATATATATATATATATATATATATATATATATATATATATTTATATATATAAGTTAGCGGTTTTCGCAATATCTCACGTTCTATTCATCCAATTTTAATTTTAGTACATGATAATTTGTAGCCGGTCAGGTTTCAATTTGTTGCGTCATCAAAATGTTTGTAGCCCCTGCCAATTCTGAGAAATTCAAGAAACCGCTATCTTAAATTTAAGTTAGCGGTTTTTGCAATATCTCACGTTCTATTCATCCAATTTTAATTTTTAATAAATTATAATTTGTAACCGGTTAGGCTACAATTTGTTGCGTCATCAAAATGTTTGTAGCCCCTGCCAATTTTGAGAAATTCAAGAAACCGCTATCTTAAATTTAAGCTAGCGGTTTTCGCAATATCTCACGTTCTATTCATCCAATTTTAATTTTTAATGCATTTTAATTTGTAGCCGGTTAGGTTACAATTTGTTACGTCATCAAAATGTTTGTAGCCCCTGCCAATTTTGAAAAATTCAAGAAATCACTATCTTAAATTTAAGCTAGCGGTTTTCGCTATATCTCAGGTTCTATTCATCCGATTTTAATTTTAAATACATTATAATTTGGAGCTGGTTAGGCTTCAATTTGTTGCGTCATCAAAATGTTTGTAGCCTTTTTCAATTTTGAGAAATTCAAGAAACCACTATCTTTAATTAAAGCTAGCGGTTTTCTCAATATCTCACGTTTTTTTCATCCAATTTTAATTCTTAATACATTATAATTTGTAATCGGTCAGGTTACCATTTGTTACGTCATCAAAATGTTTGTAGCCCCTGCCAATTTGTAGAAATTCAAGAAACCGCTATCTTAAATTTAAGCTAGCGGTTTTCGCAATATCTCACGTTCTATTCATCCAATTTTATTTCTTAATACATTAAAATTTGTAACCAATCAGTCTTCAATTTTTTACGTCATCATATTGTTTGTAGTCCTTGCCAATTTTGAGAAATTCAAGAAACCGCTATCTTAAATTTAAGCTAGCGGTTTTCGCAATATCTTACGTTCTATTCAACCAATTTTCATTTTTAATACATTAAAATTTATAGCCGATTCAGTTTCACGTTCACGTTCTTTTTGTGAAAATTCAGTTCCAATTCATGTTCTATTCAACCAATTTTATTTTTAATACATCAAAATTTGTAGCCGACTAAGCTTCAATTTATTACGTCGTCAAAAAATTTGTAGCAGCCTCCAATTTTCCAAAAACCGTTATCTTATATTTAAGCTAGCGGTTTTCCAAATATCTCAAGTTCAATCCATCTTAATTAACTTCTAAATACATCAAAATGTGATACCAATTTGTTACGTCATCAAAAAATTTGTAGCCCACTCCAATTTTGAAAAGTTCAAGAGACCGTTAACTTGAATTTGAGCCAGCAATTTTCACAATATCTTTCGTTCTATTCACCCAATTTTAATTTTGAATACATCAAAATTTGTAGCCGATTCAGTTTCACGTTCACGTTCTATTTGTGAAAATTCAGTTTCAATTCACGTTCTATTTAACCAATTTTATTTTTAATACATCAAAATTTATAGCCGATTAGGCTTCAATTTGTTACGGCATCAAAAAATTTGTAGCCCCCTCCAATTTTGAAAAATTCAAGAAACCGTTATCTTAAATTCAAGCTAGCGGTTTTCACAATATCTCACGTTCTATTCATCTTACTTAATTTCTGAATAAATCAAAATTTGTAGCCAATGTGAAACAATTTGTTACGTCATCAAAATCTTTGTAGCCCCTTCCAATTTTGAAAAATTTAAAAAACCGTTATTTTAAATTTAAGCAAGCGGTTTGCCAAATATCTCAGTTCTATTCATCTTACTTTTTTTGCTAAATACATCAAAACTTGTAAACAATGTGGAACCAATTTGTTAAGCCATCAAAAAATCTGTAGCCCTCTCCAATTTCGAAAAAATGAAGAAACCGTTATCTTAAATTTAAGCTAGCGGTTTTCAAAATAACTCACGACCTATTCATTAAATTTTAATTCTGAATACATCAAAATTTGTAGCCAATGTGAAACCAATTTGTTACGTCATCAAAAAATTTGTAGCCCCTGCCATTTTGAAAAATTAAAAAAACCGTTATCTTATATTCAAGCAAGCGGCTTTCACAATATCTCACGTTCTATTCATTTTACTTTTTTTCCGAATAAATCAAAATTTGTAAACAAATTCGAACCAATTTGTTACGTCATCAAAAAATTTTTAACCGCTGCCAATTTTTAAAATTTCAAAAATCCGTTATCTTATATTTAACTCTGCGGTTTTTCAAATATCTCACATTTTATTCATCTTACTTTAATTCTGAATACATCAAAGTTTGTAGCCAATGTGAAACCAATTTGTTACGTCATCAAAAAATTTGTAGCCCCTTCCAACTTTGAAACATTCCATAAACCGTTGTCTTATATTGAACTAGCGGTTTTCCAAATCTGTCAAGTTCTATCTATCTTACATTTCTGAATACATTAAAATGTGTAACCAATGGAGAACCAATTTGTTACGTTATCAAAAAATTTGTAGCCCTTCCTAATTTTGAGAAATTCAAAAAACCGTTATCTTATATTTAAGATAGCGGTTTTCCAAATATCTCACGTTCTATTCATCTTACTTTATTTCTGAATACATCAAAATTTGTAGCCAATGTTTATTTAGCGTGTGGTTTTTTTTGTGACACATTAAAAATTAAACTTAAAAATAGGTAGACTCTTCTATGGAATCTACCTAAAACAAAACATGGATACACATTAAATGAACTTTCAATCGATTTGACTGCGCGTCTTTGAGTAAAAAAGTAAAAAGTAAATTATTTGAACATTGGGCAGTACTTTTGAACATTAGATGTTTACATCGAGCGAGTCTATCCATGCTACTACATCGGGAGTTGCCAAATGGATGTCTAAGATGTTGCCATTGTACCGTCAAATTGGACACAGTTGCAATGTGTTTTATGGTTTGTTGTGGAGCGCCGCAGTCACACTCAGGGGACTCTGAAATGCCCCACTTGTAGAAAGAATCAGCACAATGTCCATGATTCGTTCTTATTCGGTTTAATGTAGTCCAGGTATGACGTTGCAGTTTGAAACCAGGTTGGGTAGAAGTCGGGTTAGTAATAGAAAGACCAGTTGTGTTGTAATGATGCCAGGAGGTGTCCCAGGGATCCAAGATATTAAAATTAGTTGCCAACAGGTTGCTGACAGTTTTATGTGGAGGCTTTCTTGACTTCAACCGACAGCGAGTGTGGTCACCGTAATATTCGTGCAAGGGTAACATGATGTTGTTGGTTACCTTTTTATGTTCACGCATGAGAGCATGCGAGCGTCTGAGTGCAGGTGGAGCGATATTGCTTAACACAGGGAGCCAAGGTAAAGGGGTGGATCTGATAGTACCACTTATAGTACGCATCGTGGCATGCAGCTGGCAGTCAACTTCTTGAGTATGTGTGCTATTCCACCAGACTGGTGCGCCATACTCAGTCACTGAGTAAACCAGACTTAGAGCAGTTGTGCGGAGGGTAGCTGGAGTAGCACCAGATGTCGAGCCTGCCAGTTTGTGCAATATATTGCGTTTCGTTTTCAGTTTTGACGTATTTTCTAGGTGGAGTTTAAAAGAAAGAGTTCTATCGAGAGTAATGCCCAGGTACTTTGGCTGTTGATTGTATTTAATGACAGTGCCTTTAAATAACACTGATAGTTTGTGTTTTGCCAGTTTGTTGTTTAAGTGGAAACAGGAGCTCTCGGTGTTACTTAGATTGGGAAATAAACTCCACGTTCGAAAATAGTCATTTATTATCGCTAGGTCATTTGAGAGCAAATCCTCCAAGACACCCATGTCTTTGTTTTGAGTGGCCAGGGGCCAATCATCAGCGTAACCAAATTTCTTTGATGTTGTGTCAGGAATGTCATGAATGTACAGATTAAAAAGTAATGGCGCCAGGACGGAACCCTGTGGCAAACCATTGTTAAGCATTTTGGACCTTGAATACACGATTACTCAGCATGTTGTTAATTAAACGCGAGATGGTGCTACAAGGTATTGCGTTGAACAGCTTATTTATAATCCCAATTCGCCAGACCGTGTCATATGCTGCAGTAAAATCGATAAATGCTGCGCCTATTTTTAGTTGTTTTTGATACCCAGCTTCGATATAGGATGTTAAAGCGAGCAGTTGGTCAGTACAACTGCGATTGGGATGGAAAAGGACATTCGAGAAAAATTTAGTTAGCCACTGTTTTACAATTTTTCCAGCATTTTTACGAAATTCTGGAAAAATGCCATCGTAGCCAGCTGATTTTCCGTTTTTTGTTTGGGACAGAGCTGATTCTAGTTCTTCGCTACTAAAAGAGTTCGCATACTTCGATGGGGACGAGCAATTGCGCTTGCTTTCTCTTAATTTGAGTTTAATTGTTCTCTTATGAAGGCGATTAATAGAAGAACGAGACATGTTTACTATGTTATTTGCAATGGTCTCTGGATTTATTTCATTGTTAGTACGAGTAATTGAGTTTGAGCCACCCAGTTTCCGAAGGAGACTCCATGCTTCCCTACTTGAATGGAAAAATCCATGTTTTCATCAGCGTTAATCCACTTTTGTTTTCTCGCAGCGTCCAGCGAGTATATTAAGTCATCAGCCACGTCTGCCTTACCACTACTAAGGTACTCCTCATATAATTTATCGCTCTCTCTACTCCAGCCAGGAAAATAATCTTCACGAAAGCCTCTTGGGATGCATTTCTTTGCAGTTAAGATGATGGCTCCAACAAATCTATCGTAATTTTTAGGAATGGGTTGGATCAAGCAAATCACCGCATCCAACTCCAACCTATATATAGCCCAGTCAGCTTTGTTAAAATTCCATCTAGGTTGAGGAGTAGAGTTAACGAGTGGAATTTGGATTCCTACCTCAAGAATTACTGGACGATGTTGAGAGCGTGGAAAACCTTGTAAGACAGCCCTAGATATTGGAATAGGGTTAAGTTGTTCGTTTTTTGTGGAAAAACAGAGGTCGGGATTGTAATCGCTTCGCCATCTTGCAGATCTAAAGGTTTTCAGATCTTCCGCATCATATACCAGGAACATGTTGTTATCATCCGCCCAGTCGGTCAGTTGCACGCCATTGGTATTATTATTTGAGTAGGAGTAGCCAATGTGAAACAATTTAATACGTTATTAAAATCTCTGTAGCCCCTCCAATTTTGAAAAATTAAGAAACCGTTATCTTATTTTTAAGCATACGGTTTTCACAATATCTCACGTTCAATTCATCTTACTTTATTTATCAATATATCAAAATTTGGAGCCAATGTGGAATCAATTTGTTACGTTATCAAAAAATGGGTAGCCCCTCCAATTTTGAAAAGTTCAAAAAACCGTTATCTTATATTTAAGCAAGCGGTTTTCCATATATCTCAGTTCTATTCATCTTACTTTTTTTGCTGAATACATCAAAATTTGTAAACAATGTGGAACCAATTTGTTACGTCATCAAAAAATTTGTAGCCCCTGCAATTTTGAAAAATTCCATAAACTGTTTTCTTATATTTAACTAGCGATTTTCCAAATCTCTCAAGCTCTATCCATCTTACATTTCTTAATACATCAACATTTATAACCAATGTAGAACCAATTTGTTACGTTATTGAAAAATTTGTAGCTCTTTCCAATTTTGAGAAATTCAAAAAACCGTTATCTTATATTTAAGCTAGCGGTTTTCCAAATATCTCACGTTCTATTCATCTTACTTTATTTCCGAATACATCAACATTTGGAGCCAATGTGGAACCAATTTGTAACGTATTCAAAAAATTTGTAGCCCCTTCAATTTTGAAAAATTCAAAAAACCGTTATCTTATATTTAAGCATGCGGTTTTCCAAATATCTCACGTTCTTTTCATCTTACTTTTTTTGCTGAATACACCAAAATTTGTAAATAATGTGGAACCAATTTGTTACGCCATCAAAAAATTTGTAGCCCTTCAATTTTGAAAAATTCAAGAAACCGTTATCTTATATTTAAGCTAGCGGTTTTTTTCAAATCTCTCAAGTTCTATCCATCTTACATTTCTGAATACATCAAAATTTGTAGCCAATGTGGAATCAATTTGTTACGCCAACAAAAAATTTGTAGCCCCTACCAATTTTGAAAAATTCAAGAAACCGTTATCTTATTTTTAAGCTGGCGGTTTTCCAAATATCTCAAGTTCTATTCATCTTACATTATTTCTGAATACATCAAAATTTGTAGCCAATGTAGAAAGAAATTTGTTACGTTAACAAAAAATTTGTAGCCCCTGCCAATTTTAAAACTCAAAAAACCGTTATCCTTTATTTAAGCATGTGGTTTTCAATATTTCTCAGGTTCTATTTATCTTACTTTCTTCGGACTGCCGACAGAAGTGAAAACTTAAATCTGTGAAATAGCAGTGTTTTTTGCCTGTCTTCCAATTATTGTAGCATTGCAAATTAAAATTTCAGAATGTTTAAATTAAAATCATTAAAATTATTCTGGGTTTTACATCTATCAGCATTCCAAGCAACTATTATATACATTTTTATATCTTCTATAACAATAATAATAATAATAATAATAATAATAATAATAATCTATAATAATAAAATAAAGTGTTTGTCTGTCTGCGTGCGCTCTCCAGCGATATCTGTATCACACAGCAGTCTGAAATTTTGCCAGGAGAAGGCCATTAACAGGTACTAATGCACCTCGGAGCCGAAATTTTAAAATTTAATTTATTTTTTTGAATTAATAATTTTAATTTTCCTAATGGTTAAATATATGCCTAAATGTATATTATATTTTATACCTAAATTATTCAACTTTCACTCAGTTATCTTTGATCGAGTTTTTTTCCGCAAAACAGAATTACCATTCAAATGGAAAATTAAAGTTGACAAACAAATTCATTTAGATGAAAATTATATACATTTATATATTTATTATACACATACAATTATATGCATCCAACACATTACGTTGCAAATAATATTTCTAATTTACAACACTCATGTTCTTGGTTTGGTGTATATACATATGTAATACTGTTATGTAGACTGGAGTATGATAACGTAGAGCAGTAAAAGTTCCCGATTTATATAATGTCTGTTTTCTCATAATTCACAATTTTGCTTACCATACGTAGTTCATAATAGTTTCTCATTCATCCACAATCTATAGTCCTATTTTCATATAGTTTCCGTTACACAAATTTGTCCTTAGCATAAAACAATTTACAATAATATTTCTTTTGCAATAGCCTATTATTGGTTCACACTACGTTTTCACCCGCATTACTTCACCATACTACATAAATTTGAATTCTCCGGACACTAACCGTACTTGCTCAACAACAATTTTCAAACCTCAAACGGCTGTGCATATTTGTCCAATCGTCTATTGCTATATTAAAATTGCGTCTATTGCTCTATTAAAATTATTATCCTACAATCAGTTTTGGTAATTGTCTTCGAAACGTATTATATTTCTTATATGGTTATTTTTATCAATTTGTCTTTCCGTTATTGATCTAAATTTTACTGTAATACTATTGTAAGCTATTATTTCATAACACGTAAGCATCATAAAATCGGTTGAACTTACGTTTAATCCATTCTAATATAATCATACTTTTTCCCAATACGTTGGAAATAACTTATTTGGTGAAATCGTCTTACAAAATTATGTATTACAAAACAACAAACAGTTTTTTTTGTGAAACGGAAAATGTACTAACATTTATTAACATAACATAAATTAACATAAATTTCCCTTCAAAAAAAAACTTTGTCGAATTTTCGATATTAAAATTACTATAAAAGAAATGACTATACGATTTTGTCTCTCTTAGTCGGATATTATTAAATCAGTCTGTCATTTGACTTTTATCTCGATTGTGCTGTCGGGTTGGCGAAATTATTGAATTTATTTTGTTTAATTCACGCCATTTATTTCTTTAAATTAATTAGACCGATTTAATGTTTGTAAAATTCAACCAAATTATCAAGTTCGAGTTTCTCCATTTAGTACCAGTGAACAAGGTAAAATTATTATATGTTTATGCATTTGTGAGGGCCAGTTTTGCTCCTCCGGTCTATTTGGATTGATTGATGAGTTGTCAATTGTGTTTTTATTTGTTCGTCGTGAATATCGATCTTACTGAATTTTTGCTTTGAATTCCGATATTGTTCTTAAAAATTATTAGGCAAATTTATGTAGTTCTAATTTAACAAATTTATGTGAATGTAAAAATCAAATTAGTGTCAGAGAATAAAAAAAGAATTACTATATGTTTGTGACGTTACATATTTATTTTAGTTCAAATTTAGTAGTTCAATTTCCAATTAGTGTCAGTGACTAGAAAAATTTCATATGTTTGTTCAGTTTTCAATAAAAAAAAAAATATATGTACATATAATATAATCACTCATTCATTGTATTAGTTAAACTAAATCAGAAATTATAAACAAAAACCAAAGAAAAAAATTATATATATTTGTCCTTGAAGCTGTTTTGTTGGTGGTTTTAATTGTTGCTGCTGTTTTCAAATTCTGACTATAGCATATATCACAGAGTGATATATTTCAACAACCGCTGGAACCTGTTGTTGGTTTTATCAATTGCGGTTTTGTTTCAAGGTTTGGGTACGTCATATATTAAAATTATAACAAATTTCGACAACCAGTTACGAGAATATACAAGTGTCCTTGAGGCTGTTTTGTTGGGGACTTTAATTGTTGATTGCAACAATTGCCGTCGTATGCAAGGTCTTCTCATAACGTTCATCACAAGGTGATACATTTCGCAACCGCTGAAACCTGTTGTTGGTATTATCGACGATTAAATGTTTACCGGTTGTTATTTGGATCCAAGATTATCGACCTACAAATCTCAACAATCGCCTTAGTTATTTCAACGCCACATTTTTATCAAATTTTTACCATTACGACCGTATTTCAACTCAACATTTATATCAAATTTTTTTTGCTATTGCTACCGAATTTCAACACAACCGTTATATACAATTGTTATGATATTACAACCGAATGCCAACGCAACATTTATATACAATTTTTGGTGCTATTACAACCGAATTTCAACGCAACAGTTTTATACAATTTTTGGGTTATTTCAACTGAAGTTCAACTCAACATTGATATACAATTCTTGTACTATTACAACCGAATTTCAACGCCACATTTATACAAATTTATATTATTTGCTACAACAATTGCCTGATTTATTTCAACGCAACATTTATACAAAACTTTGGATATTACTACCGAATTTCAACGCAACATTGATATCCAATTTTGTTGCGATTACAACCGAGGTTCAACTCAACATTGATATACAATTTTCTTGTGTTATTACAACCGAATTTTAACTCAACATTTTGGTAGCTTTCTGGTTGTCTGCCGAATTTCAACGCAGCATTCAAGTATTATTTATACAATTTTATCCGTGATACTTTACCTGTTGGATTATTCACTGCTGATGGAGGGCTAAGACGTTGAAGCCGGGAGGATTTAGGCATGGGGTGGGTGAACTTGGTTTATTTTAATTACTTTTTTTTACGTAGAGGTGTGAATGCGTGTGAAAGGGTGTACAAGTGATTGAATGAGAGCTTGCTTGTCGAGGTGCGTGTGTGTGTGAACTGACGATGCGTGTAGCGAGAAACATTCAGTCTAAATTGGAAATGATTATAATCGAAATATTGTTGCTCTGCGGCAAAATACATTTTTTTTATGTTAAATCCTATTACCTAAATTTATTAATTTATATTTTTATTAATTAAATATTAATACCAAAATTATATGAAAACCAAACAAAAAAAACAAATTCTTGTCTTGTTTTATATTTATTAACCGTATTATACATTAACAAACTGTAAACTACAGGTATTTAATTAAATTGGTGTGGCAATATTTATTTAACTTACAAATTAAATTATACCTTTTTTTTTTAGCTGTAAATAATTTTTTTTTGGTACTTTCGTATGGTTTCAAAAATTGTTGAAATTGCTATTAATAAAGAAAAAGGGAAATAAATAATAAAGACTTTCAATATAGCGTGTGACGTTCTCCCGTGCTCTAAGATTTGATTCTCGGTTTACCAGCAATGGCAGTGGTGTACAAGCTGTATCATATTGGTCAGATGACAGCAATGCAGCTTAGGTTTGATTGCTACCATTTGCGGTACTTGCTGTAGGTGTCTGAGTGTGTGGGTAAATGATAGCATGTATGAAGCGTGTGGGCATATGGGAATGATTGTGGGGGTTGGACGCGCTGATAGTGGTTCTTTCGCAAAAGGGGTCGCCAGAGTCTCCTTTTTTTCACTTGTATTTTTTTCCATTTCTGTATATTTTCGTAAATTGCGTACATTTCTGCATTTGTGTTGAAGCAGCAGGTATTAATCTATTAAATCCACGAGGACTGAGCTTAAGTCGTTACGGCGTTAAATCACTCTAGGTACGCATCCTGCTATGCCATTCTCATTGGTTCGCCAATAAGAAAGCTCTTCATTACAATACATATTTCATTTACTTTATATATATATATATATGTTATACATGTTCAAAATATAGAAAATGGGCGTTTCTTTTCCTCTTTTTAGAAACAATGATGCAGCAAGTTTTTGCAATGGAACCGTTGAATTGAAGAATAGGATTATGAACAATAATATCAAAGCTACAGGTTGAAAGTGTTTTACTTATTAGGAAAGTTATTCTGATTATTATTATTTTCTGCACACAAACTTTTTTATAGGCGTAGCAATGTACACCGGGTCCTGCAAGTTTAAAATAATCAAAACATATCATAGAAAAATTTGCGTCTATCAACACCTTAGAAAGCATGAATTGTTGTGGGACCTTGTTCTTAAAAGTTTTTTATGTGTTGTTGGGACTACCAAACACATTTTTAAAAAAAAAATAGCGTATCATCAAAGAATATTCAATAACTTAGAGTAAGGGATCGTATAGTTGATGGAAAATACTTCATCCGCTAGCACCCCTAAGATATCACTTTGGCTAATGAGAGGGCACTGCCATTTGCCAGTGGTATACGATATCACAAGATAACTCATATGCCAATAGCAGGGACTAAAGTACGCGGGTTGTCACACCCATAGATCAACAATTTTAAATTTTACAAGGAAGCGGATTAATGCGGATTAATGCGCATTCTTGCCGTTTGTAAATCACTATTGGCTAAGGGTCACCATTTTAAATTATTTTATTTACCATTATTGCCATCTAGGTTTAATCATACATAAGCTATGCTTCTTTATATAGAATTTATGCGATTTCCGTCTCGTAATTGTGAGCTTTAAATCATGTTAGCTATTGTGAGCTTTAAACATGTATTACATACAACTTCAAACCAACAATTTTGATATACAAATGTAATTGTTTCAGGTTATACTATCTTTCCTACGTTCAATATTTATTTGGCATGATGACTAGAATGGAAATTGCAAAACACAGTAGCAATATAACTTTAAAAAACTGCATTATAGATCAATTTTTATTATTTTTATGAATTCATGAATAAAAAATAATAATTTTAATGGTATTTAACAAAAAGTAAAAAAAAACAATAAAAAAATGTACCAGTCCAGGAATTGAACTCACGATCTACAGAACATCTGTCGAGCGCGTTATCCACATCGCAATTTCAAACGTTAAGAAATGATGGATGTGTTTCATATTTAAAAATATTTTCCTGATTTAAAAATTGGTAACGCGAATATATAGATTTTAGTCCATATAAAATTTTGCAACGCGGCTAAAGAAGTTTTCACTTCAAAAATGTATTTTCTCAAAGGTCTCACATCGTAGCCCTGTAAACCAAACGAAAACCACTTTAGTTTTATTTGTATCCGTCACTTCATGTGGACAGATTAGTTTTATACGCACCTCAAATTTCAAGTCCATAGCATTTATAATTTACGAGATAATCGATATAATGTGAAAAACTCGTTTTACTCTCACCAATAGTGTTCCATATAAAAATCGGAACCCTTAATGTGGTAATTGGTTGAATAGATAGTTGTTGATTGTTGTTGTAATTTGGTTGAATAGTACATGAATTGAATCTGAATTTTCACAAATAGAACATCGACGTGAAAATGAATCGACTATAAATTTTGATGTATTAAAAATTAAAATTGAGTGAATAGAACGTGAGATATTGTGAAAACCGCTAGCTTAAATTTAAGATAACGGTTTCTTGAATTTCTCAAAATTGGAGGGGAATACAAATTTTTTGATGACGTAACAAATTGAAGCCTAATCGGCTACAAATTTTGATGTATTAAAAATTAAAATTGGTTGAATATATCTCTGCACTTCTTATTTTTATTTGGACACTCAAAATAACACTTAATACTTCGTCGTGGGTACCGATTAAACCCTTTGTAAGTTTGCGATATGGACTCACTTATCTTTCGTTATGTCACCCTTAGTTATTACAAATTTTGAGCTGGCTTTGACCAATCAAAAATTTGCATCATATATTGTTTGTGGTAAAACAACAAAAAATATTTAAAATATTTTTTCTCACACTAAAGTTGTGACGTCGGAAAATACATCGTTTGTTTTATTTTAATAGTTTTTCATTTATAATTTTTTATGGGTTTTTATTATATTTCGTCTGTAGTTTTTTATTTCATTAACAAAAGTATGATTTTTAATAGTTTTTTCCATTCACATGTTTTATGTGATTTTATGGAAAATTGTCTGGAAGTTTAGGATTACATATTTTAATTGGTTTGATTTTGATTTAAATGTTTTTTACAACAACAATATGGGTTAGATTGAATAACTGGGTCAAGATTGCTTTGGGTCAAATGATCTACTGGGTCAAGATTGCTCTGGGTCAAATGACCTACCCTGGAACGATCATGTAATGGCGATGGCAAAAAGCGCGTCTAAAAAACTCGGCCTCCTAAATAGATGCAAAAAATTTTTCACTCCATACCAACTGCTCCATGCTTATAAGTCCTATATTCGTCCCTGTATGGAGCACTGTTGTCAAGTTAAAGCTATATTATAAATTATATTGAAGAAATTATTGTGTTTTCTTTGTGTTTCTTTCATTCAAGAGTCAAAGAACATAAAAAAATTGTTTTTCTTTAATATACACAGATCTACCATCAAATAAATAAATATAATTTTTCTTGGGCACAGATTTTATTTACCTTCCTGGTTATTTTGTCATCTCAATCCAAATTTAATCCCGATTTTTCTGTTTTATGTCCGCCATGTCAACCAAAGAAAACATCACAACTCGACCACAAGACGTCAAAAATAATCCAATAAGAAGAAAATAGTAAGAGTGAGAGACCCTCTAGCGTTGAGCTTGGGTATTTATGATCAAAATAAAGGTGGGTATACACAGTAGCAGGAAACGATCAGTTTTTTTTCTATTTGTTTATATTTTCACCGATAAGGAATTTGAATATATTTCTTTAAAAAAAAATGAATTGATTCTCTAATAAATGATTCGACGATGTTAATACGAATTTAAAACACTACTTTATATCAAACTGATTGAAGGGGAAATCATAATAAAATGTTGGATGAATTAATTATTCCAATATTAAACCAAACGAAATCGTATATGCCACAGTGGTGGTCTAATTTATCGCATCATAACATATTCCTTAATCATGTGTCGTGACTCTCTTTCTTCCTTAATGTTATAGTTATGTTGAAGCTAATGTCTTTAAGAAAGTGCGTCTTCATTATTTAGTAATATGTCAATAACAGGGAACTCCCGTATACCAAATTGACCCAAGTGATTAATTTATCTTCCATTTATTTAACATGCAAAGTAAGATGCTCAATGATTAAAATAATTCTATCATTAGTATATCGGATTGACAAAAAATTGTACGTTAATTTTACAACAATAATTATTTATATTTAAAAGCTTTCTTCTTTAAGAAAAAATTAATGCAAAAAACTATACAAAGCTAATGTTCTTCTCAATTTAAATAAACAAAGTTAAAATTTAATTTTTTCTTCAAGAATATTATCATCGTTTGTTTGTGTAACAATTGTAGATAAACATTTATAACACAATTTATGCTATATGTGTGTCTGACAGTGTTGACCTTTTTGTGATTTATTTCTTCTGTTGATGAAAAAAAATTGGTTTTACAAATTACTTAATCGTTGGTAAATTCATTTGTTCATTTCAAGCTTTTCTGGATTTTCTTCGAAACGAACCTAATATAAATTTCAATGAAAAAATATAAAGGGGCTGAAATATCAAGGTTTTGAAATATAAAGGCTTCAGACTGCAGATATCAAGACTGTGTTAAGGATTTCTATATAGTTTTTAGCAAACACTTTTATGGAGAAATTGTTTTCAGTTTTTGGCAGCGATGTATAATAAACATAAAACTGTTTGTAAAAGTACAAGTATTTGATCTCTAGAAATTTATTACAAAACTAACACGAAACATCAATATGCTGCCGGAAAATTACAACAGATCATAAACTAACATAATTTAGTGAAAAGATGATACACTCAGCAAACTACTCAAAGGCCTTTGCATTTAGCGTTCAGAAATTTCAACTTTTCAAAAACATACAATCTACATCCAAAACATACAATCTACATCCAATATCTAAAATTTTCTATTAATACATAAAACTTCTCAAAAACATTTTCGTTTAGGCAAATGCTTTTCTCAATTATTACAACAAACACGAGCTGATATTTTCCAAACCAACTGCTCCTATTGGTCCATAAAACCGTTTCCTTTAGCGTAAATCTGTCTTAAAACATCTCTGCATTTGCTCTAAATGCTTACTTTCAATACTTACAACTTTTGTAAAAAAACGACATTTAATCAAAACGATTGTCCAATTCAACTGTTCCTATTAGTCCGAAAACTTTTAGAAAACCTCCTTGGCTCTCTTTTATGGTCCAAATACATGTGCAGAAAGTCTGCACGCAGTGCTGCATGCATATCTGCATCTAAAATAGATGTGCAGAACTTTTATATACTTGACGTGCAGAATTTTCGTAACGACAGTTCGTGTTCTTACGTATTATGAAATAGTTATAAGTGAAAGTTGTGAAAGTGAAAGAAAACTGTCTTTTTAATCAAAAAATAGAAGAAAATAATTGAATCGTTGCCTGTAAAAACGTTTATGTTTAAATTAAAATTTAAGTTCAAATAACATATACCACTGTTTCCGATAATCCTTTCCCAAAAATTTATTTATTAACAATATTAGTTTTAATTATTTTATAATTTGGATTATTGAGAATATTTAAATATCTTTATAAACAAATAATCATTACAAAAATAATTTCATTTTCAAAAAAATATCATTCATTTTTATTTGAGTTATAAAAAATAATTCATTTTCAAACAAAATGTTAAAATCATCCATTTATATCTGAGTTTTCAAGTAGTTTTTGTTTTTTTGATTGTGGTAGCACTGCCTCTGTGCAGCGAAATTAGAATTAGAGATATCTTGCAGAATTTTTCTGCATGCAGAATTTACATGTAATTGCTCTCATATAACAACACATGTTCTAATTTCGCTGCATGCAGAATTCTGCACATGTATTTGGACCATTAGGTCTAAATGCTTGTTTTCAATAATTATAACTTCTAAGAAAAAACGACATTTAATAACCGACTCGATATCTTCCTACCGACCTACCGTCCACAAACTTTTTACAAAACCTCTCCTGTTACTTTGAATACGTGTTTTCGTTAACTACAATGTATTCGAAAAATGAAATTGAATAAGAACCGACCGGATATTTTTCAACCCAACTGTTCCAATTATTCCAGAAAATTTCTTAGAAAATTTCTCCATTTAGCGTAAACGCTTTTTTTTTTAATTTATTTACTTGTTTTTGCAAAACGACATTTGGTCTGCAACAAACTAACATTTTCCAGCCGTAGCTATTAGTCTTCAGTGAACGACGGAGTGGATTCAATCAAAAAATCACTCACAATATATTTCCGTTTAGTGTAAATTTTTTTCTGTTTATTAATTTCAACTTTTGTAAAAAAAAACAACATAGAATCAGCAACTACCGGATATTTTCTAACTGTTCCTATTATTCAGAAGTAGTGAAGCCTGGCATCACAAAACAACTTACTCAAAAAAAATATTTAGGAATAACAACTTTTGTTAAAAAAAAGACACTTAATCTGCAACAACGTGATATGTTCCAGCTGTTTCTATTATTCACAAAATGGTGGCACCTGGCATCATACAAAAAATTTGCCAAAAAACATATCTAACAACCTAAACAACCTTTAGTGTTTTATTAATTAATTAAAGTTATCCTGCGCAAAGTAACAAGTGCACGCTATACAACTATCATCAGATGGAACACACGGATGGAATATCTTAAAAAAGATGAAAGTGTTTACCACAAAATTGAAGTGAGAATTGAAAAAAGAGCTGCATGCGATAAAACAAAACTCACAAAATCAAAATCAAAAACATAAATATTCTCCACATATATACTTGTAAAATTATCACATTGTTCCTACAACAGTCGCTTCATGATAGCAATGAAATCGTTGGGACCTTTGTTTACTAATCAAATATTTCCTGGAACTTGGGATGAAATAAATCTTTGATCTTTTCTCATTGTGTTGATTGCCGATTTGTTAAATAGTGCCAAATCATTAAAGGTATTTGGTCTTAAGTATATTTGCCCAACTAGCAATTTGTTCAGGTATGCCCTATTATGATCCAGACCAGATCAGGTTGTAGCAAGGTAAATCCTAATAGGGCAATTGCATCCGGAAACTATCAAAAATCATACCTGATTTCACTACTAGGGCGTGCCGTGTTTGCTCTGATCTGGCCCGGATTTCGAAGACCTATCGCATCCCTAGTAGTAAATGCCAGACCAGGACCGGATCAGAATCATATCTGATTTTCCAATTATACCAATATATACCCTATTTGTCTTGAAGGGACAAAATCCGAAATTCGACGGCCACGTCATGCTGTCTGGATAATGCTGACAGAATTAGGTTGGTGTGTTGGAGACAAGCAGAGTTAAAACTGCTTAGTCAATGACGCTCCATCACGGCAAATTGGCGCTTTAAAACCACTGCAACTCAAGCTTCTGTTTCCACCCGAGTAGCAAAAATAGTGATGGTCAGTACTTAAAGAAAGATTTAAGAAGACTTAAACAAAGCAACGCGCCTTCTTAAAGAAGGATTTAAGTTTGAATTAAGTACAAAAAGGCCCATGTGGGCGGTCCGATAGAACGAATTAAGAAGCGTATTTTTATCTTATTTGCTTCTTAAATAGGTATGTTATTTTTCAACTCCTTCTTAACTCCAGCTTAACTCTTTCTTAAATCGGTATGTCATTTTTTGTTATATACTATCAAAGTCAAAGAGTGACGCAGAATTTTCTATCTCTCTTTATCTATATTAAACTGATTTAAATTAAAGTAAAAGACAATGTTGAAATGAAACAAAAAAAAAGTCCAAGCGGCACGTATATCCGCTAGAAATAGGTAGATTTCGAGATCAGACAGTTTTGTGTGCCAGTAGAATCTTATGTATCAGATTAGTTTAAACAAAACAAACTAATTTCAAACAGATATCGAACAAATTTTAAAAAGAAAATTAGCTACCTACAAGCAAAATTATATTTATCCAATTTTGCAACAAACAAATATCAAATCTACCACAGAACATGTGTGTGACAATTTATGACACAAACCTACTCTATATCATATGTCGTGCAATTACTGCAAAATATCAAAAAAGTTTATTTCTAAGAAAAAAAAAATAATTTTTTCTATTCAAATCTTTTATTTTTTTGACTGTTATAAGGTTGACATTGACTGTTATAAGGTTTTTGGAAATTGTAGTTGGGGATTGCTGCAAACTTTTTTGTTGAAGCCAACAAGTCAAAAACCTCTAACTGCAGAGGTTTATAAATATAAGAAATGGATTAAAATATTTTCACAGATTCTAAATTTATGAAGATTTTAAAAATATTAGTATCCAAACGGCCGTTATAACGGATTAAAAAAACCACTTTTTTTTCTAGTATAAAGCCTATAGTTCCTTAACCATGTGTCAGATTTTTTTGATTTACGAACTTGTCCAAGATATTAATAAAACACACATTTTTCAGAAAGGTTTTTTGGTCTGGCTCCACAAATGCAACCGTGAGAGCGCCGGTTGATTCAAACGCATTTTGTGTTTTACAAGCTTTTTTGTTGGAGCCGCTCACTCAGAAACCTCCAACCGCAGAGGTCTTTTTTTTGAAAGAAACTGATTAAAAAGGTTTCAAAGATTCTAAATTTAGGAAGCTTTTAAAAATATTAGAATCCAAACGGCCGTTATAACGGATCTAAAAAACATAGTTTTTTTCTAGTATAAAGCTTCTAGTTTCTTAACCATGTGTTGGATTGGGCTGATTTACGAACTTGTCCAAGATATTAATAAAACGCACATGTTTAAAAAAGGTTTTTTGATCTGGCCTTATAAATGCGACCGTGAGAGTGCCGGTTGTTTAAAAAAAAAATTTATTTTTGCAAACTTTTTTGTTGGAGCCGCTCACTCAGGAACCTCTAACTGCAGAGGTCTTTTTTTAAAACAAATTGATAAAAAAGATTCCAAAGATTATAAATTTGTTAAATTTTTTGAAATATTAGTATCCAAACGGCCGTTATAACGGTTTTAAAAAATCAATTTTTTTCAGAAAAAAGCCTCTAGTTTCTTAACCACGTGTCGGATTTTGCTGATTCACGAACTTGTCCAAGATATTATTAAAACACACAAGTACAGAAAATTTTTTTGATCTACCTCAACAAATGCGACCGTGAGAGTGCCGGTCGTTTTCGTTATATCTCATATCGTTTATATATATATATATATATATATATATATATATAAATTTTTTTTTTTTTTTGTTTTTTTGTCTCCGCTTATCATATATAGTCGTTTGGCACAAAAATTTTTCCGAAATTCCGAGATGAAGCCCATTGCAATAGGTAGATTTTTATATGAAATCTACCTAAAATATGACTTGTTATGCTGTTTTAAAATTTAATGAAAGAATTGATAAATAAAGAAAATTATATGTACCTAAGGTTTAAAATCAATCAGAAAATATTAAACCGATATTTGCAAACGAAACGAGTTTTATGGTGAAGTTGGAACTTCTAGCTCCTTTAAAACTCACGCGCCTCCATGATTTCTCTAATTTATTACAATTTTTGAAAATATGCCAAAATTCAATGCGCCCTAAATTATATTTTAAATTATTTGTAGATCAAACCCCGATATATTCATGCTCACATCGTTGTTAGCTATCTAAATATAAGTAAAAATAAAAAATTCGTGCAATATTTAATGTTTATATTTTAACGGAAATTTTTTCAAATCAATTCTTAAAAATTGCTGTGTGAAAATATGGCGGAATGTTGTTCTTGCTCAGGTAAAACGAAAATTCTCAAAACGAAGTTCTTAATTTAGTATGACACAATACCAAAAAAGTTGATATTCCTTCTTAATTCGGAAGAAAAACCAAGAACGAATATATACTATTTTGGGTATGATTAGTTTTGAACATGTACACTGGAAAAAACAAGGTGGTGTAATCTACAATAAGTTAGTTCAATCAAATTAATTTTGTAGCATGATCTAAAATTAAGAACAACATACAAAGCATTTGCCTAACGGCAAAACGTTTTGTCAATCGTACTAAATTGTATATGATGCTACAAAATTGATTTGGTTTAACTAATATTGTAGAATCTATCAACATTTTCAGTGTACATCACTACAAACTTATGGTATGTGACATACCAATATTCGACGTATTAAAGAAGGCACATCATACTGATTTAATACTTCTAATCTACAAACCAAATTAAGACGCCCTTAAGAATTCTTTATGCGTGCTGTTACATTCCGATTTAAGATGTTGATATGCATACCAAATTAAGAAGTCTTTAAGAATACTTTAAGTGAGATCTTACATACCGATTTAAAACCAAGATGAGAGTACCATTTTAAGAACGATTTAAGAAGCATTAAAGAAATAAAAACTTAAAATACCAAAAAACGAATGGATTAAGTTGGAATTAAGAAATGACATCCCAAAGCAATACCAATTTTGCTACTTGGGCATGTCAAGATCGGTTTGGAACGGGTGTCTGTCTTGTATCAAGCGGCTTGCTATACAAACTTGTAAAAAGGTTGTTTCTGGTAACCTTAAGATGCAGAACAAACCCATTCACGACAATTTGGGTTGGGCCTAAGGTTAACACCCTAACCCCGGGAAAAAAACTCTGTTTAATTTGAAAATCAGAAAGAGAATACCAGACCCGGATAAAACAACAAAATTTTACCTGGACGTGAAAAAGGGCCAGACTCCCGAATTGGAACGTGACATGTTTGCAGCCTGAGCGCTCTTGATGCTCTAATAAGTCTAGAAACAGAGGCTGAGAGGTGAAGGATGGATATCATTGCTCTGCATGAAATTATTCAGCCAATAATCGGAAAACAAGCTTTGGATAGTCACTCTTTATACTGTTTGATACTGGTTTTCTTTTTGATGCACGCCTACAAGAAGCCGTGATGAAATTCATCCCGGTCAATAAAAGGATCTGCTACCTAAGCGTACGCGGTACATACAACAAACAATATTTCTCTTATTGCCGTACATGCACCTACTGAAGCTAGGACCATCGACGAGAAGGATAATTTCTACATAGCACTTTAAAAAGTTATCAACAAACACCAACACGCTACTTCATTATGGTTTTTGGTGACTTTAATGGACAGGTTGGAAGAGATTTCTCTTATGGAAATGTGGTGGTGTAGTATAAACCAATTACAGAGTTTTCCTACAACAACTCCCTAAGCTATTGTCGCAAAATCTTTCAAAACCTTACCAATTAATATAAAAACAATTGACCTAAAACTCAATTAATATTAAAAACAAATATTTCATAAATTGCTTTTACTAAAATCTGGGTTATTTCTAAATATTTGCTGTTAAAATAAAATCAAAACCCAGGGTATTAATAAATTCGCGACATTGGCATTACATAAAATGTAATAAAAACAAAAACTAAAGTTTTGGTCAATGGGTCAATTTTTTCGATATTAATAAACAATAATTGCAACGTGTAATCAATTTTCAATCTTTAAAGTAATATTCAATCGGTAAAACAAATCAGTCGTTCAGTAAAAATCAATCAAAAAGTGAGTCGAACGGTAACCACAAAATCATCGAAGTCAGTAGTTGGAAAATAATTTAATAAGTTTATCAGTTAACCAAATAAATAAACCAATAAGTGAATCCATCAATAGCAATAAATGAATCCAGCAATAATTAATGTAATAAATTATTTAGTTAATCAAATAAATAAACCAATCATTGAATCAAGGAATTATTAATTTAATAAGTTTATCAGTTAACCAAATAAATAAACCAATAAGTGAATTTAGCAATAGCAATAAGTGAATCCAGCAATTATTAATGTAATAAATTATTCAGTTAATCAAATAAATAAACCAATCACTGAACCAAGAAATTATTGATTTAATCTATTAGTCAGTATCATCAAATCAATCAGTGAATCGAGCAGTTATTAATTTAATAAATAAACTGAATTCACATCATCATAATAGACTAAGAGCCCGCGACGACCAGACCTTCGTTATTTTATAAAAGCTGAAAGTTTCTCTGTGCATACCCCCTACTCAGGTAGGAACGATTAGCGACATATGAAGTTTGGATCATAGTGGCTTTGGCAGGGAGCAGGTACCAAAGGGGCCTCCAAAGTTTCGTGAAAGTATAAAAGCTAATTTTTTTACATATTCTTCGGGATAGTATTAGAAGTCACGTCACCCATTGCCAGACACTTACTCTCGTGGAAACCCTCTGCCAGACACCCTTGCACTTTAAAGTGCTAACTATAATATACATGATTTAAATTTCAATAAAAACAAAACGTTTGAATTGACTATTTATTTATTCACTCATGAAGCCTAATTGCATTCTCAAAATTAGGCGCGATCCATTGAAGATCCAACTTGCTCAAATTCGATTTCATCTACACTATCTCGAACAAGTTTTGTTTATATTTTATTTGCTTCAAGTTTCGTTCCGAAACCAAACACCTAAACAAAACATTTTTGAAATATTTCATGAAACATTTCTGAAATATTTCATGAAAAATATCACAAATATAAATTTCATGAAATTTACAATCACTAGTTGTACTATACAAATTATTGCTTGCAGTTGAGCTGGGCAATCCTCGAAGAGCTTTGCTGGTTTTATTTTGTAAAGTTTGCAATACACCTAAGTATGAGGGATAAGTTAGAATAATTAATGTATAATGTAAAGAATAATTAATCAATAATTAATAAATAATGTAAAGAATAATTGTTTATATTATTATGTAATTAATTCGTAAAGAATAGTTTTTACATAAAGAATGTAAAGAATGTAAAGAATGATTAATAAATGAAAAGAATTTTACTTTCAAGTGATTTTTACAGCTCCTTTAAGAAGACAAAACTTCTGCTCAATTCCAACAATCGTAATACAAATTTTGAATTAAAAAGAATTACGAATTTCGGTCTTTATAAAATATTTTCCCGCTTTAATCATATAAAAAGCAAAGATTGGAAATCATAAATTATGTATTAAAATTTAAAACTTATTACAATAAAAGTAACAATTTAACTACAATAACATCAATTTGTTGAATACGACACATATAACAAGCTTGATTTACAATAGCAATGATTTTCAGTATACAAATTATCAGAGACAGGCAGGCTTTGCCTGTCAATTTACAAAATAAAGAATGTCCGAACCCAAGTTTTCAACCATTCAACTTTAGAATTTAGATTAAATAAAATGTTTGTTGAACTGTCACATATATATATATATATATATATATATATATATATATATATATATATATATATATATATATATATATATATATATATATATATATATATATATATATATATATATATATATATATATATATATATATATATATATATATATATATATATATATATATATATATATATATATATATATATATATATATAAGCTATCGTTGCATTCAAAAACAAATCATATTTTTAAAATTTTAGTTATGCAAACAAATGATTGATTTCACAAATTTGATATTTCTGGTATCGTGAAATTGTTTATTTATATTTTAACAAGTTTGAGATTAAATTTAAAATTTATTTTTAGTTTTGGTTTGAGTCGATACTGTTATATAATAGTTACGGCGAATTAATAAAGAATAATAACACATAATATTTTTATATTTAATAATTACAATTAATGATTTACATCACTTCGCTTAACTCTCTGTATATATTGAATTACCAACCCAAACCTCAGAACAAAAATAATGTTTTAACAACAGCTCACTGCAATCAATAATAATTCAGAATAAATCAATGGGTTTCTGAGTTTACATATTACGTTAACAGGTTGGTATCATAAATTTCGGTAAAAACTTGCGAGTTTTTTAATACAAAAAAAAAATTACTCAAAAAAAACAGCTCAAACTAAAATTTTGACGAGCACTTATCTTACAGCTAACCATGAGAAAATCAAATTTTGAAAAACATTATTTGATTATTGTGTCTTTATATAATAAGGCTCAATGGCTCAAACTACATAAATATTCTTTACATTTAAAATTGTAACATGTTTTAAAACTAAAAAGCTGAAAAAATAACGGAAAACAGACAATATGATAAAAAATATATTTTCTTAAATATTAAAATCTAAAATTTTATCTAAAAAGATTTGTTCTTTTAGCTAAGACTAAAACCTCTCAAATGCAATTCTGTATGTAGTCACAACTGTGAGATGTCAAAAAATAACTTCTTAGCTAGCCAGCCCTCTAGCCTCCCCAACTAGCCCTCTTAGCCAGCAAACATGGTCATCTTATGCATCACAATTTAAAGTTTCATATTTTACTTCGGTCTGAAAGACCTAAGTATTACATTCATGAGCCAAAAGTGAAACTCTTACCCCCACCTTTTTTGGCATTTCTCGACGTTTTAGGACTTGCTGATTCTAAAAAAGCAAAAAAAAACTGCATGTCTGTCTGTCGGTCGGCCGGCCGTCCGGCAGTCATTACCTACGCTGCAGGAAAAACGGCTGGAGGGCTTTCAAAATTTTTTTTTTATAAAAATAGGTATTCACAAGGGACAGGTCCGAAAGGACGCTGTGTTCGATAACTGTACCGGAAGTGTGTCAAAAATAGCAAATTTTCATATTTTTGGCTTAAAAAACGTTCATTTTAAGTGATTACGAGTAGGAACATTAAATTTGGAGAAATCTTGATGGTCGGGATTGGTATGTGAGATCAAAAACTAGATTATTGCATTATAAGTTTGTCAAAAAAATGTTGTCAAGTGTGTCAAAAGAAAGATTTTTATTTATTTTTTTACCTAATTTTTTGGAAAAAAAATAAATTTAATTGTTTGTTTGAAATGAAGTTCTATTATTATTATTATGCATATGTACGTTCGTCAAAAAAATGTTGTCAAGTGTGTCAGAAGATTTTTATTTATTTTTTTACCCAATTTTTTGGAAAAAAATAAAATTGTTTGTTTGAAATGAAATTTTATTATTATTATTGAGAATTATGGCATTATAAGTTTGTCAAAAAATGTTGTCAAGTGTGTCAAAAGAAAGGTTTTTATTTATTTTTTACCTAATTTTTTTAGAAAAAAATACACAAATCGGATCATAAATAAAAAAGTTATAGACGAATTAAATTTATACTTTTGAAATGGCCGTTAAGATTTTTTTGTTTTTTTTATTTGCATCGTATGCTCATATTTTGTTAAATTTGTCAGATGAAGATACAATTGATGGAAATGAAATGATTAATAAATTTGTATGTACTGAAATCCCTAATCCCATTCTTTTTCCTAAATTACATGAATATGTGAAACGTCATATGATGGATGGACCATGTAGTGCTCTAAATCCCAATTCTGTTCGTATGAGAGATGGTAAATGTAGTAAGAATTTTCCAAAACCTTTTTCTGAAAATATTAAAGAATCTGTGAATGGTTATCCTTTGTATCGTCGACGTGATAATGGTATGAGTGTTGATGTACGTGGGGCATCTCTTGATAATAGGAATGGATATGGATAATAGATATGTTGTTCCATATAATCTTTATCTTCTTGCAAAATTCAATTGTCATATTAACGTGGAAATATGTACGACTGTTAAAAGTGTGAAAAATGTTTACATATGTATATAAAGGGTATTATTCTGCCAATGTTGAATTAAGAGTGAAGGAGAGAATGCAGTGAATAATGATGATGCGATTGTGGAAAATGAAATTGAATGATTGGTTCGACTGAAGCTACTTGGCGCATATTTAAATTTCCAATGCATTTTCAATCTCATACAATTATTCGACTTGATTGTCATTTGCCTACACTCAGAGAATTTTGTTAGTAAATTTAATAACCGCCCGTTTTAAAAATGTGTAATAAGTTATTTTATCAATCTGATAACGATTTTTATTAAAGTAATTGCCACATTCGTTCGATTAAAACATTTTGTTATTATTTTCATAAAAATGTTTATTAAAATAAAAATACGGTCAATATTATTAAAAAAATCACAACGGTTGATTAAACTAATAACCAATTTCTATTAAAATAATGAATTCGGACAGTCAAAAAAAAATCATGTGATTAACGTAGAGCTATTAAAATAAAATTATTATTTTTGTAGTTAGTTTTAATAACCATTTTATTAGATTAATCATTGACGTTTTTACTTTCAAAACGTAGATTATTAGATTAATAATAGTATACATTACTCTAACTTTAGGTTATTATTTTTAATAAAGATTAATAAAATCTTGGTAAGAATCACAGTTTATATACAGACGCTAAATAAACAACTTTAAAAAATATTTAAAAGTTTTGTGAAAAGTTAAAAGTGTTGTTAAAAAAATTGAAAAAGTAAGATTCTTTTATTAAACGATAAGAAATTTGATTTAAAACAAAAACAAATAGTTGGCAGGTAAACAAATTCATACGTTTGGTATGTGAAACTTTGTAAATTTTTGTGCTGTCTATTTCGTTTTTAAAAAAATTGGTTTTTCAGTTCCTGAAGCAGATTCATCAGAACATGTAGAAATTTTGTTCGATGAACAGAGTAGATGGGCTGAAATTGAGTCTGCATGGGACAGGACTAAACAACTGAGACTCAGCGACATTTAAAAATTAAAATCAACTTCGGAAATTTTAACCTAATGGAAGCAAATTAAATTACCGCTTGGTTATAAACTGGTAATTAATAATTCAATATTAGTATATTTCAATAACATTTTAATTATAATAATATTCCTTTTAAAATTTTCAGATAGAGATTTATTTCAAAGCGGAAACATTGAAAGCCAGCGATTTTGGTTGTAAATTACCAACATTTATTTAGAAAACTCAGCCCATTTTTTAAGAACAAATTAAAGATGAAAAGTTAAGAGAGATTGTTGAAAAGCTTCGCAATACACAGAATATACGACAGAAAGTAAGTTTTTTAAATTTGTTTTTTTTGGCTCCAAAAACTTGAAAAACAGGATTCCATTCAAATTTTACAGCGACAGAATTTTTTGCGCTCAAATTTGTATGAAATTCTGTTTCTGTTTCTGATGTATTTGAATATCCAACTGTAAGTTAAAAAGTTGTTTTTGGACATGTCATTTGTAATTTTTAGGGTTCCGTTTTTTATACGGAACACTTGGTGAGAGTACAATGTGTTTTTCACATTATGTCGATTATCTCGTGAACCATTAATCCGATGAACTTAAGATTTGAGGTGCTTATAAAACTAACCTATCCACACAAGATAACGGGCTAAAAATAAATAAAGTTGTGTTCGTTTGTTTTACAGAGGTACGATGTAAAGCCTTTGAGAACATAGATTTTTTTATCGAGACGAGTAGGGTATTATATGAAAGGGCTTCGCGTTTCAGCATTCCTTAAAAATGTATTTTGGAATTTTACACCTCACCATTTTTTGTATAATTTTGAAAAATGACGTTTTCTCTATGTTTTATTGCCCCGATTAACTCTGACCCTACTTAATCGAAAATCTTGAAATATATTTGGAATGATAGAAAAATGTGTAGGTTTTTAATGAAAAATATAGAAAAGTGGCAGATACTCATAACTATATTTATTAAAGGGGTGGGAATGATAAGGGCTAAAAACATCATTTAGAACCAGGTCAAGTGCGGTGTCATTTGAAAGAGCACTTGATTTTAGAAACATTGACATTTTTTTTAGAATGTTGCAATGCACAGTTTTTGAATTGTTGTCAAAAAAGTGACACAAAAAGTTGGTCCCCCCCCTTGCATTTCGAGCTTAATTAACACAAACATTTGAAAAAATTCACAGAGACAGGAAGTTTGATAAACACTGAATTATAGCGAAGTCTCAAATAATTTTTTTGAGCTTTTAAGGGATTGGGGTGGGGAAGGAAGAAGAAAACTTTTTCTACCCAAGCATGTCATTTGAGCACCAAATATAAGAACAATTGCAATTTTTTTTAGAATTTTGCGGTGCACATTTTTTGAGTTATTCTAAAAAATATGCAAATTTCATGCCGTTCCCCCCATACGTTTCGACACTGATAGACAGAAAAAATTGAAAAAATTCACAGAGACAGGAAGTTTGCTATATTTTGAACGAAAATTATAGCGAACTCTCAAATAACTATATTTCTGTGTGTTTGGTGAAAGGGTGAAAGGGGGGTAAAAAAAACTTTTTTGACCCAGCGAGTGGGATGTCATATGAAAGAGCACCAAATTTAAGAAACATTGCAATATTCTTTAGAATTTTGCGATAAACAGTTTTTTAGTTATTGTTAAAAAAGTTTTATTTTAAGTATATGTATACATGCACTACCCGAAGTTTTGACTCTAAATTATAGAAAAAATATTCTCAATTTAAGCCATTTAAACTGGCTAAACTGGCTAATTCTTTCTTTAGTTAACATAAACAGCTACGGATAAGATTTAACCTTAATACCGCATTTACAGCGACATAGCAAATTATTAGATGTAATTTAAATCAGTGCTATAAACATTTTTTATTTTAAGAGCTTGCAACTAATTTGAGATCTAGTTTTACTATCTAGTAAATAATTTTCAAATTAATATTGACGTAGTAAACACCATTGCAAATAAACAATTTTGATTTCTACACCGTTTCCTGTTCCTAGAAATTTTAAATTATCAAATTTCTTTTCTCCGTCAAATATTTTTCAACAATCAGAGAAAGAACTTGAGGAATGGTCTAGTTATCATATTTTTATTGCTTTTTTAAAAGTTTGACAGATAGCAATTTAAACTAAACTAAATTAAAATATGTTTATGAGATTAAAAGATTTATTTTGCAATCTACGCTGTAAACTCATATTAAATATGACAAGATGCAAATTAATATACTATCTACTAGTTTGCTATGTCACTGTAAATGCGCTATAAGTAACAATTTTTGTGTCATTTTTGATCAATGTATAGTAGAATTTTTTTGCCAGCGAACACGAAATTTGTTTGTTATGCGCATATTGTTTGCACATGCGCATATTGTTTGCACATTCAGTGTCTTGATTAAAATATTGAAAAAAACTATTAGGGTCCCATTGAAATGGACAAAAAAAACACATAAAATAATAAATTACTATTGAAATTCAACCAATTATAATAGAAAACCAAAAACTAGTAAAAATATTAATGATTTTGTAGGCAATGTAACAAAATTTTGATAATTAAAAATAATTATAATAAAAATAACGACGCCTATGGAAACAAATATCACAAGAAACAAATGGTACGAACTAGAAGTAAAAATTTAACTAATATAATTGTTTTGAAAACAAATTTATCCCAAAATAAATATTACATCTCTGTTTTTGTTTTTGTCTCATCTTTTATCTCTTGCTGCGTCGTATCTGTCAAAAATTCGCGGGCAAAAAAATTCTACATACATGTGATTGACATTTACTATTGACGTCTACGATTAAATATTTATTCTGTTATACGTCAATAGTCTGGCGATATAAAGACTTTACAACACAACTTTATGTCATTTATTTTTGATATTGTGTTCTTTTACATTCACGGAACCCTTGGCGAGCGAATTTTATTCGCACTTGTCCGACTTTTTCTGAGTGAAAACAATTAAATCTCTTCAATGTTAGAGTCTGTTATAATATAATTATTTTTCTGTTTTATATTATTTAGATGGTATTCTGCTATCAACTATGTATTTACTGCACAGGATTCTCCGTCCAACCAACAAAGCTTGAGATTCGAGATTCTCAAAACAGTTTGGCCATTATAGGTGAAACTTTTAAAAATGTTGAAGAGATATTACAAAAGTATTTGGATCAAAAATTACCAATTCAGCCTCTTTTGTTAATTACTGGATCTAGAACTAAGCCAATACTAGTATGTTTTGATAATGTACGGTATGAAGTTTATACTTCATGGAAAGCAGTTGATGTGTGCTTCAAAATATTTTATTTATTTAACTTAAAATATCCGCAATCAGCAATCAATTTTGGAATTTTATCCAAAAGTATTTTTATACATTGAAAGGCGAAAAAGAAATAGCGATCAATTCGATCAATTTGTTGATTGATTGGTTAAATTAAAATCAATAATATATATTATTAGTTTAACTATGTAAATTTATTTTTTAATTAATAATTAATAAAAAATATAGTAAAATATAATATATTTTACTATATTTTTTATTTTATATACGAACATAGTTTCCCTTTTGTTCTTTTAATTTTTGTCACATATAAATTTAAAAATACTTTAAAACAAAATTATGAATTATTTTAAAATTAAAACTGTGAAATATAAATACTTTAAAATTAAATGAAAATAATTGAAATATGCATATAAAATTGTTAATAAAAAATTTATGTTCTCTTTTATTTAAAAGTGTAAAATATAATTTCCATTATTAATTTAATAAGTTCCATTATTAATTTAATAACATCTAATTATTAATTTAATAAGTTCTATTATTAATTTTAAAGCATCTTATTATTAATTTAGTAAGAACCTTTTATTAATCTAATTAGATTGTATTATTAAGCTGATAATATAATATTATTTTAAAAACAACTTTATTATTCTAACAATATATGTCATTTATCCAATGAATACCTAATATGAATGTAATCCATTATGTTATTAATTCAATAAGAATTTTTATAAATATAAAAGCGATCGTTTTTAGATTTAAAATTTAAATTTTTTTTGTTAGTAAATATTACGAACAAATAATATTAGTTTAATAATGCCTGTAATTACGAAATTAGTGAAAATAATCACAAGTTGTGATTAGCTGTATAATAATCACCAAATTATTAATCTAATGGCTATTTTGATAGTTTTTAATAACAGAATTTTCTGAGTGTAATAGACAAAATAATTATTCCAGGCAATGTATTGCGGCTGGTGCAGTTGCAAATGTATCAAGAACAAAATTGTTAGCATTTTTCTATTTGAATTCCATTGATAATTTAGCTAATGTGTTTTTGTATACAGAATTACCATTACATTTTGTTTGGCATGATCAAAGTAAATCGTGGAAAAGAAGACAACGTGGAGCTGATAAAGTTGTTGCTCGATTATATATGGTTTCTCCAAAAGATATAGAATTGTTTCATATGCGTTTACTTCTGTTGCATGTTCGTGGTCCAAAATCTTTTACTGATCTATGTATGTATCCATATCCGTTTTTCTTGACAGCTCATGCAGGTTGTGGCAAAACTTTTGTTCAAACGGCAATCATTCATATATTTACTTCATTAAATCTTTCTTGTATTGTAACTGCCTTCAGTGGTATTGCATCAACTCTTTTGATTGGGGGGCAAACTTTGCATAATGTTTTCAAATTACCAATTCCATTACTAGAGAATTCAATGCCAAATATAACTTCAAACAGTGTACATGGTACATATATTAAAATGCATCAATCATTATTATAGATGAAATTTCAATGTGTTCTATTCAAGCTTTAAAATTAAACAATTAAATTAAAATCAAACAAGAAGAAAATAAAAGTAAACTGTTTGCAGGTAAAACTCTTTTACTGACCGGTGACTTTCGCCAAATTCTTCCAGTTATACCGCATGCCTCACGTTCTATTTGAATTGAAAATTGTATTCCAACTTGGCAAGAATTTATTTACTTTTAAATTTTGAAATTAAATCAAAACATGAGAGCTCTCCCTCATGAATTTGAATTTGTAGAATTTCTTAGAAGACTAAGAAATAATGGGTAATGGTGATATGCAAAGTTTTCCACAGTTTGGTTCAGATATCATTGAAATTCCTCATAATTTGATTGGCAATCCAGACAATAATATTGAAGACATTTTTGGAAATATTTCTGATACAATTTAATCTGATGACATTTTGAGTTCCGTCATTTTAGCCCCCAAAAATAATGATTGCAATGAAATGAATTCTAAAATCTTGAGTATTATGCCAAGAGAGGGGAAAGCACATTTTAGTTTTGATAAAGTAGTTTGTGATGACATTCGTGAGCAGAACAATTTTCCAATAGAATTTTTAAATAAATTGAGTGTAGGAGGTTTGCCACCTCATAAATTAGTTTTGAAACTGAATTGCATTGTTCTCTTTATACGTAATTTAAATACAGGTCAAGCATTAGAATGCGTGTAAAAGTTATGCACCGAAATTCAATAGATTGTGAAGCATTGACTGGTGTTATGCGAGGTGTACGCATTCTAATTCCACGAATTCATTTGACTTATTCTGGAACTCTTCTTCCATTTAAATTTCAAAGAACTCAATTTCCTATTATTCCTGTTTTTGCTATGACTATTAATAAATCTCAAGGTCAGACATTCAACAGAGTGGCCATTTTACTTAAAGAACCTGTATTCACACATGGTCGATTGTATGTTGCTGCAAGTAGAGTGCGTGAGTTTGAATGTTTGAAATTTTATATTTATGATGCATCTGACCAAGGTCATTTGTTCAACGTTGATAGAGTTTTCACAAAAAATATCGTCTTCCCAGAAGTCATTGTTACCTGATTTCTTCTCACTATTCTCACAAAAATTTTCCTATTTTATGAGTATGAGCGTCTGTGCGATTGCTTTTTTTTTGTTTTTTTAGAAATAAAAACATGGATATCGGTCGTTATGCGGAATTGGTTGTGCGTCAACAGGAAATGGAGGCGATAAAAAAATGACTGGGTACTTTTGGACGATCTGGAGCTACATTAGCTTATTTTCTGAGTACTTGAATAAGTTTATTTTCTCTTATTTTGATTTGTAATATTCTTTTTGGAAATAATATTGCTTTTATTTTTTATTTTATTTTTTTTTTAGTTGAGTTTGAGGCGGCTTACGAGCGTGCATGTGATTTGAATTTATTCAATGAATTGTATGCCGAGCACCAAATTGAATTGTTCAATGGCAATCGTTATCGTGTAGGTCCTCTATACTACACGTATTCTTTAGAATATTTGCATCATTGCGAATAGGTTTGATTTTCTCTATGTTTGATGTTGCATTGCCTACAATGACATTATTCGTAATGCATTGTAGGCAATACTATGCTAAAAACAGAAAATTAAACATTTAAAAATGATATTTATATTCTAAATAAATCCAATTTTCATTTTTCATATCAAGGTGTTTTTGTCTAATGACAACAGAGTTTTTTCCAATATAGAGTTTCAATTCTTGAATTCCTAAATGAAGCTATTTTTTCAGCACTGTATTGTACGCAATACCTTCTGCCGCGCCAAACAAATTTTCTATAATTTTTCCATTTGTATGATTGTGATTATGCGTGTGAGTGTGTGTATGTGTGTGGGTGCGGTTCTCACCAGAACGAAGGAATGCCTTGACGTGGCAGTTGAGCTTTAAACTAAACCCTTCAACAATGCTTATTTTTGATTTTCAGAAAATTTCGATTCGTATTTCGTAGTGAACGAATCGATGGACTTGAAAATGTATATATGTAAAACTTCTGCAAGATAAATTGAATTTGTAATCTCAGCCTCAACATGTGTGTTTTTTAATTTCATATTGAGGCTGAAGTTGCCATTAAGTTTTATCATTTTCATCGTTAAACATATTTGAATATTTGTTTTTGATAATAATTGCTGTTTGAATTGTCTATTAATATATAAAAATATAAAATTTTCATGTATGACCGAATTTCGGTCACGGGATTTCCTTACAAATAAAGCTCATATAATTAAATGGAAGAGAATAAAATTGTTTTATTGCTTACTTGAAAACTTATTTAATCGCTAATTTTTTATATATCCGAACAAATCAGCTAGAGTGCTGATTAATTTTCATTCATAATTTTAAAAAGTAAAATTAAAAATTATGCTGCAATTTTTCATTACCACATTTTGAAACCATTGCTGTAGTCAACAAAATGTCTGCGCAAAAACTTTATATATAAGCGTAGCAAAGCACGCCGGGTCCTCCTAGTAAAATTAATTATTTGTTTGAAATGAAATTTTATTATTATTATTGAGAATTATGGTATTATAAGTTTGTCAAAAAAATGTTGTCAAGTGTGTCAAACGAAAGATTTTACTTCGATTTATTTATTTTTTACCCAATTTTCAAAAAAAAATTTTTTTACAGAATAATAAAATTAGTAATATGGATGAAATGGAATGTATTTGTAATGAACATATGATATTATTATTATTGAGAATTTTATTGCATTATAAGTTTGTCAAAAAAAATTGTCAAATATCTCAAAAAAATGATTTTATTTACTTTTTTAGCCAGTTTTTTGGAAAAAAAATTTAGCTGTTTGTATGACGTAAATGTGACACGAATCTGTTATAGTTTTTGAAATATTTTTGGAATTTTGAAAAAAGTTTGTATTTTTGACTTTGTAATAATTTTTGCAATATTTTTAGAATTTTGTAAAAAGTTTTAATTTTTGATTTTGTTACAAGTTTTGTAATATTTTTAGAAATTTCGAAAAAAAATAGAATTTATGAATTTGTGAATTTTATATATGTATTTTTAAAATTTTGAAAAACATTTCAATTTTAAATTTTAATTTTTTATTTTAAATTTTTGATTTTATTATAATTTTTGGAATTTTGAAAAAATTTTCCATTTTTGAAATTGTTATAATTTTTGCAATATATTTAGAATTTTGGAAAAAGTTTGAATTTTTGAATTTTTAAGAGTTTTTGGAATATAAATTAGAATTTAGAAAAAGTTTGAATATATGATTTTATTCTAATTTTTGGAATATTTTTGGAATTTTAAAACAGTTGCAATTTTTGATTTTATTATAATTTTGGCAATATTTTTAGAATTTTTGAAAAAGTTTAATCTTTGATTTTGTAATTTTTTTTGGAAATATTTTTAGAATTTTAAAAAAAGTTTGGTTTTATTTAATTTTGTCAATATTTTTGGAATTTTGAAAAAAATATGCATTTGTGATTTTGTAATATTTTCTCGAAACGCTAAATTGAAAGGTTTTTGAGTAGTTTGCTGATTGTATCATCTTTTCACTAAATTATGTTAATTTATGATCTGTTATGATTTTCCGGAAACGTACTGATGTTCCGTGTTAATTTTGTAATAAATTTCTAAACAGAGGTTAAAAAATACATGTACTTTAACAAAGAGTTATGTTTGATATACATCGCTACCCAAAACTAAAAACAATGTTCTCATAAAAGTTTTATGCCGAAAACTGTATCAAAATCCTTAACCAAAACCAAAGTTTTGATATCTCAGAGCTTCAGATTTCAGCCCCTCCATACTTTCCAATTGAAATGTTATCGAAACACAATTAGTATATATATATACATAATTAGTTTTGTCTGTTTTGATTTGAAAAATTATGAAATTTGTTTTTCAAAATTGATTTTCAATTTGTTCGCATCAAAGTACTGTGTAAGAGTATTTAGGTCAGATATTAAGTAATTATTAAGTAATTATTGTTTAATTATTATTTAAATTAATAACGTATATTTTCCAATTTAAGCCATTTACAAGTTCGTGTAACTGAATCTCTCTTAATTTACCCTAAACTGCTTTTGCTAATATTTAACGAGATGTAGCATTTTGTGCATAATTTGGATAAATTTTCAAGTAACATTACTACTGACATTTAAGAGAAAAAAAATTTTTATGTGCCTATGGTCTGGTAATGCAAAAACTCTACAGCATAACTTTATGTAAATTATTGTTTGTTCTTCTACATTCACGGAACCCTCGGTGAGCGAATTTTATTTGCACTTGGCCAACTTTTGTATTGAACCTTCCTAATATCTGAACTATGATTTTGCTTGTCTCATTTTTAGCAAACGCTACTGTTCGTCTGTAATGAAATTTTCTTTAGCATGCTACGGTAAGCAAATTATTCTTTCATATTTTAGTTATACAAACAAAACCAAATCCTAATCTAAAATCCGTATGAAAACTTTATATCCAAAAACTTTTTCCATTTTTAATAAAATGTGGTATTGTTTGCTCAGATTAAACAGGTGTTTTGTAAAATATAAGAAATTTTGGGATAGCTAAATTTAAAATATAAAAAGCGCATAAAACCAAAAGAAATTATGTAAAATTGGTTGGTTCCATATTATTTTAGCGTTTCGTTATAATCTTATAAAAGTCAAATTTGAAACAAAAACAAACAAAGCACAGAATTATCTAATAAACAATAAATTATTGTCAAATATTTTGTTTGCGAAAATGTTTATTTTGTTTAAGTGACATTTCATAAGTAATTTATCTTAAACTTAAATATTTTTCATAAAACAACAATAAATAATGAAATTATATTTTGTAGATGTTAAATGTTTGTTTTCTTTTAATAAAAAACTTTTGTGCTTAAAAAATTTTTACGATTTTGTGTGGAGTAAAATTAACAATGAAAATTATATATTTTTATTTATTTCTAAACACAAATTTAATACAATCTTCTTGTTTTAATTTTAAGTAAAAATAATCGATCTTTTTGTCTTTCATTTCTATTATTACATCTCATTTTACTATTAATATAACTACGTACACATATGTGTACACTCAACATGTATGTAGAAAGACAAACACGAATTGTTTTTGTCGTTATTTTAATTATTTTCAAAGAGTACATATATACAAAGTATGTTGTTTTTTCCAATAGTAGATTATAATTAAAGGACGCAACGCTAAAGTTTTTGGACGTATGTGGAGTTTGCAAATCGAGGTTCCAGCTAAGACTGATACCCCCTTATTTTATTATTTTCTCTTTTCTATCACGAAATATTGGCTATGGAATATGTGGCTATGTTGTAGGATTTATGCCTTATGGTTAAGTTAAGGTTAAGCTAGGATTTATGCCTTATGGTTAAGTTATCATTATTCATTATTAAAAAAAAAACAATTTTAAAAACACGAAAAAAAAAACTGCGCCCTTCAACACCTCAGAACGTATCATGTTGTGGGATATAGTTAAAGTTCTTTATATGTAGTGACAGACACATATAAGGCACGTACCGAGGAACATCAAACTTTTTCAAAATTAAAATTTCCTTTGAGAAAGTAGCTACCTCGAACAAATAATGTTTAAAATATTGCATGAGAAAATATTTGGAAATTTGATGATTGACTTTTTGCACTCACATATGTTGCTGCTATGTCTGATTAAAAGATTTTATTCTTATAGAAAAACGTTGAGTTGTTTGCACAAGGTGCGCATATATGAAGTTAAACTTCTTAAGGTTTAAAAAATTAAATTCATATTCTTTTCAAACATTTTGATAAAGATTAAAATTAAGTGTTATGAGATACGATACAATTCTGTTTAAATTTATATTATTTTTAATGTAGATATTTATATTTTATTCGCATAGATACTGAATTATATTATATAGAGATTCAATTCCGAAGGTTTCACTCAAATTTAGAATCAACAAAAATTGATCCCTTAATGCGACGACTAATATTTTTCCATAAAATCATTAACAAGACATATAGAAACATAGATTATAACTTCCAGGCGAACTCGTATATATAAACACATATATCCATCATCATACTTAAGCGTAGCCTATTGTTATTATAGCAAAGCTGTTTTTGCTTTTTAACCGACTTCCAAAAAGAAGGAGGTTCTGTGTTTCACTGTAGGTTTTTTTATATGTAGTACACCGATTTCTCAAAAACGGCTCGTTCGATTTAGATGATTTAAATTTTATTCTATTTGAGTTCATTCCCAGGGGGTCCCATAATTGTTTCTTTGATGTGAAAAATACCGTTATTCAGAAAATTAGAAAAAACCATATTTTTAATGCATTTTCGCTGATTTCGTCAAAACATATTAATCTGTTTGGATATTTTGGGCAGTATTATATTGCTATACTTGTCAAGGTTATTGTAAATAATTTTCTATCACGGGAAATATGTATGCCGTTTGTGCAAAAAATCGCAAAACCATAATTAATAGATTGTCACTGATAAAAGTTTTTCCAGCATTTGAAGTTATTACTTTTAGAACGCTTTCTAGCCGACATTTGCTTTATGACTACAAATGTGAATGAAACTGATAATTATATAAAATATGTTTAAAAAATGCAATACTTGTTGTGATTGTGTTACAGTTGTAGCATTGGGTGTGTACAAATCAGTAAGCATTTTACTGATTTAACACAAATTGTGATTTGATTTGTAACAACGGTACATTTAATCAATATTATTCTTAAAAACTAAACATAAAATAAGAACTATTAGTGAATCGAAATTCTTGATGGGAGATTTCCCATCGGGGTGATGTTATATGACAAATAATTTACTGAATTAATTGTTGATTATATGTCAATAGACACAAGTGCAGACTAGTCATCTTCTTCTCGCCGATGCGAGTTTGTTATTCAACACTAGTATGTCTAGAGTATAACAAAACAGTGATACCTAGAGAAACTAATTGACTAAACTTGCATCTATTAAATATATGTTTATGTACATTTTTTGTTTTTTATACTTCGCTAGAGTTGTAACCTAATTTTTGGTTTATATTTAGCGTTGACATTTTTTGGTAGTTTATCTGGTCGGCTAGCCCTGATGAGAATGATAAACTTTTTTAAAGTTTAAAATTTTCTAATTGGTTCGAAACTAGATCGGTCGAAAATTGTATGGATTGCAAAAAATTGCATAATTTGCACCCTAATTTTTTAGATTTAGTTCTTTTATTATTCTTGATGGGAGATTTTCCATCGGGGTGATGTTATATCACAAATAAATTACTGAATTAAAGTTAAAATAATTATTTTAATATTGTTTTATTTTATTGGACGAAAATAATTGTTATTGAAAAAGCAATTACATAGTTCAACAAGAAATTTTATTTAAAATTATTCATATTTTCAGATTCAGTCTTATTATTCATGATGGGATAGCTTCTATCCGAGTGATGTTGTATCACAAATAACTTGAATTGATTGATGATTACAAATCGGATATAAAAAAATTAGATCGAAAAAAGTGAAGATAACTCTTCAAAAATTCTTCGCATTGGAGTAAACGAGACGTAGTTGTAAGAAGCAGTATGTTGGGCTTAAATTGTAAATTAGCGCAATCAAATTTAGCTCGTCATATATATTCAATGTGATAGATTTATTTCAACGAGCAACATATGTGTAAGTGTGTTTTGGGTAGCGAAAATCCGAAATTCTACGTCCACGCCGTGCTACCTGGGTAACGCTAACAGAATTAGGTTGGTGTAGTTGAGAGGGGCAGAGTAAATACTGCTTATACTCAATGATTCTGCACCATGGCGAGTCATTGGCGCCATAAAACCAATGCAACTCAAGCGTCTGTTCTCCATGTTAGTGGCAGCTTGGAGCGGGCGTCTGTCTTGGATCAAGCGGCTCGCTATATAAATGTGTAGAAAGCGTCTGTTCTCCATGTTAGGGGCGGCTTGCAGCGGGCGTCTGACTTGGATCAAGCGGCTCGCTATATAAACGTGTAAAAAGGTTGTTTCTGGTGACCTTAAGATGCAGAACGAACCCATTCACGAAAATTTGGGTTGGGCGAAGGGCTAACACCCCATTTCCGTAAAAAAATTATTGTCATGAATTCTGTACACAGGCCTCGGAATATCTCGGAATCATTATTGGAACGATCTCGGAAACTGTACCCGGACTACGATTTAAAAATGGGAACCTGGAACGTGCTAAGCCTTAGAAGACCCGGAGATCTCCTAAAACTCACACAACAAGTCGAGAGCTACACACTAGATATAGTGGCATTACAAGAACTAAGATGGCCAGGTAGTGGAATCCATGAAACAGCGAAAGGATACACCCTTTATTATTGCGGATCAAAACGGAGGAGAATTTGGAGTTGGCTTTCTTATACACCGTCGCGTGAATCAGCATGTTATCGACTTCTGCCCAATTAATATGCGATTATGCACACTGAGAATCCGCACACAAAAATTCAATGTAACGATCGTCAATGTTCATGCGCCTGCTGAAGATAAAGCAGATGATATTAAAGACCTGCTCTTCCTAGAACTCGAAGAAGTCATCAATAAAATCCCGCGGCACGATATAAAAATCGTGGTAGGTGACTTTAATGCTCAAATCGGTAGGGTTGCAGAACTTAAAACACATATCGGCCCTAACAGCTTGCATCATACCAGCAACAATAACGGTTTTCGCGCAGCCGAGCTGGCTATGATGTATGATCTAGTAATTTCCAGCACTTTCTTCCCTCACAAGAGAATTGACAAGGCAACGTGGAAATCAAATGACGGAAGAACGAAAAATCAAATCGATCACGTCATGATTTCTAAGAGACACTCCACAAGTGTAACTGACGTTCGATCATACAGAGGTGCTGATATGGACACTGATCATATGCTTGTCATCTTTAAGTACAAGTGCAAATTATCATCTACATTTAATAGACAAGCAAAAAAGACCGTGCGCTGGAACGTCGTTATCAGGAAATAATAACACAAAACATAGAAGAGCATGACATATCTTCTGAGATGCCATTAAACATACAAGAAGAATGGCAAACGCTTCAATCAACCATTATAGCCGCAGCACAAACTACAATCGGAAAGCAGCCACCGAAATCACACAACGAATGGTTCGACGACGAGTGCCGCCAATCCGTTGAACATAAACAAAAACTGCGAGAAAAATGGTTAACAAGGAACACCCGAAGCTCCCAAGCTGATTATCTATGCGCCAGGAAAGCCTCAGCAAAACTTCTACGTAAAAAGAAACGCGAACACATGAAGAGCTGCATTGAAGACATCAACCAACATGCGGCCAGCGGAAATTCAAAAGACTGCTTTGCCAATGCACGGAATCTGACAAAAGATTTCCACCCAAGATCTACAGCCATCAAAAATGAAAATAATGAACTTACAACAAGTGAACGTGATGTGCTGGCAGTGTGGCGATCCCACTTTCAAGACCTATTGAAAAGGACGAATGAAGTTCATCCTATTCGAGCAATTGCTCCATCGACTGAGGAGATTTTTGTCCCTTACCCAGCAATAGAGGAAGTGGAAGCTGCAATTAAAAAACTGAAAAATGGCAAATCACCAGGTTTCGATGGAATTCCCGCAGAACTTTTGAAAAATGGAGGAGAAGCTCTGGTCTCACGTATATACGATCTGATTTTTGCAATCTGGGACCAAGAAGAACTACCTGCTGAATGGAAAACAGCTCTCATTGTTCCGCTACATAAGAAAGGTGACCGTCTAAAGTGTGCGAATTATCGTGGCATCGCACTGTTGAACACAGCATATAAAATACTAGCTAATGTCGTACTTGCTCGACTCATCCCGTTCGCCGAATCTATCATCGGTGACTATCAGTTTGGTTTTCGTCCCAACCGCTCAACCACAGATCAATGTTTTACACTAAGGATGATTCTGGAAAAATGTTGGGAGTACAACATCAACATTCACCAGCTCTACGTTGATTTCAGGCAAGCATATGATAGGATCATCCGCGACAACCTCTGGTCAACACTCGTATGCCTTGGTATTCCAGAGAAACTTGTTTCTCTGTGCAAACTCACAACATCGGGATCAAATTGTAGAATAGTAATCGAAGGGTCAGTTTCTGATCCTTTCGATATAACATCAGGTGTTCGACAAGGTGATGCACTCGCGCCTGTACTGTTTAATTTGGCGCTGGAGTACGCGATAAGAAAAAGCCGAATTGAGACGCAAAACTGCATATATAATAAATCTAGTCAAGTTCTTGGCTACGCAGATGATATTGTGCTTCTCGGACGTAGAACGAGCGATATTAAAGATAGTCTCTCTCAGCTTGAAAGAAATGCTAAACGACTTGGATTATGCATCAACACCGGCAAAACTAAAGTGTTAACAACATCTAAGAACATACCTCCCGGAAATCTGGATACTGGCAACTACGAAGTGGAACGCGTGGAAAACTTCAAATACCTCGGGTCTGTAATATCATCGTCAAATGACATGCAGGCAGATATCAAAGCCCGTGTCTCTGCCGCATACAGAGTTTTCTACGCATACTCAAAACTTCTGCGATCAAAACATCTTTCGCGGTCGGGTAAACTCACACTTTACAAAGCATTAATTCGACCTGTGCTTACATTTGGAAGTGAAAGCTGGACACTGACTTCCTGCGATTGTAGAATTTTATCAACATTCGAGAAGAAGGTCATACGAACAATTTATGGTCCATGTAAAGTTGCTGAAAATCAGTATAGAATCCGTATGAATCACGAAATCAGACAGCTTCTTGGAGGCTGCGATGTAATCGGATTCATTAAATCTAACCGGATCAGATGGTTTGGTCATGTAGAAAGGGCTCCATTAGATAGAATGATAAAAAAGCGTCCCAACAACAACCAGCTGGTGTTCGTCGAAGAGGAAGACCTAGACAACGCTGGCGTAATGACATCATCCAAGACCTTCGTGACATAGGATGTCGAAACTGGGGTCAACTGGTCATGGAACGAGATGATTGGAAGCTTATTGCACAGACGGCAAAATCCCTTTATGGGATGTAAACGCCAGAGAGAGAGAAACATATGTGTACGAATTTTTAGGGGCATAAAGCGAAGATTTAGAAGAGCATGTGCTTTTGGATGATTAATTACCATTGACTACTATGTGTTTGATCTTCATGATGGTGTGATATAATTTAATATAGTGTTTTACGTTTTACAAAACGTCAATCGATGACTCTACAGTCACAGATTGTTGGATCGGCGATTTTTCAAAAACCTTTTCCACAGGACTGGTGTTGAAAACACATTTATTATAAGCTTTTTGATTAAGTTTATATGTATTTTCACTTCGGTATAGATACGGTTATTTATTCATTTTTCATTTAGTCGTGTGTTTTCGGGATCCGTTTTTTATAACGAACCCTATTGGTGAGAGTACAATGTGTTTTTCGCATTATATCGATTATCTCGTAAACCATTAATCCTATGGACCTTAAATGTGAGGTGCTTATAAAACTAACCTATCCAGTATCCACACAAAAAGACGGATTAAACCAAAAATAAAGTTATTTTCGTTTGTATTACAGAGAGAGGCACGAGTGAAGCCTTTGAAAATATAAATTTTTTATCGAGACGAGTAGGGGATCATATGAAAGGACTCCACTTTAGTATTCCTTAAAAGATTATTTTGGAATTTTTCACCCCACCATTTTTTGTATAATTTTGAATAATGACGTTTTCTTAATATTTTATTGCCTCGATTAACTCCGACCCTACTCGATCGAAAATCTTAAAATATATTTGGAATGATAGCAAAATAAGTAAGTTTGTAATGAAAAATATATAAAAGTGTCAAATACTCATAATGATATCTATTAACGGGGTGTGTATGAGAAGGGGTAAAAACATCATTAAAACTAGGTTAGGTGGGGTGTCATTTGAAAGAGCACTTGATTTTAGAAACACTGCAATTTTTTTTAAATTTTGCGATGCATAGTTTTTAAATTATTGACAAAAAAGTGCTTAAAACACACTATGAAAGCAAGAAAACTTAACGTTTTAAATGTCAATTCTCTTTTTGATATAATTGCCTGTGAAATTGACGTTAAAGCACGCAAGATTATACTTGTTTGCTTTTATATACCACCAAATGCTTCGATTAATGACTACATAGACTTATCAAATATTATTAGGGAAATTTATTCAACGTTATCTCCAAATGATGACATAATTATTATGGGTGATGCAAACTTGACAAATGTTAAATGTGTACCGAGCGAATATAATTCTGATTTTATGGATCCTACTAATATTGACGTTAAATACTCTGAATTTATAGAAAATGTATTATCACTAGGACTACATCAAATTTCTAAATTTACTAATGCTTGTGGTAACCTACTGTATGTTGTGTTCACAAATATGACATGTAATTTTCAACTACAAGAAGCTGAACTAACTATTACTAGGAAAACTAGTATTTATCATCGGATATTGGATTTCACATATTTTATGCAGGACGATTATTACAAAATATCTGATTGTAATAAGATAATCAAGTACGACTTTGAAAATGCAGACTATGCGAAGATTAACGACGAATTAAGCAATTTCACATTAAACGATTCTAGCTTACAAGAGATAGAGCATATAAGAAAGAAATAGAGCATATAAGAAATATAAAAAAACAAATGATCCCTCTGATCTTAATGAATTTTTACATTTGAGTGAACGATTTAAATTAGACGAAGCTGATGCTTTAAAAAGATATGAAGGGAGCATATCGTGTAAAATTATTTCTGAACCGAAACTCTTTTGGAAGTATATAAACGACAATAAAAATAGTAAAGGCTATCCTACAAATATGCATTTGGCAGACAAGAGTTCAAGCGATACGCAAGCTATCTCAGAATTGTTCGCTGAAAATTTCAAGTCGGTATATAATGAACCAATGAGTTTTAATGATAATCGTTTTAGCTACCTTCCATACAAAGACGAAATTATTTCATCCATTGACTGTGACGTTGACGATATTTTAAAAGAAATTAACGACTTAGATAAGAACAAAGGTGCAGGTGATGATCTTATAACTCCTGAATTTCTAAAGCAGACAGAACACACTATATCTAAACAATTACTTCAAATATTTCAAAAATCTTTAAACGAAGGCGTTTTTCCAAGTCATTGGAAAAACGGTATTATAACACCTATTTTTAAATCGGGTGATAGGAGCGACGTAAAGAATTATAGAGGAATTACAATTTTATCAACGATTAGTAAAATATTTGAAAAAATTGTATTTAAGAAATTAAATCCAGTTGTTAGACCATTAATTAACGTTAGACAACATGGCTTCGGTACTGGTAGATCAACAGACTTTTCAAGCGCGTTTGACGTAGTTGATCATGGTATACTGATTCTTAAACTTAAAAAGTATGGAATAAGAGGTCCTTTATTGCAATTAATAACTTCATATTTGAAAGACAGAAAACAAACAGTAAAATTTAAAAACAAAAAATCCTTAACTTTTGATATGACCTCAGGCGTTCCTCAAGGTAGTGTCTTAGGGCCTCTACTTTTTCTAGTATTTATCAACGACCTACCAGAACTATTCAATGACATACAATACTTATTATTTGCAGACGATTTAAAAATGTTTCAAGCCATTAGCAACGTAGAAGATGCAAAACATTTTCAAGATAATATTAACAAAGTAACAGACTGGTGCAAATTGAATGGCATGAAATTAAATGTTGGCAAATGTTCAGTCATTTCTTTCAATAAAAAAAGTGACTATTTCAAATACGATTACGAGATAGAAGGGAAAATTCTCAAAAGAGACTGTCAAACTAGAGACTGTCAAACTAGAGACTTGGGCGTTATTTTCGACAGCAAATTAAATTTTAAAAGTCATATTGATAAAGTGATAAGTAGTAGCTATTCGGTTTTGGGTTTTATTAAAAGACGAGCTAGGGAATTTAATGATCCATATTTAACAAAGACACTGTACGTGGCCTTAGTGCAATCGACTTTGGAATATGCTAGTGTTGTTTGGTCTCCTTATAGACAAGAAGACATTAATCGTATAGAAAGTGTTCAAAAACAATTTTTGTTATTTGCTCTCAGACCTATAGGATTTTCAGGATATAAATTACCTAAGTATAAGAATAGGTTGTTATTGATTAATATGACCACTTTAGAAAATAGAAGAGAACTTGCGCTAGCATTACTAGGATTTGATTTAGTTCGGAAAAATATTAAAATAGAATCTTTGACGAATAGACTTTTAGTTAGACAAGTAAACTAGTCACTGAGAAATGCCAGAGTCTTAACAGAAGCAAATCATTCTAACGACTTTTCTTTTAATGACACAGTTGATAAATGTATAAGAATTTTCAATTAGTACAATGTTTCTTATAATAATGAAATTAGTAGAAGTAGTTTTAAGAAAAAAATTGAATTTAAAATGAAAACTCTATTTGAAAATAGTAGTTAAGTGAACGAAATGTAATTTTAAATCTGAATAATTTTAAGGAAATAATTGTAAATAAAGGCTTTAATTGTCAATAAATAAAAATAAAATAAAATAAAAAGTTGGTTCCCCCTTTGGATTTCGGGCTTAATTGACAGAAAAATATATAAAAATTTCACGAAGACAGGAATTTTGATAAACTCTGAATGAAAATTATGGTGAAGCCTCAAATAATTATATTTCTGTGCTATTAAGGGATGGGAGAAGAGAAGGGTGAAAAAAGTTGACCGAACATTTTTTTTTAAATTTTGCGATGCACGGTTTTTGAGTTATTGTCAAAAAAGTGCAGTAAAAGGGGGTAAAACCCATTTTCGACCCAAACGAGTGGGGTGTCTTTTGAAAGAGCACCTAATTTAAGAAACATTGCATTTTTTTATATAATTTTGCTGTGCACAGTTTTAGAGTTATTGTGAAAAAGTAAAACTTTCAAACGTTCTCACCCCCTAGGTTTCGATAATGATTGACTGAAAAATTTGGAAAATATTCGCAGAGACAGTAAGTTTGGTAAATTTTGAACGAAAATTATATCGAAGTGTCAAATAATTATATATCTGTGTTTTTAGGGGATGGAAGTGGGGAGGTTAAAACTTGGGAGGTTTTTGACCCAAAGGTTGGTTTTGGATGTCATTTTAAAGAGCACGAAATTTAAGAAATATTGCAATTTTTTTAGAGTTGTTGTAGAAAAAGTGCTATTTTTATTATGTACCCCACCCACCTAAATTTTGAAGCTGATTTACAGAAACAATATTTCCAGTTTAAACCGTTTACAAGCTGGTTAAAATCTTTTTACCTAACATAAACCTATTCATATATTAATTAACCTTCTTTTTATCTTTTAAATTTCCAATTCTCTTTCAACCAAGAAAGACAAATATAATCCAAATGAAAGTAAATACTTTAAATAAATATATACTTGCTTTATTTAGAAAATTTCTTCAAAATAATTTAATATTTTAAAATTCTAGGGTAATTTTTGCTTTCAATTTTAATTTTAAAAAAGCAAAACTAATCCATTGCCTGTTTTCAACTTTGGGAATATACATCACCTTAAAGCAAGTTGATTTTGAAAATTAAAATTTTTTTAATGTGAGATTTTTACGATTTGTGTATAGTAACGGACTTGACAATTTGCTATGTAGCCCATGTTGCGACAGCATCTACATGCTAAATTATACAAAAAAGTGTACGACTATCTACTTCTCCATATAGTCCCAACCTTGGTCTTGGTCTTGCACCTGTAATGATTTTTAAATGAAATATTAATTTTTTTTTTTTTAAATTTTTAATCTGAAATGTAAGCGTTTGGTGAAAATGGCCCATATAAAAATTTTACGAATTATATAAATTAAAATAAATTGCAAACATAAATAAATAATTAAAATTAATCTTCAAAAGAAAATTTAAAAAAAAATCAATTTGAAATAACTGTGTCAGTAAAACCATTGCCATCATCAAAGTAGCAGTTTTACTACAAATCGAAATCAGCTGTTTAATATTTCGGTAATCATCAATAATCGTACTTAGGAAAGTGGTCAAGTATTGTATACTGCTCAAGTAATGTATAGTATTTGTATTATAATCAATCATCAGGCGGAATTTTTCAATTATGAATAATTAGTACCCATCATTATATATGTACTATTTTATTCTCATCATTAAATTAACAATATTACAACCAATTAAAATCAGCTGTTTTAAGAATTTTGGTTGTAACCAACAACCATACTAGGAGAAAATACTGTTCAAGTTATTGTATTATTATGAAGTTATCATCATCAAATTAGCAGTATTACTAGAAATCAAAATCAACTGTTCTTTTTTTAAGATTATCATCAACAACTTTTGGAAATTACTGGATCAAGTTTTATATATTATTGTTGTAACCATCATCTATCGACACATCATCAATAAAAATAGTATCGTTATAATTTTTTTTCTTTAATTTAAGTTAATTTTAGTAATTAATGAATATTAGCTTTTTTATTTTGGCAATTTTTATTAGCTTAAAGTAAATTTGATAGCTTTTCTTTTAGAATTTACATTTATTATGTTTTTGGTTGTTTGTTCTATGGAATTCCTGAATTAATTTGATTTAATTAAATGCATTAAAAACAGTAATTTAGTTGTTTCCACTGAAGATATGTTGGTGTGGTTGGTGGAATTTGTCATGAATTTTTTTTTCAGCAGCAAATACAAGCTCTCTTCTAGTTCGGAAATACCTACTCCCAAGTGGCTGGTTGCTAGCCGGCTGGAAAATGCTGCTCGAGATAACTAAAGAGAGTCTGTAATGGAATGATGATTCTTTGAATCATTAATCCATTACAGTGGCGCCCAAAAAGGCTAGAGAATAAATAGTATAATTTTTAGGTTAAAACTTGGATCCATTTTCTATTAAAATTAAAAATTTTAATTTTTGTTCATAGAATCGTATAGTATATTCTGCCTCATGGTATTTTTTTTTATTTTGATTATACACGTTTCCATGCCAAAAACCAATTTATCCTGTTTATCCTATTATATTTTTTTTAGAGGTTATCCAAGGTCTTTTGTTTTGATTTTTGATTTTTCAAAAATTAAAAATTTCTCTATACTTCTATAGGATAATAAAATAAATAATATGTCTTATTCAGTACCGGTTGCAATCATTTTTCAAATAATTACGCATACCTGTTTTAATTTCTAAAATAATTTCTCAAATAATTACACAGTAATTGCAATAAAAGCTCGTATGTTAAAGTTCAACTTCAAGTCGGCACGGGTTATCGCCATCCAATCGCAGTAAAACTTTTAATTTAAGTTTTTAAGGTCAATTGGAAAAAATTTAGCGGGTATGCGTATAAAATTTTGCAAAAAAATTTTTGTTCTCTATGTCTTGGGACACCCTAATAAACAGCTATGGAAATGAAGCCTCAAGTAACATTTTTTGTGTCATTTTTTATCATTGTAGATGTCATTGACATTTACTATTGACGTTTATAATTAAACATTTATTTTGCTATGCGTGATCTGGCAATATCAAGAATAGAGTTTACAACACAACTTTATGTCAATTTTTGTTTTGATATTGTGTTCTTTTACATTCACTGAACCTTCTGCGAGCGAATTTTTATCGCATTGTTTGACTTTTTTTAAATAAAATGCACTGTGTAGTAGGAATTACAATATTTGTCACAACACCACACAAAAACCTTTTAAGACCAAGTTCCCACAACAACATGAGTTCTAAGCTATTGATGAACGCAAATTTTTGTCTTATTTTTGTTTTTTTATGTTCTTCTTTAAAGAATGGATAACTTAACAATAAATCACATCATATATAAAATATAAAATAGTCCAATATTCAAATATTTGATGATAGGATAGAGAAAATAAAAATAAAAAAAGAGATAAAAAGCAAATATCTTTTAAAAAATTGCAGGAACAAAACTAAAACGGGGTTCTCAATAATCCAGCTAGTATAGCATATTCCTTGATCATTTAACACACTGTCTTCCTCAATGAATAAAACTTAAACAAAGAGTTGTATGAAGGCTCGATTCTTGGAGAAAAAAATAACTAACCATCATCAAGGAATACTTCATAGCTAAAACTGAAGGTGCTACCTTGACTGAATATAGTTCATTCGCTAGCACCCCTAAAATATCACCTTGGCAAATGATATCTCACTGCTATTGCCAGTGGTATGTGATATCTTACGTGGCTCGTATGTCAATAGCAGAGACTGGAGTACGAGTGGTTGTCACCAGAGCCAATACTATGCTTATTTACGCACGAGGCAAGAATAACATTTGACGCCCCGACCCACTTTCCTCTACAAAAATCCAAAAATAAATTGTTTTTACATAATTTATTTAAAACCAATGAAGAGATGTTATCTTTGTATATGACGTCCTTTTAGGAATTCCAGATTATAAAATGATTTAACACATTTGTGTTTAAAAATTTATTACAAATCTAACACTAAACATAAATGAGATGTTTTAAATTATAAAATAATTCACAAAATAACATAGCTACAAAAAATACGCGGGATGAGATCAGTTTTTGTTGATTTCATAATTTATTCTCAACTGTGAATCTATAAATGTAACCACCTTACTCGTTCACTGCTTTTAACATAAAAGCTAACGTGAGATATCAAACACTACTGTCAATAATGGTAATATCACTAGGACTCTATCAACGGTAGAGTGCTATATCATTGTTGTGGAGTATTTTTTAGTGCTGCCGATTGACGCGCTATTGCTTGCTAGAATAAATGAACTTGACAATTACGTTTTAGTATTGTGTATGTATTATTTTTTAAATTATTTTAATTTAATTAATTTATGCGTCATGTTTTATTTTGAGATAGAATTTATTGTTTAGTTTTCCATTCTTAAGTCAAAAATCAATCATATTTGTGTCCATCAGCTCCTCAGAAATTGTGTGACCATGGTCTATAATGTATCTATTGTGACACGTTTATAATTTCTAATATACATAACAAATGTTCATTTAAAACTAAAACCCAATCCTACATTAAAATGAATGTTTTTATCATCTGTGGCAGCCCTAACTGACTATGGGTTGATTTGTTTTATTGTTTTCTTCAATCGCTAAAAATAAAGTGACTTTTTCTAAAGTGTTTTCTAAATGGTATCACTCATAAAATTTCTGAGTGGAATGCTAGGTAATGGTGGTCTATCTATCCATTCATATAGCTCAAATAGCCCAAATATTCCAGGTTACAACTCATTATCACTTAAACGAAAAGGTTATTAAGTAAGAAACAATCAAGATAGTTTGTTTGACACATTCAATGATTTTGCTGACACACGTACAATGCAGATATGTAGCCCAATGTTTTCGCGACTTTTCGCATTAAGAATAGATATTTTTAGAGGCAAAATATTTTGAAATCGTTTCAAATCGGTTCAATCGGTTCAGAGTTTTCAAATTTGAGTGTCTTCTGTTGGCAAATGGCATTCGAACCCAAAGTACTGCAAGACTAACACTTTAATCACTAAGCAAACACCACGAAAAAATAGCAAACATTTTACCGAGTTTCGACTTTATTCTAAAGATAGGGAAAACTTAAAACTTGTGATTAGTTTTAAAATACTAGAATAATTTCATCAATTCAATGCAATAACATACATATTATTTATTAAAAATGTCATAAAGGTATGTTTTTAAATTGTATCATGTTACCAAAATAAATTCTTTGTCTCACTCCGACCCAAAAAATTTGGTATAAATTTAAACCACAATATTTTGAACAAACATGTTTTTGTGACACATATAGATAACGAATAATGTTTTGCATATAGAATCGCCCACGAAGAAAAAAGATTACAATGAAATTATTTTGCTTTTTTTTTTTATTTTGTAATCAAAACACTTTGACATGATAATTTGTAAATACTTACGAGTCACAAGAAATAATAAAAAAAACTTCTCAATCACAGCCTTTGTGTTTTTTTGAGTTTTTATCTATTTAATTGCAGTTTAAACGATTTTTTCGGGACTTTGAAAGCCAAGATTAGTTAAGTATATGTAAATTACTTGTATAACATGGTATCGTATGAGAATTAACGCTTTTAGGTAGATTTCATATAAAAATCTACCTATTGCAATGGGCTTCATCTCGGAATTTCGGAAAAATTTTTGTGCCAAACGACTATATATGACAAGCTCCGCTTATCGAAAAACGAAAAAACAAAAAAACAAAAAATTTTATATATATATATATATATATATATATATATATATATATATATATATATATATATATATATATATATATATATATATATATATATATATATATATATATATATATATATATATATATATATATATATATATATATATATATATATATATATATATATATATATATATATATATATATATATATATATATATATATATATATATATATATATATATATATATATATATATATATATATATATATATATATATATATATATATATATATATATTTTTTTTTTTTTTTTAAATAAAAAATGTGTTGTGTAATAGGGTTTAGAATATGTGTCACAGCGACACATAAATACCTTTTAAGACCTAGGTCTAGACCTGGGTCCCACAACAACTGGCG
>OY856188.1:154435046-154515046 GCA_963693315.1 Diogma glabrata | reverse complement strand
TGCAGTTAGAGGTTTCTGAGTAAGCGGCTCCAATAAAAAAGTTTGCAAAAAAAATTTTTTTTGAAACAATCAGCACTCTCACGGTCGCATTTGTAAAGGCAGATTAAAAAACCTTTTCTATAAATGTCCGTTTTATTAATATCTTGAACAAGTTCATAAATCAGCCAAATCGGACACATGGTTAAGAAACTAGAGGCTTTATACTAGAAAAAAACTATGTTTTTTAGATCCGTTATAACGGCCGTGTAGATTCTAATATTTTTAAAAACTTCCTAAATTTAGAATCTTTGAAACCTTTTTAATCAGTTTCTTTAAAAAAAAAGACCTCTGCAGTTGGAGGTTTCTGAGTGAGCGGCTCCAACAAAAAAGCTTGTAAAACACAAAATGCGTTTGAATCAACCGGCACTCTCACGGTCGCATTTGTGGAGCCAGATCAAAAAACCTTCCGTAAACATGTGTGTTTTATTAATATCTTGGACAGGTTCGTAAATCAGAAAAATCTGACACATGGTTAAATAGCACGAGGCTTTATACTAGAAAAAAAAATTCGTTTTTTTAATCCTTTTAATTTGGATACTAATATTTTTAAAAACTTCATAAATTTAGAATCTGTGAAAACATTTTAATCCGTTTCTTATAAATATAAACCTCTGCAGTTAGAGGGTTTTGACTTGCTTGCTTCAACAAAAAAGTTTGCAACAATCCATAACTACAGTTTCCAAAAACCTTATAACAGTCAACGAAAAAAAAATAAAAAGGTTGGAATAGAAGAAATTAATTTTTTTCCTTAGAAATAAACTATTTTGATATTTTGCAGTAATTGGACGACATATGATATAGCGTAGGTTTGTGTCATAAATTGTCACACACATGTTCTGTGGTAGATTTGATATTTGATTGTTGCAAAATTGGATAGATATAGTTTTGCTTATATGTAGCTAATTTTCTAATTAAATATTTCGCTTTGAAAAAATTTGGGATTGTTTGAAACACAAATAGGAACATTTTCACTGATTTTCATGAAAATATAAAAAATTTTTACGATAGTTACAAATTAAAAACAGAAAAACCGGTGTTTTCATTTTTCTCCATAATTTTGTCAATAATAATGTTCAGTAAAAAGTTTTAGATTTTTTTATTATCTACAACTTTTATATTTAACTTTTCTCGATAGACTGCATAGTCAATGCCACCCCTAAAAACGTATATATTAAAACTTCCCCATCCCCTTCCGGGACTTTTACTCAGTTGGGTCGATTTTTCCTTAATTACTTAGATCATTAACTGCATTTCCCGCCCATTCGTATGCTGGTAAGATTTGTTTTTCCTTTAACAGGATTGGTCCTGGTCTAGATATTGGCATATGAGTTAACGTGAGATATCACATACCAATGGCAATAGCAGTGAGATATCACTAGCCAAGGTGATATCTTAGGGGTGCTGGCGGATGAACTGTATTCAGTCAACGGTAGCACTCTCAATCTTAGCTAATGAATATTCCTTGATGCTGGAACGCTGTGGCTTGCTCGATGAAACGAGCCTTCATATAACTACATATCTGAGCTTTAATCATTGAAAAATTTACTGCGTCCCATAATCAGGGATTATGACATTGGCTGGACTATTGGCAAACCAATTTTAGTTTTGTTCCTGCAAATTTGTAAACCAAATTTGCTTTTTATCTCTTATTTTATTTTTATTTTCCCTATCCTATCACGAAATATTGGCCTATGTCATATTTTATATGTGATAGGATTTATGGTTTAGTTATCCATTACTAAACAAAAAAATATTTAAAAAAAAACAGATTTGCGTCCATTAACATCCTTAGAACGCATGTTGTTGTGGGACCTTGGTCTTAAAAGGTTTTTATGTGTTGTTGTGACACATATTGTAATGCCTACTACACATCACATTTTATTAAAAAAAAAAAAAAAAAAAAGATATCAACAGTTTTAAATGCCTTAAGAATAGTTTGAAAAAATGATGAAAAATTATAATTTAAAGAAAACGGAAAATTCCCTTTTGTAAAATTGACATAATTTAGAGTAAGGAAGGATGGATCTATTTTAGAAAAAAGTTAATATTCAATTGAACTTTACCATCTTTAAAAAAGTTTTTTAATATTTTAATTTTAAAATTAATTAAAAAAAGGTGTAATAATTTTTTTTTCTGGACGTAAGCTAATAACTTATCAAACAACTAAAAAATTGTATAAATCGGCATTGCCATTCTTGAGCAATTTAATTTAAAAGTGACCTCGGATTGGTAAGATTTTAATGTTGGGTATGCTCAAACTATATACTTTAAAGAATTCAAAAATTAGCAGAATTTGTTATTTTGTGCATACTACTTTTATACCAAGTTTCAAGAAAATCAAAAATGGTCCAGTTTTCACCACTTGTTCTAGAACACGTGTTTCTCCTCCAATCCCTTTAGCTTCACAATTCTAGTCGCCGTCGCGTTTACTAGAGACTAACAAATAGATCCGGTTGTAGATGTTATACGACCCGTGTGATTTTCTGTCTGTTTTGGAGCCTATTCAAATAGCCCAGTCTTGAACGGAGCCACTTGGATAGCAGATGTTTTTTTGCAGCAAGTGCATTTTTTTGCTAAGTTTTTTTTGTATGTTTTAAATTATTCAGTTTCAGCAAGGCTATGTGTTGCTAAGTGTTGCTTTCTTGAATAATGAAATTCGTTAAAGTTTACTGCAATTACAAGTAAAATACAATAATAAAGAATATATAATCAATTAAAATTGGAATATATTTTGATAAAATAAAATATTGTGTACATAATTATATTGCTGTATATACATAGTTTCACTAAGCACAACAACAATCAACAAAAGATTGATTTATCGTTTTATTGATATATTTAATAACTTAATCAAGGAAAAAATTGGTATAAAATACGAATATCATCAATCATTTAAGTTTGTTAGCGATATTTGAAGAAGTTTTAGTAATTGAAAAAGAAATTGGTTTTACCATGGTTCTGATAGGTAATATTGTAGTGTTGTGTATTGATTTGTGTTTTAAATTAATTGCCAGAAAGTATATGCTGTAAGATTAGTTCGAGCAATATTTTTAGTTAATTATTTATCGTCCTCAGTCTAGCAAAGTATAAATAACAAAGTAATTCTTAAGTAAAGAAATATTTGATTTGAATATTACTTAATTAGTTAAAGGACGTGTGAAAAATTGTTTTTTAAGTTTGCGGAGGGTGAGAGGGCTACACACAAAAAATACTTTTCTTCAAACAAAAACTGTGCATTGCAAAATTCTAAAAAAAATTGTAATGTGTTCTGAATTGGGTGCTCCTTCAGATGATGCCTCACTTGCTTTGGTCAAAAAAGACTTTTTTTACCCTCTCCACACCCGTCCCCTAACCACACAGAAATATAATTATTTGAGCCTTCTCTATAATTTTCATTCAAAATTTACCAAACTTCGTAGCTCTGTGAATTTTTCTGTCAATCAGTGTTGAAACGTAGGGAAGAGGGGGTCAATAACTCAAAAACTGTGCACTTCAAAATTCCAAAAAGAATGCAATGTGCTCTAGATTAGGTGCTCTTTTAAATGACACCCCACTTGATCACGTTTTAAATAGTGTTTTGACATGTTTTACGAAACGTAGGGGGGAGGGTGGTTTGAAATTCACACTGTTTTGACTATAACTCAAAAATTGTGTACCGCAAAATTCTAAAAAAATTGTAATGTTTTAAATTAAGTGCTCTTTCAAAAAAGTTTTTTATACTGTAACGATCGCAATAATCGCAAAACAATAATAAAACCAAATTCCTCTTTGTTTTCAATTCAATAGAAATGTATTTCATTAGTTTCCGTTCATTTTTACATTGACAATAATTTTAAAATTTTCTAATACTTTACTGCTAGTTAAATTTCGAATATACTATAAAAAGCAACCGAACGTACTCAATTTTATTTCCAATTCTAGCGAACAGATGTCGTTGTCGTTGTTAATCTTTGTTGAATTTTGAATATTACACGATTGATCATAAGATGTCAAAAGCAAAATCACATTTTGCAATTTAAAAAAGATTTCATTCCATTTTTGCTTTTCAAAAGAATCACAACATCCAATAATCTACTTAATTTATATAGATCAATGTCAATTGATAGTATTATTTAACTTTGATGTGATAAATCAATAATATTTTAATTCAAAAGTGATGTATTTAATTGCAATCAAGCAAATAAAAAAAAAAGTTGTAAACAAAGGAAAAATTCCAATGTCGTTTTGTTTAATTGTTAAAAATGATTTCTAATTTTAATAACTGTTTTGAGAAAGCATTATTTATTGGCTTTAATTACAATGGAAGATTCCACCCCGCTAAGTAGTTTACAGTGATTTGTGTTTTTTGTTTGTTCATCAAAAAGCTGATAATTTGGATGACAATTTCAATTATATTTTTTATTTTATTTCATAGAAGGATAATTGTTGTCATTAATTGTTAAATCTGCTTTATAAAAGTGGCAGTACATGAAGATAAAGTACCCGATGATGTTATCGAAAGTATGAATAGCAAGGATAACAGTGATCGAAGCTATTACCACAGTTAGAGACAATCGTTTGTTTGATGGTTTTTTCGGTTGTTGAAACCGCATGGATTCAAAGGCAGATATATGAATAAAAAGTTAAAGGATCGAATGCAATGTTCAATTGGGCATTTCGAACAACGAAGGTGTAATTCAACAGCAGCAACTTATGTTCACAAATTAGTTCATCCAATTTAATTAATTGATCAAACGCTAGTCAAGGGAATTGAAGAATATTGATGACATCAATCAACAGTTATAATTCAAGGTATTTTTAGATTATAGATACATTAATTTTTATTACTTTATTCTCATTGGAATGTCAGAATAATTTTATAAAACATTAAGAGATTCCCAATTTTCAAGCTTCGTGTGGGGACAGATGCTGTCCCGTAGCATCAATTTTATTTGTATTACCAAAGGTCCAATGATTATAACGTGGCTCCGTATCAGGGTCTGCATTATAACGTGGCGCCGAAACAGGGACTGTGTATTAAACGTAGCGCCGAACAAAAAGGGACCCGTTAGCTTTTTTTTAGATATATATATAAATAATTTGGTGGGAAAATATTTTCCAGTTTGGGCGTTGGCAAGCCGGTTTTTTTTTTGAAGAAAACTTTTTTTTGTGGAACATTTTATAATATTATATTTATATATTTATATATTAATTGATTATTTCAATTCAGATTAATTAATATCTATATATAGTTTATTTTTCGCGTCGGTTTATTTAGCTAAATTTTGTTAAAAAGCTAGAGGGAAAAATAAAGGTTTAGTTTCTAAGGTGTTCATGTGTATATTTATCATAAGTACTCTAAATTTATTTTCAAAAATTTAAAAAATTCCGCGTTTCTCTTTGTAAGTTTTAGGATAAACCAGTTGTGGTTTTTTTTTTGGTAATAGGGTGGTGGCAACCGGTTTGGGCCGTGGTTGTCAATCAGCTTTTTGTTTATCTTGAAATAAACCAGTTATTGGTTTCGTTTTGGTTTTGATTAGGAAATTATATATTTTGAATTAATTTTTTTTTTAATTTTAAAAAAAAAAACCGTTTTGGGACAGCAATTTTTTTGGAGATTGTTTTTTGTGCTGTCATCTGCTTTTAGTAATACTAATTGTTTTTTTATTTGGAAAAAAGAAAACCGTTTTGGGGAAGCAGTTTTTTTTTGAAATTTTTTTATGCTACCATGTACATATTGTACATATAATTGTTTATATATTGTACATATTTTTGGATGATGCAATTAATTTATATATGAAATTAATTGTATGTTTTTTTGATTATGGTTAGATTTAGTAAGTGTTTAGCTGGCTTTTTTCAATGCACTCATACGCGATCCCCATATTCGTCATTGGTTTAATGTGAGTTACAATTCCGAGGTATTGATTTATGTATTATTCACACTATAGAATGGATGTCAATAGAACATGTCTCATTACAGTTCTATAAACTTTTGAACTTGTACGGAAATGTTGAAATATTTTTATTTTGGCTAATATAATGTTCATTTTTGGCCAAAACGACTTCTATTGCAGTACGCCTTATTAGATTTTATGATTTGTACATGAATTATTTTGTGTATCTCATATATATATACAAAATAATTTATGTCAAACCTGAGAGTCTAGGTAGGTTTCCTATTGCAACACAATTCGTTTGGCGAAAGAATTTTTGGTGGTTAAGTCATGTTTTTATGAGTTTTAGGATGTTATTGACGTAATAAAGGTTAACATTGACCAAACAGTTTTTCAACAATTTTATATAAGTTTAAGTCCTTCGTCACTACTATCAAAGTATTATTGGTCTATGTTTATGGAAGTACATTGAAAATAATTAATTCCCATTAGCTTTATGGAGTGGGCTCGCGAACGCGATATTTTAGATTTAAACAATATGGATATTGTAGCCATACTTACTTTTTGGATTGTCTCCAGACGAGTCTTGATTTTGGGAATCTCTTATGATATTAAATAAAAATAAAATAAATCAAACAAATTTTTCAAAAATTAAATAAATAAAATTTTTTATTAAATAAATTAAATTTTCGTTAATTAAAATAATTTTAGGTAAATAAATAATTTTTTTTAATTTAAGTTAATTTTAGGTAGCTAAATAAAATAAATTTTGATAATTAAGCAAAACATCAAGATATAAATAAATATTTTTATTTTTTTTAAAAATAAATCAATATTTTGAGCTAGGACGGTGCATCCAATAAATAAACATCCTTTCTGAATATTTTTTATTTTTCAATTTTTTTTAAAAATAAATAAATATATTTTAGGGGTGCTATCGTCAATAACTAATTTTAGGTATATATAATTATTTCAGTATATCTGAAATTAAATAAATAGATTATACTTTTACATATATAATGTTTTAGGAATTTTTTGTGAGAGATTCAGCAAAGATTGGCTACGACGGTGGTCCTTTTTGTTCCTTTACAAAGTTTGTTTTTACAAAAAATCTTGTATGTTTTCGAATTGGGCGTTCGTTGTTTTTTTTTTCGTTTTTGTGCTTTCATCCTTTTTTACATTTTTCCATCGTACTAACTACATTTTTTTTTGTTGAGAATTGGTTTTACTATTGTTGGTGATTGCGAGTCATGATTTTGCGGGTTTTACCATCGAAATCTCTAGCGTCTGTTTCCTATATACCAAGCCTAAGTTTTTCAATATATTTTATTTATAAAATTAAATTTAGTGTTAGAATCATTAGTTGTCATAAATTAAACATATATTCTTAATCATTAGTTATTATAGTTATAAATTTAATTCTCGGTTTTTAGAATTTAAATAGGTGTTATATTTAATATTACTTAGTTATTATAATTTTTTTTATTAGTTATTAGAATTTCTATTATTAGTTTAAGTTTAATAGTGCTTTGGTGTTTTCTGTCATGGAGGGGATGGCGACGTTTTTGTGATTTCAAGAGTAGAAATCTTGATTTTTACCTTGAATTCATGGTGTAACGATCGCAATAATCGCAAAAAAATAATAAAACCAAATTCCTCTTTGTTTTCAATTCAATAGAAATGTATTTCATTAGTTTCCGTTCATTTTTACATTGACAATAATTTTAAAATTTTCTAATACTTTACTGCTAGTTAAATTTCGAATATACTATAAAAAGCAACCGAACGTACTCAATTTTATTTCCAATTCTAGCGAACAGATGTCGTTGTCGTTGTTAATCTTTGTTGAATTTTGAATATTACACGATTGATCATAAGATGTCAAAAGCAAAATCACATTTTGCAATTTAAAAAAGATTTCATTCCATTTTTGCTTTTCAAAAGAATCACAACATCCAATAATCTACTTAATTTATATAGATCAATGTCAATTGATAGTATTATTTAACTTTGATGTGATAAATCAATAATATTTTAATTCAAAAGTGATGTATTTAATTGCAATCAAGCAAATAAAAAAAAAAGTTGTAAACAAAGGAAAAATTCCAATGTCGTTTTGTTTAATTGTTAAAAATGATTTCTAATTTTAATAACTGTTTTGAGAAAGCATTATTTATTGGCTTTAATTACAATGGAAGATTCCACCCCGCTAAGTAGTTTACAGTGATTTGTGTTTTTTGTTTGTTCATCAAAAAGCTGATAATTTGGATGACAATTTCAATTATATTTTTTATTTTATTTCATAGAAGGATAATTGTTGTCATTAATTGTTAAATCTGCTTTATAAAAGTGGCAGTACATGAAGATAAAGTACCCGATGATGTTATCGAAAGTATGAATAGCAAGGATAACAGTGATCGAAGCTATTACCACAGTTAGAGACAATCGTTTGTTTGATGGTTTTTTCGGTTGTTGAAACCGCATGGATTCAAAGGCAGATATATGAATGAAAAGTTAAAGGATCGAATGCAATGTTCAATTGGGCATTTCGAACAACGAAGGTGTAATTCAACAGCAGCAACTTATGTTCACAAATTAGTTCATCCAATTTAATTAATTGATCAAACGCTAGTCAAGGGAATTGAAGAATATTGATGACATCAATCAACAGTTATAATTCAAGGTATTTTTAGATTATAGATACATTAATTTTTATTACTTTATTCTCATTGGAATGTCAGAATAATTTTATAAAACATTAAGAGATTCCCAATTTTCAAGCTTCGTGTGGGGACAGATGCTGTCCCGTAGCATCAATTTTATTTGTATTACCAAAGGTCCAATGATTATAACGTGGCTCCGTATCAGGGTCTGCATTATAATACCCTCTCCACCCCGTCCCACTAAACACACAGAAATATAATTATTTGAGACTTTGCTATAACTTTCATTCAAAATTTACCAAACTTCCTATCCCTATGAATTTTTTTCGAATTTTTCTGTCAATCAATGTCGAAACGTAGGGGGGGGGGCGGTCTGAAAGTCGCACTTTTTTGACAATAACTCAGAAACTGTGCACCGGAAAATTCTAAAAAAAATTGTAATGTGTTCTAAATTAGATGTTCTTTCAAATGATACCCCACTCATTTGGGTCAAAAATTGTGTTTTTTTACCCCCCCATAAAATTATTTGAGACTTCGCTATGATTTTCAAACAAAATTTACCAAACATCCTAGCTCTGTGAATTTTTGAAATTTTTCTGTCAATCAGTGTCGAAACGTAGAGGGAACGGTCTGAAAGTTGAACGTTTTTGACAATAACTCAAAAACTGTGCACCGCAAAATTCTAAAAAAATTGCAGTTTTTTTCATTGAAAGTTAGGCATGTTTAGGATTAATATAATTAATTATTTATTAACGTCTCTGAATATCCGAAAATACCATGCCAACTAGGGATTAGAATCGATTAAGAATTAAGTTTCTTATAGGAATTTATGAACTTCGACTTTGAACTTTTGAGGGTCAAAGTTGTATGGTGGCGCAAAAGCACAGCCGCAACGATGAATAAAATCCTCAAGGACCCAAAATCTCGTGAAGATTCTGATATAATTTCACGTTTTGGAATTTAGGGCGACTCACATTTGCAGAGGATATATCCTTATTAAACTTGTAAAAATAACGATGCTCCCAACGCAATTCACCTCTTTACTTGTAGTGCAATAAACCCTTTTTATTATTTTTCTTACTTCATCATTCCAGTCATTCCGCAACACTCGAACAATTTAAATAAATAAACATATAAACTGGCCTTCCTTGATATTTTGAGATTTTTTTTTTTTTTTTTTTTTAATAAAATGTGTTGTGTAATAGGGTTTAGAATATGTGTCACAACAACACATAAATACCTTTTAAGACCTAGGTCTAGACCTGGGTCCCACAACAACTGGCGTTCTGAGGTGTAGATTAACGCTTTTTTTAAACATCTGTGGGTTGAAGCCACCTGAGACTAAGTGTTCCGGCAAACTATTCCATTTGTACGCAGTTCGGACAAAGAAGTCTCTCTGCGATCTGCCAGTATGACAGCGCGGGATCTTTACCGTTTCACTGGTTGCGGCAGCCGATTGCCGAGTGGAACGGGGGTAAGAATAAGTTTGAGGCATGATGCCGCTGATTTCATTTGAGCACTGCTGATGACGATATTTGTAAAAAACAACGAGGTCAGCAACAGTGCGACGATGTTGTAGGGAATCAAGTTGTGATGTCAAAGTTCGATCACCTACAATTCGTATAGCTCGCTTTTGAACAGAGTCCAAGAGGGCCAAGATGGAAACAGAGGCAGCACCCCAAACTTGACAGCAGTACTCCATACAGGGACGAATATAGGACTTATAAACATGGAGCAATTGGTATGGAGTGAAAAATTTTTTGCATCTATTTAGGAGGCCGAGTTTTTTAGACGCGCTTTTTGCCATCGCCATTACATGATCGTTCCAGAGTAGGTCATTTGAAACTGTGACACCCAATAAACGAATGTTTTTACATTCACCTATTGGTTCATCACACATACTAAATAAAATATCTTTGGGGAACTCGGTCTTTAATCTGGAAACAATCAACAGCTGTGTTTTGGTGGAGTTGAAATTGACAAGGTTTTGGTCACCCCAGTCGGCGACTTTATTCAGGTCTTTGTTCACGTTTATGGCAGCGTCTCTCCGGGCAGGATTAATTCGTTCGTGCATTTTACCTTTTGAAGGAAGGGGCTCGAACGACTTGTGCAGAGTACTATCATCTGCAAAACTATTTATTGGGTTGCTGGTGATTTTCAACAATTCGTTGATATAAATCAAAAATAGGGTTGGGGACAATACTGAGCCTTGGGGTACACCAGCGTTAATTAGTTTAGACTCAGAAGAATATCCGTCTAAGGTTACCGAAATGTATCGGTCGGATAGAAAATTTTGAATCAGCTTCACAACATTGGGATGAAAACCGTACGCAACGAGCTTGTTGATTAAGTTGGCATGCCAGACTCGATCGAATGCCTTGGAGATGTCTAAAGCGATAACGTATGTTTCACCACCTTTATCAAGTATGCTGTTCCAACAATGCGCTACATAGTTTAATAGATCGGTAGTTGATCTTTTGTTTCGAAAACCGTATTGGCTGTCGGATATTAAATGATTTTCTTCCAGAAATTTTGAAATATGTGTATTAATATAATGCTCATAGACTTTGGATAGGACCGATAGTAAAGCTATTGGCCTATAATTTGAGATATCGGATCTTGGTCCCTTTTTGGGGACGGGCTGGACATTTGCCAACTTCCAGCACGAGGGAAATATACCAGATTTGTAGGATTGGTAGAATATTTTAGTTAAAGTTGGTGCAAGTTCTTTGGAAAAGGTTTTTAAAATAATGGGTGGAATATTGTCCATTCCTGATGCTTTGTTGATGTTTAACCCCTTTAAAAGTTTAGCGACTATTTTGGGTTTGAAGTGAAGTTCATTCATATTAACTCCTGAAGACTGGATTTGGGGTATTTCTTTAGGAGTTTCCAAAACAGTGGAGTTCAGAGCAAAGCGTTCAGCGAACAAGTTAGCTTTTCTTGCGGGATCATTGACGATTAAATCACCATCAATAATAGGGGGAATAGAAAATTTTGTACCAGAATTTAAAGAATTAATGGCGCTGTAGAAACTTTTGTCAGAAACAGACATAGACGTAAGTTTTGAGGCTTTCGCTCTGTCAATTTCGGACTTTTCGTTTGAGATAATCTGATTAGATATTTTGTTGGCCTTTAGATATTGGGATCGATTAGTGGGAGTTTTGTTATGAATCCAAATATTAAATGATCTACGTTTGTTTCTAAGTGCCGTTTTGGCAGCTTTCGAATACAAGTATTTTTGTTTGGGTTTTACTATGGAGAAAGGGACAAATTTATTTATAGCAAATTGGATGGTTTCTGTAAAGTTTTGAGCAGAAACATTTACATTGTCAGTGTAAAAACAATGACGGTCGAAAGGGAAACCATGGAAAAAATTTTGAAGACCACTCTTATCCATTTTTGAGTAGTGAAATATTTTACGGGGTTTGGGAGCTGTAGTTTTAAGTAAATCAGTTTTGATAACTGATGAGATTAAATAATGATCAGAATTTCCAATACTACCTTTCGCAACATCGACACTCGTAATATCTGGCATTGTGGTAAGATAGAGATCTAGTAGAAAACTATTATCACCGCCATTACGGGGAGTGAAAGTCGGGCTTTTTACAATTTGGAATAGGCCCTGAGACGCGGCAAAAATTTCTGCCAGTTTTCCACTATTGTCAACATCGTCGGTCGATTTGGAGAATTCCAACCATGATTTGTTGTGGACGTTGAAGTCACCGGTAACGATAACTTCACAACTAGGGGACTTTGCTCTAATCTCGTCCATAATTTTTGTCAGTATATTAAAAAAGTTTGGGTTACGTTTGTTGGGGGACCGGTATAAAGCTATTGTAAAAAAAGTCATTTCTGGAAGACAAATCTTTAAAACCATTGTATTGAAGCCGTCACCGTGTAGTTCAAAATTTGGAAAGCGCGTGTACGCAACACTCTCATGAATGAATGCGCATACGCCCTGATGGAGTTTGAAAGCTGATTCGAGCCTATATTTGGAATTAAGCGATTCTATAAAGAGAAAATTTTCAGAAACTTGTGTTTCTGTAAGGAATAGAATGTTCGGTTTGTCGTGCTCAAGATGATGTTGCACGTGGTCATGGTTAGCGTTCAATCCGCAGATGTTTTGAACATGTATTTTAAAATTTTTTATTGATTCATATATGTTTTGTCCCTGCAAATTCCGTGGACATGCCGCTTTATGGGCGGGTGGATTGCGCAAATTTGCTTTACCACTTGCAGACTTATTTTTTTTCGGTTGTACTGCCATATATATATCAAAATGTTTATTTTATTTTTTTGTGTTTTATTTTAAAATGCATAACTAAGTAAAAAATCCTATCGTACTACAAAATATGACATATGCCAATATTTCATGATAAGATGAAGAAATAATAACAAAATAATAAGTGAAAAACAAATTGTGAGAAATTTGCAGAAAACAAAACAAAACTAAATGCCAATAATCCAGCTGATGCAGCGCACCCCAGACGCACCGCCCACCACTTCAGATTACTTTATTACTTTCAAATTTCTAATTTGTCGATATTTTTTAACCGACTTCCAAAAAGAAGGAGGTTCTGTGTTTCACTGTAGGGTTTTTTTTATGTATGTACACCGATTTCTCAAAAACGGCTCGTTCGATTTTGGTGATTTAAATTGTGTTCTATTTGGGTTTATTCACAGAGGGTCCCATAATTTTTTTTATGATGTGAAAAATACCGTTATTCAGAAAATTGGAAAAAACCATATTTTTTATGCATTTTCGTTGATTTCGTCAAAACATATTATTCTGTTTGTTTGTTGTGGGCAGTATTATACTATACTTGTCGAGGTTATCGTAAATAATTTTCTATGACGGGTAATGTGTATGCCGTTTGTGCAAAAAATCATAAAACCATAATTAATAGATTGTCACTGATGAAAGTTTTTCCGGTATTTGAAGTTATTACTTTTGAAGTTATTACGCTTTCTAGCCGACATTTGCTTTATGACTACACTAAAAATAAAATATATAAAAATTAAAAAACCGATTTGAAAAGAAATAGAACCGACTTCAGAAAAAACAAAAGAGGCACAAACAAGTGAAAAATAACTCAATTATGGCTTTTATAGACAAAAATACGTTACATTTTGATTAATTTAATTTAATTATGCTTTACTATAGACAAAAAAATTACGCTTTTAAAAAAGTTACTATATTAAAATATTTATTTTTTAACCGACTTCAAAAAAGCAGGAGGTTCTGTGTTTCACTGTAGGTTTTTTTATATGTAGTACACCGATTTCTCAAAAACGGCTCGTTCGATTTAGATGATTTAAATTTTATTCTATTTGAGTTCATTCCCAGAGGGTCTCATAATTGTTTCTTTGATGTGAAAAATACCGTTATTCAGAAAATTAGAAAAAACCATATTTTTAATGCATTTTCGCTGATTTCGTCAAAACATATTAATCTGTTTGGATATTTTGGGCAGTATTATATTGCTATACTTGTTAAGGTTATCGTAAATAATTTTCTATTACGGGAAATATGTATGCCGTTTGTGCAAAAAATCGCAAAACCATAATTAATAGATTGTCACTGATGAAAGTTTTTCCAGCATTTGAAGTTATTACTTTTAAAACGCTTTCTAGCCGACATTTGCTTTATGACTTTACAAAAAAAAACTTTTAAAAAAAATAGAACCGACTTCAGAAAAAACAAAAGAGGCACAAAAAAGTGAAAAATAACTCAATTGTTGCTTTTAGAAACAAAAATACGTTACATTTTGATTAATTTAATTTAGTTATACCTTACTATAGACAAAAAAATTACGCTACTATACAAAGTTACTATATTAAAATAGTTACTTTTTATTATAATTATTATAGTTATTATAGTTGTTATAATATTTATTATATTTTAAAAGTTATTTGTAGTACAAAACTGTTTGAAATCGGTGCCAAGCCCGAGACATATATGTCGGTTTTCCGTCAATGTGGCACCGACTTCGAACAGTTTTGTACTACAAATAACTTTTAAAATATAATAACTATTATAACAACTATAATAACTATAATAATTATAATAAAAAGTAACTATTTTAATATAGTAACTTTGTATAATAGCGTAATTTTTTTGTCTATAGTAAGGTATAATTAAATTAAATTAATCAAAATGTAACGTATTTTTGTTTCTAAAAGCAACAATTGAGTTATTTTTCACTTTTTTGTGCCCCTTTTGTTTTTTCTGAAGTCGGTTCTATTTTTTTTTAAAAAGTTTTTTTATTTTTTATTTTTAGTGTAGTCATAAAGCAAATGTCGGCTAGAAAGCGTTTTAAAAGTAATAACTTCAAATGCTGGAAAAACTTTCATCAGTGACAATCTATTAATTATGGTTTTGCGATTTTTTGCACAAACGGCAAGCATATTTCCCGTAATAGAAAATTATTTACGATAACCTTAACAAGTATAGCAATATAATACTGCCCAAAATATCCAAACAGATTAATATGTTTTGACGAAATCAGCGAAAATGCATTAAAAATATGGTTTTTTCTAATTTTCTGAATAACGGTATTTTTCACATCAAAGAAACAATTATGAGACCCTCTGGGAATGAACTCAAATAGAATAAAATTTAAATCATCTAAATCGAACGAGCCGTTTTTGAGAAATCGGTGTACTACATATAAAAAAACCTACAGTGAAACACAGAACCTCCTGCTTTTTTGAAGTCGGTTAAAAAATAAATATTTTAATATAGTAACTTTTTTAAAAGCGTAATTTTTTTGTCTATAGGAGGGCATATTTAAATTAAATTAATCAAAATGTAACGTATTTTTGTCTATAAAAGCCATAATTGAGTTATTTTTCACTTGTTTGTGCCTCTTTTGTTTTTTCTGAAGTCGGTTCTATTTCTTTTCAAAACGGTTTTTTAATTTTTTTATTTTTAGCGAAGTCATAAAGCAAATGTCGGCTAGAAAGCGTTATAACTTCAAAAGTAATAACTTCAAATACCGGAAAAACTTTCATCAGTGACAATCTATTAATTATGGTTTTATGATTTTTTGCACAAACGGCATACACATTACCCGTCATAGAAAATTATTTACGATAACCTCGACAAGTATAGCAATATAATACTGCACACAACAAACAAACAGAATAATATGTTTTGATGAAATCAACGAAAATGCATAAAAAATATGGTTTTTTCCAATTTTCTGAATAACGGTATTTTTCACATCATAAAAAAAATTATGGGACCCTCTGTGAATAAACCCAAATAGAACACAATTTAAATCATCCAAATCGAACGAGCCGTTTTTGAGAAATCGGTGTACATACATAAAAAAAACCCTACAGTGAAACACAGAACCTCCTTCTTTTTGGAAGTCGGTTAATGAGAAATCGGTGTACATACATAAAAAAAAACCCTACAGTGAAACACAGAACCTCCTTCTTTTTGGAAGTTGGTTAAAAATAGATATTGATATACTAAACTAACAATATAATAAGAAGTAAACTATTCAATATTTTCAAGGAATTAAAAAAAAAAATAAGGTTAAAATGGTGACATTCGTTATTCAATCAAGAAGAAAAAGGAATTTGAGCATGCTAGTAGTTTTAATAACAAATGTGTGGATGATTGCTCGATATTCAACCACATTGGTTTGATGCAACAGTTTTATATTGTAATAAACTTCGTCCAGAATAGGTTAATTTAATAACCAATACATTCGGCAAAGATGAATTAAAAAGTTAACTCCTTTTAACTAATACTTGCATAAATTAATGTAAATTAAATTTGTTATACAAATGTTTACATTAATGAATTAAAAAGGGGTGTGGCCTATTGTTTCTAGAAACAACTACAGTGAGTACCAGAAGATTCTGCTTATTTGTTTTTGAATATAAATAAGCGAACAAAATATCAGATAGTCAGTTTTACTTTTGCAATTAAAAGTGTTTTACAAATATTCGAAAGTATAAGGAATAATCGGGTGGTACTTGAGCCTGGGTACTAATAGTGAAAGAATTTGAACCTAGTGGAATAGTAAATACAGATTTTACGATTCCGAATATTATTGATTCAAATTGTGGAAAAGCGGTGGTACATAAATTGGAGACCATAGAATTTATTGCAATTAAAATCGGAAGTTGCTGTAATTGGTTGATAAATAAAGATTGAGATTTTGTTAACTAAAGATCCGTATTTTTACTGTCGTATTTGCTCAATAATCGAAAAGAACCAACGAAGAGGCGTTACAGTGGTGTCAGAAGTGGGATTATTGAAACAATGGTCAAGACAGTAAATATTAGTGATCTTAGCCAGACCCAGCTGAAGGATGAGTTGAAGAAAAGGAATGCCCCAATCCATGGAACGAAGGCAGAACTTGCATTTCGGCTGCGTAAAGTTTTAGAAGAAGCAGGCTAAAACACAGAGGTCATAGAAGTAGAGCCGGAGGAAGCTCCGGTCCAGAATGCCCCAGCAATTGATCCGATGATGATGTTGATTAAAGATATGATGGCACAGCAACAACAACAATTTGCTGATATGATGGCCAAACAAGGAAACAACCAACAGCAACAATTTGCTGATATGATTGCCAAACAAGGAAACAATCTGATGGCCCGACAAGAGAAACTGGCAGCAGAACAAAAAGTAGATCAACAACGACAACTTGCTGATCTGATGGCCCAACAAAAATTAGATCAACAACAACTACGTGAAGTAATCGAGTCACGTATATCCAGTGCGGAGGTTAAAATCAACCACATGGAAAGGGAGCTGCGGAAAGTTACCGAAGAACATGAAGAGAAATTACGCAATCTTTCGAGTGAATTCCGCCAAGAAATAGCACAAGTAAAGTCAGGTAACATGGTCAATCCATCAACTACTTCAGCTCCAGCTAGAGTGAAAACACCCGCATTTGATGGATCTACATCGTATCAGATATTTAAGATGCAATTTGAGATAGCAACAACTGGGGTTGATCACCAGCAAAAAGCAAACGCGCTTATATTGGCATTGAAGGGACCTGCTGCTGAAATTTTGCAGACACTATCAGCGACAGAGCGTGATTACAGCAAGCTAATGGAGGCCTTAGAAGTAAGATATGGGGAAAGTCATATGCAAGCTCTCCATCGCATGCAGCTCAAGACACGAAAACAGGGAGTCAGCGAAACTTTGCAAGAATTAGAGGCTGACATTGTGAGACTGGTTAATCTGTCATACCCGAACTATAACGCTGAACATTGAGATGAGCTGGCAACTGATACATTTATCAATGCTCTTCGAGATATACAAATGAGAAATCAGCTGTATCTAAGCGGGAAGAAATTACCTGCGGAAGTCTTAGCATTGGCCCTGCAAATGGAAGCCGGAAAAAGAGCGTATGGCTCAGATAGAGTACGTCAGATGGAAGCTGCTGAGGAACCACTGAAAGCAGCGCTTGATGAAGTGATCTTGCGTGTCAAAAGTTTGGGAGATAAGCCTGAACGAAATCAACGAAGTAGATCTAGCAGAGTAAAATGCTGGAACTGTGGAAAGTTGGGGCACATCTAAAGAGAATGTAAATGGGAGCCGCATTCGGAAGAGAGATGCCGCGTTCCGGGGTCGGGAAACTAAATCGTGCCAGTTTTGAAGGGCGAAAGCTGGCTCAATTACAATGCCCTACATTGGTGGTATCACAAGTAAAAAGAGAAAATAGTAGTCTAGTCCTAGAGGCAACCGTTGGAAACAAATCGTGCATGTTGACTAGGGTTTCTCATATCCCGTAGAAATTTAAATCCCGGGAAGCCGGGACAGAAAATATCCAATTCCCGGGATCCCGGGAAATCCCGGGAAACGCTAAAAAGCTAGATTTTTCTAATTGGGTGGTAGAAAAATGTGTAAAATTAAAACAGCACAAAAAATGCGCTATTGATTTTTATATTTCCATTATTTTTAATTAGAAAAACTTCAAAAATTAAATAAAAAAGAATAAATAAAAAAAAAACAAAAATAAATTCATAATACTAATTTTTAAACAATTTTTCAAAAAACTAGGTTGTCAATGGCGCCATCACTCAATTTTGTCCAAATGTTCGTGACGAAACGTCCATTGAACCATCCGTCCAAGAGAACCATTAAACATAAATTAAGAGAAATGAAGCGCAAGTTTTAGGTAGATTTCTCAGAAAAATCTACCTATTTTAAGTTTGATTGGTTTTAATTTGTTGTGTTTATATGTGTCAAAAAAACCATACAAAAAAACCATGATACCATATGTGTCAAAAAAATATTTTCCTAATTTTGAACGAAATTAATTACTACAGAGGGAAAAGAATTAAAAACTACTCGATTTTCGAGTGAGAAAACTTTTAATATCTTTGAAAAAAGTACAAAAAAATGTTAATAAAAATTAGCGGGATACCCGGGATCCCGGGGTGAAATCCCGGGAAAACGGGATGAAAATTTACCCCCGGGATCCCGGGATCCCGTTTGAGAAACCCTAATGTTGACTTTGGACACAGGTGCTTCAAGATCGATAGTGCGTCTAGATGTGGTTCATGATAGTCAGATCGATACAGCAAAACGATTCACCCTAAAAACAGCTACGGGTGAAACAGTTCTAGTTTATGGAGTAAGCGACCAAGAAGTTCACCTTGGAGGAAATTCATTTAGGCACCGATTTATTGTAGCAGATATAGAAGATGAGTGCATAATTGGGCTTGACTTCATGAAAGAATACAATTTTATATTAGATCTGGGAAGCCACGTACTGAGATATGGAAATACAGAAATAGTGCTACACACCACCAACGACAATGCTGAGGTCCGTGTTATTAGTGACGGACCAACTGAGATCCCGGCAAAATCTGAGAAAATCATATGGACTAAGCTACTAAATAAAAATAAACAAAATTCACCTGTGATGATTGAGCCAGCTAACAATGACTTCGGGGGAAACATTATGATTGGCCGAACGTTAGTAGCAGCCAAAGAAGGGGTAGTTCCAGTGCAACTGATTAACTTCTCAAATAAACGAGTGATCATCAATCATGACGAAGAAATCGCCAAATGCAGCACCATAAAAGAAATAATCAGCTGTCAAGAAGAGCAAAAGGTCTTCATGCAGAGAAACAATCCCGCATTAGTAGCAATACTTCAAGATCTTAGTAAAAGAATAAGTCCAGCCGAGTTCAAAGAAATCAAGCGGGTATTAACGAAGATGAGCAGCGTTTTCTCTACTGGAGATGAAGATGTTGGAAGAACAAACATCGTGCGACATAGGATCAACACTGGAAACGCTCATCCTATCAGACAGCCTCCTAGAAGACTACCACTGGCTAAACACGAGGAAGTGCAAGGAATGCTGGACAAAATGAAAAGTGATGGAGTCATCAGGCCATCTAAGAGTCCATGGAGCTCACCAGTGGTGCTAGTTAGAAAAAAAGATGGGTCAGCTCGTTTTTGTGTAGACTATCGAAAGCTGAATGAGGTAACCATGAAGGACAGCTATCCACTGCCACGAATTGATGACACACTGGATACACTATCAGGGGCCAAATGGTACAGCACATTAGATCTGAAGAGTGGCTACTAGCAAGTTGAAATGCATCCAGAAGATCGACGAAAGACAGCATTTTCTACTGGAAATGGGTTGTGGGAGTTCAATGTGATGCCGTTTGGTTTATGCAATGCTCCAACAACATTTGAAAGTCTAATGGAATGCGTTTTGCATGGCTTAACCTAGAAAGCCTGCCTCGTTTATCTTGATGACATCATTATAATGGGTCGCAACTTCGAAGAGCATCTAATGAACCTCGAAGAAGTACTCAGAAGAATAAGTAATGCCAACATGAAGTTGAATCCGGTAAAGTGCAATCTCTTCCACAAAGAAGTGAAGTACCTTGGACAAATCATTACAGAAAATGGAGTCAGAACCGATCTCGAGAAGATTGATACTGTGAAAAATTGGCCAGTACCTCAGAATGTTCATGAGCTACGCAGTTTTCTTGGCCTATGCACCTATTATCGTAGATTCGTGGAGAATTTTGCGAATATCGCCAAGAGTCTACATAACTTGACGGAGGCAAATACCAAGTTTCTGTGGACAACCGAATGTAATGAGGCATTCTGCCGTTTAAAAGAAAAACTATGTAACACCCCTATACTAGTCTATCCAGAATCCGGAAAGATGTTCATTCTGGACACAGACGCAAGCAATGTAGGAACCGGAGCTGTTTTGTCACAGAAAATTGGAGACGATGAGAAAGTGGTGGCGTACTTCAGTAAAGTTCTGTCAAAACCAGAGCGGAATTACTGTGTCACGAGGAAGGAGTTGCTAGCTATCATCAAGGCTGTGAAACATTTCCACAAGTATTTGTGTGGACAACCATTCCTGATTCGCACGGACCATGCTTCTCTAAAATGGTTATTACAATTCAAATTTCTTGAAGGACAAGCAGCAAGATGGATAGAGATCCTGCAGAACTACGACTTCAAAGTTGAACACCGCAAGGGAAGGGTCCATGGTGACGCCGATGCCTTGTCTAGAAGACCCTGTATAGAGGAGTGCAAGTCATGTAGCAGAACTGAGGGAAATGAGGCAATGAAAGTGAACCAAATCAAGTTCCAAGCTCCTGACGATTGGTGTACCGAGGCAATTAAAAGAGAGCAGCTAGAAGATCCAGCTATGGCTCCAATATTGAAATGGAAAACCGAGGGAAGGCGACCGGAATGGAAAGAGGTAGCACCTTTAAGTACGGAGGTGAAATGCTACTGGGCGCAATGGGACTCACTATTGATGGACAACGGGATACTAAAAAGAAAATGGGAGTCCGCTGATGGAAAGAAAGTGTTGGAACAACTGGTGTTGCCATCAAGTCGAGTAGAAGAGGTCCTGGGAAAGCTGCATGGAAGTATTTCTGGAGGACACCAGGGAGTCAATAAAACCCTAGCCAAAGTAAGGGAGAGGTTTTATTGGGTAAGGTATCGAACAGACGTGGAGCAATGGTGACGGTGATGTGATACTTGTGCGGCGAGCAAAGGACCAAAGACTAGAACTCGAGGAGAGAAGCAACAGTACAATGTGGGAGCCCCAATGGAGAGAATTGCTATAGACATCGCGGGGCCATTTCCGGAAACGACAAAAGGTAACAAATATGGTGGTCATTGATTACTTTACAAAATGGCCGGAAGCGTATGCGATACCGAACCAGGAGGCAGTTACGGTCGCTGAAACGTTAGTCAACGAATGGATTTGCAGATATGGAACACCGCTCGAGTTGCATACGGACCAGGGAAGGAATTTCGAATCTCAATTGATGAAAGAGCTGTGCAGAACACTCGACATTAGAAAAACACGAACTACACCTATGAATCCACAATCGGATGGCATGGTAGAACGATTTAACCGAACCATGGAAGAACATCTGTCGAAGGTAGTGGAAGCCAACCAAAGAAATTGGGATAAGGATCTTCCGTTATTCTTGATGGCCTATCGTAGCGCAGTGCACGATACGACATGTGAAACGCCAGCGAATATCATGTTCGGAAGAGAACTACATCTTCCTAGTGACATCGAGTTCGGCATTCCTGGAGGTCTGGTATCTACGAAAACAGATTATGTGGGACAACTAAGGGAGAAGATGAATAAAATCCATCAACAGGTTCGAGACCACATTACGATTGCCAGTGACAAAATGAAAACCAGGTACGACATAAATGCAAATAGTGGCGGTTTTCAAGAAGGAGAATTGGTATGGCTATACAGCCCCAGGAGAACTAAGGGAAGATCACCCAAGCTGCAGCCAGACTGGGAAGGTCCATATAAAATAATCAAACGAATTAATGATGTTATCTACCGCATCCAAAAGGGACCCCGTACCAAGATGAAAGTGATACATCTGCAAAGGTTGGCACCGTACCAAGGTAACAGTACCAATGCGATAGCTAATATTGTTCGGGACGAACAAAACTAAATGGAGGGCAATGTAATAAACTTCGTCCAGAATGGGTTAATTTAATAACCAATACATTCGGCAAAGATGAATTAAAAAGTTAACTCCTTTTAACTAATACTTGCATAAATTAATGTAAATTAAATTTGTTATACCAATGTTTACATTAATGAATTAAAAAGGGGTGTGGCCTACTGTTTCTAAAAACAACTACAGTGAGTACCAGAAGATTCTGCTTATTTGTTTTTGAATATAAATAAGCGAACAAAATATCAGATAGTCAGTTTTACTTTTGCAATTAAAAGTGTTTTACAAATATTCGAAAGTATAAGGAATAATCGGGTGATACTTCAGCCTGGGTACTAATAGTGAAAGAATTTGAACCTAGTGGAATAGTAAATACAGATTTTACGATTCCGAATATTATTGATTCAAATTGTGGAAAAGCGGTGGTACATAAATTGGAGACCATAGAATTTATTGCAAATAAAATCGGAAGTTGCTGTAATTGGTTGATAAATAAAGATTGAGATTTTGTTAACTAAAGATCCGTCTTTTTACTGTCGTATTTGCTCAATAATCGAAAAGAACCAACGAAGAGGCGTTACAATATTATAATGGATATTTATTCAACGTTCATCCCCATTCCCTGGATTCAAAGGTTACATAGTTCCTGTATTATGTGCATGATTACTCAATATTTAACGACATTTACTTGATTTAACAGTTGTATATATATGCGTGGAACTATTCAGCATTGAACCACATGCGCTTGATTCGACAATTATACCGACTTCATACATTTATTCAATATTCCACCACATTGGCTTGATTCAACAGTTATATAAACTTTTACGTATAAATACGCCACTTTCATCCACAATCGCTTGATTCAACCGTTATATATTTTTGTTACAATTTCTCAACTTTCGTCCACAACCACTTAATTTAACAGTTATATAAATTTTTACGTATAAATACGCAACTGTCATCCACAATCGCTCGATTCAACCATTTATATTTTAGTTACAATTTCTCAACTTTCGTCCACAACCGCTTGATTCAACAGTTATATATATTTTTTTACGTATAAGTGCTCAACTTTCATTCACAATCGCTTGATGCAACAGTTATAAATTTTTCAAGTACTAAACTTTCATCCACAATCGCTTGATTCAACAGTTATATAGATTTTTACGTATAAATACGCAACTTTCATCCACAATCGCTTGATTCAACAGTCATCCACAATCGCTTGATTCAACAATCATCCACAATCGCTTGATTCAACAGTGATATATGTTTTTTACGTGGACCTATTCAACATTCATCCACATTCACGCGATTCAACAGTTATATAATTTTACATTTATTCAACATTCAACCACATTCGCTTGATGTAACAGATATATATTTTTACGTATGAGTAGTCAACATTTAACCACATACGCCTGATTCAGCCGCTGTATACTTCATATATTTATTCAACAAACGTCTACCTACACTTGATTCAACCGTTATGTAGTTCCTGTATTGTGTGTAGGATTGCTCGATATACAACCACATTAGTTTGATTCAATCATTATATATTATAACGTATATTTATTCAAAGTTCATCCACTGGATTCAACCGACATATAGTTCCTGTATGGTGTACATGATCACTCAATATTCAACCATATTAACTCGATTAACCAACCGCCAGAGTCTCCTTTTTGGTTCCTTTCTCCTTGTGTCCGATCTGTTTGATAATCGAAATTAATTTGTACTGGGCGGCAGGTATTCTCAGTCGTGCTCACATGCTGAAACTAGCTTCGGGTTGTTAACTTCACTAGGTGCACGGCCTGCCCCTACGGTTCTATTGGTTCGCCAAAAGAAGCAGTTCACCATTACAAGGTTATCAGGGAAAACCGACGAAGGTAACGAATTCCAGAGATGAGAGACTCTGTTGAAAAAGTCGCGATGGAAGGCTACAATTCTACATCTAATTATTTGAACCGTAAAAGGATGGACCGCTACCGATGCTCTGGTATGACGCGATAGGTTTGCAGACTTAGGCAAAATCGATTTGATCTCTTCAGAAACCCGTTCATTCATGATATATTTTAAGAAAATCGTCAAATCAACAACATATCTTCTATGCTGCAAGGAATCAAGGTAATTAGTAAGATTTGAGTTACCAATTAATTTAACTGCTCTCCGCTGCACAGAATCAAGATACTTCAAACTACATAAGTATGTTCCACCCCATATGTAAGAACAATATTCCATACAGGAACGTAGAATAGATTTGTATATTAAAAAAAGCGCTACTGAACAGCGCTACTGAAAAACTTACGACATCGTCCTAAAAACCCAAATTTTTGAACATCGCTCTTCGCTAGGCTAAAAATATGAGAATTCCACTTAATATTATTTTCAAACTCAACTCTTAGAAGTTTCACGGACTCTTTCTCCTTCAGATACTTGAAATCAAACTTCAATAGAAAAGGGTTAGGTGTTGACAATCTTAAAAAATGGCAAACTTGTATTTTGGACGTATTGAATTCAACAATGTGTTCTTAATTAGGTGCTCTTTCAAATGATACCTCACTCGCTTGGGTCAAAAAAGATTTTTTTTACCCTCTATACCCCCGTCCCCTAAACACACAGAAATATAATTATTTAAAATTTACCAAATTTCCTAGCTCTGTGAATTTTTCTGTCAATCATTGTCGAAACTTGGGGAGGAGGGGGTCGGTCTGAAATTCATACTTTTTTTACAATAACTCAAAAACTGTGCACCGCAAAATTCTAAAAAAAATGCAAGGTGTTCTAAATTAGGTGCTCTTTCCAATAATGTCCCACTCGCTTGGGTCAAAAAAGATTTTTTTACCCTCTCCACCCCCGTCCCCTAAACACACCGAAATATAACTACAATCACGTAATAGTTTTTATTCAAAAACTTTTACCAAGTCATAGACCATAAATATAAACACTGAAATATATTTATTTGAGACTTCGCTATAATCTTCATTAAAAATTTACCAAACTTCCTATCTGTGAATTTTTACAAATTTTTCTGTTAATCAGTGTCGAAACGTAGGGGGGGTACGGTTTGAAAGACGCACTTTTTTGACAAAAACTCAAAAACTGTGCACCGTAAAATTCTAAAAAAATTGCAATTTGTTTAAATTAGGTTCTATTTCAAATGATACCCCCCCACTTGCTTGGGTCAAAAAGTTTTTTTTTACCCTCTTCACCTCGTCACACAAACACACAGAAATATAATTATTTGAGACTTCGTTATAATTTTCATTCAAAATTTACCAAACTTCCTAGCTCTGTGAATTTTTACAAATTTTTCTGTCAATCAGTGTCAAAACGTAGGTTGGGAACGGTTTGAAATTCACACTTTTTTGACAATAACTCAAAAATTGTGCACCGCAAAATTCTAAAAAAAAATGCAATGTGTTTTAAATTAGGTGTTCTTTCGAATCATACACCACTTGCTTGAGTCAAAGAGGTTTTTCACCCTCTCCACCCCGTCCTCCCAAACACACAGAAATATAATTATTTGAGACGTCGCTATAATTTTCATTCAAAATTTACCAAACTTCCTAGCCCTGTGAATTTTTTCGAATGTTTCTGTCAATCGATGTGGAAACGATCTGAAAGTCACATTTTTTTGATAAGGTAGGGTCGCCAAATTTCGTCCCCGAACGTAATTACTTCCCCGTCGGTTTCTTTTTTCCTGAATAGCGCCATCTAGTTTTTATACTTGTTATTTAAAGTTACTTATGCCAGTCAGACATTTTAAAAGTTTGGCGGTGAAACGTCGCTCCTATGTTAAGATATTTAAAAAAAGAAAAAACTGTTCAAGGTGAGTTTTTTATTGAAATATTATGGGTATTGTTTAAATATTGATGTGTTTGACTTATTAAAACGAAATTTTGGCAAAATTTGTTGTTGTCGCTTATATTTAAATCGATTGTAAGCTCATTTAGGTTATGTCATGTGTTTTTTATTGAATGGAGGTTACCAAAACAATTGGCAAATTCTTAATATCGTCCCCTAACGTGAGCGTAATATCGCCCCGGGGACGATATTTAGATCACTTTGTCATTTCTTGTGCACTGTTTTTAATTTTATATATTCTAATTGTAGATGCCAAAGAGAAAGTTGTGGAATCCGGAAGCAATCAAAAAAGCCATTGAAGCTGTCCGAAATAAAGAAATTGGTTATAAAAAAGCAGCTAAGTTATTTAATGTTCCAAGAGCTACTTTGAAAGATTACGTAAAAAATTCTGATAAATCTATAGAAGATATAGTTGCTGGAAAAATGGGACGAAAATAAATTTTGCTAATTGAATTAGCAGAGGAGTTGGTAAACTATTGCTTGCAAATGGAAAAGAATTACTTTGGTGTCACCGCTTCTGAATTAAAAACGAATGGCTTTCCAATTGGCCATCAGAAATATTATTCGACAGCCATATTCATAAACTAAAAAAAAACAGGCAAAAAATGGATGAAGTTATTTATGGCTCGCCATCCTAACTTGTCATATCGCCAACCAGAGTTTTATCTATGCAATTTGTTTAGAGAATTAAAATTGCTTAAACTATACTGAATTGCTATAATTTGTTTTTAGATTTAAAATTAAACTTTACTGAATTACTTTAATTTATCTGTGCAATTTGTTTGGAGAATTATAAATACTTAAACAATTATGATTACTAATAATTATTGTTAAAAATACAATTTAAGTTTTCTAATGATTATTGTGATCTCAATATCGTCCCCGGGACGTAATTAGCTGCCCAAAAATTTATTTTCAGAATTTTTACTTTTTTGTTAAAGTTATATTTGTAGAAATAGTAACAAAGTTATTGAATTTTTGATTATTTAAATAAATAAAGAAACATTGTACCTAAAGTTTGATCTTTTATTTATTACTTCACTCCTGATATTTTTTTCAAAATTAGTTTTTTTACAAAAACGGGACGTTATTTGGCGACTGTACCTTAATAACTCAATGCTATTTACAGCAATTAAGTATTTTGAATTTTTCAATTCGAAAGTATATTTTGGATTTTTCTTAGAGAAAAACTCCATTTTAAAAATCCAAAATATACTTTCGAATTGAAAAATTCAAAATACTTAATTGTTTGAGTTTAAGTGCTCAAAAAATCTCTAATATATAATTCAAAATTTTCGATATTCAAATCTAGTGAATTAAAAAATTATTAACAAGTTTAATGTACAGTAACATTGTCTTTCGTATAAAGTAAATATACATTCAAATAACATCTAGAGTTCAAACATTTATACATTCACATAACATCTAGAGTTAAATCAGTGTTAGTCACAACAACTAGTTGGAAATTGTCTTTCAAACTCGTAGATCACAAGTTATTCATTCAATGCTAACTTAGTTAGAGTATGATAAACAAAAGTTCGTAGAGTTAATTAGACTACATACACTAGAATTGGCTAATTGAATTACAAAAAACACAAATACCTAATGAGAAATAATTCAACTTAAAGTAGTTAAATAATGATGAAATTTCAACTTTGAAATACCATCGCCTCGGTTGGTTACATGGATAGCGTGTCTGCCAAAACGGATTCGAACCATGGCACTGATGAAGGATAGATCGAATCCCAATCCGAAACATGTATAAGAGAAAAATGGAGTTTTTCTCTAAGAAAAATCCAAAATATACTTTCGAATTGAAAAATTCAAAATAGTTAATTGCTTGAGTTTAAGTACTCAAAAAATCTCTAATATATAATTCAAAATTTTCAATATTCAAATCTAGTGAATCAAAAAAATATGTTATATGCTATTAAATAATAATGTTAATTATTTATTCCGCATTGCAAGAATACAAGAAATGGAGGAAGTTTTTTTTTATGTGCTAGCTACAATACATTTTACATATTATGCTTAATATATTCACTAAGCAAATTAAAAATTTTAAATTGTAGTACAATGAAATATTTCATTGACAATTTTTAAAATTATTGGAAGTTGCGTTTGGTATACAATCCTTTGTAAATTTTGTGATTTTTTCTCATATAGCGCTTTTGAGGTGAACACCGGAACAGAAAAATTGCCCAATACTCATTGTTTAACATCTTGCTGATCTACATTTAAATTGTATAATTTAATTGAAGAAAGAATTTTACGAAATGTTGTGTCAAAAAGTGAGGAAATAGACCTTTAGTTATGTACTTTCATCAATTTGTTTCCTCTTTTCTTTTTTAATAAACTTATTATAAAAACCATCTACTAACTTTACTATTTAAGGTAAAAATTATTCCTTTGAAAAAAGTCTATGATACTTTCGAAATTCTAACTATTTTTCATAATAAATATTACATATCATGTGACTAATTCAAAATAAAAAAGATTTAATTAAAAAAACATCAACAAAAATTATAAATATATGTATTATGTAACTTAATTAAAAATAAATCTCCTGAATGCATTCTAGTTTTTATTAAAACTTCAAATAACTAAACAAAAATCTTCGTAGTGACGTCACACGATATTTTATGATAAAGCTATTATATTGCAAGAGAAATACTCAAATAGTAGTTTTTATTTTAGTTCACAGGAATGAAGTTATGGTAACTAATTATTGTAAACCACTATTATACGATTTTTAGCACTGCCTGTCAAAAAACTAGTTAGTTTTCTTGTTAATATCGAAATTATAATAATTTGAACAAAACGGGAAATGACAGTGCAATAAAAGGCTATAAAAACTGCATTATCGTTCTAATTGCATTATCGTAAAACGAAATGTATGCATGAATAAAATAAAAGTGTGTAAAAAAACAAAAATTTTAATGTTATTTAAAAAAAAAAAAAAAATAATGTGCAACAACCAGGATTCGAACTCACGACCTATAGATCATCAGTGGAGCACACCACCCATATTGCAATATGAACGTTACGCTCATAGTAGAAGGATAGACTCACGGCTATTATATTATGGATATTATTATTATTATAAATTAACCTAAATTTCTTTTTTAGTCGTAGAGTTGGAATTTAAATTTAAAGCGAGAAACAATTGTCGATAAAAAGAACGGTTAAAATAAGGTTGTTGGATATTTTTTAAATTAAAACAAGAAACAATTTTCAATCCAAAAAATCAGTTAATAGATTTGTGTTTAAGTGATGAACAAACTGTTAAATCTAGGAAATTGAATTTATTTCCAAAATTCAGATAAAAAATAATAAAGTTGATGCAAATAATCGAATTTAGATAAAGGTAAGGGAAATTCCATGAAAATTCTAAGAATTCCAGGTAATTTAAGTATTATATTATTACCATAAGCGATAATAAGTAATAAGTTTTTAATGCATATAAGTTCATAAAACAACAATAATCAGAAATAAGCGATAATAAGTGATAAATTTTTAATGCATATAAATTCAAAAAATAACATTATAAATAAAATTAGAACAAAAAAATTGAACTATTACTTACATCAGTGTTTTTATTTGATAACCGGAAAGTGTGATTATGTTGTACCGTCTTCAAACACTCAGTATTTCTTATAAATTTATTTAAGAACTTAACACCACACATTTCTTTTTATAGTTTTAAATAATAGTACTTTTTATGATTTTTTGTCTGCTTAAATCTGAATCTAATTGATCGAAAACCCTCAAAGTGTTTGAAGAAATATTAAAATTAGTTATTTTTTAATGAAAACTTTAGTGAAGTGTCAAATATTCAATGTTTAAGATAATCCAGCGTTGAAAATGAAAGTTTAGCTTTCGAAATTTCGCACATAAACTCAAATCAGAGCCTTTTGCAAAAGGAGAAGAGACTCTGGGCCAACACGTTTTATTTACTTGGACAATACAGAAGCCTAAAGAAGGTATAGGTATAATCTGTCAAAAGTATCCTGGTATCATTCCACAAAAACCAAATTAAGGAAAACTATAGCAGCAGATAACAATGAATTAAAATATTTAATAGAATAGATACAAACTAAAACTTTAGCAACCTATATTCTCTAGTTCTTAGCAACAGCAAAATGTTTGATATCATCGAATTTTCGATCTTTGATAATTTATCATAAAAATCGATGATTTGGTATTAATGACAATCAAAAAAAGTAAAATTTAAAGGAAATTATTTTTTCGATTCGATAGTGAAGGTGATGTGATGATGTAGTGATACCCAAAATTTTGCGGCGAAATTTGCAAATGCATCAACATTGCCGATATTTTTACTACCAATTTTTATTATCAATTAACAATATTGAAAAACAATTAAAAATATTTAAAAATTAAAAACAGCCCTTTTTATGAAAATTTACTAATATTAACATTTTATTTAGCTACGTAAAATACTATAAAATTAAAGAAGTTTTCTAATTTAACTAGCAGATCGATTTGTTTTATTTGTTATATCCTAACTAGTTTGTGTATATATATACATATATAAATACTCATTTCACAGTTTACAAATACTCTAAAAAATATAAACAAAGTTATATTTATAGTTCTAAAGTACTTGTTGTTCTTAATAACCCAGAAACCTGAAACCCACCCGTAGCACGTTGGAGTGGAAACAAATTTCAATATAACTTAAAACACTCTCTCTCTCTCTGGCGTTTACATCCCATGGAGGGATTTTGCCGTCTGTGCAATCAGCTTCCAATCGTCTCGTTCCATGACCAGTTGACCCCAGTTTCGACATCCTATATCACGAAGGTCTTGGATGATGTCATCACGCCAGCGTTGTCTAGGTCTTCCTCTTCGACGAACACCAGCTGGTTGTTGTTGGGACGCTTTTTTAATCATTCTATCTAATGGTGCCCTTTCTACATGACCAAACCATCTAATCCGGTTAGATTTAATGAATCCGATTACATCGCAGCCTCCAAGAAGCTGTCTGATTTCATGATTCATTCGGATTCTATACTGATTTTCAGCAACTTTACATGGACCATAAATTGTTCGTATGACTTTCCTCTCGAATGTTGATAAAATTCTACAATCGGAGGAAGTCAGTGTCCAGCTTTCGCTTCCAAAGGTAAGCACAGGTCGAATTAATGCTTTGTAAAGTGTGAGTTTGCACGACTGCGAAAGATGTTTAGATCGCAAAAGTTTTGAGTATGCGTAGAAAACTCTGTATGCGGCTGAGACACGAGCTTTAATATCTGCCTGCATGTCATTTGACGATGTTATTACAGACCCGAGGTATTTGAAGTTTTCCACACGTTCCACTTCATAGTCGCCAGTATTCAGATTGCCGGGAGGTTTATTCCTGGATGTTGTTAATAGTTTAGTCTTGCCGGTGTTAATGCATAATCCAAGTCGTTTAGCATTTCTTTCAAGCCGAGAGAGACTATCCTTGATATCGCTTGTTCTACGTCCGAGAAGCACAATATCATCTGCATAGCCAAGAATTTGACTAGATTTGTTAAATATACAGTTTTGTGTCTCAATGCGGCTTTTTCTTATCGCGTACTCAAGCGCCAAATTAAATAGTACGGGTGCGAGTGCATCACCTTGTCGAACACCTGATGTTATATCAAAAGAGTCAGAAACTGACCCTTCGATTACTATTCTACAGTATGATCCCGATGTTGTGAGTTTGCACAGAGAAACAAGTTTCTCTGGAATACCAAGGCATATGAGTGCAGACCAGAGGTTGTCGCGGATGATGCTATCATATGCTTGCTTGAAATCAACGTAGAGCTGGTGAATGCTGATGTTGTACTCCCAACATTTTTCCAGAATCATCCTTAAGGTAAAACATTGATCTGTGGTTGAACGGTTGGGACGAAAACCACACTGATAGTCGCCGATGATAGATTCGGCAAACGGGATGAGCCGAGCGAGTACGACATTAGCTAGTATTTTATATGCAGTGTTCAACAGTGCGATTCCACGATAATTTGCACACTTTAGGCGGTCACCTTTTTTATGTAGCGGAACAATGAGAGCTGTTTTCCATTCAGCAGGTAGTTCTTCTTGGTCCCAGATTGCAAGAATCAGATCATATATACGTGAGACCAGAGCTGCTCCTCCATTCTTAAGTAGTTCTGCAGGGATTCCATCGATACCTGGTGATTTGCCATTTTTTAATTTTTTGATGGCAGCTGCCACTTCTTCTATTGTTGGGTAAGGGACAAAAATCTCCTCACTTGACGGAGCAATTGCTCGAATAGGATGAACTTCGTTCGTCCTATTCAGTAGGTCTTGAAAGTGGGATCGCCATACTTCCAGCACATCACGTTCACTTGTTGTAAGCTCGTTGTTTCCATTTTTGATGGCTGTAGATCTTGGGTGGAAATCTTTGGTCAGATTCCGCGCATTGGCAAAACACTCTTTCGAATTTCCATTAGCCGCATGTTGGTTGATGTTTTCGATACAGCTCTTCATGTGTTCGCGTTTCTTTTTCCGTAGGAGTTTTGCTGAGGCTTTTCTGGCGCATAGATAATCAGTTTGGGAGCTTCCGGTATTTCTTGTTAACCATTTTTCTCGCAGTTTTTGTTTGTGCTCAATGCTTTCGCGGCACTCGTCATCAAACCATTCGTTACGTGATTTCGGTGGTCGTTTTCCGATTGTAGTTTGTGCTGCGTATATGATGGTTGATTGAAGCGTTTGCCATTCTTCTTGTATGTTTAATGGCATCTCAGATGGGATGTCATGCTCTTCTATGTTTTGCGTTACAATTTCCTGATATCTATTCAGTGTTTCCAGGTGTTTAAATGCTTCGACATTCCAGCGCACGGTCTTTTTTGCTTGCCTATTAAATGTAGATGATAATTTGCACTTATACTTAAAGATGACAAGCATATGATCGGTGTCCATATCAGCACCTCTGTATGATCGAACGTCAGTTACACTTGTAGAGTGTCTCTTAGAAATCATGACGTGATCGATTTGATTTTCAGTTCTTCCATCATTTGATTTCCACGTTGCTTTGTGGATTCTCTTATGAGGAAAGAAAGTGCTAGAAATTACTAGATCATACATCATAGCCAGTTCAGCTGTGCGAAAGCCGTTATTGTTACTAGCATGATGCAAGCTGTTAGGGCCGACATGTGTTTTAAGTTCTGCACTTCTACCAATTTGCGCATTGAAGTCACCTATCACGATTTTTATATCGTGCCGCGGGATGTTATTGATGACTTCTTCGAGTTCTAGGAAGAACAGGTCTTTAATGTCATCTGCTTTGTCTTCAGTAGGTGCATGAACATTGATGATCGTTACATTAAATTTTTGCGTGCGGATTCTCATTGTGCATATCCGCATATTAATTGGGCGAAAGTCGATAACATGTTGATTCACGCGACGATGTGTGAGAAAGCCAACTCCAAATTCTCCTCCGTTTTCATGACCGCAATAGTAGAGAGTGTATCCTTTGGCTGTTTCGTGGATTCCACTCCCTGGCCATCTTAGTTCTTGTAACGCCACTATATCCAGTGTATAGCTATTGATTTGGTTTGTAAGTTTCAGTAGATCTCCTGGTCTTCTAAGGCTTAGCACGTTCCAGGTTCCCATTTTTAAATCGTAGTCCGGGTACAGTTTCCGAGGTCGTTCTAATAGTGAATCCGAGATAATCCGAGGCCTGTGTACAGAATTCATGACAAGTAGTTTTTTACGGAAATGGGGTGTTAGCCCTTCGCCCAACCCAAATTTTCGTGAATGGGTTCGTTCTGCATCTTTAGGTCACCAGAAACAACCTTTTTACATGTTTATATAGCGAGCCGCTTGATCCAAGACAGACGCCCGCTACAAACCGCCCCTAACATGGAGAACAGACGCTTGCTACACGTTTATATAGCGAGCCGCTTGATCCAAGACAGACGCCCGCTCCAAGCCGCCCCTAACATGGAGAACAGACGCTTGAGTTGCATTGGTTTTGTGGCGCCAATGACTCGCCATGGTGCAGAATCATTGAGTATAAGCAGTATTTACTCTGCCCCTCTCAACTACACCAACCTAATTCTGTTAGCATTACCCAGGTAGCACGGCGTGGACGTAGAATTTCGGATTTCACTACCCCCTCAACTTAAAACACGTTCAGATAAAATTTGTAATTAGTAATTACTAATCACATAGTAGCTAGAGATATGCTTGTAGGCGTATGAGTATGATCTAAATGTGTTATGTGTTTTTTACCTCAGACGCTGTTCATTATTTTTTGTGATGTTTATTTTTTCGAAACGATACTGAAAAAAAATTTCCTTCGAATGTTTTCCTATAACTTTATCCTTGAGATCTATATACATATACAGTCTTTATAATTTTTATGCTTTAAAAGAAATTCTTAAGCCAAAAAAATTCATATGCGGTATAAGATTTAAGAACACAATATTCTCACAGCTCGCAATCAATTCCATTCACCACAATTTTAATCAAATAAAACAAACTTAAATGTAACAAGGCTGAGTCAACCTTAGAGATATGCGAAATTAACAAAACATAAACATTAAAATATAAACATCCAAACAAAAGTTTCATGGCAACTTTTTGTACGTGGTTTATTCGATTTCATTTTTGGTGAATTTTTGGTATAATTCACGTATCAAAATATTTTTTGAAAGGAAAAAACGAAAGAAATTGTAGAAATATTTATCCTCTTGTTGATTTGAAATACAAACGAAATTTTATTAGATTTATATTTGGTTAAGGAAATCAATGTAATGGAATCGGCATTTAAAATTATTTTGCTTTTGAATATATTTATTTCAATAAATATTTTAGTATGATTAGTAATCTAATAATGGAATAAAAGGATGTTTTAAAAATTCAATTTTCATTTGAAGAATCTGGACACGAACGGTGTAAAAAGGACCGTTGAATAAATTAAATAAAGTGTCAATTATATTTTATTGAAATTAAAGATGTTAAAGTATATAAACATTTATTTATTGAAAGCGGCAGACCGAGAGTAGATTGACAGATTCGTTTGGATTCTCGTTTATCAAGTTTCATCTAAATCGCTAATCAGTGCTTGAAATTATTCTAAAGACAAATTTAAATAAATAGTTTCTCAAAAGACTTTCCACCACTTTGTTTTGCGCAAAAAAGGATCAATTTCTTGTCAAATTAAGTTTCATTACGAAATTTATGAACGCTGATTTAAACACTGAAAAAAATGTCTAACTTGTTATTAATGACATGTTATCATTAAAATCTGTGTCATAAATACAACGAAAATTTCATTATCACAACGAAATATGGCATTAAAAGTTTAAAAATTTGATGACATAATTTATCTGTGTCATTAAACAGATGAATTTTCAATCATTAAATTTTCTCAAACAAAAATATTGATGAATTTGTAATTGCTTAACGTTTGTTGTCATCAGTAACATGTATGTATTGTGGCATTAAAATATAAAAAATAAAAAATTATGACCAATTTGCCTAATTTAATGATAAAAGCCGTGTTCGATTTGACTGAAACCACTGAGGCAACTGAAAAAATAAATGCAATTGTTGTTGTTTTTTCAGTTGTTTCAGTCAAATCGAACGCACCTAAAGTATCCTAATTTTATTTTAATTTGTTCATTGATTTATGTTCTATTTTGTAAAATTTATGATATTTTAGCATAGAGTTATGAAATAGTTACCGTTAAGACATCATCTTTGCACGTAGCTATTCAACAACAAATTAGTTTTACTTTCACTTTCTTCCGAGTGGTCCCGACTTTTAGTAATAACTTAAAATTAGAAAATAATTATTTTACAGTTCAATTAAACTAATAATAAAATAATGGAAAGTGAATAATAAATAATAATAATTAAAGTGAATAATTAAGAATAATAAAAACCACGGTAAGTTTGTGTATTTATTTGCAACTTTTTCGTGTATTCGTAAATAACGTACATAACGGGACTCTTTAAAATTATTGGTATATAGAGCTTTTACCCAAAAATATTGTGACAGCTCAAATCAGCTGTTTTAATTTGTGCATAAATCTTGCCCAAATCGTGTTTAAAATTTCCAAAAATACAGAAACACCATGCTTGAAACCAAATGAGATTCAAGTTTATAATGTGGACAAAGTGATTTGCTAAACAATATATAGACTTACAGCGGTTGCTGATAGATAGTTTCAGTTAAGAAAAGAATTGAATCTAGGTTTCAAACTTTGAAGATATAGATTAACTGAATGTAAATTGAAATGCTTATGATGACGGAATTGATTGTTTACTTAACCATTTCATGAAATGAAACTTAAAGCAAAAAACTAAAAAGTAGAATCAATATTGAGAAACGCAATAATTAAAACCACATTTTTTTTTTTTATTCAAAGTTAGGCATGTTTAGTGTTAGTTATAATAAATTATAAATTAACGTCTCTGAATATCCGAAGATACCACCCAACTAGGAATAAGAATGGAATGCAAATTAAGATTCTCTGAGAAATTTATGAACGTTAACTTTAAAGCCTTGAGGATTAAATTCATCAGGGAAAACCCAGGAAGGTAAGACATTCCAAAGATGAGAGACTCTGTTGAAAAAGTCACGTTGGAAGGCTACAGTTCTACACCTAATTATTTGAACTGTAAAGAGATGCGCTGCTACGTTTGCTCTGGTGTGACGCGAAAGGTTTGCTGATTTAGGTAAAATCGATTTGATCTCTTCAAAAGCTCGTTCATCCATAATATATTTATAAAATATAGTCAAATCAGCAACATTTCTTCTGTGCTGCAAGGAATCAAGACCGTTAGTAAGACTTGGGTTACCAATGAGTTTAATAGCTCTACGCTGTACAGAATCAAGGCGGTTGAGACTACTCAAGTAAGCTCCACCCCATATGTGAGAACAGTATTCCATGCAGGGACGTATAAAAGATTTATAAACTAAAAGAAGTTGTTCGCTATCGAAAAACTTACGACATCGCCCCAAAAATCCTAACTTTTGAACAGCATTCTTAGCCAGATTAAAAATATGAGAATTCCACTTCATATTATTTTCAATCACAACTCATAGCAGACTTCTCATAGCAGACAGACTCATTCTCTAAAAGATTTTTGGGGCCAAACGTTAATGGAAAAGGATTGGGCGTCGTTGTCCTAGAAAAATGACAAACCTGTGTTTTGCTTGTATTGAATTCAACACTGTTAGCAATACACCAATTCATAATTGTTTTAAGATCAGTGTTAAGGGAATCTATCAATTTTGACTTACACTCACTAAACGCTAGGGTGTATATAATTTAGGTGCTTCATGAGACGCATGAAGCGTGCTATCAGCAGCAAAACTATGTATAGGATGAACCGTTGAGTCCAACAAATCATTAATATAGATAAGAAAAAGAGTTGGTGACAAAGCGGAACCCTGAGGAACTCCTGCATTAGTTGAAAAAGTATTCGATGGTACACCGTCAACATTGACCCGAAATTTTCGATCAGATATAAAGCTCTGTGTCCAAGATATAAGCTGCTCGTCTAAACCATAGGATCTCAATTTGCATATAAGGTTGTTATGCCAAACTTTGTCAAATGCCTTGGAAATATCAAGAGCAACACCGAATGTTTCTCCAAAGTTTTCAAGCGACTTGTTCCAGATATGAGTGACAAAAGACAGCAAATCTCCCGTCGCTCTTCCTTTTCGAAATCCATATTGTCTCTCATTAATTAATTTGGAAGACTCTAAGAAGCTCATTAAATTAAAATTGACATATTTCTCAAAAATTTTAGCAACTACCGATAAAATTGAAATGGGTCTGTAATTCGTAGGATCAGTCTTACTGCCCTTTTTTGAAACTGGCTGTACACTAGCCATTTTCCAAATTTCAGGAAAAATTCCTTTCTTATATGACAAATAAAAGATTTTAGTGAGGATTGGTGCTAGTACCCTAGCAAATGTTTTAAGTAAAATCGGAGGAATAAAATCAGGGCCTGTTGCCTTGTTAGTATTGATTTTTAAAAGCATTTTTCGAACAATGTTTTTCCAAAAAATTATCCGCCTCATTTTACAAGAAACTTTAGAAATAGGTTTAGGTTGGAAATGAGGTTCTTTTAAAGTAGAATTTAAAGAGAAATAATGCCCAAGCAAATTAGCTTTCTCTTTTGGATCAATGATAGGGACATCTCTATTAACAAGAGGCGGTAGTGAAGATTTACAAAAGTTGCTTTGGATAGCCTTTGCGGCTTTATAGAAATTGCGTGAACCAGTCGGATGTTCTGCGAATTTAGATGCTTTTTTCCTATTAAATAGATGTTTCTCTTCATCTATTAACTTACGACATAAATTTCTCTCTTTACGGTACTGTCTAAGGTTTTCATCGGTTTTGTTTTGAATAAACTTTCGAAAAGCTTTTTTTTTAACTTTTATAGCTTTTTTGCATTTACTAGAAAACCATAGATCAGTTTTTGGAATGATCAATTTATTAGAAATAAATCTGTGCATACCATCAATTACAGTTTCAGAAAAATTTGATGCAGCTATGTCTGGATCTTGGCCGGTAAGGCAATAGCGTTTCCAAAGAAAACATCTAAAAAAATATTAAGTCCTTGCCAATCCGCAGCTTTGTAATCCCAAACATTGCGAGGATTCGCTTTAAATTGTTTTGGAATTTGTATATTTAGTTGTGTGGAGATCAAATTATGATCTGAACCACCCAATGGTTCTGAGACTATTAAATTGAACCAGATATGGATCGTTTGTCAAAAATAAATCAAGTAAATTACTACTTTGATCAGAAATGTCAGGAACTCTGGTTGGCAGGTCTATTATTTGAGTAAAATTGTGATAAAGAGCAAACAACTCAGCCTGTCTACCAACCTCGTCAGTTTTAGAGCTGCGTATTCTTTATTGTGGACATTAAAATCTCCAAGAACTATAAACTTTGCATTAGGATACTCAACCAACCTATCTATCTTCTCAGATAAGTCATGAAATAAATTAGAGTTCTCAGGTGAATTAGGGAACGGTAAAGTCCAAAGACAAACAGCGTTTGACTTGGGCAACTAATTTTTAGTGACACCATATTGTGAAATTTTGCATTTAATTCAAATTTATTTAATCTCACATATGGTATAGTATCCCTAATATAAGCATTATCAAAAGAAAGAAATATAACTATTATTATTATACGAAAAGAAAAAATTGTTCACATAATTGGGAAAACCTGTAACTTGGACGAAGTTTAGTGACTAAATAGTTATCCAAGCACTATAATATCAGAAGTACACAGCTGCAATATATCAGATTCAATCAACAAACACACAGAACAAACATAAATAATTAGTGATAACAATTATCTTATCTAAATAATACATAAACACATTTGTCGGCACACGGCAGTAAAATTAAACTTCACTGCCGCTAGGAAGAAGGTTGAAGTCTCACTTTTAAAACGTATAACGCCATTTTTTTTTACGGTGACAGAAAAAGTAACTCATATTTCAACGGCAGCAGAAAAAGTGTAGTCATTTTTTTCCATACTTTTACGGTGACAGCAAAAGTAACATAACATAAGATTATGAATAATATTTGTTATTTTTTCAAACAAATTGTATAACTATGACAACAAAAAATAAATATTTTGATTGGATTATGAATTATTGTATAACTATGACAACAAAAATAACAATTATTTTGATTGTGTTATAAAATTTTAAAGGTTGGTTTGATAAAAAATTTTATTTATGCAAATTTATATGTTTTTTTGGAAGTAACTATGACAGTAATAAATCATATATATTTAAAAATTTTGATGTATTAATTTCATATTTATAATAAATTTAAACGTTTGCCAAAAAAATAGTGTTTTTATTTCGGAGCTCAAGTCGGAACTAATCGCTACGGTCGGCCACCAAGCTATAGACTCAACATACAAAAAGTAGCACTTTAGCTTCTAATTAAATAATATAGTATTTCGAAAAAAAAAAAAATATTAAAATAAACACACAACAACAAAAGTATATCAAAATAATTGTACTTTATCCGTAATAATTATACGTATTCGTCCTAAAACTCAATTTCAGAGTATTTATAAATATAGGGAAAGTTGATTACATTAAACAATAAAATTTAATTTAATATTTTAATAAAATATACATACTAAATAAACTGTAAAGATGAAACTTATCCTAATTTTGGCTCTTTTTGCATTTTTAAAATAAATATTTTTTATTGTTTTTATAAAGTTTTTCTAAATATTTTGATATTTTCGTTGCTTCAATTCAAATTTTCGTAATTTCCTTCCTTACCTAAAAATAAAAACAAAACGAAGACTGTGTTAATTATTAAATATAAATTGTAGTTTGTCTATATAAAAATATTATTAATTAAATAAAAAAAAAATTAATTATCTTTTTCCTTACAGAAAATTTTTTAATCAACATTTTTTTTGCGGAAAAATCAAACACCGGCGTTAAGTTTAGACGTTTAAATCTTACTTTAGATATAAACCTTTATATCTGGAGGCAAATTTCGGGTTGTAACGAAGTAGCCTGGTGCTCGACGAAGCGGTTGGATAATTCCCTGATACATCAAATCTGCATTGGCTGAGACCTTCATAATTATTTTTTTCCCTTAAATTCAGACCGTAATTGCCATCTACAATAATTGTCGTAAAATAAAGATAGTCCTAAAACGGTTGTGTCATATTTTCCAGTGTGATTTCCTGTATTTAATTTGTAATCATTAATCGCTATAAAATTGTCAGAAAACGGTTGAGTAATATCATTAATCCATAATCGCGCTGTTTACATGTATGATTCGTACAATTATTTCGTAAACAATGTGTTATTTTAAAATCTTTTCCACTTTCTATTACGAACTAGCAGTCCATACTCTTTATTGGGTACAATAACTAACGATAAAACAAAAATAAAATTTCCCAAGAACTACCCTATCGATTCGTTATTGTTGAATAAACAAACAAACGGCGTTAGCTGACTATAAATAGAACGCGATAGATAGCTTCAGTCTCTTATTTCGCTGTGAGTTTTTGTTTGTAATTTTTCTCGTGAATATCAGAAGAGGTGGAATTTCTTTTTGAATTCACGTTTTTTGCTGAAATCTACAATTCATTAGTTCAAATTTAGAAAAAACTTATATGTTTGTGCCGCGTTTATTAGTTAATTTAAAAACCAAAAAAAATTTACTACGCATAAAAGAATTTAGAAAAAGTTTAAATGTTGGTGACGTGTATTCTGAAACATAATCACCTATAAATGCAATTGAAATATTAAAATTTAGTACAAATTCATATGTTGGTGTTAATGAAGAATAATGTAGCTATAGAAGATACATTCTTATTGAGCTTTAATGTTTTAAAGATATGTTTTTGTTTATTGTAAAAAAGATGTTTCTTAATTAAAAATTCATCAAAACAGAAGAACTAGTTGTTTCAACTTTTGTAACAAAATTAAATGGTATAAACGAATTTATTTTGTGTAATCTCAAAAAATGGCGTAATGTCAAAAAAATGTAATACAAATGGCACAAACAATAATACAATACGTTATAGTTCGAGGATATTTATTTAAAGTATTAAATTGGCCTTTGGGATCAGTGATCACTCAGTGCTGCCATGCATCATCCAGTGGCGTAGCCAGAATTTTCCACTGGGGGGGGGGGGGGGGGGGGGGGTTGGTCAAGGGTTATTTTATAAGACATAGGGCCGGTTGTACAATAGCAGTTTAGCTAAAGCTTAGTAGAATCCGATAGGAGCTTAGGTTCGGTTACAAGTTAGGTTAATTTCTTGAACCGCACTTGAACCAACAAAATTGGGCGCCGCTCAACTTGAACCCTGGTTTAAGCTCATACTCGCGACTAAACCGCAATTGTTCAACGCGTAAGTGAACAGAATATCAGGTTTAGCATAATTTCAGCTTAAACCTCGGCTGAACTGCAATTGTACAACCGGCCCTTAATAGTTTAACCCAATAAACCAATTAATTAGTTTTATTAATAATTCATTACAATAATATATACTTCATTTTAATGTTTCCTTAATTTTAATTTTTTTAATTAGTGATTTTTAAAAAAATAGATTAATGATTATTTTTAACTATCTTAAATTATTTTACATTAAATAATTAATTTTAAAGAAAAGGATTTCTTACCTTGTAAACTATGTAAAATCTAAATCTATTTGTAAAATTTAAAGACGCAAGAACACAACTTCTCTCTTCAAATTGAAATTAACACTGAGCAATAAATGCTTGGAGTAACGAAAAACAAAATAGCGGATTCGTTCAAATAAGTAATTTAAAATAAAAAGAATACCAGTACGTCTATTCCTGTATTTCCCTGGGAATTGGAAATTGAGAAAAAAGTGCAGTAAATGAAATAAAGGAAATTTTCTAATACGAAATTGTTGCTTCCCGCGGCACGGAATAATAGTTATGAAAAATTTGCTGTAATTTATTTCTCCATTCCTATTTCACGATGTACAGGAATAGGGCTACAGATGTACTAATAAAGAAGGAATAGTAGACAAAATAGTAGACCAGGGGGCATAAATAAAGGACGCCAGAATAGTAGATTATGATGCTAGGATGTAAAGCTAAAGATTTTGGAAGTATGTGGAGTTTGCAAATCGAGGCGCTAGTCGAGATTTGCATCCACATTAAGTCCAAAATAGCTTACGTCCATGCATCATATACTATTTTTTATTAGCCGCAAGCAAAATATTTTTAAAAAAAATGTTTATTCTAAATTAAAATTATAAATTTGCATAAATTTTGAAATAAAAATATGTGGAACAAGTTACTTTGACATAATATTTGTTATTTTTTCCAAATTATTGTATCACTATTTTTTTTTTATTTAATGTGTGGTTTTTTTTTGTGACACATTAAAAATTAAACTTAAAATAGGTAGACTCTTCTATGAAATCTACCTAAAACAAAACATGGATACACATTAAATGAACTTACAATCGGTTTGAGCACAACGTGCATGATTTGTTCTTATTCGTTAGTTGTAGTCCAGGAATGACGTGGCAGATCGAAAACAGGTTGGGTAGAAGTCGAATTAGTAATAGAACGGCCAGTTTTGTTGTAATGATGCCAGGAGGTGTCCCAAGCATCCAAGATATTAAAATTAGCTGCCAGCAGGCTGCTGGCAGTTTTATGTGGAGGCTTTCTTGACTTCAACCGACAACGAGTGTGGTCACCGTAATATTCGTGCAAGTGTACCGTGATGTTGTTGGTTACCTTTTTATGTTCACGCATGAGAAAATGCGAGTGTCTGAGTGCAGGTGGAGCGATATTGCTTAACACAGGAGCCAAGAAAAAGGGGTGGATCTGATAGTACCACTTATAGTACGCATCGTGGCATGCAGCTGGCAATCAACTTTTTGAGGATGTGTGCTAGTGAGTATGTGTGCTATCACTATGACAACATAGTGGGGTTGGGGTTCTGTGAAACGAAAAGAAAGCAACTGTTCAATTCATTCGTAAGATACCAGGGAAAAAATCTTAGTATTAGAATATTTTTTTTTTTTTTTTTTTTTAATAAGAAGTGTTGTGTAGTAGGAATTACAAAATGTGTCACAACAACACATAGATACCTTTTAAGGCGTAGGTCCCCACAACAACATGCGTCTTGAGGTATAGGTGGACGCTTTTTTAAATCTTTGTGGATTGAAGGCACTCGAGACTATTGATTCGGGCAAAGCATTCCATGTGTACGATGTACGCACAAAGAAATCTCTTTATATTAGAGCAATTCTTCTAGATTACAAAAACTTTAAAATTTCAATGGGGGGGTTTATACACGAATAAACCCGTATGTCGCTACGCCACTGGCATCATCGGCTGTTTCTCGCATATATAAAGCTGATTTAGTTACTCAAAAATATTTTAGTGATTTAGATAATATGCATAAAGTTGTATTAGAGGCAAACGATGCATCAGCCTTACATACGTTAAGTGCAGTTTTGACAGAAAATAATATTAATCATAAATTATGGATAGAACAACCAGAAAATATTCCAACATATTTATCAATTAAACCATACTACGAAGAAGAGGGACCTGGAATACCAATGGGGTGAGTGTTGTTTTATTTTTATTTTAAATTAGAGGTATAAATGAGTGAGGATACGTGTGTATATGAGTGTGAGTGTGTGAGAGGGTTCATGTGATGCATGCTCGTGAATCAAGGTCAATATTGTACTTCATTTATATAAAAATGTTGACGACCTGTTTTAGACCATCGGATACTGATAATTCTGGTAATGTTAATAAAAATGAATTGAAGACCGCCTCGTCTGCATGTAGATATGGATTATCAGATATTTTAGTGGAATTGTTAAAACGGAGATATGATCATATTGGACGTGGAACAACTGTATTTGATGAAGTTGTGCAGGTGTGTATACTTTTATAAACGCGTACGTCACTTCAGACAACATGGTACTGATATGGATGTGGTTATACCAATTCACTACGAAACATTTTTTCGCATAATTTTCAGCCTAAAAGTTTAAATTTTCTTAGTCAATTTCTTTTTGACTTTTAATGGATAATTGCCTCTGTTTTTTTTACGATATTCTAAACAGAAGCAGACAAACACGAATTGGAATTTTAGATTTGACTTAAACTATCATTGGCTAGAAACACGTTGCTGAATTTCGATATTTTAAACCAACAAAAAAAAGGAAGGGAAATTTTCAGGTTGTTTTGGCTTAGACTGTAATTCAGTTTCCGTTTATAATTGTGTGTCAAAATTATTATATGAATATTTCTCTTTTTTTTCTTCTTAAATACCACTGTGGAATTTTTAACTATTTTTAACTATTTTAAATGGAATTTTTAAAATGGAATTTTTAACTATTTTAACTATTCTAAAATATCTATCAAAATTATTGTTACGTTCTTGTTGTACTGTAAGGCATTTGATAAAAATAAAAGATAACTAATTACACAATGTTAATAATTGTAGCAGGGTACGGTTATTAACGTAAAACTCATATAATAAAGTATAACGTTTACCTTAACAATGACTATTATAACAATAACAAATAAATAAATAATAAGAAATTAGAACAATGGCTGAAATTCCCCAGAGGAAATCCGATTAATTCCACCTAACTTATATTTCCAGAAATTGAAGATCGATTGTGCTAAACGAAAGTCCCAAACCTATGTACTATAATTTACCATTGATTACATAAGCACTCCACCGTGATTTTCTACGGTCGTACGATCGCATTTTATTGAATCGGGGTGTGTGTGTGTGTGTAGGTGCGTGTGTATGTGCGTGTGAGAGTGTATGGAACGTGAGAGCGTGTGAGGGTGTGGTGTGAGTTGGGGGGGGGGGGGGGGTCGGACGTGGTGATCGTGGTTCTTTCGCATACGGGGGTCGCCAGATTCTGTTAAGCTCACTTGTGTTTCTCTCTTACATCCATAATAACGGATGTTCGCTCATGTTACGCGCAAATTACAGTTATTTGTGCTGGAGTAGCGGGTATTCTTCTCTCAATCCCATGGGCTGCAACTAGTCAGGGGCAAAAAAATAATCTCGCTAGGTACGCGACCTGCTATGCCACTTCGTTGATTCGTCAACGAAGCAGCGCTTCACTACAGGGTTAATGTTGATTGTTCATCATGATCATGACTCATCATGATATCTTTTCAATTAATGGTGGTTTTTCAAAAGGTTCCGCTTTTTCACGCATTCTTTTTCTAGAGTTTCACGGTTCAGTTAACCAAAACTGAAAACCGCAGGTTTAGAACCACGAAATCGTAATCGAAAATTTCTTCGTAAAACAAAAATGTTACTACTATTAATATTTCAACTATTCAAGATTTTATTAAGATTTTTATCTATACGATAGCCTGATATCTGTCAAAATACATTGGTCAAACGCTACTACCATACATAATTGAACAAGATATACAGGGGCCCTATTCCCGAACACATATTTGTCAATCGACAATATTGTCAATTTCACCAAAATGCTTAACAACTTTGTTTAAAAATGGTATTCTGTAACTCATATTTGTGTCAAACAAATTATAATAGATTTTTACAAAATTATAACAGATTTTTTTTACTAGATTCGTACTTTTGACAACTAACTTTTTTAATCTTAAAAGATGCAAAATAAAATAAAAATATATTTAATAAATAAATATGTTTAATGACATTTATATAAAAATATGATTATCAAATATTATTAAAGACTTAATTTTGCGTTATAAATTAATTTTTACGCCAATCAATGAAATTTGTATAAAAAAGTCAACAAACAAAACAAAAAGCAAAATTGTGATTTTTACAGTAGCTATATTGTTCTTGTCAGATTCACAATATTGTGTTGAATTTTCACCAAATTGGTGTTACATAATACGAAGATCACAATATTGTGTGAATTTACAATATTGTGATGACATTTATGTGTTCGGGAATAGGGCCCCAGATAAGCAAATTAGTTTTATTTTTAAAATGCAGAAAAGCATAAAATTTAAAATAAAAATTAGGAGTGTGAGTAGAGGGAAAATAGAGGGTAAAAGGAATATATTTATTTTGATTTAAGAGTAAATACGAATGTTTTTTTATTTGCACTCCTGTATTTGGGCATGTTATATATTTTAAGTAACTCTTTCTGAAATAACCGAATAAAGGAGTGATATAAGAAGCGTTTAAAACCTGTAAAAAAATTAATATTAAAAACTATTTGCCTCCCTTGAACTATTGCTGCCCAAAGCACTACCCGGACAGAAATTAATAAGGGAAAGCCTGAATACAGTCAGGGCGTGATCAGGTCCTAGTCAGTCCAGAGAGGGCAAACCTTATTAAAGCAATCTGATCTGGTCTTGTTCCGGGCCTGATTTACAATACCCTTTTAGAGTTAACCTTATATTTGAATATATCAGGCCCTGATTTGATTTTTCGTATTTGATCCCTAACTGAAATTTCAATTGTTTTAAAATTCACTAGAGTATTATCCGTTTTAGAAATATATAGTTAAAATTGTTTCATATAGTTATCGCTTCTCGACTGAAAGACTATAATAATAGTGATTAAGGTGGTTTTTGTTTTATTTTTGTTCTATTGTAATTTTTTTATTTTAATTTCTACTATATAATGAATGGAGGGGCTGAAATTTTAAGCTCTGAGATATCAAGACTTCGGTCTGGGTTAAGGATTTTGATTTAGCTTTCGGCAAACAACTTTTATGAGGACATTGTTTTTAGTTTTGGCCAGCAATGTATATCAAACATAAAACTCTTTGTTAAAGGACAAGTATTTTGTTATATTTTTTACACGAAACATCAATACGTTGCTGGAAACATAATTTAGTGATACAATCAGCAAACTACTCAAAATCCTCTCTCTTTAGCGTTTCGAGAAAATATTACAAAATTACAAATTCATATTTCTTTCAAAACTCCAAAAATATTGTAAAAATTAAATGAAATCAAACTTTTTTCAAAATTCTAAAAATATTCCAAAAATTATTACAAAATCAAAAATTGAAAGTTTTTTCAAAATTCCAGAAGTATTCCAAAAATTAGAATAAAATCAAATATTTAAACTTTTTCTAAATTCAATAATATTCCAAAAATTCTTAAAAATTCAAACTTTTTCCAAAATTCTAAAAATATTGCAAAAATTATAACAATATCAAAAATTGAAACATTTTTCAAAATTCTAAAAATATTCCAAAAGTTCTTACAAAATCGAAAATAGGCACACCTGATCAGGACCTTATTTGAGCCCTGACAAGTTTCTGCTCGGGTAGCTTAAAGGTCTTATTGGAAAATACGGCACTTTGTGCCGTTTGTGAATATTGTATTGTTTTGTAAATAAGGTTTTTAATTTTATTTTTTGGACATGATATTTTTTTTTTTTTTTTTAATAAAATGTGTTGTGTAATAGGGTTTAGAATATGTGTCACAACAACACATAAATACCTTTTAAGACCTAGGTCTAGACCTGGGTCCCACAACAACTGGCGTTCTGAGGTGTAGATTAACGCTTTTTTTTTTAAACATCTGTGGGTTGAAGCCACCTGAGACTAAGTGTTCCGGCAAACTATTCCATTCAGACGCAGTTCGGACAAAGAAGTCTCTCTGCGATCTGCCAGTATGACAGCGCGGGATCTTTACCGTTTCACTGGTTGCGGAGGCCGATTGCCGAGTGGAACGGGGGTAAGAATAAGTTTGAGGCATGATGCCGCTGATTTCATCTGAGCACTGCTGATGACGATATTTGTAAAAAACAACGAGGTCAGCAACAGTGCGACGATGTTGTAGGGAATCAAGTTTTGATGTCAAAGTTCGATCACCTACAATTCGTATAGCTCGCTTTTGAACAGAGTTCAAGAGGGCCAAGATGGAAACAGAGGCAGCACCCCAAACTTGACAGCAGTACTCCATACAGGGACGAATATAGGACTTATAAACATGGAGCAATTGGTATGGAGTGAAACATTTTTTGCATCTATTTAGGAGGCCGAGTTTTTTAGACGCGCTTTTTGCCATCGCCATTACATGATCGTTCCAGAGTAGGTCATTTGAAACTGTGACACCCAATAAACGAATGTTTTTACATTCACCTATTGGTTCATCACACATACTAAATAAAATATCTTTGGGGAACTCGGTCTTTAACCTGGAAACAATCAACAGCTGTGTTTTGGTGGAGTTGAAATTGACAAGGTTTTGGTCACCCCAGTCGGCGACTTTATTCAGGTCTTTGTTCACGTTTATGGCAGCGTCTCTCCGGGCAGGATTAATTCGTTCGTGCATTTTACCTTTTGAAGGAAGGGGCTCGAACGACTTGTGCAGAGTACTATCATCTGCAAAACTATTTATTGGGTTGCTGGTGATTTTCAACAATTCGTTGATATAAATCAAAAATAGGGTTGGGGACAATACTGAGCCTTGGGGTACACCAGCGTTAATTAGTTTAGACTCAGAAGAATATCCGTCTAAGGTTACCGAAATGTATCGGTCGGATAGAAAATTTTGAATCAGCTTCACAACATTGGGATGAAAACCGTACGCAACGAGCTTGTTGATTAAGTTGGCATGCCAGACTCGATCGAATGCCTTGGAGATGTCTAAAGCGATAACGTATGTTTCACCACCTTTATCAAGTATGCTGTTCCAACAATGCGCTACATAGTTTAATAGATCGGTAGTTGATCTTTTGTTTCGAAAACCGTATTGGCTGTCGGATATTAAATGATTTTCTTCCAGAAATTTTGAAATATGTGTATTAATATAATGCTCATAGACTTTGGTTAGGACCGATAGTAAAGCTATTGGCCTATAATTTGAGATATCGGATTTTGGTCCCTTTTTGGGGACGGGCTGGACATTTGCCAACTTCCAGCACGAGGGAAATATACCAGATTTGTAGGATTGGTAGAATATTTTAGTTAAAGTTGGTGCAAGTTCTTTGGAAAAGGTTTTTAAAATAATGGGTGGAATATTGTCCATTCCTGATGCTTTGTTGATGTTTAACCCCTTTAAAAGTTTAGCGACTATTTTGGGTTTGAAGTGAAGTTCATTCATATTAACTCCTGAAGACTGGATTTGGGGTATTTCTTTAGGAGTTTCCAAAACAGTGGAGTTCAGAGCAAAGCGTTCAGCGAACAAGTTAGCTTTTCTTGCGGGATCATTGACGATTAAATCACCATCAATAATAGGGGGAATAGAAAATTTTGTACCAGAATTTAAAGAATTAATGGCACTGTAGAAACTCTTGTCAGAAACAGACATAGACGTAAGTTTTGAGGCTTTCGCTCTGTCAATTTCGGACTTTTCGTTTGAGATAATCTGATTAGATATTTTGTTGGCCTTTAGATATTGGGATCGATTAGTGGAAGTTTTGTTATGAATCCAAATATTAAATGATCTACGTTTGTTTCTAAGTGCCGTTTTGGCAGCTTTCGAATACAAGTATTTTTGTTTGGGTTTTACTATGGAGAAAGGGACAAATTTATTGATAGCAAATTGGATGGTTTCTGTAAAGTTTTGAGCAGAAACATTTACATTGTCAGTGTAAAAACAATGACGGTCGAAAGGGAAACCATGGAAAAAATTTTTCGTATTTACAATTAAGTCAATACAAATTGGTATAAAGAGGATATGAGTTTTGACAGAGAGTTAAATTATTTTTCTACTTATCTAAAAAATGAAAATCAATGTTGCCAAATCGTTTATAAATAGAGATTTTTCTCTTAGTCATCGTTTGGTCTTTGATGAAAATATAATTAAAATTACTTCAATTTTTCAAATTAATAAAATAAATAAAAACCTGATAAATCAAAATAAACGAAACAATTTGGTTAATTTTAAAATTGTGATGCAATTTTATATCTGAAAAAATTGTATATGGTTATCTTTCATATGTTCCATCTTATTCTATCTCATTACCAGAATAAATTATGAAAATTTATTTGAAAAAAATACATCTATTAAATTAGGAAAACAAAACGAAAATGGGGTTGCTAATAAACCAGCTAGCGACATATTTCTCTTTTGACAGACTGTTTTCCTCAATTAATAAAGTCCACATGTTATAAATATAAAGGTTCACTTCTTTGAGCAAGCAATAGCGTGCTGTCATGGAGGCATAATCTATAACTAAGATTAATAGAGGTCCTGTTTACTGAATTCATCCGCTGGCACATCTAAGATGTCTTGGCTGGTGATATCTCATTGCTATTGCAAGTGGTATGCGATATCTCTTGTTAACGCATATGTCTATAGCAGGGGCTGGATAATACGGAGTATCACATCCGTAAATCAATAATTTGAAGAAAAAAATAACAACAAAAACAATATCTTTGAGGTCTCATACATACAGTTACATAAAATAAACTTTTCATGAATTTACTTTGGTTCTGAAAAAACCTAAGTCTTGCATTCATGAGCCAAAAGTGAAATTCTTAGACCACTTTTTTGGCATTTCTCGACGTTTTAGGACCTACTGATTCTAAGAAGCAAAAAAAAATATTTGTCTGTCTGCCGGCCGGCCGTCCGTCACAATCGACGAAATCTCGAAAACTGCTGAAGGGACTTCAACATTGTTTTTTCCAATAATAGGTTTACTCAATGGAAAGAGCGAAAAGGACAATGTATTCGATAAATGTAGAGGAAGTGTGTCAAAAAGTCGTCATATGTGTCAAACCAAGGAAATTTGTATATTTGCTTAAAAAACGTTCTTATTATTTTACCCAATTTTTTGGAAAAAAATAAAATTAATTTTTTGTATGACATAAAATTTTATTATTATTATTAAGAATTATGCATTATTAGTTTGTCAATTAAATTCGACAACATGTGTGTCAAAAGAAAGATTTTACATCGGTTTATATATTTATTACCCAATTTTTTGGAAAAAATAAAATAATTATTTGTATGAGATGAAATTTTATTATTACTATAGAGAATTATGGCATTAATAGTTTGTCAAATAAATAATGTCAAGTGTGCCAAAAAATGATTTCATTTAATTTTTAAGTCAATTTTTGGGAAAAAAATCTAGTTGATTTTATGACGTAAATGTAATTGAACATAAAATAGGACATGGAAACTTTTGAACTTGTTATAGTTTTTGAAATATTTTAAGAATTTTGAAAAAAGTTTGTATATTTGATTTTGCAATAATTTTTGCAATATTTTTAGAATTATGGAAAAAGTTTTAATTTTTGATTTTGTTATAATTTTTGCAATATTTTTAGAATTTTGACAAAAACAGAATTTTTGAATTTTATATATATTTTTAGAATTTTGAAAAAAGTTTCAATTTTTGATTTTGTAAGAATTTTCGGAATATTTTTTGAATTTTGAAAAATTTTAAATTTTTGATTTTATTATAATTTTTGGAATTTCGAAAAATGTTTCAATTTTTGATATTGTTATAATTTTTTGCAATATATTTAGAATTTTGGAAAAAGTTTGAATTTTTAAGAATTTTTGGAATATTATTGAATTTAGAAAAAGTTTAAATATTTGATTTTATTCTAATTTTTGGAATACTTCTGGAATTTTGAAAAAACTTTCAATTTTTGATTTTGTTAAAATTTTTTGAATTTTTGAAAAAAGTTTTTCAACAGAAGCAACAGTTTTTGAATTTTTGAAAAAAGTTTTAATCTTTGATTTTGTAATAATTTTTGGAATATTTCTAGAATTTTGAAAAAAGTTTGATTTTATTTAGTTTTTACAATATTTCTGGAATTTTGAAAGAAATATAAATTGTGATTTTGTAATATTTTCTCGAAACGCTAAATGGAGAGGTTTTTGAGTAGTTTGCTGATTGTATCATCGTTTCACTAAATTATGTTAATTTATGATCTGTTATGATTTTCCGGCAACGTATTGATGTTGCGTGTTAGATTTGTAATAAATTTCTAAAAAGAGATAAAATACATGTACTTAAAAAAAGAGTTATGTTTGATACACATCGCTGCCCAAAACTAGAAACAATGTCCTCATAAAAGTTTTTTACCGAAAACTATATCAAAATCCTTAACCAAAGTCGTAGTCTTTATATGTCAGAGCTTGAGATTTCAGCCCCTTCATATTTTACATTACAAGCGATGGTGGTAGGGTTACCAACTCTTGAAAGCACGTGACCCGGAGATTTCATAATAAAGGAAAATATAATTCACTAAAAATTGAATAAATAGTCTGTGCTTATTACTATTATAATGAGTTTTTACTGCTTTTTCTCCATCATGCTTTATAATGAAATTAATACAGCATAACCTGCATTTTTCTGTAAACTCGTTAATTTTTTCGAGCCAATCCTTATAATTTTGATTTTTCAACCATTCGTTAAAAAAGTATATCATTCTGATCAGCGCTAGCCGACTAGATATACACTAACAAAAAAGGTGAACGCTTATAAACCAAAATTGGTCTACTGTTCTAGCGAAGCATAAGAAAACAAAAAACTTTCATAAACATATGTTTATTAGATTCATGTTTAGTCAATCTTTTTCTCGCCGATACAAGTTTGTTATCCAATTCTAACTTGGTTAGAGCATAACAACAATAGCGATCAACTAGAGAAATAAATTGACTAAACCTGAATCTGATAAACATATGTTTATGAAAGTTTTTTGCTGTCTTATGCTTTGCTAGAACAGTAGACCAATTTTGGTTTATAAGCGTTCACTTTTTTTGGTACTGTATCTAGTCGGTTAGCCCTGATCAGAATGATATACTTTTTTAAAGTTTAATAAAAAGTTCTTATCGGTTCGAAACTAGATCGATCTACAATTGTATGGATAGCAAAAAACTTCATAAATTGCACACCATATTTTGTTGGATTCAGTCTTATTATTCATGATTGGATAACTGCAATCGGAGTGATGTTATATCACAAATAATTCATTGAATTAATTGTAGATAATGTGTCGATGGACACAAGTGAAGATGTTTATCTTCTTCTTGCCGATACAAGTTTGTTATCCAATTCTAACTTTGCTAGAGTATAACAACAATAGTGATCAACTAGAAAAAAAAATTGACTAAACCTGAATCTAATAAACATATGTTTATTTTTTTTTTTTAATAAAAAGTGTTGTGTAGTAGGAATTATAAAATGTGTCACATCAACACATAGATTCCTTTTAAGACGTTGGTCCCACAACAACATGCGCCTTGAGGTATAGGTGGACGCTTTTTTTAAACCTTTGTGGATTGAAGGCACTCGAGACTATTGATTCTGGCAAAGCATTCCATTTGTACGATGTTCGCACAAAGAAATCCCTTTGCATTTTATGACTATGACAGTGAGTAATCTCGACAGTCCGACCGCCCGCACAATCCGATTGACGAGAAAAACGGGGAAAAACATGAAAGTTTTTTATTTTCTTATGCTTCGCTAGAACAGTAGACCAATGTTGGTTTATCAGCATTCTTTTTTTTTGTAGTGTATCTAGTCGGCTAGCCCTGATGAGAATGATATACTTTTTTAAAGTTTAATAAAAATTTCTTATCGGTTTGAATCTAGATCGATCGACAATTGTATGGATAGCAAACAAATTTCATAAATTGCACACCATATTTTGTTGGATTCAGTCTTATTTGTCATTGTTTTGTTTGGGATTATTTTCATTTGACTGATATTTATTTTGCATTATTTATAATTGTAAAGCTTTACTATTAAAATTAACATACGCACAGTTTTATACGGCCAACTAATTAAATTCAAATTTCAAACCCATTCAAAATCAACAACAAAAAACGAAGTGAAACCCGTTATGCATGTCGCATATAGTGTCATAATGGCCACAAAATAAATAGAAAATGCGTACATTTTGTCACCACATCTGCCGTCACGCTATGATGGCACTATGATAGCAATATGCGTATGCACTTGGACGTCCCAGGGACAACATTCCATGACGCGCGTGAACGCATTGTGCTAGCATTGGGCAGACACAGTGTTTCTTGGGTAACCCAATATAGACATAAAACATCAATGAGCTTATACGTAATATGGAAAAACAAAATATCCAATGAACCAACATAACTAACCAAAAAAACTCATCGCCAAACTAAACTCGGTCGTTTTTTAATACACAGAGTTTCGTTTTTATTTTGTTTTCAAACGGATTCTGTTTATTTGAATTGAAAGAAATTTTACATTTTTTTATTTTTTATGTAATTATTATTTCACCCGGAGATTTGTCTTCCAAACCCTGAGCCCGGAGATTTGCCGACAAACACTGAGTCTCCGGGTGAAAAATACACAGTTGGTAACCCTAGGTGGAAAGGAAAAACGATTATGAAATATAGAGCGTGTCATAACTACAAACTGTAATAGAATGTCGAAAAAAGGCGAAAAATATTGAGTAATCGCAGAAAATAAAATCTAACCTTTCACTTTTTAACAGTGTTAAACAAATATGTTTACGTGTTGAATATATTTCTATACTAAGGCAGAAAATTGTATATTTTGAGTGAATTATTAATTTGCCGTATTTGTGACGTTTGATTGTGATTGTATTATTAACAAGTTAAAATAAATATTTTGATTGTATGTGTTTTATAAAAAACCAATAAAAACATTTTCGTTCTCATTTCAAGTTACATATAATACATATTCTAACTCCTTTACACAATACATTTTATTTAAAGAAAAAATGTTAAGTTCGTATACAAATATCTAATTTATGTTTATGCTTTTTTTTATAGTTCGGTTAATCACTTAGGTTATAGACCTCTAATGCTTTATGCACGTGTTAACGAAAGGAAAGCAAAGTTAAAAGGTTAGCAATTAAGGATTTGGGATATGACTGGAGCGATAATGTTGATCTACTGCTGATTTTAAAGCTTGGGGATTGTATGTAGCGGGGAAAACATTTTTTGGTAATCGATTCCACCAGTATACGAAACGTGAAAGGAAGGAGATATTATAGCTAGGTTTTCTCACATATGGGACTTCTAATATTTGCTTATGGGCTTGTTTTTAGATTCTTTTAATTGACTGTAAAATGAAAGTCTTTCCACTTCGGTATTTTTCTTATTTAGACTTTTGCATGTTTAGTGTTAATAATAATAAATTACAAATAGACGTCTCTGCATATCCGAAGATACCATGCCAACTAAGATTAGGATTCAAACTATAGTTTCTGCGAGAAATTTATGAACAATAATTTTAAAATTTTGGCGATTAAAACTATCAGGACCCACGTAGGTAAAGAATTCCAAAGAAGGGAAACTCTGTTAAAAGTCCCAATATGTAATAACATATTACAATATTTTAATAAAACAGATATTTTGCAAGTCAATTTCAGGCGAAAAAAACAACTACTTTGAATATACATATATTTAGTTTGGTAGCAGTACTTTAATTTTTACGTCTTTTTTTTCTTACTTTACAAAGTCAAGCATTGCTGAAATTACAAATTTCAACGTAGTCAATTTTGCGTAAACATATAGTCAATTTTCTGAAGTGGTTATTTATTATTAGTTTTCAACTCTCTCGAACGCATCATATTTAACTCTCCACAAAGGAAAACAAGTTACAAGTTACAACACAACAAAAAATTACTCTCAAGCATTTTAATATTTTCTTAACCTCAAATGAATACAATGTAATTATTTTAATGATAACACGAGAAATATTTCCCAGATCTATATTTAAGAGCTTAGTTTCCATATAACAACACAAAATCACATCTTCACATTTCACATTAAATAACATCATAATTTGGGGAGAACACATCAACCAGAAGATAAATTAATTCAATTTACTTTAATGAAGAAGCTCCATCTATAATCTGACTATTAACAAAGAAAATAGAACCAATTACATTTTCAAACTAATAATTACAATTTTAGATTCAATTTACAGTTTCAAAAATGAAAATGAAGCTCTAACAAAAAAAAAACAGTAGCGAATCAACATTTTTTTAATTATAAAAAGTGTTCATGTGCCAAAATATTGATTTTCGTTTTCCCTTTAAAAATAACATGATTATAAGTTCAAATATGTTTTTGATAAAATACAATAGAACATAAACATCATTGAGAAAAAAACTTGTTTCCTTTAGCCTTTGTTTATTTAATTTCGTTTCTGCTCCAAAAAATCAACCATTTAATTTTAGTTAGTGTCAATTTTTATTTAACGCTTTTTATATAATGGGTGTTAAATAGATAAATGATTAAGCAGATGAATTTCGACTCACAGCATGTTGGTAAAAATGTTCGTCTGGTTAAAGCATTGTTTAATAAATTATTAAGCTAATTTGTAATGCAGCGCTGCTGCGGTGAAGAATTAACGAGTGGCATAGCAGGCCGCGTACCTAGCGAGATTGTGTTAAATTATGTTTTATTTATTTATTTATTTATTTCTGACCCACTCACACGCCCACCCACACTCACATATACTCACACACACATGTACTCACACACCCACATACTCACACCCACACACATACTCACACACGCACATACTCCCACACTGAACTTTGATTTTTTTTCTTAATATACTGACATATTCATGTCGAAGGTTGAATACTACCTTTGGTGACATATAAAGTAAACAAATAACTTCCACCTCCATTTCCATCAATATTCTCGCAAAAGTGAATCCAGTAGCGAATTCTGAGAGGTTCGATGATAATGCCCTCGTATTTTCGATGAGATCGAGTAATCCTACACAGGCACCGTGTAAACATTGTCCGTTCGAGGTTTCATCATCGGTAGAATACGTCATATTATCAATACATAATTTCCTTAATTCTTCATACAGCATAAATGGATTATCAATATCTGAAATTATTGTCGCTCCTTAAAGATAACGGTGTCACTCCATGATTGTCACTGACGCTTCTCTCACTATCGCTAGACAATACTGAACTCTGATTTGTTGACATTTTATTACACTTATATTTCAACTTTCTGTTTTGATAGTTACTATTTAATTTGAAGTAGCCCTTTTAAGTCACCACTTCATTCAACCCCCTCCATTGTCGAAGTTTGTAATTGTTTTCACCCGCGTGGATGTCCGATGGAGTTAAAAAGATTTGATAGGATCTACTGCATGGGCCTGGCGGATGATGACAACTACCTAGTGTAACGTGTTCCAAATTTGTAATTAAACGTGATGGCGGAATTGTAACGTATTAATCAAACCACTGAGATATTTTTATTTATGTTCTTGCAGTTGGCATGCCAATTATCATAGATAATTGTGTATGAGGCACTGCACCCAATAGGCAGTCGTCGACAATAAGGCAATTAAAAAAAATCTTACATACCCCAAATTTTATTTTTTATTTTGTTTTGGACCATCCTCTATCTAAATAGCCAAAAAAAATTTGGTGTACGTCTGTGTGTGCGTGGGTGGGTGGGTGGGTGGGTGGGTGAGTTTTCTCCATAGGATCTTGATGAAACTTTGGCAAATGATACAAGTTCACTTGAAAATGGAAGATCTGGATTCATTTCAAATCTGGACAAAATGGCGGGGGGTCTCCCGAACACCTCTAAGTTTAAATCTTGAATAACTTCTGATCCCGGGCTATGATCTTATTGAAACTTGGTATATAAGGTTTTAGTACTGTTTCCAATATTTCTGCATAGCAACTTCCGGTTTGTCACTTCCGGTTAAAAAGTTTTTTTTTCTGGTGTTTATCCCTACTGTAGCCTACAATTACCGATCGATTTTCATGAAACGTTGCGAAAAGCTTTTACATAACATGAGAAAGATTTTATCAGCTTTTGAAGCACATTGGATAAAGGGTTGGGGGGTCCACCATACAACAGACGGTTTTTCCACAAAGTTTTTATGTTTGTTGGGAGCATAAAACATTCATTCGTGAATGAATTTTGATGACACTTTGGAAAAAGACGCAAACATGTATGACAAAGAACTGATTAGATTTTGAGCGATAGTGAACAAAGTGGTGGGGGAGCCCTGGAGCACCTGTTTTTTTGAAAGCTCTATAACTTCTGTACCTGATAAGCGAATTGGATGAAACTTGGTACATGAGTATGTAGTACGGTTTAAAATAGTTCTGCATCCCAACTTCCAGTTTTTCACTTCCGGTAAAAAAATTTTTTTTGTGCTTTTTTGAAGTTTTGTCAGTGTCTTTATGCACACTACAGCCTACAATAATGAAGTGATTATGATGAAACTTATGGAATAGGGTTCCACTTAGTATGAAAAGATAATTATTATGTTTTAAGACACATTGATCAAATTGGTAGGGGGTCTATCATACAAATGCTGACTTTTCACACTTTGTTTTTTAAGTTTGTTGGGAGCATACAGACTTCATTCATTAATTTATTTTAATGACACTTTGGAAAAAGATGGAGATTTAAGTAACAAAGAACTGATTAGTTTTTGGATAATATTGGAATAAGTGGTGGGGGTCCTCCCGAACACCTGTTTAATGTGTCACACTTTTTTCAATGTTTGTTGAGAGCACACAGCATTCGTTCGTGAACGAATTTTGATGACACTTTGGAAAAAGATGCAAACGTGTATGGCAAAGAACGGATTAGTTTTTGAGCGATAGTGAACAAAGTTTTAGGGGGTCCCTGGAGCACTTGTTTTTTTTAAAAGCTCTATAACTTCTGTACCTGATAAGCGAATTGGATGAAACTTGGTACATGAGTATGTAGTACGGTTTAAAATAGTTCTGCATCCCAACTTCCAGTTTTTCACTTCCGGTAAAAAAAATTTGTTTGTACTTTTTTTAAGTTTTTTCAGGTCTTTATGCACACTACAGCCTACAATAAGGAAGTGATTATCATGAAATTTATGGAATAGGGTTCCAATTAGAGTAAGAAGATAATTATCATCTTTTGGGACACATTGATCAAAGTGGCGGGGGGTCTACCATACAACTGCTGACTTTTCACACTTTGTTTTTAAAGTTTGTTTAGAGCATACAGACTTCATTCATTAATCAATTCTAATGACACTTTGGAAAAAGATGGAAACTTAAATGACAAGGAACTGATTAGTTTTTGGACAATATTGGGATAAGTGGTACGGGGTCTCCCGAACACCTATTTACTGTGTCATCATTTTTTCAATGTTTGTTGGGAGCACACAGCATTCGTTCGTGAACCAATTTTGATGACACTTTGGAAAAAAATGCAAACATGTATGGCAAAGAACTGATTAGTTTTTGAGCGATAGTGAACAAAGTGGTGGGGGGTGTCCCATACACCTGTTTTTTTTTTAAGCTCAATAACATCTGTACATGATAATAAAATTGGATGAAACTTTGTTCATAAGCATTTAATACGATTTACAAAAATTCTGCATCCCAACTTCCGGTTTTTTACTTCCGGTATTTTTTCTAATTGTTGGCAGTTTTTTCAGTATCTTTATGCACACTACAGCCTAATATAATGAAGTGATTATGATAAAACTTATGGAAAGGTTTCAATTAGTGTAAGAAGATAATTATCATCTTTTGGGACACATTGATCAAAGTGGCGGGGGATCTACTATACAACTGCTGACTTTTCACACTTGGTTTCTAAAGTTTGTTGGGAGCATACAGATTTCATTCATTAATCAATTTTAATGGCACTTTGAAAAAAGATAAAGACTTTATTGACAAAGAAGTGACTAGTTTTTGGACAATATTGGGATAAGTGGTGGAGTCCTCCCGAACACCTGTTTATTGTTTCAATGTTTGTTGGAAGCATACAACATTCGTTCGTTAAGTAATTTTGATAACACTTTGCAAAAAGATGCAAATATGTAGGGCAAGGAGCTGATTAGTTTTTTTAGCGATAGTGAAGAAAGTGGTAGGGGGTCCTCCAAGCACCTGTTATTTTGGAAGCTCAATAACTTCTGTACCTGATAATCGAGTTGGATGAAATTTGGTACATACACATTTAGTACGGTTTACAACAGTTCTGCATCCTAACTTCCGCTTTGTCACTTCCGATAAATTTTTTTTTACTAGGTCATTCAATAAGTCCGTAGGATGACACATAGATGGCGTTACTAGAATTTTTTCCATATGATTTTTATTTAGTACCTTCAAACGATACGTGTATAAATTTGACAGCAATCTGACTATTTATTCGTGAGTTATAGCATTTTGTGTGAAGCAACTTTTGTTTTTGAAAAAAAATGGAAAAAAGTGAATTTCGAATTTTAATAAAGCATTGCTTTTTGATGAAAAAAAATACAGTGGAAACCAAACAATGGCTTGATAAACATTATCCAAACTCTGCTCCATCGAGACAAATGGTAGAGAAGTGGATGGCTGAATTTAAATGTGGTCGTACCAGCACAAAAGATGCAGAGCGCAGTGGACGCCCAAATGAGGCTGTTATTCCAAAAAACATAAAAAAAATCCACAAATTGGTTATGAACGATCGCAAATTGAAGGTGCACGAAATAGCTGACATTGTAAAGGTAGCAGATGGTAGTGCTTTTACCATTTTACATGAACATTTGGGTATGCGAAAGCTCTGTGCAAATTTGTTGCCGCGTGAGCTCACAGTCGACCAAAAACAACAACGAATCGATGCTTCGGAGGAGTCTTTGGCACTGTTAAACCGCAATAAAAGGGAATTCTATCGTAGATATGTGACAATGGATGAGACATGGCTTCACAATTACACACCAGAATCCAAAAGACAGTCAGCTGAGTGGACAGCAGTCGACGAACCGAATCCAAAGCGAGCAAAGACGCAACAGTCGGCCGGTAAGGTGATGGCGTCTGTATTTTGGGATACGAACGGAATAATATTCATCGACTATCTCCAAAAAGGAACCACCATAAACAGCGAGTATTACTGTGAACTTTTGGATCGATTGAAGGCTGAAATCGCAAAGAAACGGCCACATTTGCAAAAGAAAAAAGTGTTGTTTCACCAAGATAATGCACCGTGTCACAGATCGATGAAAACGATGGCAAAATTGAATGAATTGGGCTTTGAATTGCTTACCCACCCACCATATTCTCCAGATTTAGCCCCCAGCGACTTTTTCCTGTTTTCAGATCTCAAGAGAATACTTGCTGGAAAGAAATTTAAGTCCAATGATGAAGTAATCGCTGAAACTGAGGCCTATTTTGACGAGAAAGAGAAATCGTACTATAAAAGTGGTATAGAAAAGTTGGAAAATCGCTATACTCGTTGTATCGCCCTCGAAGGCAACTATGTTGAATAAAAAAATCGAGTTTTGTCAAAATGTTGTTTTTTTCTTACTTATCCTACGGACTTATTGAACGACCTGTTATGTCTCACTCGACGCTAGCGCGTCTCGTGAACATATGTTTACTCAAAAAACAATGTTTTCATCTCTTGTAGGAAAATATACTATTATTTATTCAACTTAAAATATCCGCAATCAGCAACCAATTTTGGAATTTTATCCAAAAGTATTTTTATACATTGAAAGGCGATAAAGAAAGAGCATATTTTTCGGTCAATTTGTTGATTGATTTGTTAAATTCAAATCAATAATATATATAATATATTATTAGTTTAGCTATGTAAATTTATTTTTTAATTAATAAAAAATATAGTAAAATATAATAAATATTACTATATTTTTTATTTTATATACGCACATAGACTCCTTTTGTTCTTTTAATTTTTGTCACATATAAATTTAAAAATACTTTAAAGCAAAATTATAAATTATTTTAGAATTAAAACTGTGAAAAATAAATACTTTAAGATTAAATGAAACTAATTGAAATAAATAAAATCGTTAATAAAAAATTTATGCTCTCTTTTATTTAAAAAGTGTAAAATATAAGTTCCATTATTAATTTAATAAGTTTCATTATTAATTTAATAACATCTTATTATTGATTTAATAAGAACCTATTATTAATCTAATTAGATTGTATTATTAATCTGATAACCTAATATTATTTTAAAAACAACTTTATTATTATAATAATATATGTCATTTATCCAAGGGATACCTAATATAAATGTAATCCATTATGTTATTATTTCAATAAGAATTTTTATAAATATAAAAGCTATCGTTTTTAGATTTAAAATTTAATTTTCTTTTGTTAGTAAATATTACGAACAAATAATATTAGTTTAATAATGCCTGTTATTACGAAATTAGTGAAAATAATCACAAGTTGTGATTAGCTGTATAATAATCACCAAATTATTAATCTAATGGCTATTTTGATAGTTTTTAATAACAGAATTCTCTGAGTGTATAAGGTCTTAAAAGGTATCTATCTGTTGTTGTGTCACATTTTGTAATTCCTACTACACAACACTTTTTACTAAAAAAAAATTCCAATAATATTCCAAAAATTCTTTAAAATTCAAATTTTTTCCAAAATTCTAAATATATTCCAAAAATTCTTATAAAATAAAAAATTGAAACTTTTTTCAAAATTCTTAAAATATATATAAAATTCCAATATTCTATTTTTTTTCAAAACTTTAAAAATATTGTCAAAATTATAACAAAATCAAAAATTAAAACTTTTCCGAAATTCTAAAATATTGCAAAAATTATTACAAAATCAAAAATACAAACTTTTTAAATATTCCAAAAATATTTCAAAAACAATAACAAATTCAAAAATTTCCATGTCCAATTACATTCACGTCATAAAAACAGCTACAATTTTTTCCAAAAACTGGCTTAAAAAAATAAATGAAATCATTTTTTGACACACTTGACATTATTTTTTCGACAAACTTATAATGCCATAATTCTCTATAATAATAATAAAATATCATGTCATACAAATTATTAATTTTATTTTTTCCCAAAATATTGGGTAAAAAAGTAAATAAAAATCTTTCTTTTGACACACTTGACAACATATTTTTGACAAAATTATAATGCCATAATTCTCTATAATAATAATAAAATTTCATTTCAAACAAATAATTAATCTTATATTTTTCCAAAAAAATGGTAAACAAATAAATAAAAATCTTTCTTTTGACACACTTGACCACATTTTTTTGACAAACTTATAATGCCATAATTCTCAATAATAATAATAAAATTTCATTTCAAACAATAATTAGTTTTATTTTTTTCTAAAAAATTGGGTAAAAAAATAAATAAAAATCTTTCTTTTGACACACTTGACAACATTTTTCTGACATTTTTCTGATAATGCAATAATCTAGTTTTTGATCTCACATACCAATCCCGACCATCAAGATTTCTTCACATTCTTTGTTCCTACTCATTTCCACTTAAAATGAACGCTTTTTAAGCAAAAAGTATATATATTTCCTTGTTTTGACACACTTGACGATTTTTTTGACACAATTCCTGTACTGTTATCGAACACATCGTCCTTTTAGCTCTTACCAGTGACTGAACCTATTTTTAGAATTCAAAATTTTTCAAATCGCTTCAGCCGTTTTCTAGATTTCGTCGGTTGTGATGGACGGACGGCCGGCCGGCTGGCAGACAGACATACATTTTTTTTGCCTTTTTAGAATCAGTTGGTCCGGAAACGTCGAGAAATGCCAAAAAAAGTGGGGGTTAGAATTACACTTTTAGCTCATGAATTTAATACTTAGGTCTTTCAGACCGAAGTAACTTAAATGTTGAAATTCAATGTAAATTTCGATATGTTAACTGAGAATGTCCTCAATTTGTTTGTTTTTAATTTGATAACAAACATTAGAAAATTTTCTTAGCATGCCGATAATAAGTGTTATCCATATTATATGCAGTTTTGTGGAAACTATTGCAGGATAAAGGCCATGGTTTATGTAAAAGAATTGTCGTTCAGATAAAATAAAATTCGCTCATATTGGTTGGGGACGGTAACAATCTGTACGACAATATTTATGACTGTAGGACAAAAACAATATCGTAAGCATTGCTCTATTTTTGTGTAAGATATAAAAACATAGACCTAGATTTTGCTTGTCATAATTTAAAAATAAATTTGAAATGTAAGCTTTACAGATGATTAATTTGATTATTTTGACGATTAACAAATTTTTTATAGTTTTATTGGGATTATCGCCTAATTTATATGTATCATTAATAATCAAATTAATTTAACTATAATTGAATAATCAAATTAATTTAATTGTAATTAATTATCGATAAATCTTACTTTTAAGATTCATTTTTCTAATATGCAAGTGACAAGTCAAATTTTCAAGGCTCTAGGTTTTTATATTTAAAAGATTTCCCATATAATGTAAAAACATTTCCATAATATGGAGTCTAATGACAGTGAAAAAATTGAACTTAAGTAAAATAAATAAGTAATAAAAAAGTTTCAACTTCGAAATTGTCATCACCTCAATGGCGTAATCCATAGTGTGTCTGCCTAAGGATTCGAACAAGGTACAAAAGAGGTAGGTTCGAATTCATACGTAAAATGTGAAGTGGAGTGTCTTCCTGAGAAACTTTGAACCATACCTTTGAATTGAAAAATTCTAATTACTTTCTTACTTACTTGAGTTTAATTGATCACAAAAATCCACAATAAATTTTCTAGGTTATGTTTTTTTATCTTTCAAAAAAATAAAAAAAATTTTAAAAACACACTTTTTGAAAAATGAACTAAAAAGTAGCAAATAAATTTTGCATTAACACCAGCGTTATGTCTTTTATAATTATATTTCCTTTGAAATTGTTAGAAGAAAAAATATTTAAATGGTATTTAACACATCTTAGCATAGATGCAAATATTAAATTTTTGACTAATTTAAAATGCTAATTTTCGATTGACAAACAGTTTTCCGTTCCCATTTGTTACATATAATAAAAGTGGGTGACGCATACATTAATATACAAAAGGAACAAATATATTCTATGTTTATAATCTCTAACAAGAGAGACTACCAACGTTTATTCCCTTTCCTTTCTGAATGCGCCACCCACTTTTATTTTATGTAACAAATGGGAACGGAAAACTGTTTGTCAATCGAAAATTAGCATTTTAAATTAGTCAAAAATTTAATATTTGCATCTATGCTAAGATGTGTTAAATACCATTTAAATATTTTTTCTTCTAACAATTTCAAAGGAAATATAATTATAAAAGACATAACGCTGGTGTTAATGCAAAATTTATTTTCTACTTTTTAGTTCGTTTTTCAAAAAGTGTGTTTTTTAAATTTTTTTATTTATTTTTTTATTTTAGAGTTTTTAGTTATATAATTTTACCTACAAATAAGTTAACCACATTATTTCACAGATAATACACCATAAGTAAAACTAGCAATTAAATCACTTACCGAAAATTTAATATTCTTTGAAATTTAAAGTAATTTTAATAAGGTTAATTGCACTATAACGTTATTTAAACATCCAGTGTAAACTTTTAGTACGTTTCTTTGCTCATTGTATTAATTTTAAGTTGTACATAAATTATTAAATATATATGTTCGCACCAAATGTCAAGTTTTTTTCGGTAAAAAGGTCTGAATTATAGAGCTTTTTCCTTAAAATTCGAATCGTTATATTACTGTATGTAATTGACAGATTACATACAGCAATGATAATTAGAAATCATTAATTATGTATTAAAATTTTTTTTTTTTTTTTTTTTTTTTTTTATTCAAAGTTAGGCATGTTTAGTGTTAATTATAATAAATTATAAATTAACGTCTCTGAATATCCGAAGATACCATGCCAACTAGGGATAAGAATGGAATGCAAATTAAGATTCTCTGAGAAATTTATGAACGTTAACTTTAAAGCCTTGAGGATTAAATTCATCAGGGAAAACCCAGGAAGGTAAGGCATTCCAAAGATGAGAGACTCTGTTGAAAAAGTCACGTTGGAAGGCTACAGTTCTACACCTAATTATTTGAACGGTAAAGGGATGCGCTGCTACGTTTGCTCTGGTGTGACGCGAAAGGTTTGATGATTTAGGTAAAATCGATTTGATCTCTTCAGAAGCTCGTTCATCCATAATATATTTATAAAATATAGTCAAATCAGCAACATTTCTTCTGTGCTGCAAGGAATCAAGACCGTTAGTAAGACTTGGGTTACCAATGAGTTTAATAGCTCTACGCTGTACAGAATCAAGGCAGTTGAGACTACTCAAGTAAGCTCCACCCCATATGTGAGAACAGTATTCCATGCAGGGACGTATAAAAGATTTATAAACTAAAAGAAGTTGTTCGCTATCGAAAAACTTACGACATCGCCCCAAAAATCCTAACTTTTGAACAGCATTCTTAGCCAGACTAAAAATATGAGAATTCCACTTCATATTATTTTCAATCTCAACTCCTAGAAGTCTGACAGACTCATTCTCTAAAAGATTTTTGGGGCCAAACGTTAATGGAAAAGGATTGGGTGTCGTTATCCTAGAAAAATGACAAACCTGTGTTTTGCTTGTATTGAATTCAACACTGTTAGCAATACCCCAATCCATAATTGTTTTAAGATCAGTGTTAAGGGAATCTATCAATTTTGACCTACACTCACTAAGCGCTAAGGGTGTATATAGTTTAGGTGCTTCATGAGACGCATGAAGCGTGCTATCATCAGCAAAACTATGTATAGGATGAACCGTTGAGTCCAACAAATCATTAATATAGATAAGAAAAAGAGTTGGTGACAAAGCGGAACCCTGAGGAACTCCTGCATTAGTTGAAAAAGTATTCGATGATACACCGTCAACATTGACCCGAAATTTTCGATCAGATATAAAGCTCTGTGTCCAAGATATAAGCTGCTCGTCTAAACCATAGGATCTCAATTTGCATATAAGGTTGTTATGCCAAACTTTGTCAAATGCCTTGGAAATATCAAGAGCAACACCGAATGTTTCTCCAAAGTTTTCAAGCGACTTATTCCAGATATGAGTGACAAAAGACAGCAAATCTCCCGTCGCTCTTCCTTTTCGAAATCCATATTGTCTCTCATTAATTAATTTGGAAGACTCTAAGAAGCTCATTAAATTAAAATTGACATATTTCTCAAAAATTTTAGCAACTACCGATAAAATTGAAATGGGTCTGTAATTCGTAGGATCAGTCTTACTGCCCTTTTTTGAAACTGGCTGTACACTAGCCATTTTCCAAATTTCAGGAAAAATTCCTTTCTTATATGACAAATAGAAGATTTTTGTGAGGATTGGTGCTAGCTCCCTAGCAAATGTTTTAAGTATAATCGGAGGAATAAAATCAGGGCCTGTTGCCTTGTTAGTATTGATTTTTAAAAGCATTTTTCGAACAATGTTTTTCCGAAAAATTATCCGCCTCATTTTATAAGAAACTTTAGAAATAGGTTTAGGTTGGAAATTAGGTTCTTTTAAAGTAGAATTTAAAGAGAAATAATGCCCAAGCAAATTAGCTTTCTCTTTTGGATCAATGATAGGGACATCTCTATTAACAAGAGGCGGTAGGGAAGATTTACAAAAGTTGCTTTGGACAGCCTTTGCGGCTTTATAGAAATTGCGTGAACCAGTCGGATGTTCTGCGAATTTAGATGCTTTTTTCCTATTAAATAGATGTTTCTCTTCATCTATTAACTTACGACATAAATTTCTCTCTTTACGGTACTGTCTAAGGTTTTCATCGGTTTTGTTTTGATTAAACTTTCGAAAAGCCTTTTTTTTAACTTTTATAGCTTTTTTGCATTTACTAGAAAACCATAGATCAGTTTTCGGAATGATCAATTTATTAGGAATAAATCTGTGCATACCATCAATTACAGTTTCAGAAAAATTTGATGCAGCTATGTCTGGGTCTTGGCCGGTAAGGCAATAGCGTTTCCAAGGAAAACGTCTAAAAAAACTTTTTAGTCCTTGTCAATCCGCAGCTTTGTAATCCCAAACATTGCGAGGATTCGCTTTAAATTGTTTTGGAATTTGTATATTTAGTTGTGTGGAGATCAAATTATGATCTGAACCACCCAATGGTTCTGATATTTTAAATTGAACCAGATATGGATCGTTTGTCATAAATAAATCAAGTAAATTACTACTTTGACCAGGAATGTCAGGAACTCTGGTTGGCAGGTCTATTATTTGAGTAAAATTGTGATAAAGAGCAAACAACTCAGCCTGTCTACCAACCTCGTCAGTTTTAGAGCTGTGTGTAAGCCATTCTTTATTGTGGACATTAAAATCTCCAAGAACTATAAACTTTGCATTAGGATACTCAACCAACCTATCTATCTTCTCAGATAAGTCATGAAATAAATTAGAGTTCTCAGGTGAATTAGGTGAACGGTAAAGTCCAAAGACAAACAGCGTTTGACTTGGGCAACTAATTTTTAGTGACACCATGTTGTGAAATTTTGCATTTAATTCAAATTTATTTAATCTCACATATGGTATAGTATCCCTAATATAAGCACAAACTCCATGCTTAATGTAGAAAGAGGATTCAAGTTCATAATTGGGACAAAGGTATCTGTTTTTATCTAAGGTCACAGCACGCGCACTGATAATCGTTTCCGTTAAAAACAAAATATCAGGTTTCATAGTTTCAAGAAAAAGATGGACTGAATTAAGGTTTATATTCAATCCTCTTATGTTCGCATAGCTGATAGATAATTTTGCCATTTTAATTCATAGAGAAATATCAATGAAAAACATACATACGAAAACCACAGTAATGCGAAAACAAACAAACTCAAATTGAAATTGAATAAACTCAAATTGAAATTGAAATTGACTACTTCAACAGCTGGACAACCTGAATCTAAGTCTAGGTTCACTGTTAAAATTGACAATTAAAATTATGAAATAATGAAATAGATAAATAATAAAATTTTACTTGAGTAGATAGAAAAGAAAAACCATAATTGCATTATAATAAAAACAAAATCTAAACTGACAAATTAACAGCCCAAAAACTTGAATCTAACTCTAAGTTCCGGCTGCCAAATCGACAATTCAAACTCTAAAACCGCTATTGAAGCAAACAGATTAAACCAAACCGAAAAAAAAAACGAAATAGGATTAAAAGGAGAACGTGAAAACTCTTACTCTTTAAAGGTACTACAGTAAGTATGTAATTCAACAATAAAAAATTGTTGCACCTTACCGCCCACGAATATTTTGATTTGATTATTAAATTGATTAGTGTAAACGTACTAAACAATTCCAATTTAATAACACACTATGTAAAATAACTATATATACTAGATTAACAATAATCTACTAGACGATAATAATGTTTCTAAATATATTTAAAAACTTATCTTTATATTATCCTCCTGAATATTTGGATCCATAAATTTCGTTTAATTTTGATCTTGAATTAAATCCAAATTGTGTATTATCCTCATACTCAGTATGAGCAAAATTTCAGCGCGGTAAATGGGCATTCAGATCTTATGGATTTTCATATTTTCATACATAATAACTGATTTTTAATTATCATTGCTGTATGTTATCTGTCAAATACACCAAAATAACGATTTGAACTTTAAGAAAAAAGGTCTATAAGCTTTGAGCGAAATGTCATACTTTTATTTTTTTTTGTGTTCATTATTTATAATGTAAGGCTCTTTATCCATATGAAATGACACAAACATGTATGATGTCTATGATTATAATGATATACACAGTATTACCAAAATTCCTTCGCTCAAAATGAGTCAACCAGAGGATGAGGATTTCAGTGCAATTCTTTAAGGTCTTTCAGAATGAAGAAAAATTTGAATTTTTTTTCTTCAGATTTATAAAGTTTTTTGCTTTAAAAGTTTTAAAAATACGTACTGACTGCTTCAACAAACTTGTCTTTTCAATTTGGGATCAATCACATAATGGGAAGTTACTGAAAAATGAATCACAAAATTCCACCCATCAAAGCTCTCAAGAGTCAAGTTAAATAAAAGTGTGTAATAATAAAAACAGAACAGTCTTTAAGATATTGGTTTTGTCGTACGATCGAAAATATTGTCGTACAGATAAAAAATTGTTACCGCCTCTTAACCAATCAGAGCGAATATTATTTTATCTGAACGATAATTCTTTTACATGAATCATGGCCCTTATTAATTCCAAATTACAAATATTACAATAGTGTGAACTACGTTTAACAATTTTCTTAAAATGCATCTGTTCTTAAGCTCGCACTGGAAGTTACATTTATTCTAAAAGAATAATGTAACGAACAATGAATACAATTAAATTTAATTTTCGTAAACATTTAACGAAAAACTTTAATTACCCAAAAAACAACAATAAGAAAATTTAAAGTAAATCAATGTGATTTGGGTCAGAGAAGAAGGAAAATAAAACATAGCCATGTTGGTATTTTATTTTGATTACACAAAAGAGCACATCATAAAAACACTTCGGAAATTAAAACTAATTTTATTTTAGTTTACAAAGATTTTTGCACAAAATATCAATAAAGAAATAAAATGAGCATTATAGTTGTGTATATCTTCTATTCTTCCAAAAGAGCAGAGCAAGTAGCAACAGAACAGAAAATATCTAACACAAACCTACATACATGTACGGGATGTATAAACAAAAACGTAATAAAATAACATTATATTGTTGATAATAAATTATTCTATAGAACAATTTAATGTTTATCGATTTGCAAACATTTAAAATAACATAAAAGGAAAATGTTTTATAACTGCTTCAAAATTGTATGAAGACGATTATAAGTGCTAGATACTAACATTGTAGAAGTTGTTATTTTGTAATTTGTGGAATAATGAGAAAGAAAAAGTTTGTTAAAATAAAATGACAGCTTTTAAAGATTATTTCGTGATGAAAGAAAGATTACTGATAAATTATTGAAAAAATTAATAAAAAAAGTAATTACTTTAGCAATGTATATTGTATAGTCATAATATTTGAAAAAGTAAGGTAAGGTTCATTTTAAAATGTTTGTATTCAATATTATTTTTTTGATTATAGATTAGGACTTGAAATGCCAATTTTGAAGTGAAACTTCTTTAGGCGCGATGAGAGTAAAATTTGAAGGTTGCGACAGACTAAAATCGTCACGAAAATCTATTATGAACAAAATTAATAAAAATCAAAGGCTACTAAAATAAAATAAATTTATGAAAGAAAATTTATGTGTAAGAAAATTTATATGAAATAAAAATGATTACAATCTTCGGCTGCACATTGGAAAATTATTTTTTCTATTTTGCGTCTTAAATAAAGTCATTTCGATAACCAAATGCGTATCGAAATGGCCTTCATTACGATACGCAAAGTTTTGTCTTTCAAGGTTGGTCACATTGGTCATACAAACGTCAGTGAACATTAAAACGAATAATTATGTAAATAAAATTAATAAGAATATCTAAATTAGTGTTAAATATTTTAATTAATTAAAATAATTAGTAATAATAACAAAATTTCAAGTTGACTATTTTTTAATAAAATACACATTTTTTAAAATTTCAAGACAAAAAATGCAAAATAGAAAAAATAGTATAAAAAACTCGTTTCATAAGACGTTTTATCGCACTTATCCTATAGAAAACTCCCCGCTGCGCGGGTCATTTTCTAAACAGATTGTGTGCGATAAAATCGTCGATTATGAAACTAGTTTCTTAATATACTATATCTTTTTAATTAAAATAAAATAATAATTGCATGTGTAAAATGTCCATTAAATTTGTCCCAAAACAATCCAATAGTAAAATTAATATTAAAATGATTTGAATTATAAAGATTAACATTAAAATTAAGGATCAATGAATATTGAATTGAATTTTCCTGCAGTAAACAAAAATGTTTAACAAAGAGATTTTGGAGAAATAATTTTAAAAAAGCAATACCAGATGATTTGAGATTTGGAGATAAAAATAAGATTTGAGATTATCTTCTTTGAAAGAGAATTTTAAATCAAAGACTAAAAGGATTCTTTGTATTTTGTTTTATAATTTGCTATTTTGATAATAACAATAGGTTACGCGTAAGAATGATTATGAATAAGTGTGTGTATATTACACATGACCTAGCTTATTAAGTTGTTATTTTATTCCCTCCCTCCCACCGGTTATTTTATTCCCTCCCAATTATGTTCCATTTGACTCTAGGTATTTTTTATGCTTAAAAGGTTATATTCCATGCTTAAATTACGATAATTTTCAACCGTGAATAAGCCATGCATATTATATACTTATAAGGAATACTATTTCAAAAAATCACTTTGGAGCCTATTATGAATATTATACATAGAATTTTCAGAATATCGCGTACGAGGCATGATCAATAAGGAACAGAAAAAACACTTTGTTGTAAAAAATTTTGTAAACCTATTTGAGAGCAAAAAATAACATGCCTCTAATTCATAAATTTATGGCGCTTAGGAATAATAAAATTATAGAACCTGCATTTATATTCCAAGCATTTCATTTTGTCCAGGGTACAACATAAACCTTATGTATATATATACTAAATCTTATGTTCATATATATCTATCGATGAAATGATAAAGCGAAGTTTGTATATAAACAACTCATTTTCCACAAAAAGGTCTAGTGAATTATAAAAAACATTTTTTTGTCATTTATTTTTAATTTTTTTTGTCGAAAAAACCAAACGTAAAATTCCTTACTAATAAGGAATTCTCCATGCCTATACAAATGTTAAAATATAGAAAACAAAAAATAAAATATAGAAAACAAAAAATAAGATAAAATATAGAAAACTAGAAAAAAAAAATTATTATTTAGTGATGATGTTGGATGGCATATCCCGACTAGCATTATGTAAGGGCTTAGATCTGGGCCGGATACCGCTTTCCCTACCACTGATAGGGTCCGGATCAGGTGCCCTGTACAGGTCCTGATCAGTAATGTAACGCCTCAAACTATCCAAACCGGATCAGGCAGCCCTACGAGAACCGGCCCGGGACCGGATCAGTTCAAATAGGGCATTTTTTAGTAAGTAAATGACAAAATGTACAATTTTTGTAAGTACGTTAATTTAAAAATGCCCAATAAATTCGTTTATAAAATATTCTAACTTTATACTTACCTATACGTCACCATAACAAAATGTAAAGAAGCGATAACTAAAGTATAAATGAAAGTTTGCAAACTATGTATATCTAAAATGGATAATACTCTAGTGAAGTTTAGCCAAATGAAATTTATTTAAATGAAATAGGGCTCAGATCAAGACAAATGGGGCAAACCTTAATTGAGATATCATATATTATTTTGATCCGGCTCAGATCCGGCATTTACTATTAGGGATAAGATAGGTTTTCGCAGTCCGGGCAGGATCAGGACCAATAGGGCGTGCCCTATTAGTGAAATCATGTATGATTTCTGATAGGGGCGGGTTGCAAATGCCCTATTAGGTCTTACCTTATTACACCCTGATCCGGGCCGGATCATAATAGGGCATTCCTGAACAAAATGCTAGTCGGGATATAATATACCTTACTATTCATAAAATTATATGCTTTCTACACTGAAGAAAAAAAAACGGTCACTACAACCTCTTTTGTGCCAACCGAATGTTTTCTGTCAAAATAGCCTCAAATTCAGTTGTCCTTTCTTCAAAAACTATATTTGAAGAAACAGCAACCGAAATTGAGGTTATTGTGACATAAAACATTCGGTTGGCACAAAAAGATGTTGTAGTGACCTAATTTTTTCTCTCAGTGTAGATCTATTCCATGCACATTTTGAAATATAAAATGATTCTTAGGCATGAAAGTTATCATTTTGTTATTCGTTTGTTTGTGACTACCCACTAAATTTTTTGTTACTATAGTAACACGTCTTTAGTTTGTTATCATTCATAAGAGTGCATTAGTTGAAGCCAGATATACATGTATCTCTTATAGGACCACTACGAAAAAGATCAAAACTTTTAGATGATATATGGTTTAAACAAATGTTTTTTACGACTTGGTAAATGTCGATCATTTTTAGAATTGTCATAAATCGCATATATTTAGATTCACGGTCAGTTCACAGAAAACCCAATTCACGGAAAACCAATTCACAGAAAAACAATTCACAGAAACACAATTCACAGAAAAACAATCCACAGAAACGGAATTTAGGGAAAAAATATTTTCCTTAAAGTCGCCGCGACTTTAAGGATAATATATTTTTCCTAGTGTGAACTAATTCTTATTCAAGATAAGAAAATATTTACAAAAAAAATCAAAGATTAACAAAAAAAAATATTGATACTCGTATTGTTGTTCAATAGGTAAATTTTTTATTTATAATTGATAATTTAAAATTAATTATAATTTCATAACCTTGATACCATTATTTATGTTCATGATATTTGCAAGAGATGATTTCAGTTTTTTGGAAACTACTAAAAAACAAATGATTAAATTCCGCTTGAAAAGGACTGGGCTCTAAGTTATGCCAAGATACATCGATTGCGACCCTTTCAGTTCAAATCGAGCCATCCGTTGATGAGAAAGCGTTGGGCAAAATTTAATTCACACACAGCGATACCAACACACATACACACAAACATACAGACTGCCAGCTGAAAATAGTCTAAACAGCTTCAGGAGGTCATGAAACGTAAAGATATCATAAAAATTCCGATTTCGAAAATCGACTCAAAAACAATAACTTCCCATATCGTGAAGTTAACAATAAAACTCGTCAACATCTTCTATCAACAATCACTATCACAACAGATAAGTTTTAACAAAAAAACAATAATTTCTAGTAAAACATTTTTTTTCTCGAAAACATTTTTTTTGATTAAAGACAACTTAATTATTTTTTTTTAAATTTAATTTAGTATAAGGTGGAGGAAGTATATCTTAATTTTTTTATTAAAATAAACTTAAAATTTCAATTATATATATATTAAGTTTTTAACTAAATAGAATTTGTTTTTGTTATTTTTGTTTTGTTTTTCGCAAAAATTAAATAAAGGAATTGAATAAATTTCCCGCGTCAATGGAGGGAAATGAACCAGGGGCGTAGCTTAAATAATTAGGGTTGTTATTTTGTCTGCCATCTCTCCCTAATTTTATTTTTTTTGTTCGCGGTAAATCTAGATCTACTTATGCTTTGGAAACTACCTACCCCCAGCTGAGTTAAGCCGACCAGTGATAACCGCATCCAAAGCCTCTAGTTCGATAAACTTATAACAATGAAATGAATGCCAGTTACAAGGGATTATTTTTATTTTTAAATATTACTGATTTACTGTGCCTCTAGTTCGTTCAGTGTGTTGGCTGAACAATTCTATTTAGTCACCGGTAAAATCCTTAGTCTAAGCGGTGGAATATTCTCTGATGATGGTACGCTATTACTTGCTTTAAGAAATAAGTCTCTATATAACGCTGTGTGTAACCTTTAATGATTACGAAAGACAGTGCATCACATGATTAAGAAATATGCCACTATATGCCTCGATTATTGGCAACCTTATTCATGTTTTGTTTCTTGGAGCCATGGTATTTAAAGCATTTCATGTGCTGTTGTCACATATATTTTAAATAACTATTGAATAAATAACTATTATATTAAATAACTATTAAAAAAACTATTTAAATTACCAAATATAACTGAAACTCTCAAACTACAACAATGCATCTTGCAAAAATTTTTTAAATGTTGGCTTTTTTATTAGACTATCAAATACGCGTACAAAATACGAATTTAAAATAAATGACAAATGGATGAATAGTAGCTTGTGAATTATTATAATAATAGCCTTGAACCGCATTCTGAATTATGAAGCCGTAGTTTTCAGAAAAATCCCCTTGAACGAAGCACTTCCTGCTTCTAATTTTTTTTTCCTCAATGAATGTAGATTGCTGTTTTGCTATAAAGTTGTGTGGTGTCAAAATTTGTAAACGGTAAATAAATTTTTTCATAAATTCTTCTACAGTTTCTATTAAAGTATCCAAATTGCATCGATCAGTGGTATTCCATTGTTGATATTTGACTTGAAGGATTCCTTTAACGTCAAAATCATTTAGTAATTTTTCTTCCAGTTGTTAAAGTTTTTTTGAACAATCATTGCACTTCAAAGTATGACAATCTTCTGTTAATTCACCACATGAAACAAAGTCAATTAATGTTTTATAATTCTGGAAAGCAGCATCAGTAATTCAAGACATCTTAGAGTGTTGAATCATTAGTTTCATATTTTGATGTATGGTACACACGCACACATTATGAACTCTTTGGGATAATTTTATACATTCTTGTGGTCGAAGGCCTATTTTCACATCAGGAAACTTATTTTTAAACTCCACATAAGCTTCATTTAATGTACATAGCAATAAGCGCTTTTGTGTTTTTATGCGCTCATCTCCTTTTTTAAAAGATATTGCATCTCGTTTGCCTGGCAATAATCTACTGATTTCATCACTTTTATAGAACTGCTCCACAACATTTATATCTGTTGTGGATACACCTCTTTTATCCGTCGTAGATGAATGCTGAAAATTATTTTCATGTAGAGTTTTACTTTTTTCAACCAAATGACGCGTAGCATTACTGTTGTTTGTTATTATAATTATATTGTTATTATAATTATATTATTATATTTAAAAATATAATAATTTATATTATTATATTTAAAAAAAATTCTACTTGAAGCAGTATTTTTCATTTATCAAAGGCTATCTATAAACTAAAAATAAACCAGATTAAAAAGGGTCGAGTCAAAATGTCGCTGAACTTGACTGAAATTGCTTTTTAAAAAGTTCATTTAATAATAAATTATTTGATATTTAACATAAAAAAAAATCTGAATCTAAATCGATCTGAATCTGAATCTAAATCGCCATTTTTATAATTTTCCTTCAGAACAAAAAAAACTGATTCCCGACAGTCATATGCACAACGAATTTTAGCTTTAAAACAAAAAATAACGCATCTCCCAAACTTTCCCAAGTGGTTAGATATAAAATAAGCTTCAATTTGGTTTAAAAAAAAAAAAAGGCTATGCCATGTTTTTTTCAATTACACCGTTTTTTTCTTATGTTACACCATTAAAAATTATTTAAAAAAATTAACAGTGTACATTTTTAAAAACTTTGTTCTAATACCTATTCAACGACATATCATTTATGAAAATCGATTCAGTAGTTTTTCTACAATCGCTCGACAAAATGCACTCACATCACAAAAGAACAAAAAATTGAGGGGCACCCTGTGAAGACCCATGGTCGAAAAAAAAAATTCTAAGAGAACTTGCATTTTTTATTTATCAAAGACTATCCATAAACAAAAAATAATCAAAATTAAAAGGGGTCAAGTCAAAATTTCCCAAAAATTTGCTGAACTTGCGTGAAATTGCTCATACATATATATATATATATATATATATATATATATATATATATATATATATATATATATATATATATATATATATATATATATATATATATATATATATATATATATATATATATATATATATATATATATATATATATATATATATTTTTTTTTTTTTTTTTGATCCACGGGTGTGACAACCCCGCGTACTCCAGTCCCTGCTATTGGCATATGAGTTAACGTGAGATATCACATACCACTCGCAATAGCAGTGAGATATCACTAGCCAAGGTGGTATCTTAGGGGTGCTGCCGGATGAACTGTATTCAGTCAACGATAGCACTCTCAATCTTAGCTAATGAATATTCCTTGATGCTGGAACGCTGTAGCTTGCTCGATGAAACGAGCCTTCATATAACTACATATCTGAGCTTTAATCATTAAAAATATACTGCGTCCCATAATCAGGGATTATGCCATTGGCTGGACTATTGGCAAACCAATTTTAGTCTTGTTCCTGCAAATTTGTAAAACAAATTTGCTTTTTATCTCTTATTTTATTTTTATTTTCCCAATCCTATCACGAAATATTGGCCTATGTCATATTTTATATGTGATAGGATTTATGGTTTAGTTATCCATTATTTAACAAAAAAATATTAAAAAAAAACAAAAAAAAACAGATTTGCGTCCATTAACATCTTTAGAACGCATGTTGTTGTGGGACCTTGGTCTGAAAAGGTTTTTATGTGTTGTTGTGACACATATTGTAATGCCTACTACACATCACATTTTATTAAAAAAAAAAAAAAAAAAAAAAAATATATATATATATATATATATATATATATATATATATATATATATATATATATATATATATATATATATATATATATATATATATATATATATATATATATATATATATATATATATATATATATATATATATATATATATATATATATATATATATATATATATATATATATATATATATATATATATGATGCGGCGTCGATGAGAGGTGGACTGTATTTTTTTTCTTGAAGATATATTTTGATGTGAGTTGGTTGGCACATCAACTTCCAACACCGTGATGCAAATATCAAGGTAATGTGAGACCCAGAGAAATACAGAGACTAATATCGACTCATATAATAGTTAAAAATCATGTACATATGAGATGTTTTGATTGAAGCAATGACGAAAATGTCTCAGCTCATATAATAGTTGGAATTATGTAAGTGAGATGAATGATGCAATGATGAAAATATCTCAGCTCATATAATAATTGAAGTTATGCAAACGAGATGATTAACAGAAGTAATGACGAAAATATCAGATCATATAATAGTTGAGATTATGTACGTATGAGATGAACGATGCAATGATGAAAATATCAGCTCATATAATAGTTGAAGTTATGCACATATGAAATGAAAATATCAGCTCGTTTAATATTTGAAGTTATGTAATTGCGATGATTCACTGAAGTAATGACGAAAATATCAGATCATATAATAGTTGAGATTATGTACATATGAGATGAACTATGCAATGATGAAAATATCAGCTCATATAATAGTTGAAGTTATGCACATATGAAATGAAAATATCAGCTCGTTTAATATTTGAAGTTATGTAAATGCGATGATTCACTGAAGTAATGACGAAAATATCAGATCATATAATAGTTGAGATTATGTACATATGAGATGAACTATGCAATGATGAAAATATCAGCTCATATAATAGTTGAAGTTATGCACATATGAAATGAAAATATCAGCTCGTTTAATATTTGAAGTTATGTAAATGCGATGACTAACTGAAGCAATGACGAAAATATCAGATCATATAATAGTTGAGATTATGTACATATGAGATGAACTATGCAATGATGAAAATATCAGCTCATATAAT
>OY856188.1:154278176-154433176 GCA_963693315.1 Diogma glabrata | reverse complement strand
TTTTTAATAACTATATTTATTTTCACATATATAATTTGTATGATATTTTAAAAAGTTTATTCAATAATAAAATATTTGTAATTTAATGTTGAAAAACAATCTTTTACTTTATGATTCCATAATAACATAATACGAACATAATACTTCTCCAGTCAAAAGTTCCTAAATAGATTTAGTTGTTTATACGGCTTTTTTGTTTGCAGTCAAGACTGTCAAATTATTTTTTATAAGAGTGACAAGTGATTACTAAAAGTGATAAATAAACATTTCATTTTCTATGCCTTCTAATACAAAGAAAATAATTGCAGAAGTGCTTTCCTATTCAAAAGAAACTTCTGTTTGTAAAATAAGTAAATCATTTTTAACAATTGTATTTATTTTATTTATTGTACTACATATATAATTTTTATAATATTTTAAAAAGTTCATCTAATAATAAAATATTTGATATTTAACATAAAAAAAATATCTCTTAGTTTATAACGCCATATTTATAATTTTCCTTCAGAACAAAAAAAACTGATTCCCGACAGTCATATGCACAACGAATTTTATCTTTAAAACAAAAAATAACGCGTGTCCTCAACTTTCACAAGTGGTTAGATATAAAATAAGCTTCAATTTAGTTTAAAAAAAAAAAAAAAAAAAAGAGGCTATGCCATCTTTTTTTCAATTACACCGTTTTTTTCTTATGTTACACCGTTAAAAATTATTTCAAAAAATTAACAGTGTACATTTTTAAAAACTTTGTTCTAATACCTATTCAACGACATATCATTTATGAAAATCGATTCAGTAGTTTTTCTACAATCGCTCGTCAAAATGCAGTCACATCACAAAATAACAAAAAATTGAGGGGCACCCTGTGAAGACCCCTGGTCGAAAAAAAAAATTCTAAGAGAACTTGTGTTTTTTATTTATCAAAAACTATCTATAAACAAAAAATAATCAAAATTAAAAGGGGTCAACTCAAAACGTTGTTGAATCTTCGTGAAATTGCTCATATATATATATATATATATATATATATATATATATATATATATATATATATATATATATATATATATATATATATATATATATATATATATATATATATATATATATATATATATATATATATATATATATATATATATATATATATATATATATATATATATATATATATATATATATATATATATATATATATATATATGTATATATATATATATATATATATATATATATATATATATATATATATATATATATATATATATATATATATATATATATATATATAAATATATATATATATATATATATATATATATATATATATATATATATATATATATATATATATATATATATATATATATATATATATATATATATATATATATATATATATATATATATATATATATATATATATATATATATATATATATATATATATAGATCATATATAGATCTTGAAGTATTGCTACTAATGCGGGATTGTTTCTCTGCATGAAGACCTTTTGCTCCTAAATCGGAACTTTATCCGCACCCTTAAACATTTTTGTGTCGAGTATGTTTAACATACTTCCCTTATGCGTTTTTGACCCAAGGGGTGGTTTTTCTTCTAAAGGGTTGCAACTGATAAATAAACAGTTGCTTGTTTTTACGTTTTTTTCAATTCAAGAATTACACGTAGTAAAGAAATTTTTAATTTAATGTTATTTTTATGTGTCATCTCCGATTTCAAACTAGCTTTGGGGTAGTTTTAAGAATAGGGGTGGAGCTCTAAAATCAAAAGTATACAGCCTTAAGAGCTCCTAAATAGCTCCTAATTCTGAGCCTATTTACGATCCCCTACGGCTATTTTTAAGGTGTGGGGGGGCTGAGAGAACGTTCACTCAGCCCCCCATTTTCAAATGAAGATTGCTTCTTAGGAGGTTGAGCTCAAAATTTTATTCTTGCGTTTTTTGAAAGCTCCTAAATGGCTCCTAATTCTGAGATATAATTTTTTTGATTTTTGCATGGTGGGGGGGCCAAACCTGTTTTGGGGTTGTTTTAAGAATTAGGGGTGGAGCTCTAAAATCAAAAGTATACAGCCTTAAGAGCTCCTAAATAGCTCCTAATTCTGAGCCTATTTACGATCCTCTAGGGTTATTTTTAAGGTGTGGGGGGGGGCTGAGTGAACGTTCACTCAGCCCCCCCACTTTCAAATGAAGATTTATGCTTAGGGGGTTAAGCTCAAAATTTTATTCTTGCGTTTTCTTAAAGCTCCTAAATAGCTCCTAATTCTGAGCTAATTTTGTTTTTATTTTTGCGTGGTGGGGGGGCCAGCTGAACAGAGGTGATAATAGGTGCATAGGCCAAGAAAACTGCGTAGCTCATGGACATTCTTCGGTACTGGCCAATTTTTCACAGCATCAATCTTCTCGGGATCGGTTCTGACTCCATTTTCTGTAATGATGTGTCCAAGGTACTTCACTTCTTTGTGGAAGAGATTGCACTTTACCGGATTCAACTTCATGTTGGCATTACTAATTCTTCTGAGTACTTCTTCGAGATTCATCAGATGCTCTTCGAAGTTGCGACCCATTATAATGATGTCATCAAGATAAACGAGGCAGGCTTTCCAGGTTATGCCATGCAACACGCATTCCATTAGACGTTCAAATGTTGCTGGGCATTGCATAGACCAAACGGCATCACATTGAACTCCCACAACCCATTGCCAGTAGAAAATGCTGTCTTTCGTCGATCTTCTGGATGCATTTCAACTTGCCAGTAGCCACTCTTCAAATCTAATGTTCTGTACCATTTGGCCCCTGATAGTGTATCCAGTGTGTCATCAATTCGTGGCAGTCGATAGCTGTCCTTCATGGTTACCTCATTCAGCTTTCGATAGTCTACACAAAAACGAGCTGACCCATCTTTTTTTTTAACTAGCACCACTGGCGAGCTCCATGGACTTTTAGATGGCCTGATGACTCCATCACTTTTCATTTTGTCCAGCATTCCTTGCACTTCCTCGTGTTTAGCTAGTGGTAGTCTTCTAGGAGGCTGCCTGATAGGATGAGCGTTTCCAGTGTTGATCCTATGTCGCACGAAGTTTGTTCTTCCAACATCTTCATCTCCAGTAGAGAAAACGCTGCTCATCTTCGTTAATACTCTCTTGATTTCTTTGAATTCGGCTGGATTCATTCTTTTACTAAGATCTTGAAGTATTGCTACTAATGCGGGATTGTTTCTCTGCATGAAGACCTTTTGCTCTTCTTGACAGCTGATTATTTCTTTTATGGTGCTGCATTTGGCGATTTCTTCTCCATGATTGATGATCACTCGTTTATTTGAGAAGTTAATCAGTTGCACTGGAACTACCCCTTCTTTGGCTGCTACTAACGTTCGGCCAATCATAATGTTTCCCCCGAAGTCATTGTTAGCTGGCTCAATCATCACAGGTGAATTTTGGTTATTTTTATTTAGTAGCTTAGTCCATATGATTTTCTCAGATTTTGCCGGGATCTCAGTTGGTCCATCACTAATAACACGGACCTCAGCATTGTCGTTGATGGCATGTAGCACTATTTCTGTATTTCCATATCTCAGTACTTGGCTACCCAGATATAATATAAAATTGTATTCTTTCATGAAGTCAAGCCCAATTATGCACTCATCTTCTATATCTGCTACAATGAATCGGTGCCTAAATGAATTTCCTCCAAGGTGAACTTCTTGGTCGCTTTCCCCATGAACTAGAACTGTCTCACCCGTAGCTGTTTTTAGGGCGAATCGTTTTGCTGTATCGATCTGACTATCATGAACCACATCTGGACGCACTATCGATCTTGAAGCACCTGTGTCCAAAGTCAACATGCACGATTTGCTTCCAACGGTTGCCTCCAGGACTAGACTACTATTTTCTCTTTTTACTTGTGATACCACCAATGTAGGGCATTTTAATTGAGCCAGCTTTCGCCCTTCAAAACTGGCACGATCTAGTTTCCCGACTCCGGAACGCGGCATCTCTCTTCCGAATGCGGCTCCCATTTACATTCTCTTTGGATGTGCCCCATCTTTCCACAGTTCCAGCATCTTACTCTGCTAGATCTACTTCGTTGATTTCGTTCAGGTTTATCTTCCAAACTTTTGACACGCATGATCACTTCATCAAGCGCTGCTTTCAGTGGTTCCTCAGCAACTTCCATCTGACGTACTTTATCTGAGCCATACGCTCTTTTTCCTGCTTCCATTTGCAGGGCCAATGCTAAGACTTCCGCAGGTAATTTCTTCCCGCATTGATACAGCTGATTTCTCATTTGTATATCTCGAAGAGCATTGATAAATGTATCAGTTGCCAGCTCATCTCGATGTTCAGCGTTATAGTTCGGATATGACAGATTAACCAGTCTCACAATGTCAGCCTCTAATTCTTGCAAAGTTTCGCTGACTCCCTGTTTTCGTGTCTTGAGCTGCATGCGATGGAGAGCTTGCATATGACTTTCCCCATATCTTACTTCTAAGGCCTCCATTAGCTTGCTGTAATCACGCTCTGTCGCTGATAATGTCTGCAAAATTTCAGCAGCAGGTCCCTTCAATGCCAATATTAGCGCGTTAGCTTTTTGCTGGTGATCAACCCCAGCTGTTGCGATCTCAAATTGCATCTTAAATATCTGATAGGATGTAGATCTATCAAATGCGGGTGTTTTTACTCTATCTGGGGCTGAAGTAGTTGATGGATTGATCATGTTACCTGACTTTCCTTGTGCTATTTCTTGGCGTAATTCACTCGAAAGATTGCGTAGTTTCTCTTTATGTTCTTCGGTAACTTTCCGCAGCTCCCTTTCCATGTTGTTGATTTTAACCTCCGCACTGGATATACGTGACTCGATTACTTCACGTAGACTTTCTTGCTTTGCCATCATATCAGCAAATTGTTGTCGTTGCTCTCCTTTTTGTTCTGCTGCCAGAACTTTTTGTTCTGCTGCCTGTTTCTCTTGTCGGGTCATCATATCAGCAAGTTGTTGTTGTTGTTGATCTACTTTTTGTTTCGCTGCCAGTTTCTCTTGTCGGGCCATCATATCAGCAAGTTGTTGTTGCTGCTGTGCCATCATTTCTTTCATCAACGCCATCATCGGATCAATTGCTGGGGCATTCTGTGCCAGAGCTTCTTCCTGCTCTATTTCTATGACGTCTGTGTTTTCACCTGCTTCTTCTAAAACTTTACGCAGCCGGAATGCAAGTTCTGCCTTCGTTCCATGGATTGGAGCATTCCTTTTCTTCAACTCATCCTTCAGCTGGGTCTGGCTGAGATCACTAATATTTACTGTCCTGACCATTGTTTCAATAATCCCACTTCTGACACCACTGTAACGACTCTTCGTTGGTTCTTTTCGATTATTGAACAAACACGACAGTAAAAGACAGATCTTTAGTTAACAGAATCTCAAACTTTATTTGTCATCAAATTACAGCAGCTTCCGTTTTTCCTTACAATAAATTCCAGGGTCTCCAATTTATGTCCGATAAACGTCACCGCTTTTCCACAATTTGAATCAACAATATTCGGAATCGTAAAATCTGTATTTACTATTCCACTAAGTTCAGATTCTTTTACTATTAGTACCCAGGCTCAAGTACCACCGATTATTCCTTATACTTTCGAATATTTGTAAAACACTTTTAATTGCAAAATTAAAACTGACTATCTGATATTTTTGTTCGCTTATTTATATCGAAAAATAAATGAATCGAAACTTCTATAATCCACTAGAAATCAATACTACGTGGTCCGTACATCTTGAATAGGCCACACCTGTTTTCATTCATACTTGCATTTGTATTAGCGAACTCAAATTTAATTTATGCAAAATGTATTTGTTAAAGGGAGTTAACTTTTGATTTATCTTTGCCATAGAATGTAGAAAACATTTAGGCGGAACGTATTGGTTATTTATGATTAAATTAAATTAACCCATTCTGGACGAAGTATATTACAATATATATATATATATATATATATATATATATATATATATATATATATATATATATATATATATATATATATATATATATATATATATATATATATATATATATATATATATATATATATATATATATATATATATATATATATTTATATATATATATATATATATATATATATATATATATTGTAATAAACTTCGTGTTTTCTACATTCTATGGCAAAGATAAATCAAAAGTTAACTCCCTTTAACAAATACATTTTGCATAAATTAAATTTGAGTTCGCTAATACAAATGCAAGTATGAATGAAAACAGGTGTGGCCTATTCAAGATGTACGGACCACGTAGTATTGATTTCTAGTGGATTATAGAAGTTTCGATTTATTTATTTTTCGATATAAATAAGCGAACAAAAATATCAGATAGTCCGTTTTAATTTTGCAATTAAAAGTGTTTTACAAATATTCGAAAGTATAAGGAATAATCGGTGGTACTTGAGCCTGGGTACTAATAGTAAAAGAATCTGAACTTAGTGGAATAGTAAATACAGATTTTACGATTCCGAATATTGTTGATTCAAATTGTGGAAAAGCGGTGACGTTTATCGGACATAAATTGGAGACCCTGGAATTTATTGTAAGGAAAAACGGAAGCTGCTGTAATTTGATGACAAATAAAGTTTGAGATTCTGTTAACTAAAGATCTGTCTTTTACTGTCGTGTTTGTTCAATAATCGAAAAGAACCAACGAAGAGTCGTTACAGTGGTGTCAGAAGTGGGATTATTGAAACAATGGTCAGGACAGTAAATATTAGTGATCTCAGCCAGACCCAGCTGAAGGATGAGTTGAAGAAAAGGAATGCTCCAATCCATGGAACGAAGGCAGAACTTGCATTCCGGCTGCGTAAAGTTTTAGAAGAAGCAGGTGAAAACACAGACGTCATAGAAATAGAGCAGGAAGAAGCTCTGGCACAGAATGCCCCAGCAATTGATCCGATGATGGCGTTGATGAAAGAAATGATGGCACAGCAGCAACAACAACTTGCTGATATGATGGCCCGACAAGAGAAACTGGCAGCGAAACAAAAAGTAGATCAACAACAACAACTTGCTGATATGATGACCCGACAAGAGAAACAGGCAGCAGAACAAAAAGTTCTGGCAGCAGAACAAAAAGGAGAGCAACGACAACAATTTGCTGATATGATGGCAAAGCAAGAAAGTCTACGTGAAGTAATCGAGTCACGTATATCCAGTGCGGAGGTTAAAATCAACAACATGGAAAGGGAGCTGCGGAAAGTTACCGAAGAACATAAAGAGAAACTACGCAATCTTTCGAGTGAATTACGCCAAGAAATAGCACAAGGAAAGTCAGGTAACATGATCAATCCATCAACTACTTCAGCCCCAGATAGAGTAAAAACACCCGCATTTGATAGATCTACATCCTATCAGATATTTAAGATGCAATTTGAGATCGCAACAGCTGGGGTTGATCACCAGCAAAAAGCTAACGCGCTAATATTGGCATTGAAGGGACCTGCTGCTGAAATTTTGCAGACATTATCAGCGACAGAGCGTGATTACAGCAAGCTAATGGAGGCCTTAGAAGTAAGATATGGGGAAAGTCATATGCAAGCTCTCCATCGCATGCAGCTCAAGACACGAAAACAGGGAGTCAGCGAAACTTTGCAAGAATTAGAGGCTGACATTGTGAGACTGGTTAATCTGTCATATCCGAACTATAACGCTGAACATCGAGATGAGCTGGCAACTGATACATTTATCAATGCTCTTCGAGATATACAAATGAGAAATCAGCTGTATCAATGCGGGAAGAAATTACCTGCGGAAGTCTTAGCATTGGCCCTGCAAATGGAAGCAGGAAAAAGAGCGTATGGCTCAGATAAAGTACGTCAGATGGAAGTTGCTGAGGAACCACTGAAAGCAGCGCTTGATGAAGTGATCATGCGTGTCAAAAGTTTGGAAGATAAACCTGAACGAAATCAACGAAGTAGATCTAGCAGAGTAAGATGCTGGAACTGTGGAAAGTTGGGGCACATCCAAAGAGAATGTAAATGGGAGCCGCATTCGGAAGAGAGATGCCGCGTTCCGGAGTCGGGAAACTAGATCGTGCCAGTTTTGAAGGGCGAAAGCTGGCTCAATTAAAATGCCCTACATTGGTGGTATCACAAGTAAAAAGAGAAAATAGTAGTCTAGTCCTGGAGGCAACCGTTGGAAGCAAATCGTGCATGTTGACTTTGGACACAGGTGCTTCAAGATCGATAGTGCGTCCAGATGTGGTTCATGATAGTCAGATCGATACAGCAAAACGATTCGCCCTAAAAACAGCTACGGGTGAGACAGTTCTAGTTCATGGGGAAAGCGACCAAGAAGTTCACCTTGGAGGAAATTCATTTAGGCACCGATTCATTGTAGCAGATATAGAAGATGAGTGCATAATTGGGCTTGACTTCATGAAAGAATACAATTTTATATTATATCTGGGTAGCCAAGTACTGAGATATGGAAATACAGAAATAGTGCTACATGCCATCAACGACAATGCTGAGGTCCGTGTTATTAGTGATGGACCAACTGAGATCCCGGCAAAATCTGAGAAAATCATATGGACTAAGCTACTAAATAAAAATAACCAAAATTCACCTGTGATGATTGAGCCAGCTAACAATGACTTCGGGGGAAACATTATGATTGGCCGAACGTTAGTAGCAGCCAAAGAAGGGGTAGTTCCAGTGCAACTGATTAACTTCTCAAATAAACGAGTGATCATCAATCATGGAGAAGAAATCGCCAAATGCAGCACCATAAAAGAAATAATCAGCTGTCAAGAAGAGCAAAAGGTCTTCATGCAGAGAAACAATCCCGCATTAGTAGCAATACTTCAAGATCTTAGTAAAAGAATGAATCCAGCCGAATTCAAAGAAATCAAGAGAGTATTAACGAAGATGAGCAGCGTTTTCTCTACTGGAGATGAAGATGTTGGAAGAACAAACTTCGTGCGACATAGGATCAACACTGGAAACGCTCATCCTATCAGGCAGCCTCCTAGAAGACTACCACTAGCTAAACACGAGGAAGTGCAAGGAATGCTGGACAAAATGAAAAGTGATGGAGTCATCAGGCCATCTAAAAGTCCATGGAGCTCGCCAGTGGTGCTAGTTAAAAAAAAAGATGGGTCAGCTCGTTTTTGTGTAGACTATCGAAAGCTGAATGAGGTAACCATGAAGGACAGCTATCGACTGCCACGAATTGATGACACACTGGATACACTATCAGGGGCCAAATGGTACAGAACATTAGATTTGAAGAGTGGCTACTGGCAAGTTGAAATGCATCCAGAAGATCGACGAAAGACAGCATTTTCTACTGGCAATGGGTTGTGGGAGTTCAATGTGATGCCGTTTGGTCTATGCAATGCCCCAGCAACATTTGAACGTCTAATGGAATGCGTGTTGCATGGCATAACCTGGAAAGCCTGCCTCGTTTATCTTGATGACATCATTATAATGGGTCGCAACTTCGAAGAGCATCTGATGAATCTCGAAGAAGTACTCAGAAGAATTAGTAATGCCAACATGAAGTTGAATCCGGTAAAGTGCAATCTCTTCCACAAAGAAGTGAAGTACCTTGGACACATCATTACAGAAAATGGAGTCAGAACCGATCCCGAGAAGATTGATGCTGTGAAAAATTGGCCAGTACCGAAGAATGTCCATGAGCTACGCAGTTTTCTTGGCCTATGCACCTATTATCACCTCTGTTCAGCTGGCCCCCCCACCACGCAAAAATAAAAACAAAATTAGCTCAGAATTAGGAGCTATTTAGGAGCTTTAAGAAAACGCAAGAATAAAATTTTGAGCTTAACCCCCTAAGCATAAATCTTCATTTGAAAGTGGGGGGGCTGAGTGAACGTTCACTCAGCCCCCCCCCACACCTTAAAAATAACCCTAGAGGATCGTAAATAGGCTCAGAATTAGGAGCTATTTAGGAGCTCTTAAGGCTGTATACTTTTGATTTTAGAGCTCCACCCCTAATTCTTAAAACAACCCCAAAACAGGTTTGGCCCCCCCACCATGCAAAAATCAAAAAAATTATATCTCAGAATTAGGAGCCATTTAGGAGCTTTCAAAAAACGCAAGAATAAAATTTTGAGCTCAACCCCCTAAGAAGCAATCTTCATTTGAAAATGGGGGGGCTGAGTGAACGTTCACTCAGCCCCCCCACACCTTAAAAATAGCCGTAGGGGATCGTAAATAGGCTCAGAATTAGGAGCTATTTAGGAGCTCTTAAGGCTGTATACTTTTGATTTTAGAGCTCCACCCCTAATTCTTAAAACAACCCCAAAACAGGTTTGGCCCCCCCACCATGCAAAAATCAAAAAAATTATATCTCAGAATTAGGAGCCATTTAGGAGCTTTCAAAAAACGCAAGAATAAAATTTTGAGCTCAACCTCCTAAGAAGCAATCTTCATTTGAAAATGGGGGGCTGAGTGAACGTTCTCTCAGCCCCCCCACACCTTAAAAATAGCCGTAGGGGATCGTAAATAGGCTCAGAATTAGGAGCTATTTAGGAGCTCTTAAGGCTGTATACTTTTGATTTTAGAGCTCCACCCCTATTCTTAAAACTACCCCAAAGCTAGTTTGAAATCGGAGATGACACATAAAAATAACATTAAATTAAAAATTTCTTTACTACGTGTAATTCTTGAATTGAAAAAAACGTAAAAACAAGCAACTGTTTATTTATCAGTTGCAACCCTTTAGAAGAAAAACCACCCCTTGGGTCAAAAACGCATAAGGGAAGTATGTTAAACATACTCGACACAAAAATGTTTACGGGTGCGGATAAAGTTCCGATTTAGGAGCTTACTGAACATGTCATTTTACATTTCTGATTTTCTACCCTTCAGAAAAGGCACCCCTTGTATCATACACGCATAAGGGAACTATGTTAAAGCATAGAGATACGGATCTTTTTATGTAGGTAAATTATTTTTCGATTTAGGAGCTTACTAAATATGTCACTCTATATTTCTGATTACAACCCTTTAAAAAAAGCCACCCCTTGTACCATACACGCATAGGGGAACTATGTTATAGCATAGAGATACTGATCGTGTTATGGAGGTTAATCATTTTTTGATTTAGGACCTTACTAAATATATCACTTTATATTTATGATTGCAACCCTTTAAAAAAGCCACCCCTTGTACCATACACGCGTAAGCGAACTATGTTGAAGTGTAGAGGTACGGATCGTTTTATGTAGGCAAATGATTTTTCGATTTAGGAGCTTAATGAATATGTCATTCTATATTTCTGATTGCAACCCTTTAGAAAGTGCCACCCCTCTTATCATATACGCGTAAGATAACTATTTTGTGGCATAGAGGTACGGATCGTCTTATGTAGGTAAATGATTTTTCGATTTAGGAGCCTCCTAAATAAGTTTATTTACGTTTCTGATTGCGACCCTTTAGAAAAAGCCACCCCCTTGTACGATACACTCATAAGGAAACTATGTTAAAGCATAGAGATACTGATCGTGTTATGTAGGTTAATCATTTTTTGATTTAGGAGCTTACTAGATATGTCACTCTATATTTCTGATTGCAACCCTTTAGAAAAAGCCACCCCTTGTACCATACAAGGATAAGGGAATTATGTTAAAGCATAGAGATACTGATCGTGTTATGTAAGTAAATGATTTTTCGATGTAGGAGCTTACTAAATATATCACTCTATATTTCTGATTGCGACCCTTAAGAAAAAGCCACCCCTAGTACCATACATGCGTAGGGGAAATATGGTCAAACCATGAGAAACGGATCGTTTTTTGTAGGTCAATCATTTTTTAGATTTAGGAGCTTACTAAATATGTCACTCTATATTTTTGATTGCAACCCATAAGCAAAAGTCACCCCTTGTACCATACACGCGTAAGGGAACTTTGTTACAGCGAAGAGATGCGGATCGTGTTATATAAGTAAATGATTTTTCGATTTAGAAGCTTACTAAATATTTCACTATATATTTTTGATGGCAACCCTTTAGAAAAAGCCACCCCTTGTACCATACACGCGGTAGAGAACTATGTTGAAGCGTAGAGGTACAAATCGTTTTATGTATGTAATTCATTTTTCGATTTAGGAGCTTACTAAATATATCACTCTATATTTCTGGTTTGCAACCGTTTAGAAAAAGCCACCCCTTGGCTCATACACGCATACGAGAACTATGTTAAAGCATGGAGATATGGATCGTTTTATGAAGGTTAATCATTTTTCGATTTAAGAGCTTACTAAATCTGTCACTCTTTATTTCTGGTTTGCAATGCTTTAGAAAAACTGCCACCCTCTGTACCATACACGCATAAGGAGGATATGTTAGAGCATAGAGATAATGATCGTTTCATAAAGGTAAGTGATTTTTCGATTTAGGAGCTAACTAAATATGTCAATCTTTATTTCTGATTGCAACCCTTTCGAAAAAGTCACTTCTTGTACGATACACGCATAAAGAAGATATGTTAGAACATAGAGACAATGATCGTTTCATGTAGGTAAATGATTTTTCGATTAAGGAGCTTAGTAAACATGTCAATCTATATTTCTGATTGCAACCCTTTAGAAAAAGTCATCTCTTGTACCATACCCGCATAAGGGAGCTATTTTAAAGCATAGCGATACGCATCGTTTTACGTAGGTAAATCAATTTTTGATTTAGGAGCTTACTAAATATGTAACTCTATATTTCTGATTGCAACCCTTTAGAAAAAGCCACCCCTTGTATCATATCCGCGTAAGAGCATAAAGCTACGGATGTTTAGGAAGCTCCTAAATCGAAAAATCAGTCACCTACATAAAACGATGCGTATCTCTATGGTTTTACATAGTTCCCTTATACGTGTTTAGTACAAGAGGGGGCTTTTTCTAATGCATTGCAATCAGAAATATAGAGTGACATATTTAATAAGCTCCTAAATCGAAAAATCATTTACTTATATAAAACGATCCGCATCTCTACGCTTTAACAAAGTTCCCTTACGCGTATGGTATATGGGGTAGCTTTTTCTAAAGGGTTGCAATCAAAAATATAGAGTGACATATTTAGTAAGCTCCTAAATCACAAAATTATTTTCCTAAATAAAACGATCCGTATCTCTATGCTTTAACATAGCTTCCTCATGCGTTTATGGTACAAGGTGTGGCTTTTTCTAAAGGGTTGCATTCAGAAACCTCTGTTCAGCTGACCCCCCAACCACGCAAAAAAAAAATTAGCTCAGAATTAGGAGATATTAAGGAGAATTCAAAAAGTGCCACCCCTTATACCATACACGCGTAATGGAACTATGTTAAAGCATAGAGATTCGGATCGTTTTATATAGGCAAGTGATTTTTCGATTTAAGAGCTTACCAAATATGTCGCTCTATATTTCTGATTGCAACCCGTTTGAAATAACCACCCCTTGCACCATACACTCATAAGAGAACTATTTTAAAGCATAGAGGTACGTTTCGTTTTATGTAGGTACATGATTTTTCAATTTAGGAGCTTACTAAATAAGTTTTTCTACGTTTCTGATTGCAACCCTTTAGAAAAAGCCACCCCTTGTATCATACACGCTTAAGGGAACTGTGTTAAAGCATAGAGATACTGATCGTGTTATGTTGGTAAATCATTATTTGATTTAGATGCTTACTAAATATGTCACTCTATATTTCTGATTGCAACCCTTTCGAAAAAGCCACCCCTTGTACGATACACGCATAAGAAAGCTATGTTAAAGCATAGAGATACTGATCGTTTTATGTAGGTAAGTGATTTTTCGATTTAGGAGCTTTCTATACAAGTCTTTCTACGTTTCTGATTGCAACCTTTTAGAAAAGCCACCCCCTTGCACGATACATGCATAAGGGAGCTATGTTAAAGCGTAGAGATGCGGATCGTTTTATTTAGGAAAATAATTTTTTGATTTAGGAGCTTGTCATATGTCACTCTACATTTTTTGAATGCAACCCTTTAGAAAAAGCCACCCCATGTACCATACACAGATAAGGGGACTATGTTAAAGCATAGAGATACTAATCGTTTTATGTAGGTAAATCATTTTTTGATTTTGGAGCTTACTAAATATGTCACTCTATATTTCTGATTGCAACCCTTTAGAAAAAGCCACCCCTTGTACGATACACGCATAAGGGAACTATGTTAAACCATAGAGATACAGATCGTTTTACGTAGGAAAATGATTTTTCGATTTAAGACTTTACTAAATATGTCACTCTATATTTCTGATTGCAGCCCTTTAGAAAAAGCCACCCCTTGTACCATACACGCATAAGGGAACTATGTTAAAGCATAGAGATACTGATCTTGTTATGTAGGTAATTGATTTTTCGATTTAGGAGCTTCCTAAATAAGTCTTTCTACGTTTCTGATTGCGACCCTTTAGAAAAAGCCACTCCCTTGTACGATAAACGCTTAAGTGAACTATGTTAAAGCATAGAGATACTGATCGTTGTATGTAGGTCAATCATTTTTTCATTTATAAGCTTACTAAATATGGCACTTCTGATTGCAACCCTTTAGAAAAAGCCACCCCTTGTTCCACAAACGCGTAAGGGAATTATGTTAAAGCATAGAGATACTGATCGTTTCATGTAGGTAGATCATTTTTTGATTTAAGAGCTTACTAGATATGTCACTCTATATATCTGATTGCAACCCTTTAGAAAAAGCCACTCCTTGTACCATACACGCATAATGGAGCTTTGTTAAACCATAGAGATACGGATCGTTTTATGTAGGTAAATAATTTTTCGATTTAGGAGCTTACTAAATATGTCACTCTATATTTCTGATTGCAACTCTTCAGAAAATGCCACCCCTTGTAGGATACACGCATATGGGAACTATGTTAAGGCATAGAGGTACGGATAGTTTTATGTAGGTAAATTATTATTCGATTTAGAAGCTATCTAAATATGTCACTCTTTATTTCCGATTGCAACCCTTTAGAAAAAGCACCCCTTGTACGATTCACGCATAAGGGAGCTATGTTAAAACATAGAGATACTGATCGTTTTATGTAGGAAAATAATTTTTTGATTTAGGACCTTACTAAATATGTCACTCTTTATTTCTGATTGCAAACCATTTTGAAAAAACCACCCCCTTGTACCATACACGCATAAGGGAACTATGTTAAATCATAGAGATACTGATCGTGTTATGTAGTAAAAGAAGATACGGATCGTTTTATGTAGGTAAATGATTTTTTGATTTAGGAGCTTACTAAATATGTCACTCTATATTTCTGATTGCAATGCTTTAGAAAAAGCCCCCTCTTGTACTAAACACGTATAAGGGAACTATGTAAAACCATAGAGATACGCATCGTTTTATGTAGGTGACTGATTTTTCGATGTAGGAGCTTCCTAAACTTCCGTAGCTTTATGCTTTTACATAGTTCTCTTACGCGGATATGATACAAGGGGTGGCTTTTTCTAAAGGGTTGCAATCAGAAATATAGAGTGACATATTTAGTAAGCTCCAAAATCAAAAAATGATTTACCTACATAAAACGATTAGTATCTCTATGCTTTAACATAGTCCCCTTATCTGTGTATGGTACATGGGGTGGCTTTTTCTCAAGGGTTTTCTCAAGGGTTGCAATCAGAAATATAGAGTTACATATTTAGTAAGCTCCTAAATCAAAAAATGATTTACCTACGTAAAACGATGCGTATCGCTATGCTTTAAAATAGCTCCCTTATGCGGGTATGGTACAAGAGGTGACTTTTTCTAAAGGGTTGCAATCAGAAATATAGATTGACATGTTTAGTAAGCTCCTTAATCGAAAAATCACTCACCTACATGAAACGATCATTGTCTCTATGTTCTAACATATCTTCTTTATGCGTGTATCGTACAAGAAGTGACTTTTCTAAAGGGTTGCAATCAGAAATAAAGATTGACATATTTGGTTAGCTCCTAAATCGAAAAATCACTTACCTTCATGAAACGATTAGTATCTCTATGCTCTAACATAGCCTCGTTATGCGTGTATGGTACAAGGGGTGGCACTTTTTCTAAAGCGTTGCAAACCAGAAATAAAGAGTGACAGATTTAGTAAGCTCCTAAATCGAAAAATGATTAACCTACATAAAACGATCCATATCTCTATGCTTTAACATAGTTCTCGTATGCGTGTATGGTACAAGAGATGGCTTTTTCTAAACGGTTGCAAACCAGAAATATAGAGTGACATATTTAGTAAGCTCCTAAATTGAAAAATCATTTACATACATAAAACGATTTGTACCTCTACGCTTCAACATAGTTCTCTACCGCGTGTATGGTACAAGGGGTGGCTTTTTCTAAAGGGTTGCAATCAAAAATATATAGTGAAATATTTAGTAAGCTCCTAAATCGAAAAATCATTAACTTATATAACACGATCCGCATCTCTACGCTTTAACAAAGTTCCCTTACGCGTGTATGGTACAAGGGGTGACTTTTGCTTATGGGTTGCAATCAAAAATATAGAGTGACATATTTAGTAAGCTCCTAAATCTAAAAAATGATTGACCTACAAAAAACGATCCGTATCTCTTTGCTTGACCATATTTCCCCTACGCATGTATGGTACTAGGGGTTGCTTTTTCTTAAGGGTCGCAATCAGAAATATAGAGTGATATATTTAGTAAGCTCCTACATCGAAAAATCATTTACTTACATAACACGATCAGTATCTCTATGCTTTAACATAATTCCCTTATTCTTGTACGGTACAAGGGATGGCTTTTTCTAAAGGGTTGCAATCAAAAATATAGAGTGACATATCTAGTAAGCTCCTAAATCAAAAAATGATTAACCTACATAACACGATCAGTATCTCTATGCTTTAACATTGTTTCCTTATGAGTGTATCGTACAAGAGGGTAGCTTTTTCTAATAGGTCGCAATCAGAAACGTAAATAAACTTATTTAGGAGGCTCCTAAATCGGAAAATCATTTACCTACATAAAACGATCCGTACCTCTATGCAACAAAATAGTTCTCTTACGCGTATATGATAAGAGGGGTGGCACTTTCTAAAGGGTTGCAATCAGAAATATAGAGTGACATATTCATTAAGCTCCTAAATCGAAAAATCATTTGCCTACATAAAACGATCCGTACCTCTACACTTCAACATAGTTCGCTTACGCGTGTATGGTACAAGGGGTGGCTTTTTTAAAGGGTTGCAATCATAAATATAAAGTGATATATTTAGTAAGGTCCTAAATCAAAAAATGATTAACCTCCATAACACGATCAGTATCTCTATGCTTTAACATAGTTCCCTTATGCGTGTATGGTACAAGGGGTGGGTTTTTATAAAGGGTTGCAATCATAAATATAGAATGACATATTTAGTAAGGTCCTAAATCAAAAAATTATTGTCCTAAATAAAACTATCCGAATCTCTATGCTTTAACATAGCATCCTTATGCGTGTATGGTGCAAGGGGTGGCTTTTTCTAAAGGGTTGCAATCAGAAATATAGAGTTACATATATAGTAAACTCCTAAATCAAAAAATGATTTACCTACTTAACACGATCAGTATCTCTATGCTTCAACATAGTTCCCTTATGCGTGTATGGTACAAGGGGTGGCTTTTTTTAAAGGGTTGTAATCAGAAATATAGAGTGACATATTTAGTAAGCTCCTAAATCGAAAAATAATTTACCTACATAAAAAGATCCGTATCTCTATGCTTTAACATAGTTCCCTTATGCGTGTATGATACAAGGGGTGCCTTTTCTGAAGGGTAGAAAATCAGAAATGTAAAATGACATGTTCAGTAAGCTCCTAAATCGGAACTTTATCCGCACCCTTAAATATTTTTGTGTCGAGTATGTTTAACATACTTCCCTTATGCGTTTTTGACCCAAGGGGTGGTTTTTCTTCTAAAGGGTTGCAACTGATAAATAAACAGTTGCTTGTTTTTACGTTTTTTTTAATTCAAGAATTACATGTAGTAAAGAAATTTTTAATTTAATGTTATTTTTATGTGTCATCTCCGATTTCAAACTAGTTTTGGGGTAGTTTTAAGAATAGGGGTGGAGCTCTAAAATCAAAAGTATACAGCCTTAAGAGCTCCTAAATAGCTCCTAATTCTGAGCCTATTTACGATCCCCTACGGCTATTTTTAAGGTGTGGGGGGGGCTGAGTGATCGTTCACTCAGCCCCCCCACTTTCAAATGAAGATTTCTGCTTAGGGGGTTGAGCTCAAAATTTTATTCTTGCGTTTTCTGAAAGCTCCTAAATAGCTCCTAATTCTGAGCTAATTTTGTTTTTATTTTTGCGTGGTGGGGGGGCCAGCTGAACAGAGGTCCTATTATCGTAGATTCGTGGAGAATTTTGCGAATATCGCCAAGACTCTACATAAATTGACAGAGGCAAATACCAAGTTTCTGTGGACAACCGAATGTAATGAGGCATTCTGCCGTTTAAAAGAAAAACTATGTAACACCCCGATACTAGCCTATCCAGAATCCGGAAAGATGTTCATTCTGGACACAGACGCAAGCAATGTAGGAACCGGAGCTGTTTTGTCACAGAAAATTGGAGACGATGAGAAAGTGGTGGCGTACTTCAGTAAAGTTCTGTCAAAGCCGGAGCGGAATTACTGTGTCACGAGAAAGGAGTTGCTAGCTATCATCAAGGCTGTGAAACATTTCCACAAGTATTTGTGTGGACAACCATTCCTGATTCGCACGGACCATGCCGCTCTAAAATGGTTATTACAATTCAAATTCCCTGAAGGGCAAGCAGCAAGATGGATAGAGATCCTGCAGAACTATGACTTCAAAGTTGAACACCGCAAGGGAAGGATCCATGGTAATGCCGATGCCTTGTCTAGAAGACCCTGTATAGAGGAGTGCAAGTCCTGTAGCAGAACTGAGGGGAATGAGGAAATGAAAGTCAGCCAAATCAAGTTCCAAACTCCTGAGGATTGGTGTACCGAAGCAATTAAAAGAGAGCAGCTAGAAGATCCAGCTATGGCTCCAGTATTGAAATGGAAAACCGAGGGAAGGCGGCCAGAGTGGAAAGAGGTATCACCTTTAAGTACGGAGGTGAAATGCTACTGGGCGCAATGGGACTCACTATTTATGGACAACGGGATACTTAAAAGAAAATGGGAGTCTGCTGATGGAAAGAAAGTGTTGGAACAACTGGTGTTGCCATCAAGTCGAGTGGGAGAGGTACTGGGAAAGCTGCATGGAAGTATTTCTGGAGGACGCCTGGGAGTCAATAAAACCCTAGCTAAAGTAAGGGAGAGGTTTTATTGGGTAAGGTATCGAACCGACGTAGAGCAATGGTGTCGGCGATGTGATACTTGTGCGGCGAGCAAAGGACCAAAGACTAGAACTCGAGGAGAGATGCAACAATACAATGTGGGCGCCCCAATGGAGAGAATTGCTATAGACATCGCGGGGCCATTTCCGGAAACTACAAAAGGTAACAAATACATCATGGTGGTCATTGATTACTTTACAAAATGGCCGGAAGCTTATGCAATACCGAACCAGGAAGCAGTTACGGTCGCTGAAACATTAGTCAATGAATGGATTTGCAGATATGGAACACCGCTCGAGTTGCATACGGACCAGGGAAGGAATTTCGAATCTCAATTGATGAAAGAGCTGTGCAGAACACTCGACATTAGAAAAACACGAACTACACCTATGAATCCACAATCGGATGGCATGGTAGAACGATTTAACCGAACCATGGAAGAACATCTGTCGAAGGTAGTGGAAGCCAACCAAAAAAATTGGGATAAGGATCTTCCGTTATTCTTGATGGCCTATCGTAGCGCAGTGCACGATACGACATGTGAAACGCCAGCGAATATCATGTTCGGGAGAGAACTACATCTTCCTAGTGACATCGAGTTCGGCATCCCTGGAGGTCTGGTATCCACGAAAACAGATTATGTGGGACAACTAAGGGAGAAGATGAATAAAATCCATCAGCAGGTTCGAGACCACATTAAGATTGCCAGTGACAAAATAAAAACCAGCTACGACATAAATGCAAATAGTGGCGGTTTTCAAGAAGGAGAATTGGTATGGCTATACAACCCCAGAAGAACTAAGGGAAGATCACCCAAGCTGCAGCCAGATTGGGAAGGCCCATATAAAATAATCAAACGAATTAATGATGTTATCTACCGCATACAAAAGGGACCCCGTACCAAGATGAAAGTGATACATCTGCAAAGGTTGGCACCGTACCAAGGTAACAGCACCAATGCGATAGCTGATATTGTTCGGGACGAACAAAACTAAATGGAGGGCAGTGTAATAAACTTCGTCCAGAATGGGTTAATTTAATTTAATCATAAATAACCAATACGTTCCGCCTAAATGTTTTCTACATTCTATGGCAAAGATAAATCAAAAGTCAACTCCTTTTAACAAATACATTTTGCATAAATTAAATTTGAGTTCGCTAATACAAATGCAAGTATGAATGAAAACAGGTGTGGCCTATTCAAGATGTACGGACCACGTAGTATTGATTTCTAGTGGATTATAGAAGTTTCGATTCATTTATTTTTCGATATAAATAAGCGAACAAAAATATCAGATAGTCAGTTTTAATTTTGCAATTAAAAGTGTTTTACAAATATTCGAAAGTATAAGGAATAATCGGTGGTACTTGAGCCTGGGTACTAATAGTAAAAGAATCTGAACTTAGTGGAATAGTAAATACAGATTTTACGATTCCGAATATTGTTGATTCAAATTGTGGAAAAGCGGTGACGTTTATCGGACATAAATTGGAGACCCTGGAATTTATTGTAAGGAAAAACGGAAGCTGCTGTAATTTGATGACAAATAAAGTTTGAGATTCTGTTAACTAAAGATCTGTCTTTTACTGTCGTGTTTGTTCAATAATCGAAAAGAACCAACGAAGAGTCGTTACAATATATATATATATATATATATATATATATATATATATATATATATATATATATATATATATATATATATATATATATATATATATATATATATATATATATATATATATATATATATATATATATATATATATATATATATATATATATATATATATATATATATATATATATATATATATATATATATATATATATATATATATATATATATATATGTATATATGTATATAGATATATATATATATATATATATATATATATATATATATATATATATATATATATATATATATATATATATATATATATATATATATATATATATATATAATATATAAATAAATATATATATATATATATATATATATATATATATATATATATATATATATATATATAAATATATATATATATATATATATATATATATATATATATATATATATATATATATATATATATATATATATATATATATATATATATATGTATATATATATATATATATATATATATATATATATATATATATATATATATATATATATATATATATATATATATATATGTATATATATATATACATGTAAACATATATATATATATTAGACTGGTCGTTAAAAACTAAATTTTCCGAGACGCCCCCTAGAAAAATTCTTTGTGGTCAAAAAACCACAACGGCACTAATTTTTTTTTTTTTAAGTCAAAAGAACACGTGCCGCAAAATCATCGAAGTTTATTTTTTGATAAAATTGTTAATATCTCATAAAACATGCAGATGTAAAAAAAAGTCATATAGTCATTTTTGTAGGAAATTTAATTCTCTACAAAAAAGGTCCAAGTCATTTTTTTCCTAAAACCTATATTTCTGATGATATTTTGAAATAAAACTTGAAATTCTTCAAAACTCGTAAAACCAAATGATGAAAATTTCGACGAAAAAGTACTAATTTTGATTTTTTTTGTCACGATTATTTTTTTATACATTTCATTCTATAGCATAAGAAAAAAGTTAGGACTTTTCCGTCATCTTTATTTTTTATGTTTTTTAAAAATTACGAAAACTTACAAGTTCATTTTCAAAATATCTTGAGAACTATACGTTTTCGGGAAAAAATGACTTGAACCTTTTTTGTAGAGAATTAAATTTCCTACAAAAATGGTTATGTGATTTTTTTTGACATCTGCATATTTTATGAGATATTTGAAAAAATCTACGAATTTTTCAAAAATTCAACTTCGACGATTTTGCGGCACGTGTTCTTTTGATTTAAAAAAAAAAAAATAATGCCGTTGTGGTTTTTTGACCACAAAGAATTTTTCTAGGGGGCGTCTCGGAAAATTTAGTTTTTAACGACCAGTCTAATATATATATATATATATATATATATATATATATATATATATATATATATATATATATATATATATATATATATATATATATATATATATATATATATATATATATATATATATATATATATATATATATATATAATATATATATATATATATATATATATATATATATATATATATATATATATATATATATATATATATATATATATATATATATATTTATATATATATATATATAAATATATATATATATATATATATATATATATTTATATATATATATATATATATATATATATATATATATATATATATATATATATATATATAATATATATATATATATATATATATATATATATATATATATATATATATATTTATATATATAACGTTGATTTTCTTGGGTTATAGCCTTGTTTTAATAATTTATAAATAATAACAAATTATTAATATAGATTAATAAATTTTATTATTATGAATGTTTTTAACATGTTTCGACGTCATTTACAAAATTTTATATACAAGAATCAGCCTAAGAATTTTTTAGATTTCTTTGTTTCGTTTACAAAGACCTCTAAGTTAATATATTTATATATATATATATATATATATATATATATATATATATATATATATATATATATATATATATATATATATATATATATATATATATATATATATATATATATATATATATATATATATATATATATATATATATATATATATATATATATTTATATATATATATATATATAGATATATATATATATATATATATATATATATATATATATATATATATATATATATATATATATATATATATATATATATATATATATATATATATATATATATATATATATATATATATATATATATATATATATATATATATATATATATATATATATATATATATATATATATATATATATATATATATATATATATATATATATATATATATATATATATATATATATATATATATATATATATATATATATATAATATATATATATATATATATTTTTAGTTTTTAACTTTTCATTATGGTGAATATAAATTCCAAAAGACAAAATTTTGACAATTAAAAGTTATCAACTGTCATTATTTCTTCAATTTGCACGGAACCATGGTCTACAGTATAAGTTTAACAAAACTAATTTCAAGACTCCATAATCAAACGCAGTTTTATACTATCTCGCTCGCCTAACTCGTCTGAGAACATTAACATATTTTATAAAACAATAATAAAAATCAATTCTACTAATAATTACTACTTTTTACTTAATAAAACTCAAAATTTGTTTGACATGACTTCTTTTAATACCATGTATTTTTATTTATCGTGTAATTTTTTTATAAACAGTATCTTGAATTTTTTATATTTATATTTTACATATTATAATCACGTCTAAACTTTTAATTAAGTTGGAAATTTACAAGATTACATTATCATTACTAATTTCAATTTTAATTCTATCTTAGATTTAGGTTTAACCCAGTACCAATAATTATTTTGATATTAAAACCTTTCTCCTAAAACCTTTGTTCTCTTTTCGTTAATACCACATCAAATAATTTCTTGTTCTTCTTCACAATGTTCGTTATACGACTATTACAATATAAATAGATTTCAATCGATTTTCTTTTCTTTTTAAAAAATCTTAAGTCTCATGAGAGTTATTATTTTTTACTTTGTCGAATTCGTTATCTCAAAACTTATTTAATATACGAGAGTTAAATTTTTCTGAAAATTTACAAATTTTATGAGAGTTTGTAAGATAACTCTCTGTGGATACTAAAATATGAAGTTATTTGTGTATTATTTATGGCCACTTATAGGGCTGTGCAAATATTATTAAAAAAAAAATAATTTTACTATTAGATTTTTAATGGATTTTTAATGTAAAACATAAAAATTATCCATTTTTTTTGCCAAGGCAACATTGTAGTCATAGTCTGATAAATAAGCTGCAAAGTCCTTTATGTCAACCCCATGTTCAAAAGGTGAAAAAGTTCTTAAAAAAGGCTAATAGATTTGAATAGTTTGATTTGGAGAAATCTTCTACCCTTCGATAACTTGAGCACAACATGTCGCCCTACGAAAGCCAAACATTCTTCCACAATGCGAGGGACTGTTTCATTCTCTTCCAGATAACAACGGCAATAAATCATTTCCTACTCCAACTTTCACATTGTGTTTCAACATATACTATTGAATTGAAAAATCTAAATCACTCCCTTAGTTACTAGAGTTTTAGAGTTTAATTATTCACAAAATATTCACTATTTTTCGATTATTAGAAACCTTAAAAGAATAATGTCTGAACATTTTTTTCGAAAACGCCACACTGAAAAAGAACACACTTTATAATCTAATTAGGTCATGTTTTAATTAAAATGCTACAGTTTTGGATAATTTATTATAAATGTTGTTAAAACGATGTTGGAATGCTTTTGATTGCAAAGTGCATCCAAAGTTAAAGAAGAAGATTTTATAACAAAATGCAATATGTTTTGTAGTAAATATAATGCTTTATTACATATAAGAGAATTACACTTTTAAATTAAAATTGTGCACTTTAACCTTAGTTGCTTCCATAAACGCAAAGAATTCAATATATTATGTGTTTACAAACAAAGTAAACTCATGTTATTTTACTGTTAAGTTAATGTTTTTTTTTTAATTAAATGTGTTGTGTAGTAGGAATTACAATATGTGTCACAATAACACATAAAAACCTTTTAAGATCAAGGTCCCACAACAACATACGTTCAAATGTGTTGATGGACGTAAATCTTTCTTTTTTTGTTCTTTTATATTTTTTGTTAAAGAATGGATAACTGAACAAAAACTCCTATCATTGACAATTGACAAAATATTACATAGGCCAATATTTTATGACAGAATAGAGAAAATAAAAGTAAATTAAAAAGTAAATTACAAATTTTTAACTTTTTTCAAATTGAAAACAGTATATCCGCCACCACCCCTAAGATGTCACCTTGGCTAGTGATATCTCACTGGTATTGCCAGTAGTATGTGATATCTCACGTTAACTCGTATGTCAATAGCAGGGACTGGAGTACACGGGGTTGTCACATCCGTAACACAAATAAATAAATTTTCAAAACAATAAAAACTGATACCTCCAACGGATGAAATTAAATTTAAATTGTTAAATTTAATTGTTAAATTTATATATAATTTAGATTTTTAATATTAAAAAATAAAAATATAGCAAGTTATTTTATATTGTAAATATGAAGGGTTTGAAATATGAAGGGGTTGAAGTCTTAAGGCTCTGAGATATCAAGATCTCGGTCTGGGTTAAGGATTTTAATATAGTTTTCGGCAAAAAACTTTTACGAGGACATGGTTTTTAGTTTTGGGCAGCGATGTATATAAAACATAACTCTTTGTTAAAGTACATGTATTTTTTATCTCTTTTAGAAATTTATTACAAAACTAACACGAAACAAAATTATAACAGATCGCAAATTAAAAAAATTTAGTGAAAAAATGATACAATCAGCAAACTACTCAAAAACCTCTCCATTTAGCATTTCGAGAAAATATTACAAAACCACAAATTCATATTTCTTTCAAAATTCCAAAAATATTGTAAAAATTAAATAAAAGCAAACTTTTTTCAAAATTCTAAAATAATTCCTAAAATTATTACAAAATCAAAGATTAAAACTTTTTTCAAAAATTCTAAAAATATTGCAAAATATAAAACAAAATAAAAAATTGAAACTTTTTTCAAAATTCCAAAAATATTCCAAAAATTAAAATAAAATCAAATAATTAAACTTTTACTAAATTCTAATAATATTCCAAATTTTCTTAAAAATTCAAAACTTCAAACTTTTTCTAAAATTCTAAAAATATTGCGAAAATTATAAAAATATCTATAATTGAAACTTTTTTCAAAATTCCAAAAATTATTATAAAATCAAAAATTTAAAATTTTTCATAGTTCTAAAAATATTCTAAAAATTATAACAAAATTAAAAATACAAACTTTTTCCAAAATTTAAAAGAATTGCAAAAATTATTAAAAAATCAAAAATACAAACTTTTTTCAAAATTCCAAAAATCTTTCTAAAACTATAACAAATTCAAAAATTTCCATGTCCAATTTCGTGTCTTACGTCATAAAATCAGCTCAATTTTTTTTCCAAAAGATTGACTAATAAAATAAATGTAATCATTTTTTTGACAGATTTGACCATATTTTTTTGAGAAATTTATAATGCATTAAAATTCTCAATAATAATAATTTCATGTTCATTACATTTCATTTCATCCAAATAAATAATTTTATTTTTTCTAAAAAAACAAATGAAAATCATTCTTTTGACACACTTGACATTATTTTTTTGACTAAACCCTTTACACTACTTGGTGATTTCAACTCCATAATACTTTATGGGGCAGTATAAAAACTGACTCCAGGGGACAAATAATAGAAAATACATTGAACAACTGGAATGATGCCTTCCTTCTTAACGAAGGTTGCCCAACATATTTCTACACGTACACTGGAACACACTCGTCTAGAAAGAAAGATCGATCTTTTTGCACATCCAACATCGCAGCTCTTATGGACTGGACAATAGAAAGCGACCTTTGTGGAAGCGACAATTATCGCATAAAGATAACAATAAATAACTCTAATATAAATCTAAGGAATAACAAAAATATTGAAAGGTGGAACCACAAAAAAGCGAATTGGAAGAACTATGAAACTGATATTTTAAATTCACTGCAACCAAATACAGAAAACGAAATAACAGACCTCAATATATTAAATGATAGTATACTTACAGTCGCAGAAGATAATATTCCAAAATCAATATTAAAAAACGCAAACAATGGTTTGCCTTGGTGGAATCTAGATTGTCGTATAGCAACAAGAGACTACAAATCAATGTCATATAAATACAAAAAAGACAATACAGTAGAAAATTGAATAAATTTCAAAAGGGCAAGGGCTAAAGCGAGATTTATAATAAAGCAAAGCAAAACAAAATCTTGGGACGCATATATACAAACGAACACTTTAACGTCAACCGTAAAAGAAATCTGGCAAGAAGCTAAAAGCATTGAAGGATAACAAAAGTACTTCAAAATTACTTAAATAAATTATCAAAATCAGTGTTCATCTGATTCTACAGAAAGCAATTTCTATCATCGGAGCAATTTCTATCAAATATCATCGGAGATCATTTCCAGACCATTAGTAGTGATTCAACCTATAACACTAACTTTTTAAACTATAAATCTTAAATAGAAAAAATCCCATTTGAAATTAATGACAGTAACAATGCAGACTACAATTGCTACTTCAGCATCCAAAAACTCGGCTCGGCTCTTGAGAAATGTAGTAGCTCGGGAATAGGGCCAGTCAAAATTTCTTACACAATGTTAAAAAAATTACCACAGAATGCCAAATTTAAGCTTCTAAATATATATATAACAGACCATGGAATCAACACACATTCCCCACAAAATGGAATGAAGCTATTACTGTACCTATTCTAAAACCATTTAAGAACCCAACTGAAAGAGAGCTATCGCCCCATATCACTAACATGCTGTATGGGTAATCTAATGGAAAAAATTATATGTGCACGCCTCCGCTGGTTTCTAGAAAAACATCATTTATTTTCAAGAAATCAATGTGGTTTTAGAAACAATCTATCTACTCTTGACCCCGTTGTAATATTGGAAACAGATATCTTGAATTCCTTTGCAAAACAGAACCATCTAATTTCGGTCTCATTTGACCTGGAAAAAGCATACGATAAATCATGGAAAAAACGTATTATTGATATATTGATATCATGGGGCATTGAAGGAAATATGATACATTACATTATCAACTTCACTTCCAATCGAAAATTTAGAGTCAAAGTTAACAACGGAATTTAATTTGAATTTCAACAAAACAATGGAGTTCCACAAGGATCAGTACTAAGTGTGCTGTTATTTTTGGTTGCGATTAACGACATTGGAAATACACTTCAATTCCCAGTAAAGTTTATCATGTACGCTGACGATTTAATTATTTATTGCTCCGGAAAATCATTACAACAATCTTAAACACATATACAATATACAGTTACTGAATTAGAGAAATGGTGCTCAAGAACTGGATTTAAGTTTTCGACAACAAAAACAAAATGTATCATGTTCAACCGAAAAAATATATCAGCTAAAGAACCAGACATATATTTAAACAACCAACGACTACAATATATATGTGACCTTAAGTACCTGGAAATGATATTTGACAAACGCCTAACATGGAAACCGCACATTAAAGATTTGAGAAGATCTTTATTTATTTATTTAAACCTTCAAAAATTTTGGCTTCAAGATTATGAGACGAATGTAAAATTTCGGGAAGAGGATAATTGCAGGTTTTAGTCATGATCATAGTGATACAAAGTTTGATAATTATTTTACATTTTATTCGTATACATTACATAAATTTATACAGACTCAGAGCTTACATTTTCGATAAATGATACAAGAGGCTTAAGGTAGCTAAAGTATGAAATAAATACTTTGGTCTTAATATGGTCAATATATCTTTGAAATACAGTGTTTTATTCGCACTGTATCAACAACAAGGTCAAAAACAGTAATTGAAGCAGTATTCCAAAGATATATTGAGAATACATCTATGTAATATATACGAATAAAATGTAAAATAATTATCAAACTTTGTATCACTATGATCATGACTAAAACCTGCAATTATCCTCTTCCCGAAATTTTACATTCGTCTCATTACCTTGAAGCCACAATTTTTGAAGATTTCACTTCTACCACGTGTGAATTGTTTTTCCTGTTCCTGCATTTTAATCATCAATAATCATCAAAAACAATTTCATTTTTATAAAAATTTATTTTCATAATTAATAATCTATTTAACATAAAATCGACATTAATCCATTTCTTTATTAGACTACAAACGGTTACACCGAAATTGCGTAAAATTTATAATATAAATAAAATTCTTACAAAAAAACATAAAATATTTTCTTTTATACAAAAATCAAACAGTTTTTCAATACTTACCCTATCAACTAATTACGTTTTTTTATGAGTTATTAAATATTATCTATTACTTCGGTTTGAATGACCTAAGTATTACATTCATGAGCTCAAAGTAAAATTCTTACCCCCACTTTTTTTGGCATTTCTCGACGTTTTAGGACCTACTGATTCTAAATAAGCAAAAAAAAATGTGTGTCTGTCTGTCGGCCGGCCGTCCGGCCGTCACAACCGACGAAATCTAGAAAACCGCTGGACGGATTTCAAAAATTTTATTTCTAAAAATAGGTGTACTTAATGGAAAGAGCCGAAAGGACGATGTGTTTGATAACGATGTGTTTGATAAGTTTAAATATTTGATTTTATTCTAATTTTTGGAACATTTTTGGAATTTTGAAAAAAGTTTCAATTTTTTATTTTGTTATAATTTTTGCAATATTTTTAGAATTTTTGAAAAAATTTTAATCTTTGATTTTGTAATAATTTTTGGAACATTTTTAGAATGTTGAAAAAAGTTTGATTTTATTTAATTTTTACAATATTTTTGGAATTTTGAAAGAAACATGAATTTGTGATTTTGTAATATTTTCTCGAAACGCTAAATCAAGAGGTTTTTGAGTAGTTTGCTGAGTGTATCATCTTTTCACTAATTTATGTTAATTTACGATCTGTTATAATTTTCCGGCAACGTATTGATGTTTTGTGTTAGTTTTGTAACAAATTTCTAAACAGAGATAAAAAAATACTTATACTTTAACAAAGAGTTATCTTTGATATACACCGCTGCCCAAAACTAAAATCCATGTCCTCATAAAAGTTTTTTGCCAAAAACTATATCAAAATCCCTAACCCAGACCTAAGTCTTGATATTTTAGAGCTGTGAGATTTCAGCCTCCATATTTTTTCCTAATAATATTACAAAAACAATACAAAAATAAATTTATTGTCTTCTTAACATAACCAAATAACTAACTTCATAGTAATTGTTGATGACGTTTCAATTCACTTACTAAAAATTTCCATAAAACATGTCAATTGAATGGCTCAGTTGATAAAACGTGTATAACACAAGGTATCGAATTTGTGTTACTGATGAATGGGGTTCGATACCGCCACGAAACACGTAAAATTTTTTCTGATTAAAACATGTAAGGTTTAATTAGAGGATTTCAAAACTGGTTTCAGAATTGAAAAATTCCTATTATTCATCCAGTTATTTGAGTTTAACTATTCACAATTTTCTCCCATACAAAATTAACCCCCCGATCACCTAGATCATATTAGACTGGTTTTTCAGATTAGTTGAATAACAACTAATTGTAATGATTCTACCACATTGAGAATGTGTACGTAAATTAATGGATATCATTAACTTACCATACTTAATGGAAGAGTAGCGTCTTGAGAATTAATCGAAATAACTCTATATAAAAAAAATTAGATAGATAATTAATAAGAAATAATTAATTGAATATATCATGTCGTTAGGTCGGCAATCTTTGTGAAATTGTTAACTTCATTAGAGGATTTCAAAACTGGTTTCAGAATTGAAAAATTCCTATTATTCATCCAGTTATTTGAGTTTAACTATTCACAATTTTCTCCCATACAAAATTAACCCCCCGATCGCCTAGATCATATTAGATTGGTTTTCAGATTAGTTGAATAACAACTAATTGTAATGATTCTACCACATTGAGAATGTGTACGTAAATTAATGGATATCATTAACTTACCATACTTAATGGAATAGTAGCGTCTTGAGAATTAATCGAAATAACTCTATATAACCAAATAAAATTTAAAATTTCATAATAAATTTTTTTTTTTCAACATAATAACATACATAATACAATACCACCAAAATAATAAGTAAAAAAAGGAAAATATTAAAAACTATTCACTGTCTCTTTTTACTGTTAAAATTTCGTTTCATCCAGTTTAAAATCACAAGGATACTAAAGAAGTTTTCATTTCAAAAATTATTTGAAAAAAGAAATATATTTTTGTTTGACATCTATTCTGGACGATTGCTGGATTGAATAACGATATAACATGATATCTCTTATCTGATAATTGGAGGATTTTACTTGTTAGCACTAAAATAGTATTTTTCTTATAACTCAAAGGTAATTATGAGTTGAAATTTAAGTTTGTGATACCAATTTGTTAATTTAAGTTTGTAATACCAATTTGTATTGATTGGTTGGTTGTACGCTGTTTTCCAATTTCATTATATTGACAAGAAAGTAAGGCCAATGTTTTTTCGAACTGCTTTAGCATATTCATTGTTCGTGTTCGATGTTTTGTATTATCAAACTAGCATTGATCCGCGTTTACCTTTAGTTATACCAAAAAAACTATTCACAGAAACAACAACAATTGAATAGTGTTTTAAAACATTCGTGTAAACATCTCATATTTTTGTTTTTTGTTATTGTAAAATATCTTCAGTTAAATTCTATATTTAATGTTCTTCTTTTATGTCTTATATTACTTTGGTCTGAAAGACCTAAGTATTACATTCATGAGCCAAAAATGAAATGCTTACCCCACTTTTTTTGGCATTTCTCGACGTTTTAGGACTTACTAATACTAAATAAGCAAAAAAAAAAATATATATCTGTCTGCCGGCCGTCATTACCTACGAAATCTAGAAAACCGCTGGAGGTTTCTAAAAATAGGTATACTCAATGGACAGGTCCGAAAGGACGCCTGGTTCGATAACTACCGGAAGTGTGTCAAAAAATCGTCCAGTGTGTAAAAAATACCAAATTTTCATATTTTTGGCTTAAAAAAACGTTCATTGTAAGTGATAATGAGTAGGAATAATTTAATAAAGAACGTGGAGAAATCTTGATGATCCGGATTGGTATGTGATATCAAAAACTAGATTATTGCATTAGAGTTTGTCAAAAAAATGTTGTCAAGTGTGTCAAAAGAAAGATTTTTATTTATTTTTCACCCAATTTTTTGGAAAAAAATAAAATTAATTATTTGTTAGACATGAAATTTTAATACTACTATTTTTTTTTTTTTTAAATAAAATGTGATGTGTAGTAGGCATTACAATATGTGTCACAAATACACATAAGAACCTTTTAAGACCAAGGTCCCACAACAACATGCGTTCTAATGATGTTAATTGACGCAAATCTGTTTTTTTTAATATTTTTTGTTAAATAATGGATAACTAAACTTTAAATCCTATCACATATAAAATATGACATAGGCCAATATTTCGTGATAGGATAGGGAAAATAAAAATAAAATAAGAGGTAAAAGGCAAATTTGTTTTAAAAATTTGCAGGAACAAAACTAAAATTGGTTTGCCAATAGTCCAGCCAATGGCATAATCCTTGATTATGGGACGCAGTATATTTTTCAATGATTAAAGCTCAGATATATAGTTATATGGAGGCTCGTTTCTTTGAGAATTATAGGATTATAAGTTTGTCAAAAAATGTTGTCAAGTGTGTCAAAAAAAGATTTTAATTTATTTTTTACAAAATTTTTTGGAATAAATAATATTAATTATTTGTATGACATGAACTTTTATTATTATTATAAAGAATTATGGTATTATAAGTTTGTCAAAAAAATAATGTCAAGTGTGTTAAAAGAATCATTTTCTTTTATTTGTTTAGAAAAAATAAAATTAGTTATTTGGATGAAATGAAATGTAATGAACATGAAATTATTATTATTGTGAATTTTATTGCATTATAAGTTTGTCAAAAAATATTGTCAAGTGTGTCAAAAAATGATTTCATTTATTTTTTTTGTCAAGTTTTTGGAAAAAAAAATTTAGTTGATTTTTTAACGTAAATGTAATTGAACATGAAATTGGACATGGAAATTTTTGAATTTGTTATAGTTTTTGAAATATTTTAGGAATTTTGAAAAAAGTTTGTATTTTTGATTTTGTAATACTTTTTGCAATATTTTTAGAATTTTGAAAAAAAAAAATAGAATATTTGAATTTGTGAATATTTATATATGTATATACATTTTTAGAATTTTGAAAAAAGTTTCAATTTTTGATTTTGTAAGAATTTTTGGAATATTTTTAAATTTTGAAAAATTTTAAATTTTTGATTTGATTATAATTTTTGGAATTTTTAAAAAGTTTCAATTTTTGATATTGTTATAATTTTTGAAATATTTTTAGAATTTTTAGAATTTTGGAAAGAGTTTGAGGTTTTGAATTTTTAAGAATTTTTGGAATATTATTGGAATTAAGAAAAAGTTTAAATATTTGATTTTATTCTAATTTTTGGAATATTTTTGAAATTTTGAAAAAAGTTTCAATTTTTTATTTTTTTTCATATATATTGCAACATTTTTAGAATTTTTAAAAAAAGTTTTAATCTTTGATTTTGTAATAATTTTTGGAATATTTTTAGAATTTTGAAAAAAGTTTGATTTTATTTAATTTTTACAATATTTTTGGAATTTTGAAAGAAATATGAATTTGTGGTTTTGTAATATTTTCTCGAAACGCTAAATGGAGAGGTTTTTGAGTAGTTTGCTGATTGTATCATCTTTTCACTAAATTATTTTAATTTATAATGTGTTATGATTTTCCGGCAACGTATTGATGTTTCGTGTTAGTTTTGTAATAAATTTCTAAACAGAGATAAAAAATACATGTACTTTAACAAAGAGTTATGTTTGATATACATCGCTGCCCAAAACTAAAAACCATGTCCTCATAAAAGTTTTTTGCCGAAAACTATATCATATCCTTAACCCAGACCGAAGTCTTTATATGTCAGAGCCTGAGATTTCAGCCCCTACATATTTTCTAAACTTAGTTTCTAATACATAATAACTATAAAGGAATTATATAAAATTATCTTTAGCAAGAATACAAAATAAAGTTTTTTGAAGTTATACTTCTTTAGACTCGTTGTAACATTTCGTCTTTATCACCATAGAGCATAACGTTCAAATTGTTTTTGACTAAGAAAGCTAAGAAAATCGACGATTATCCGCAAACATTTTGTATAGTGTGTGTGTATAATGGTCCAACTTGAGAGATAGGATAGTTTTTATCTCGATTAAAAGCCTTAATATTTTTTAATTGCGAATTAAATGTTAAATATGGATGATTCATAAGCAAACTTTCAGATGGCGGCGTAAATTAATTAGTTTACTGTCAAACCTGCTTTATCGACTTTTTAATCCTAATCCTAGTAGGTATTTTGCTCCGGTGTTTGCCACAACGGTGCTGCAAAAGGGGGAAAGGAGAATAAATTCCAAAAAAATTATATGGGATTTCATACAAAACACAACTTGAATAATTTTACAAACTATCATATATAATATCACGAGTCGTCAAATAATAGTCGATTATTTTTCATAATCATTATTACGAATGACATTTGAGGTCCCGAGTGCGCGTAGCGCACGAGGGAAATTTTTGACCTCAAATGGCATGAGTGGTAATGTTGAAAAATAATCGACTAATAATTTGATGACGAGTTGTATTTAGCAGACAATTTAACGAACAGAAATAGTAACATTATTTCAAACAACATAATCCTTTGTTGTCAAACAAAATTAAATATTATTTCTTCTTAGTAGGCGCATAAATGTTATAAATTTGTAATTTATTTTTGATAAATAAACATAAACATGCAATCATTTATGAATGAAAACGGACATTTTTACTATTTGCAAATTACATTTTCACATAATTTTGTATGTGCATATTTGTTTTAAATTAATATATTAAGTAGGCGGAAAATATTCGAAAATATTCGCTGTTCCTTCCTAACAGAAAAAAATAATCGAAACAAATCGTTTTGATTTGCTAAAAAATAGTAAATGAAGCGTTTTGATTGGACCTTATTGAAACTTTTGTTTTTGAGTTGAATTGTCTATGAAATTTCTCATTTTACTACAATTAAATATAAATATTAAATTAAATGAACTATTACTGACTATATATTAAGCCAAAATGTCAAAATTTTGTTTTTTGGAATTTATATTCACCATGACGAAACGTCAAAATTTGGTATAGCTTTTTAGCATCATCAAATTGTGACAGTAGGCATAACAAATTATTTCAGGAGGAACAACAATTTATTACAGAAGTTTTTTTAAGTGCCAAAGTAATATTTATATTAGTATATATGTTATATATATTTATTAACAGCAAACATATATATTACGAAGTTTTTCACCTTATGTTAAAATTTTGTTTTTACAAATTTCATCTTCACCAAAAATTGTGTTCTGTCATTATTTCGTCAGTTCGCACACAGCAAATATATAAAGTATTTTATTTTCTTCTGTCCGTAAAACAAATACGAAAATAGGTTAAATTTTTCATATAACTTTGTTTTGGAAATTTTGGCAATTTTTATGTTTCTTTTTTGAGCGACTTAAGAATAATATTTTTTATATATTACGGTTAATTACGCTTAATATATACTCGATAGGATAGTTTTTATCTCAATTACAAGATTTAATAGTTTTTAATTACGAATTGAATGTTAAATGTAGTTCATAAACCATTTTTCGGATGGCGGCGTAAATTTAATCATGGACTTTTTAAGTGTGGGTGAGCGAATGGCCAAAGAAGTATAACGTCTGGTCCGACGCAGACCCTACTTTTTTCTTTAATATACGATTTTTTTACTTTAATATAACAAGTTACCAATTTCCATTCATTTTATTAGTATTTGAAATTAATCAGCTGTTTTATATAAACAAAATTATTTAATTTTTATTTTAGTTTTACAAAGAAAGCCGTTACTTATTCAATTATATATTAAATAGAACAAAAAGTTTTAATTTTGAAGTAAAAAGTTTTAATTGAAGGCATGAATGGAAAGATGGAATTTAATAATTTAAACAATCACATTACAATGAATTTGAAAAGGATTCAGCATTTGCTTTTTTTCTAACCTTCAGCATCAACTACTGTGCTATACTGTGTGGTGAGAGAAAATACAGTAGCACAGACGTTATGTCTGACAGGCAGCGCTATTAGCTCTAAATTCTATGCGCTTCAATTACCAAATTATGGTATGGGAATGGTATCAAAATATACAGAAAATCGAAAAAACCAACTGCATTATACTTTGTGGGTACCTGACCACACAGGGGTTCACGCCAATGCAGTAGCAAAATCGTTATTAAAAACAGGGAACAGGCACAAAATAGACAAATCTAGAGAAGGCGGGACGGTCTTTGGCATTCTAAAAAGTTTAAAGCCGATTTCCCCATCTCTCCTCTTAAAACAATTAACCTTGAGAGAGAATCTCTGAAGATATTAACATGGTGCGTGACAGGACACAGTCCGATGAATTACCACCTTAACAAACCACCTTACACCACCTTAACAAACTAGGCCTTGCTGCTTCTGACAGATGCTGATTCTGCAACTCGAAGGCGAAAATAAAAAAAATAAAAACACTAATTTTTTTTATTATATACAAACGATTACAGTTGTCTAATGAAAATCAGAAATGGTCGTGTTCAATTTTTTTATATTTTATTGGCGTTTTTGTTCGATATTCTATCATAAGAAAACTGTTGTTCTTAAAGTCATTTTAAGATATTAGTTGTATTTTTATGCTCGGCTTAATTTAATAATCAGCTTTCGATGACATTAAATAGAACTCGAATTTTTATTTACATTTTCTTCCGTTATGGGGATGGGTTGACAAAGTTTAGCGAAGAGTTTTATAAGATCAATTTTCTGATTAAAGTTGGTTTCATAAGGTATATTTTATAAAAATTAAATAAGGTACACTTTGTATATCCAATATCTTATCAAATAATAAAATCTCTTGTATATTAAACTGTTTACATGAAAACTCAAATACTTGTTTCGACTCCTAATTTTTAAATTAAAAGGATATCTGTAATAAAATTTAAACCTGGAACTACATTTAGGTAGAATTTTGTCAATTGATTAAACTACTTTGTTCATAGTTTGTTTGCTTTTTAACATTACAAATAGTCTGTATAACGTTCCAGAATTATAAAAATTCGTTAAAGATTTTTCGTTACTTAAAATTTATGCAAAATAAAAATTCTCCTACAAAAAACCAAAACAAGAAGTGCTTGTACTGCAAAACTCCTTTCCACAAAAATATTAAGCTTTAGAAAAACAAAAGTTATGTTACACATTTTTCATTTAATATATCTACTTTAAAAATAAAGAGCATTTTGCATTGCTTAATTTTATATTATAATTACTTATATAAATTTTTTTTAGGAGTTTGGCAAAAATGGAATAGAAAATTGAATTTTGCTTTTAGAGTTTTATTTCAAAAAATAAAAGCATAAATTAATTAAATAAAAGTAAAATACTTAGAAAAGTACCTAACCTGTTTCGTTGCGTATATTCGTGAATTGCATCATTAGGTTAAAAATTTATTAAGGCCTATCAGCTATTTAAAAGAAAAATATAAAGTTCGTCGTTTGCTGTACAATAATTCTATAATTTTCTTTACTTGATATTAAAGGTTTCATAAACTGTGTATTAACTTTCATCATGGGATTAAAACCTTCAAATAACATAATGTTACTTATGTTACTCTTGTTACTTTATGCAAATAACATATTTAATAAGTTTAATAACAAATTAAAGAAAACAAAGATTTTTATAATTTTACTGTTACTCTATATATATTTTAGCTTGTTAAGCCATCTTCTGGAGATGGCCTAACAAGCTGAAATATATATAGAGTAACAGTAAAATTATAAAAAACTTTGTTTTCTTTAATTTTTTATTAAATTTATTAAATAAGTTATTTGCGTAGAGTAACAAGAGATTGACATTATGTTGTTTGAAAACTTACGCCAAGTGCCAACCGCATACAGTGTTAATTATATAAAACCTTCAAGTTTAAATATAAGTATAAACTGTAACATTTTTGCGCTAATAACTTACTATCGCATATGTAATACAGAAATTCTTTTTTAAATTCATTATCATTTCACAAATCAAAAGCCGGTCTAGTGCGAGTATAATTCGTCCCCTCTTAAGCCTTTTAAAAAAATTATCATTTCCTATATGTTACTGGGCTAAACTTTATCCGTTGCTTTTTAAACTGGGTAAAAGAAGCAAAATCAACCCCTGCTGCAAATTATGTGAGCTTGAAAATGTATTGTCACTTTTGTAATTTTTACTGTTCATCCATAAATCATAAATCACTGTTGGATAGTGGGAAAGATATTTGTTGAAATACAATAGTAACTAGTATGATGGGGGTATGACCTCAGGGGTCACGCCAAGAACTACCCATAAATTTAAAAACTTACCAGTTGCCATGACACCTTGATAAAGTATACTGACACACCAAACTTACTTTACAGTCTATTTTGGGAGACTGTAAATTTAAATAATATGTTTTAACTGGCCCAAAAATTTGTTTAATAGATCATAAATAAAAATAAAAATAAAAATTGCAAAAAAAATAGTGATGCTCGGGGGTGGGAGTTGGGAGTTTTAGGCCAAACATACGCATTACTAAAATGTTGATGGTCTAGCGCACAAATGTGGTAAGTGACATTTAGCAAATTGTTCAGTACAGGCATTTGAAAGTTAACACTTCAATAAAAATTAGAAATGTAAAATATTATGTGGTTGAATTCGATAGAGTTTTATAGTAGTTATCTATTCTTTATTTTAGTTATGTCTTTTTACATGTTAGAGCTTAAGAGATACATGAATAATATTTAGTTTTATACAAACCATAAGAACTTACCACACTACATGTGCAGTACAGTACAGTACAATGCCATCTATTGGATAAAATATTAAACATGCACATACACTATTTTTACATTATATGAAAAATGAAATGGAGAATTTTATAGAGTACTTAACTCATTTTCTCAAAAATTGTCACTTACCACATCTGTGCGCTAGACCATCGATTTATTTATTATACGATCATCAATGATAATAATTTACATTTAAATAGGATTACACACACTTATACACAATACACACCAACATAAATACTACACACACCTCCAGACTGCAAACTAATATAATTTTCTTTACAGCTTCATATGTGAAGATATCATTAAAATGTCGACATCAAAAAAATAACAACCTAACATATCGGTCAGTTAAAAAATCAGTATTTGTTTGATAGACACCGACGCGACGACTGTCTATGGACACCCCAAAAGCTAATTAGTTTTACTCAAGTTGTCACCGAAACGTTTTACCGAAAATTCATCAAAAACACTTCATAAATGTAGGCCGATGTTGTAATATCCTGCACACGTGAAAAGAACAAAGAACAAAAAAAGCTGTCTAACCGTAAGTGACAAACCAGAATTTGCAAAAATACTATATAAACATTACAAAAACCTTATGGACTAAATTTCAATAACATTGAATGTCTGGAATTAGTGTTTTTGAATTTTAAAAAAAATTTCAAATAAACGTTGCTCAGGCGACCCCCTCACTGCCACCCGACCTATTTGTCAAATTTTGACAATTACTCAGATGTTTTATTTTCAAGTAGGTCTGGATGCGTTTACTTACCAAAGTTTCATCAAGATCTCATAAGTTTGCATAAAGAAAACAACACGCAGTTTTTTCATATTTTCTTAAAAAACTAAAATAAGATAGCAATTGTTTATATAAATCTCATTATAAATGGCTGACATGATGTTAAACAAAATGGTACATACTTCAATGACCTTGGTAGAAATTTTCACGATCATGATATTTGCAGGACACGATTTTCAGTTTTTCGGAAACAACTAAAAAACAAATGAACCGATTTCGGTAGAAAAGGACTGGGCTCTAAGTTACGCCAAAATACATCGATTATGATCATCATACACACACACATACAAGCTGCCACTAAAAGTAGTCTGAGTAGGTTCAGTAAACATATCATAAAAATGCCGATTTCCAAAATCGGCCCAAAAACAATAATTTTCCATTTCGGGAAGTTAACAAAGTCAAATAATTATGTATGCACTATATGAGGGTAAGATATGTTAAAGATAGTTTGATCGAAAAGTTCTAACGAATTTTTGTTATTACCTCCTGTTAAAGCTTAAACAAAACAAAAATCGTTTTCGAAAAATGAATAAAAATTGATGTGGACGTGTGAAGTAATTCAATCTATCGAAAAGAAAAAATCTTCTAAACCCCAAATTTTGTTTTATCTTTTGTATCCTCTATCTAAATAGCCCAAAACAATTGTGCATGCCTGTGGGTGGGTGTGTGGGTGGTTGGGTGGTTAGTTATTTGTTAACTCATTAGCACTTAAAATTACCGTTTTTTACCGCATAAAATGTGGAAATTTGCTCGTTCTTACACACTTAATGATTTTTTTGACATGTAGTGCCCATTAGTTTATCATAAATGAAAAAGTCAAAACACATAAATAGAAAAAAATAATTAATGTATTTTGATAAACAAACTAATATTCTCACAAAATTAAATACTAAATATTATTATATATATTATTTTATAAGAGTTAGTAATTTCGTGATTTAAATCATTAAAGTGGAATTTCATTTCGGGCCATGAAATCCTCAAATTAATGATTAAACAAAATATTCTGTGTTATTGGTATTAAAATTATTTTTCAACAATAATAGTTAAAAAGAACAGTAGATTCTTGTATGAGCTTAGAATGCAGGCAATTCTTCACGAGGATGAAGTTTCCCGGAACAAGCGTAGCGAGTGGAGGGAATCATCCGAGTGAAGAATTGCCTTCATCCTAAGCGAATACAAGATACTATTTTATCCACGACTACAAATATTTCTATGAAAATAAAAACAAAATAAAACATGTTTGTTTATTTTATATGTATTGTTCTTGTTTTATCTTGTTTATATTACTATACCAACAAATCAAGTTTTTAATTTGTTAAGGGAATTTTGAATAAATAAAGCGGAATGAAATAAATAAAACAGAATTTGATATATAGAAAGGAATGAATGCAATTACAATGAAAGATATACGCATGGAAAGTATATATTCTTTAGTAGTCGTGGATAATAGTAGATTCTTGTATGAGCTTAGAATGAAGGCAATTCTTCACGAGGATGAAGTTTCCCGGAACGAGCGTAGCTAGTGGAGGGAATCATCCGAGTGAAGAATTGCCTTCATCCTAAGCGAATACAAGATATAATTTTATCCACGACTACAAATATTCTAAATAATTTCATTCAAGTTTTCCTGTAAAAGTTTATATCACCATATTGAAATAAATCTATGAAATATAAAACAAAACAAAACATGTTTGTTTATTTTATGTGTATTGTTCTTGTTTTATCTGTTTATATTACTATACCAACAAATCAAGTTTTTAATTTGTTATGGGAATTTTGAATAAATAAAATGGAATGAAATAAATAAAAAAGAATTTGATATATAGAAAGGAATGAACACGATTACAATGAAAGATATACGCATGGAAAGTATATATTCTTTAGTAGTCGTGGATAAAATATATTATTGTGTTTTTAAAATTAAAATTATTTTCTAAAAAAAAAATATATTATTGTGTTGTTAAAATTAAATTTCCCTTCCTAAAACAATAATAAATAAATATATATAAAAAGAAGTTATTACAGTGGTGTTTCATTTGCAAGAAAGTGGTTTAAAATTAAAATCAATAAAAAAAGTAAAAATATTATACACACTTCCGGTACAGTTATCGAACACATTGTCCTTTCGGACGGTTCCGGCTCTTACCATTAAGTAACTCTACTTTTAGAAACCAAAATGTGTGAAATCGCTCCAGCAGTCTTCTACTTTTCGTCTGTTGTGAACGCCGGTCAAAAAACATTTTTTTTGCTTTTCTATAATCAAGAAATTCCAAAAAAGTTGGGATAAGATTTTCACTTTTGGCTCGAGAATGTAATATCTAAGTACCAGACCGAAGTAAAAGAAATATGTAGAATAAATTTGTTGAAGTTGCTTTTTTTAGCAAATATTTGGGTATGGTCACCAGATCCTCGCTCCTTTCATTTGATGACTACCACATATTTTATCCTTCGTGAAGCGCCTGTCCTTGACGAGTTCAAAAACTTGTTTATCTGCCATTTTCCTCGAAAATGCCGAAAAGCTCGAAACAGGGCGATTTCTCGATGTCTTGTAAATTTACTGCCACAATTTTGTTTTTTAATAATGGGGATGGAAATTTGTTTAAGTAAACGAGGGTAACTTTGTCCGATGAAAAATTGTCTGTTATTATCTAGTTCAACAACCCAAGCATTCCAAATTGTCAGCTTTCGCACTCGTCAATAGCAGACAAATAGTCGGACAAGGTTCCCCAAGTTTTCTAAAACAAATTTCCACCTCCATTGATAAAAATCAAAATTGTTGTAGTAAATTGTTGAAGCAAATACCATGTGATTTTATATTTTTCATTCACATATTTAATGCATATGTTGATCGAGTTTATTTTGTTCCATGGATTATAATAAATTTACGGTAACTAGATAACGAGTCCAACTAGGAAAACGAGGATTAGACACGCAAGGAAAAACTGAAATCGTTAGTACAGCAATAAGAAAGTTTTGAAAGTTTACGAAACGTAACAGAAGTGAATATTGCACGTGAGTTACTACAAAGAAGTAGCATTCTTACGCGACCGAACCTATTAACGTATGACGGACTTCAGTCAACCGATAATGATGAAGTTGCTGACTGCGATGGTAGTTCAAAATGAGCGATTTAACTTCAATTAATCCTCACCATGATATTGAAGTAAATTTATCATTCATGACACGCAAAATATAATTTCTGGAATGCGAAAAATTGATTTTTGAGCATACACGTATGCCCAATGGGGAAATTTCAAAATTATTGCTGCATCGAAAACCGAATAATCCATGTGATACAATTTCAAACGAGGATTTTTTTAACCCTACTAATGAGAGTCGATTGAAACCAGAGCTTACAATTTTATTTTAGTCACTCCTCAAATCAAAATTCATAAATAAAATGTTTATGATTTTATAATCGTTCTTCCTTGAAGAGCAAAATTTTTAGTTTTTCGGTTTCGCTCCATTGGAATTCTTATCATATTTAGTTTATTTATTTTTTCTTTCATTTTATTTGCAAGAGAAAAAAATTGAAGAAAATTCTAAATTATGGTACACATCTGTGGAACATATGTTTACTACCTGGAATGAGTTTGCAGTAGAATTAAAAGTTAACTTTAAATAACATGTTGGAGAAACTGAATTGCACAATACGCATAACAATACGCAAACAAGATCAAAATTTGATTGAATATTATAACGGAATGTGTACCATTGATAAACGAAGAGTTTCAGATGAATCCGTAATTAAATACATAATTTTAGTAATAAACGATTATCAATTATCTACATCATTATACGTACTCAGATCACTAATGTTGGATATAAGGAAGTGCTCGAGTTGAATATTATAATTGCAATAAGCATACTGTTTAAAAATTACAGAGACTTATATTATAATGGGAGACAGAGCCAGAACGAAATGGACGACAATATTTTATTAACGATAGATACAAAGAACAGTTAGAAGACGAAGGAAGTATTAAAATCGTTATTTGATTTTTAATATATTATTCTGTCATTAAATAAAAAAAGTCAGACGAGTGCGAATAAAATTCGCTCGCCAAGGTTTCCGTGAATGTAAAAGAACACAAAATCAAAAATAAATGACATAAAGTTGTGTTGTAAAGTCTTTATATCGCCAGACCTTGTAATGGATAGCCTGGAAGAGTGCTTGAACACGGTGTATTATGGTTCCTGATTCTTTGGTGTCATTTGTGATTACCATAAGTGGATTGTATTAGTTTTTTTTTCCATCATTAACAGACACATTTTTTCGTATAGTCTCAGATTTATTAGTTGTCAATTTTTTTTTTATTAATATGTACAGCTCGTAATAGTTTCTCATCCATTCACCTTTAATAGTCATATTTCTATAGTTCCCGTAACCCATAGTTTCCTTATTTTTCCTAAAACTTACTTAAATTTTCAATGGCTGAACAGACATATTTAAACAAAAAAATATTGCGATGCTGATGCATAGGCTGACTTCACCACAGCTCTGGAAACATAGTGTTCTGGATATATAATGAGCCAATATCCATAAAATACTTTAATTAAAAGCTAACCAATATTATGGACTTCGTAGTTCTAATAATAAAAATATTAAAGCAGGCAGTAGTATCCCAACAAACATAAATTCTGTTGTACGAGAAAAAGTAAAAAAATTTTTATCGGAACTGAAAAAGCAGAAGTAAGGATGCAGAACTGTTGTGAACCGTACTAAATGTGTATGTACCAAATTTCATCCAACTCGATTATCAGGTACAGAAGTTATTGAGCTTCCAAAATAATAGGTGCTTGGAGGACCCCCTACCACTTTGTTCACTATCGCTAAAAAAACTAATCAGTTCCTTGCCATACATATTTGCATCTTTTTGCAAAGTGTAATCAAAATTACTTAACGAACGAATGTTGTATGCTTCTAACAAACATTGAAACAATAAACAGGTGTTCGGGAGGACCCCACCACTTATCCCAATATTGTTCAAAAACTAGTCAATTCTTTGTCAATAAAGTCTTTATCTTTTTTCAAAGTGCAATTAAAATTGATTAATGAATGAAATCTGTATGCTCCCAACAAACTTTAAAAACAAAGTGTGATAAGTCAGCAGTTGTATGGTAGATCCCCCGCCACTTTGATCAATGTGTCCCAAAAGATGATAATTATCTTCTTACACTAATTGAAACCTTTCCATAAGTTTTATCATAATCACTTCAGTATTGTAGGCTGTAGTGTGCATAAGGATACTGAAAAAACTGCCAACAAGTAAAAAAAATGTTTTTTTACCGGAAGCAAAACACCGGAAGTTGGGATGCAGAATTTTTGTAAATCATACTAAATGCTTATGTACAAAGTTTCATCCAATTCGATTATCAGGTACAGATGTTATTGAGCTTTCAAAAAAACAGGTGCTCCAGGGACTCCCCACCACTCTGTTCACTTTCGCTCAAAAACTAATCAGTTCTTTGCCATACATGTTTGCATTTTTTTCCAAAGTGTCATCAAAATTCGTTCACGAACGAATGCTGTGTGCTCCCAACAAACATTGAAAAAAGTGTGACACATTAAACAGGTGTTAGGGAGGACCCCCACCACTTATTCCAATATTATCCAAAAACTAATCAGTTCTTTGTTACTTTAGTCTCCATCATTTGCCAAAGTGTCATTAAAATTGAATAATGAATGAAGTCTGTATGCTCCCAACAAACTTAAAAAACAAAGTGTGAAAAGTCAGCATTTGTATGGTAGACCCCCCACCACTTTGATCAATGTGTCCTAAAACATGATAATTATCTTTTCACACTAATTGGAACCCTATTCCATAAGTTTCATCATAATCACTTCATTATTGTAGGCTGTAGTGTGCATAAAGACACTGAAAAAACTTCAAAAAAGTACAAAAAAATTTTTTTTACCGGAAGTGAAAAACCGGAAGTTGGGATGCAGAACTATTTTAAACCGTACTACATACTCATGTACCAAGTTTCATCCAATTCGCTTATCAGGTACAGAAGTTATTGAGCTTTCAAAAAAACAGGTGCTCCAGGGACCCCCCACCACTTTGTTCACCATCGCTCAAAAACTAATCAGTTCTTTGCCATACATGTTTGCATCTTTTTCCAAAGTGTCATCAAAATTCGATAACGAACGAATGCTGTGTGCTCCCAACAAACATTGAAAAAAGTGTGACACATTAAACAGGTGTTCGGGAGGACCCCCACCACTTATTCCAATATTATCCAAAAACTGATGTGTTCTTTGTTACTTAAGTTTCCATCATTTGCCAAAGTGTCATTAAAATTGAATAATGAATGAAGTCTGTATGCTCCCAACAAACTTAAAAAACAAAGTGTGAAAAGTCAGCATTTGTATGGTAGACCCCCTACCACTTTGATCAATGTGTCCCAAAACATGATAATTATCTTTTCACACTAATTGGAACCCTATTCCATAAGTTTCATCATAATCACTTCATTATTGTAGGCTGTAGTGTGCATAAAGACACTGAAAAAACTTCAAAAAAGTACAAAAAAATTTTTTTTACCGGAAGTGAAAAACCGGAAGTTGGGATGCAGAACTATTTTAAACCGTACTACATACTCATTTACCAAGTTTCATCCAATTCGCTTATCAGGTACAGAAGTTATTAAGCTTTCAAAAAAACAGGTGCTCCAGGGACCCCCCACCACTTTGTTCACCATCGCTCAAAAACTAATCAGTTCTTTGCCATACATGTTTGCATCTTTTTCCAAAGTGTCATCAAAATTCGATAACGAACGAATGCTGTGTGCTCCCAACAAACATTGAAAAAAGTGTGACACATTAAACAGGTGTTCGGGAGGACCCCCACCACTTATTCCAATATTATCCAAAAACTAATCAGTTCTTTGTTACTTAAGTCTCCATCATTTGCCAAAGTGTCATTAAAATTGAATAATGAATGAAGTCTGTATGCTCCCAACAAACTTAAAAAACAAAGTGTGAAAAGTCAGCATTTGTATGGTAGACCCCCCACCACTTTGATCAATGTGTCCCAAAACATGATAATTATCTTTTCACACTAATTGGAACCCTATTCCATAAGTTTCATCATAATCACTTCATTATTGTAGGCTGTAGTGTGCATAAAGACACTGAAAAAACTTCAAAAATGTACAAAAAAATTTTTTTTACCGGAAGTGAAAAACCGGAAGTTGGGATGCAGAACTATTTTAAACCGTACTACATACTCATGTACCAAGTTTCATCCAATTCGCTTATCAGGTACAGAAGTTATAGAGCTTTCAAAAAAACAGGTGCTCCAGGGACCCCCCACCACTTTGTTCACTATCGCTCAAAAACTAATCAGTTCTTTGCCATACATGTTTGCATCTTTTTCCAAAGTGTCATCAAAATTCATTCACGAATGAATGTTTTATGCTCCCAACAAACATAAAAACTTTGTGGAAAAAACCACCTGTTGTATGGTGGACCCCCCAACCCTTTATCCAATGTGCTCCAAAAGCTGATAAAATCTTTCTCATGTTATTTAAAAGCTTTTCGCAACGTTTCATACGATCGGTAATTGTAGGCTACAGTAGGGATAAACACCTGAAAAAAAAACTTTTTAACCGGAAGTGACAAACCGGAAGTTGGTATGCAGAAATATTGGAAACAGTATTAAAACCTTATATATACTAAGTTTCAATAAGATCATAGCTCGAGATCAGAAGTTATTCAAGATTTAAACTTAGAGGTGTTCGGGAGACCCCCCGCCATTTTGTCCAAATTTAAAATGAATCCAGATCTTCTATTTTCAAGTGAACCTGTATCATTTGCCAAAGTTTCATCAAGATCCTATGCAGAAAACTCACCCACCCACCCACCCACCCACACACAGACGTAAACCAAAATTTTTATTGGCTATTTGGATAGAGGATGGTCCAAAACAAAAGAAAAAACAAAATTTGGGGTATGTAAGATTTTTTTTTTCACGATAGATTGCATTACTTCACACAATTTAAAATTGTGGTGAAGTAAAAAGTGAACCGATTACACTAATTTTATATATTAATTAATATACTATAATATTAATCAATTGGAATTAATTAAAAATTTCCCTTAAATATTATGTGTATAAACATCAAAATTTAATTTTACAATTCACTAAAATTGACGCGTGCTACGTTTACATTCGATTATTTTCAATATACTCCTTGAATTTGAATTTTCTAAACACCAACCGTAATTAAATAATGAAGTTTTCACACCTCATAACAGCTGTGCGTATTTTTCCAACCGTCAACATACCAAGAATTACTATCTTGCTTTGTTAAAATATTCGATTTATCTTTTTATGAATGTAATATTTTGCTTCAAACAATCTTTCCGTTATGGAACCGAACTTCACTGTACTGATATATGTAGTAGATATTATTTTCGTAATACCTAAACATCATAACATCGATCGAACTTGCATTTAATTCGTTTTGAATTCAATGATAAATGTTATTGATGTATCGGAAATGTTCTGTATCACAAAATTATTTTTGTACAATAATACCAAAGAACAAACAGTTTTGTTTGTAACTATAAAAAGTTCCCAACAATTGAAAACTTGATGGAAATTAATTATATTACATCTAAAACACTGTATTCGATTTGTTTCGAGACTAAAAATTTTGGCTATATAATAAGCCACTGTAAATTGTTCCCTCTCTTATCGTGCTACATTTTGATTAGTGTAGTTGACAGCTAGTTAGTCGATTACATTTACATTTTGGTGGTTGATGGTTTGACGTCTCACATTGAGGATTGTGATATTCGTTGATTGATTTTATCTCAGTGGTGACTGTCAAATTCAGAGGTTTCGGTCTGTAAAAAGATTTACCAACAAAAAAGTGGAGTATTGATGTATCAAAAAAAAAAACAACCGAAGCTGAAGCTTTCTCCTCTGTAGAAGACGAAACTAAAACCAACCTGAATTGTGTATTGGCCATTGCGGAAATCCAGGGATATATCCACCACAAAACGGTATCTCAATTTAAACTATTTTTTTATATATTCCTAATGACGTCTGTGCGCGCAAATTGAATTGTTTTATAACAATTAACTTAACCAAACCAAATAACAAAAAAAAAGGAACTGTAGATTCATTGTCTGTGTCAGTGTTAAAAGTTTATGTACAGTATCTGTGAATTATTGATAGGCATTTTTTTTGTTTTGTGAGTGCAACTTCTGATGGTTATATTAACCAAGATTAAATTATATATCGTCTAATCTTACAAAAATTAAGGAAACCAAAAAGATGAAAGTTTTTGGTTATGTTCATCCGTGTCATTATTCTAGTTAATGCACCGTAATTTATTAGTAGAATAACCAATTAGTCATGTGCAGTTTTATTATTTTTTTTTGATGTAATTTACATAGTTCATACATGACGTATAACCCGGTCAATGACTTTTGTCGATATTATGGTAGCAAATTTTATATTCGTTAATTTATTGCTAAGTGTTCGTTTTAGTGTAATTACATATCAATATAGTTAATTTTAAAGCTAACTTAAGGTTGTGAATAAATCTAGAATAGAAATTACAAAAAAAAATAAAATTTAGAATACAAAATATACATCAATTTTACAACTTATGAGTATTCATTTTTTTGGTGGTGTAACAACTTATATAGCAGCATTCAACGTATTTTCCTACTGTGTACCTCATCCGTTTCAACGTGTATCACGAGGTGTTGTACAGTATCTGTATTGTCATATCCAGGTTTGTGCGGCGTATGTTCGCCCAACTTGTATCATCTTTGTCAAAGTTCTACAACAAAGTTTTACACAGCATCCGCAGTACTATATCAAAGTTGTTTTCAACGTATTTTTCATCCAACTTGGAACATCATTGTCAAAGTTTACAACGAGGGTTTATGTAATACTCATAGTATTGTATCAAAGTATATACAACCGATTTTCATCCAACATATAGTGTTGTTGTCAAAGTTTACCACGAAGCCTTACACAACATTTGTGTTATCATATCAAGTTTCACAACGTATGTCGATCCATTAGTTCTGGCATCCATTTCAATTTGGTTTCAACGTATCCGGCTTTATTTACCCATTGGCTCAATGCTTATTGATACAAATTAACACCGCATAGCTTCTACTTGTTTACCCGTAGTTACAAATTTATTTCGCGAATTGCAGCCGTATATCATCAATGTACCCAATTATATCTGAAAATTGATTCAACGATTATTTATATCAAGTACTGTGAGTATGTGTTTTCACCGTATTTCATCTTCAATTATAATTCATTCAGCGAGTATTTGTATCAAATACTTTTAGTCAACGATTATTTATATCCAATACTGTGAGTATTAGTTTTCCACGTATGTCAACTATACCTATTAATTTATTCACCGATTTTGATTACAACTTATTCAACGATTTTGATTACAAATTTATTCATCGATTTTGTTTGCAAATGTATTCAACGATTTTGATTGCAACTTATTCAACGATTTTGATTACAACTTATTCGACGATTTTGTTTATAAATTTATTCAACGATTTTGATTGCAAGTTTATTCAACGATTGTGAATGCAATTTATTCAACGATTTTGATTACAACTTATTCGACGATTTTGTTTACAAATTTATTCAACGACTTTGAGTGCAAGTTTATTCAGCGATTTTGATTACAAATTTATTCATCGATTTTGTTTGCAAATGTATTCAACGATTTTGATTGCAACTTATTCAACGATTTTGATTACAACTTATTCGACGATTTTGTTTACAAATTTATTCAACGATTTTGATTGCAAGTTTATTCAACGATTGTGATTGCAAGTTTATTCAGCGATTTTGATTGCAAATTTATTCAACGATTTTGATTGCAACTTATTCAACGATTTTCATTAAAACTTATTCAACGACTTTGTTTACAAATTTATTCAACGATTTTGATTACAAATTTATTCACCGATTTTGATTACAAATTTATTCATCGATTTTGTTTACAAATTTATTCAACGATTTTTGATTGCAAATTTATTCAACGAATTTTAAATACAAATTTATTCAACACTGTTGACTACAAAGTGATTCGGCGTTGGTTCATACCAATTGCGACTTCTTATTTCTGATTGACGTATATGCAGCCGCGCTGATGGAGGGCTAAAACCCGCCGGAGTTGAAGGCTAGGAGGATATAACCATGGGTGAGTCTATTTGATTTATTATTTTTTTTTTGATAAAGGGGTGTGAATGAGTGGGTGTGTGTGTGGGCGTATGTGAGCGAGCTAGGGGGTTGAGCGTGCCGACCGCGGTTCTTTCGTAGAAGGGGGTCGCCAGAGTCTCATTTTTCACATTTGTATTTGTTTCCATTTCTATTAGATTTTGAAAATAGCGTACATTTCTGTATTTGTGCTGAAGTAGCAGGGTTTCTTAATCGTTCCCATGGGCTGAAGCTAGCTTGGGGCAAGAAAATAAATCTCGCTAGGTACGCTTCCTGCAATGCCACTCTCATTGGTTCGCCATTGAGAAAGCGCTTCATTACAAATTGGCGCCCAACGTGGGGCTTCTCTAGGGGTTCTACAGCAAGGTAGGACTCTGAAGGAGTTCCTTCATTTTTTTCAAAAAACTTAGAAAATTTTTTGTTTTAAATTTTTTCTTTTTAAATTTAACGTTCATTTTCCACCCAACAATAGTAAAAGACTCTGGCGGCGTAGAAGCAGTTCCCTGCTTCATACGCCCAGGAGCAAAGGAAGTCTGAGATCTCTTAGGCTTTTCTTTGATGGGGAGTTGCGTCCCTTCGCCTCCAGCTATTTTTCTTTCCCTTTTTGTATTTTGATAACGCAAGGGTGGGAATATTTCTTAGGAAGTATTCCCAATGGGCATTACAACCCACGGACCCTAGTTACGGGCTGGGTTTCTAGCGATGTCACGAGGGCCGAAGGTGACGCAGGTGCCAGACCTAGACTGACGCGTGTTGGTGTATACGCCAATTCTCGTCCGAGTCTGGTCACCTGGTCAGGCTTCGGGTTCGTGGTGTCCTCCGAGTCCAGTCCGAGCTGATATTGTCTAATGTTAGAATCCCCTCCCGACAATATTGGCTTCCTATGGCCTGATTTGTTCAGTTCCCCATGGATGATACTGAGAGGCATTTTCCAAAGTAGCCCGATCAGCTACTGAGGGAAAATGTCTGCTCAGCTGTCATGCCTTGGTTGACTGGATCAGGTTGGGTCATAGCATCTCGCCCGTGTGTGTTGGTGGTGTGGATCGCAGCTGGCGAGTGTTACTGATCGAATGGTGGTCCAGAGGATTTTTCTTCTGGTCATCCCGGTAGCACTTGACAGCTGGGTGAGACCCCATTGACACACACCCCATCTCATTCCTTTCCCACCTTACCTTTTTCCCTTCCTTAGACTTCCTAACTTGTGTCCTTTTCCTTTGCCTTTCCGATCCTTTTAACGTAGCTTATTTTCACTTTTCATTGGTCCCAAATAACAAAACAAAATTAAATCAAGCAATAGAGAGAACGGCGATGGGCACCTTCAACCCAGGAGGATGAACACCCCGTGGTTAGATCAAACCTTCCTCCATCCGACCAAAAAAATAAATAAATAAATATTTATAAATAAATGAATGAATAAATAAATAAATAAATAATAATAATAACAAAACTGCTGATATTTGCTTTTACTAATTCTTGTTTTTTCTCTGCAAATTTTAGGATACGACAAATAAATATAATAATCAAGAAAACCTATTAAATAGATAAATACCACAACCAAGAATAATTATTAAATAAACATACCAATCAAGAACCGTCAAGATACAATTTGCTATAACAAAAATTTTGAATTATAAGGAAGAAAGGAGCCAATAGTTTCAAAACCATTCAGGATTGATGACATCGAACAAACACGTTATTGTCTTAAGTACTAGAATATTTATACTAGATTGTAGGATAGATATTTTCTTTTTGCATGCTAGCTATAGTTTTTTTTAAATTTTATATAAATTTGCTTGTCGAATCGGTAGGCTTGCCGCACTCATATATATTTTTTTCTCACTCATTTTCGAGTATCTGGAAATTTACCTTTAATCCCATCTTCTGCCATAGTCGTAGTATACCTATTTAATCTCAAATTACAAGTTTTTGCTACTGATTGTTCACACGTCAACATCTTAAGTAGTAATAGATATTTTCATTCTGGATTCACGCTCGGCGATAGCCCGTTTAACAAGTTTCTTAATCCATACATCTGACGGATTGGTCAGATATCGCGTAGCTGTTTGAGGTGTGAATAACCGAATTTCTATACAACTCATTAAATTCTGCTCTAGTAGACTTAAAGTGATAAAACATTATAATAAAATTAATTTTTTTTTTGTGGTAATAATTAAATTGTTTATTTGGTTGCAACGTTCGCCATTGATAGGGTAACGATTTTCTCTTCACTCTCCATATACTTGCCTTTATTGGTCCGTGCCGCGGGTTGAGTATTCATAATGTCAGCTGCTGATAAGATTGACGTTCTGGACAGGTCCAGCTCCTGTGCAGTCTGTCAACAAGAAATAGTGCCGGCCGACGTAAAACTCCTCACTCGGTGTAACCACCTCTTCCATGATATCTGCCTCAACGACTGGTTGCTGCAGAATGGTACCTGCCCGATTTGTCGAGCCACTTGCGAACGTGCCGACTTACAGAGGTTACCTCGAGGGATGGATAAAACTAATGATACAGTAGTACCACCCCCACCGAGACCTGTGACTCGCTCTATTACCGCAGGTTGGCAACGTCGTCCTAGTACTGGAAATCAACACTCTTCCACTCCCTTGGCAGTCCATCTCCCACCATGTAGACTCGCCGATGAAGTGCGAGTGAATGCTGCTCTAAGATCTCCCATACATGGTACCGCGGCAGCGGAAGATCATGGTTTTCAAGAAGCTGTAAATGCTCACATCGATCAGGAAATTTCAAGGATTAATCACTTAATGATGCAATCAGGTGCTCCGGCACCTGAAGTGTTGCTACCCCTAGCACATAATGTAGTATCGCCCACCACCCCGCGTCATCAATCGGTTCATTCCAGAAATTATGGGCCAGTAAATGCGTTTGTGCAAAATAATGTACCAGTACCACCAATGTTGGCTGAGCCTCATCCTGCTCCTGCTCCGGCCAGAATGCGAACATATCTCGAACAGCACTCTACAACAATTAGGAATTGGAACGTAACGTTCTCAGGTAGACCCGATGGTCTAGATGTTGAAGCGTTCATCTTCAGAATAGAGCGGCTGACAGAGATGTGTTTAAATAGCGATTTTACTATTGTCACCCGCTGTCTGTACTTGTTATTCACCGATCGAGCAGCTGATTGGTTCTGGAGATATTTTCGCCAGAACCGACAGCTTATTTGGACTGACTTGTGTCATGCTCTGCGAATAGAATTTCAGGACCGGCAGACGGACGAAGAAGTAAAGGAGCGGATGAGGGCCAGGAAACAGCGGCCCACTGAATTGTTTGATGAATTTTTACAATCAATTTATCGACTGGCCGATAAACTACGAGTACCGATGTCGGAGGCAGATTTATTATCCTTGATTCGAAACAACTTGCGATTGGAAATCAGAAGGGAGCTGCTATATGTCACCATTTATGGACTGGAACATCTGCGCCAGCTCTGCCGTGATCGCGAAAAATTATGGGCCGAATCAATAACCAGACCGCGAGATTATAATATTAGACCATCTAGACCGGTGTCAGAAGTGGACTTGGATCGTGAATTCTCACAAATTCAAATTAGCGAATTGCCAACTGAATCGTTACCAATTACATCCAACGAACTCGCGGCAATCCAGCCCGCCCCTAATATGAAACGAATAACCAGTTCCATTATTTGTTGGAACTGTAAACGACCTGGTCATCGGTGGCACGATTGTCGTGAATCACAGCGATTGTTTTATTGGGGATGTGGAAAGGACGATGTATTATGTCCGAACTGTGAAAATTGTCGGGGAAACCGAAGGGGGGGCCAGAATACCAACATCTTTTCTCGCTCCCAGAACCTGTCTTAGATTCATCTGAGACCAAATTTAATTTGTCTCCTAATCCTTCGGATATTGCATCTGCCAATCCCAATAACCTACTAGTACACGATACACTGTCGAACCGAGCTTCAACATCCACTGTTATAGAACACCCGTTGCATACTACTTCTGTTACACTAGTACCCACTCATGATACTAATGTGAAATTATTGAAACGAACACCCGATCTTACGGAACCACCTCCATTATGGACCAAAACCAAATCTTTCCAACAACGATTAAATGAGTACTTGAAAATACGCTCCAACATATTTGTCGATTCATTATCCTATTTGAAACCTACAACACGTTCTGCACTCCGTTCTCGCATTTATTGGCAACAACGACGTTTGTTTAAATCCAAAACCATTTCCTCTATTGTGAAATTGGCCAACGATATGAGATCTTATGCCACAGTGTCAATATTGGGTAAACAGCTTACTGGACTGTTGGATAGTGGAGCGTCCTTGACTGTAATTGGTGGTGATTTTGCTAAAGAAATCGTACAGACTCCAGACCTTCTGACTTATTCGTCTGCAGTAGTTCGTACTGCCGATGGCCAAAGACAGAAGATCTTGGGATTTGTAAAAACAAAGATCTCATTTATGAACCAAGTCAGAACCCTGGACGTCTTCGTTATCCCGTCTTTAACTCAGAATCTATATCTAGGTATAGATTTCTTTAATGCTTTTGGCTTGTTTAACCCAATATTTAGTTTACCTACCTTTTCGACTACGGAGTCAGTAATTTCAGACACATTTGATAGAACATGTGATTGATGTGGAGACTGCAGCTCCCATCAAGCAACGACACTACCCAATATCGCCCGCCATTGAGAAACTGATGGGAGAAGAACTGGATAGAATGTTATCTCTGGGTATTATAGAGGTTTCTAACAGTCCTTGGTCGAGTCCTGTGGTTTTAATTCGCAAACCCGGGAAAAATCGTCTTTGTTTGGATAGTAGAAAGGTCAATACAGTTACGAAAAAGGATGCGTACCCCCTCCCACAGATAGATGGAATCTTGAGTCGTCTGCCACAGAGTAATTTCATTTCCAGTTTGGATCTGAAAGACGCTTTCTGGCAGATACCTCTAGAAAAACACTCCCGAGAGAAAACTGCTTTTACGGTCCCTGGGCGACCATTGTATCAGTTCGTAAGGATGCCTTTCGGACTGTGCAATGCGCCGCAAACGATGACTAAATTGATGGACCAAGTAATTCCTCCACATCTCAAGTCGTGCGTCTTCGTATACTTGGATGATCTTCTAATAGTTACAGATACCTTTGAGGCCCATCTGAAACTGTTAGAAGATATCTCCAAGTGTCTTAGACGTGCGAACTTGACGATAAACGTGGAAAAAAGTAAGTTTCTTTTGCCGGATGTCAAATATTTGGGATATGTCGTGGGAGGTGGTAAGCTAAAAATTGATCCTGATAAAACTCAGGCCATTTCCGAATTCCCTACACCGCGTACGTCCAAACAGATTCGACGATTCCTGGGTATGGTGGGTTATTATCGGTTATTACCCCATAGCGTACATGTCCAAAAAACTAAATTCTGCGCAGCGCAATTACTCCACTAGTGAGAAAGAGTGTATAGCCGCCGTACTGGGAGTAAAGAAATTTAGAGCGTATGTCGAGGGTCAGGCCTTTAAGATCATAACTGACCATGCTTCATTAAAATGGTTAATGCAACAAAAAGACCTTTCTGGTCGATTGGCTCGTTGGAGCTTGAAATTGCAGGGTTATGTCTTTGATATTGAGTACCGAAAAGGGAATTTAAACATCGTTCCAGACACTCTATCAAGACGTGACTCAGTTGACGTCATTTCTGAATTATGTCCAGTGCCTGAATTAGATCTTAATTCCCCTTTCTTCAACACTTCTCGATATTTGGAGTTGGTAAATCTGGTTACCGAAGCAGACGGTACATTGCCTGATCTGAAAGTAATTTCTGGTCGGGTGTATAAACGATTGGCTTGTCTTGATCTTGATATTCCTTCAGAGAGTGAGGTTTGGAAATTGTGGTTACCTGAGGAATACACTGACGAGTGTATTGCAAGGGCCCACACTCCACCTACCTCATCTCATGGAGGTCTAGCAAAAACCCTGTATAATATTCGTAAATTTTACTATTGGCCTCGTATGTATACCCAGGTTAAATCGTTCCTAGGAAATTGTAAGACGTGTAAACAAATCAAAGCGACTAATGTTCCACTTTGTGCCCCCATGGTGTCTCAGATGAAAACAGAACGAATTGGTCATCGATTATATATCGATATTCTTGGCCCTTATCCTCGTTCCAAGGCCGGGAATATCGCTATTCTTGTAGTATTAGATCATGTTACTAAATATCCGTTTTTATTTCCTTTACGGAAACTAACGGCTGAACCAATTTGTCATCTATTGGCTACCAATGTCTTTCACGTATTTGGTTGTCCAGAGGTAGTAGTGTCCGATAATGGGACCCAATTCAAATCTAAATTGTTTGAAGATTTCTTGGCGAAGCACGGAGTGAAACACACCTTATTGGCCTTATATTCACCTCAAGCTAATGCTTCTGAACGGGTAAATAGGAGTGTTTTATCGGGTATTCGAGCCTACCTGAAGGAGGAGCATTCTAAATGGGATCTGCACTTGAGCGAGATCGCTTGTGCACTACGTTGTTCTCTGCACCAAACACTTAAATGTTCCCCATATTTCGCAATGTTTGGAATACCTATGGTGACTCATGGTTCGTCATATGAATTGCTGAGACGACTGAATAGTCTACATGACCCGGGTGAAACGATTCTGCGACCTGATTATCTTAACAAGATTCGGACTCGAATTCTGGATTTAACGGCCGAAGCATTTGTCAAGAGTGCTGAAAGATACAATTTACGAGCTCGAGTAACTTTGTTTAAACCAGGTGATACGGTGTTCCGAAGGAACTTTATTTTGAGTGACGCCGGTAAAAAATTATCTGCTAAACTTGCACAGAAGTTTGTTGAGACCAGAGTAATAAGGTTGGTAGGTGGCGCCGCCTACGAACTGGAAGACCTGGTTTCCAAACGTAGAGGTGTTTATCATTCCAAGGACATTCGCGCCTAACATCGGTAATAATTTTATATATTTCGCTGGTGTTTCCCAGCCATTGCAGGTCAGGGTTATTGATGACCATAAAGTATGAGGTTGGATTCGTTTTGAAAGGACAGTTCCGCGATTGTGTATCAACTTTGGTGTTCAGATCTTGTTTCAAAATTTATTTTTGTTTCGACTATTTGTAAGTGAAAATTCCAAGATTGCACCTGGTTCAATTAGTTACTTTGAAACTATGTGAACAACCTTCAGAACCACCAAGTCGGATGCGTATAATGTTTAGCCCGGCTAGCGTAGTCGGAGAAGCATGAGACTCTTGTTAGTTCAGGTGTGGGTTTCAAGCCTGCATAACGCCAAAACGGAATGGTGTCGGGTATTTCATTAATAAAATTTTTGTTTGTGACTTTAGAGTCTCGGGAACCCCCAGATCTGCCCGAAATTGGGTCTGGATTGTTGTATTTATCCATCACTTGCAATAGAGTAGAATACCGTTTTTTATCGTTACCCCTCCAAAATGTTTTATTTGTATGATCGTAGATACTTTGTTTCTGCTAGGACTGGGCTAGGAAATACCGATCGATTTGATTACTACTTTGTAGAATATTGAAGTGCCTCACCGTACTAATATGGATTACAAGGTCTATTTGCGACCAGTCTATGCCTTTTTTCAACTTCTTTTTTGGACGGGAATTTCCTTCCAAAAAGTACTTGTTCTGTAATGGATAGGCTGGAAGAGTGCTTGAACACGGTGTATTATGGTTCCTGATTCTTTGGTGTCATTTGTGATTACCATAAGTGGATTGTATTAGTTTTTTTTTCCATCATTAACAGACACATTTTTTCGTATAGTCTCAGATTTATTAGTTGTCAATTTTTTTTTTATTAATATGTACAGCTCGTAATAGTTTCTCATCCATTCACCTTCAATAGTCATATTTCTATAGTTCCCGTAACCCATAGTTTCCTTATTTTTCCTAAAACTTACTTAAATTTTCAATGGCTGAACAGACATATTTAAACAAAAAAAAAAGTGAACCGATTACACTAATTTTATATATTAATTAATATACTATAATATTAATTAATTGGAATTAATTAAAAATTTCCCCTAAATATTATCTGTATAAACATCAAAATTTAATTTTACAATTCACTAAAATTGACGCGCGCTACGTTTACATTCGATTATTTTCAATATACTCCTTGAATTTGAATTTTCTAAACACCAACCGTAATTAAATAATGAAGTTTTCACACCTCATAACAGCTGTGCGTATTTTTCCAACCGTCAACATACCAAGAATTACTATCTTGCTTTGTTAAAATATTCGATTTATCTTTTTATGAATGTAATATTTTGCTTCAAACAATCTTTCCGTTGTGGAACCGAACTTCACTGTACTGATATAGTAGATATTATTTTCGTAAAACCTAAACATCATAACATCGATCGAACTTGCATTTAATTCGTTTTGAATTCAATGATAAATGTTATTGATGTATCGGAAATGTTCTGTATCACAAAATTATTTTTGTACAATAATACCAAAGAACAAACAGTTTTGTATAACTATAAAAAGTTCCCAACAATTGAAAACTTGATGGAAATTAATTATATTACATCTAAAACACTGTATTCGATTTGTTTCGAGACTAAAAATTTTGGCTATATAATAAGCCACTGTAAATTGTTCCCTCTCTTATCGTGCTACATTTTGATTAGTGTAGTTGACAGCTAGTTAGTCGATTACATTTACATTTTGGTGGTTGATGGTTTGACGTCTCACATTGAGGATTGTGATATTCGTTGATTGATTTTATCTCAGTGGTGACTGTCAAATTCAGAGGTTTCGGTCTGTAAAAAGATTTACCAACAAAAAAGTATCAAAGTATCAAAAAAAAACAACCGAAGCTGAAGCTTTCTCCTCTGTAGAAGACGAAACTAAAACCAACCTGAATTGTGTATTGGCCATTGCGGAAATCCAGGGATATATCCACCACAAAACGGTATCTCAATTTAAACTATTTTTTTATATATTCCTAATGACGTCTGTGCGCGCAAATTGAATTGTTTTATAACAATTAACTTAACCAAACCAAATAACAAAAAAAAAGGAACTGTAGATTCATTGTCTGTGTCAGTGTTAAAAGTTTATGTACAGTATCTGTGAATTATTGATAGGCATTTTTTTTTGTTTTGTGAGTGCAACTTCTGATGGTTATATTAACCAAGATTAAATTATATATCGTCTAATCTTACAAAAATTAAGGAAACCAAAAAGATGAAAGTTTTTGGTTATGTTCATCCGTGTCATTATTCTAGTTAATGCACCGTAATTTATTAGTAGAATAACCAATTAGTCATGTGCAGTTTTATTATTTTTTTTTTGATGTAATTTACATAGTTCATACATGACGTATAACCCGGTCAATGACTTTTGTCGATATTATGGTAGCAAATTTTATATTCGTTAATTTATTGCTAAGTGTTCGTTTTAGTGTAATTACATATCAATATAGTTAATTTTAAAGCTAACTTAAGGTTGTGAATAAATCTAGAAAAGAAATTACAAAAAAAAATAAAATTTATAATACAAAATATACATCAATTTTACAACTTATGAGTATTCATTTTTTTGGTGGTGTAACAACTTATATAGCAGCATTCAACGTATTTTCCTACTGTGTACCTCATCCGTTTCAACGTGTATCACGAGGTGTTGTACAGTATCTGTATTGTCATATCCAGGTTTGTGCGGCGTATGTTCGCCCAACTTGTATCATCTTTGTCAAAGTTCTACAACAAAGTTTTACACAGCATCCGCAGTACTATATCAAAGTTGTTTTCAACGTATTTTTCATCCAACTTGGAACATCATTGTCAAAGTTTACAACGAGGGTTTATGTAATACTCATAGTATCGTATCAAAGTATATACAACCGATTTTCATCCAACATATATACAGATGTAAATTTACCGGTAAAATATATTTGTGGTAATTTTACCGTAAAATTACCGGTAAGATTGGTAAAATTGGTAATATTGGTAAAATATAAAACTCTCAAAATATTTAAATATAGTTGCAAATTGCAATTTCATTTAATTCAAAATTGATGACCATCTAGTTTATAAAAACACAAAATGCAAATCAAGTACATTATTATCGAGCGTAAACATACTTACTCGCAGAGTATCAGACAGGTACATATGCAACAATGGAAAATACTTTTATACCCCATCCATACATAAACAAAGTTCAGCTGTTGTTCTTTTAGCAGGATATCCAGAAAACAGAGTACACGCTTCTTTAACAGTTGCAAAAATGCAACAAATCCTGAACACACTGGCTACAAAGATAACTGCTTTCTTCACTGTTATGTAAAATTATGCCTTTTTGAAAACACTGCCGTATTCGAAAATGTTTAGGTATTACACATCGAATGGAAGTAGAAAAGCATTTCAATGGCTCAAATGCAGAGAGCGAATAACAGATAACCATGCATACTTATTTTCAATGAATCTTACTTTATTTACAATGCAAACAAGCTCCTTTCATCGCATCTGGTTGGAAAATGTACCCGGTTCAACGCTTTTCCGGCAATTGAGAATTGTAAATGGCGTTAAACATGTCACTTTTTGCGTACTACAAATGCCACTGGCCAACACTAAGATAGATGTATTAATTACGCGTGCAATACGTTACATCAAAATCTAATTCATGCATAGTTTCTTTTTCGTTCATAGGAAAAATATAAATCGCAAATGGGTAAAGATTTTGGGCTTTAAAAACGCCAGGAAAATTAATATATGAACGTGCCTTTCGCAGCAAAAATTTACATCAAAGCGTTGACAGTTGCTGCTGCTTAATCATTCAATGTGAAATTGGGTCGTGAAAAAAATGACTACACAAGTGACCTTTGAGGGTGATTAGCACGGATTATCAGCAAACTGCCAATATCAGGGTATAAGAGAAACGTTCTTCATGGCAGCAATTTGATCCCGAAATGACAAAGATTTAGCTTTTGCCTCATCCGGAATAGCTGCGTTATTGCTACCGGGGGAAAAATACCGAATTCAACCCACTGATCGACACCAGAAAACAAAATAAATGTTTGCATAAAGTGCTCTACTTTGTGGCAACACGTAGATACGTTAAAATTTACTACACATATAGGTGTTCAGCCTTAAATCGATCGATCAGGCGAGATATTTTCACAACAATGTGAACGTAATTTACAATTGCAGTACAGGGTTTCAACAAAAAAGCACAAACTCTAATGTTTAGTAAATAAAGATTCAAATTTTATTGCAATTTTACCAATTTTACCAAGCCTAAGTAATATTACGTAATATTACCAATTTTACCGGTAATTTTACCATGCATAATATTACTTTTACATCTGTAAACATATAGTGTTGTTGTCAAAGTTTACCACGAAGCCTTACACAACATTTGTGTTATCATATCAAGTTTCACAACGTATGTCGATCCATTAGTTCTGGCATCCATTTCAATTTGGTTTCAACGTATCCGGCTTTATTTACCCATTGGCTCAATGCTTATTGATACAAATTAACACCGCATAGCTTCTACGTGTTTACCCGTAGTTACAAATTTATTTCGCGAATTGCAGACGTATATCATAAATGTACCCAATTATATCTGAAAATTGATTCAACGATTATTTATATCAAGTACTGTGAGTATGTGTTTTCACCGTATTTCATCTTCAATTATAATTCATTCAGCGAGTATTTGTATCAAATACTTTTAGTCAACGATTATTTATATCCAATACTGTGAGTATTGGTTTTCCACGTATGTCAACTATACCTATTAATTTATTCACCGATTTTGATTACAACTTATTCAACGATTTTGATTACAAATTTATTCATCGATTTTGTTTGCAAATGTATTCAACGATTTTGATTGCAACTTATTCAACGATTTTGATTACAACTTATTCGACGATTTTGTTTACAAATTTATTCAACGATTTTGATTGCAAGTTTATTCAACGATTGTGAATGCAATTTATTCAACGATTTTGATTACAACTTATTCGACGATTTTGTTTACAAATTTATTCAACGACTTTGAGTGCAAGTTTATTCAGCGATTTTGATTACAAATTTATTCATCGATTTTGTTTGCAAATGTATTCAACGATTTTGATTGCAACTTATTCAACGATTTTGATTACAACTTATTCGACGATTTTGTTTACAAATTTATTCAACGATTTTGATTGCAAGTTTATTCAACGATTGTGATGGCAAGTTTATTCAGCGATTTTGATTGCAAATTTATTCAACGATTTTGATTGCAACTTATTCAACGATTTTGATTACAACTTATTCAACGATTTTGTTTACAAATTTATTCAACGATTTTGATTACAAATTTATTCACCGATTTTGATTACAAATTTATTCATCGATTTTGTTTACAAATTTATTCAACGATTTTTGATTGCAAATTTATTCAACGAATTTTAAATACAAATTTATTCAACACTGTTGACTACAAAGTGATTCGGCGTTGGTTCATACCAATTGCGACTTCTTATTTCTGATTGACGTATATGCAGCCGCGCTGATGGAGGGCTGAAACCCGCCGGAGTTGGAGGCTAGGAGGATATAACCATGGGTGAGTCTATTTGATTTATTATTTTTTTTTTGATAAAGGGGTGTGAATGAGTGGGTGTGTGTGTAGGCGTATGTGAGCGAGCTAGGGGGTTGAGCGTGCCGACCCCGGTTCTTTCGTAGAAGGGGGTCGCCAGAGTCTCATTTTTCACATTTGTATTTGTTTCCATTTCTGTTAGATTTTGAAAATAGTGTACATTTCTGTATTTGTGCTGAAGTAGCAGGGTTTCTTAATCGTTCCCATGGGCTGAAGCTAGCTTGGGGCAAGAAAATAAATCTCGCTAGGTACGCTTCCTGCAATGCCACTCTCATTGGTTCGCCATTGAGAAAGCGCTTCATTACAACCTATGGACGCATAACAGAATAAATGTTTAATCGTAGAACTCAATTGTAAATGTCAATCACATCTACATTGATCAAAAACGGCCAAAAAATTTTAGAATCTTATCCTAAATCTTATCCATAGCTGTTTAAGTTAACTAAAGAAAGATTTTAAATGGTTTAAATTGGAAAAATTTTTTCTATAAATCACCGTCGAAATTTGGAGTGGTGGTGGTATACATATACTTATGAGAGAACTTTTTTACCAATAACTAAAAAACTTTGCTTAAACTTAAATTTAACTTAAACTTGAAAGGGCTCCAGTGACACCCGACTCATTTGGGCCAAAAAAGATTTTTTTCTTACTCCCCATTCACATCCCCTAAGAACACAGAAATGAAATTATTTGACACTTCTTTATAATTGTCATTAAAATTTACCAAACTTCCTGTCTATAAGCATTTTTCCAAATTTTTCTCTCAATCAGTGTCGAAACGTAGGGGGGAGAATGGTTTGAAAGTTTCCTTTTTTGACAATAACTCAAAAACTGTGCACAGCGAAATTCTAAAAAAAAGCATTATTTCTTAAATTGGGTGCTCTTTCAAATGACACCCCACTCGTCTGGTTCGCAAAAATACTTTTTTACCCTCCCTACAACCATTCAATCAGTGGAAACGTAAGGGGAAGGGCGGTCTGAAAGTTGCACAGTTTTTAAAATAACTTAAAACTATAAATTTAAAACTATAAATTTAAAACTTTGCACCGCAATATTCTAAATGTTTCTTAATTTAGGAACTCTTTCAACTGACAGCGAGTGGGGTCACTTGGGTCAAAAAAGGTTTTTTTTACCCTCCCTACACCCATCCCCTAAACATACAGATATATAATTATTTGAGAGTTTGCTATGATTTTCGTTTAAAATATAGTAAACTTCCTGTCTCTGCGAATTTTTTCAATTTTTTTTGTCAATCAGTGTCGAAACGTAGGGTCTGAAATTTGCACTTTTTTGACAATAACTCAAAAACTGCGCATCGAAAAATTTTAAATAAAATTGCAATGTTTCTTAAATTAGGTTTTCTTTCAAATGACACCCCTTGGGTCAAAAAAAAATTTTTTTTCACCCTTCCCCACCCCAATCCCTAAAAAGCACAAAAATATAATTATTTGAGACTTCGCTATAATTTTCGTTTAGAGTTTATCAAACTTCCTGTCTCGGTGAATTTTTTTCAAATTTTTCTGTCAATTAAGCTCGAAATCCAAGGGAAGGAACCAACTTTTTGTGTCACTTTTTTGACAATATTTCAAAAACTATGCAGTGCAAAATTTTAAAAAAATGGCAATGTTTCTAAAATCAACTGCTCTTTCAAATGACATCCCACTTGACCTGGTTCAAAATGATGTTTTTACCCCTTCTTATTCTCAGCCCTTTAATAAATAAAGTTATGAGTATTTGCCACTTTTTTATATTTTTCATTAAAAACCTACTAATTTTTCTATCATTCCAAATAAGTTTTAAGATTTTTGATCAAGTAGGGTCGGAGTTAATCGGGGCAATAAAACATAGAGAAAATGTCATTTTTCAAAATTATACTAAAAATAGTGGGGTGTAAAATTCCAAAATACATTTTTAAGGAATACCGAAATGAAGCCGTTTCATATGATACCTTATTCGTCTCGATAAAAAAATGTATGTTCTCAAAGGCTTTACATCGTACCTCTGTAAAACAAACGAACACAACTTTATTTATTTTTTAACCCGCCATCTTGTGTGGATAGGTTAGTTTTATAAGCACCTCAAATTTGAGGTCCATAGGATTAATGGTTTACGAGATAATCGACATAATGCGAAAAATACGATGTACTTTCACCAATAGGCTTTGTCATTTGCTCATTTTGATAAATGTTTAAGAATGTTGCGAAACAAACGTAATAAAGCATATAGAAAGTATAAAAGGACAGGGAAGGATTCGGATTACGAAGCATTCATTGGTCTTAGTGAAAAATTTAAATTGGATGAAATCCATGCATTCAACTTACATAAGGAGAAAATTGCATTACAAATGACTGAAAATCCTAAAAGGTTTTGGAATTTTATAAATGATAAGAGAAATAATTCTGGTTTTCCATCTGTTATGAATTTTCAAAACGAAACTTCTTCATGTCCCAAAGGAATTTCTGATTTGTTTGCTAAGCATTTCCAATTAGTGTACCAACCGAAAATTAACTTCAATGTGAATAACTTTAATCACATTGAAAATTCTGAGAGAGCTGTAATTGACGAACTTAGTTTTTCAATAACAGACGTTCAAAATGCAATCAATTCTATTGATTCTAACAAAGGGTCAGGTCCTGATGCAATTACTCCTAAGCTTCTTAAACTTTTGAATCATAATATTTCAACTCATCTTCATACCATTTTCAACTGTTCACTTAGTTCTGGTGTGTTTCCTGAAGATTGGAAATCTTCTTATATTGTACCAATTTTTAAGAGCGGTATTAAATCTGATGTATCAAATTATAGAGGAATTGCCATTCTATCAGCAATTCCTAAATTATTTGAATCCATGGTTGTAAACAAATTGTACGATGAAGTGAGACATATTATAAGTCCTTATCAGCATGGTTTTGTTCGTGGAAAATCAACAGTTACAAACTTGGCTGAATTTACTTCTTTTTTAAGAATGAATTTGGCTGATGGCAAACAAATTGATACTGTTTATACAGATTTTGCTAAAGCATTTGATCGTGTTGATCATAAGCTATTACTGTTCAAGCTTCATAAATACGGAATTAGAGGACAAATTTATGACTGGTTGAAATCTTATTTGACAGGTAGATCTCAGCAAGTGAAAGTTTTGGGTAATCTTTCAAATTCTATTGATGTATCATCTGGAGTACCTCAGGGCAGTCATTTAGGTCCACTGTTATTTCTTTTATTTATTAATGACTTGACTTTGCTTTTAAATGGAGTTGGATATAATCTTTATGCAGACGACCTTAAACTATATAAAGTTATTGAAAATACCCATGATACCTTTGGTCTACAAAATAACATTGACATAGTTGTTAAATGGTGCAATGAAAACGGTATGTCTTTAAATGTGAAGAAATGTTCTATTATATCCTTTTCTAAAAAAAAAGTTACTTCTCTTTCAGATTATTGTATCATTGGTGAACTGATCCCCAGGACGTCATTAGTTCGCGATCTTGGAGTACTTTTAGATACAAAAGTCACATTTGCGCAACATCTTGATAAGATTTGCTCTAGAGGACATTCCTTACTTGGTTTCATTAAACGAAGGGCTAAAGAATTTGATGATATATTTCTAACTAAGACTTTATACTGTTCATTGGTGTTACCTACACTTGAATACGCGAGCATTATTTGGTCTCCTTTTAGGAAAGACCATATTAAACGTATTGAATCTGTTCAGAAGCAATTTTTGATATTCGCACTAAAAAGTTTGGGATTCAAAGGATTTCACCTACCTCCTTATAAGAGTAGACTGTTGCTTTTGAATATGATTTCTTTAGAAGACCGTCGTGAATTATCATCAACTCTCTTTGGCTTTGATTTGTTAACAAGAAATATTCAGTGTATTGATATGTGCAATGCACTGGTATTGAATGAAAATATTTATGGCTTAAGATCTCGTCGTTTGTTAGTTGAACGCATTTCCAATACTGATTATAAGTATTTCGATCCTATTAGTGAATGTATTCGTAATTTGAACAAACGTTGTCATCTTTTAACTACTAATATGAGCCGGACATGTTTTAAAAACATTTTATTAAGAATTTTTAAAACATTGCATACCGTTTGATTCTTGATTCTTTTCTTTTTCTGTTGTTATTTTTTTAATATGTGTTGAAATTTTAGATTTATTTTAGTTATTAAGTGTTAGATTTTAGTAATTTCTTTGTACTGTCTTAATTTGACTAAATAAATAAATAAATAAAATAAAATAATAGAGTTTATTACGTGTTTTTATTAAATTTTTTATTTGTATTTGCTAATGCATCCAAACGTAAAGAAAGACGTCGTTTTAAGTTTTGAATACTAGTTTCAGTCTTATATTATATAAGTCTCTATCCTTTTAATTTTTACTAACACAGGGTGTTTCATGAGCTTCTTTTTTTATGGTTTAATGCTTATATAATATTTAGTTTAGATTCCAAGTTATCGAGAATTTTTTTTCATTCTTTTTGAGTTTAACTTTGATAATGTAAAGTTCTTTTTGTTCTTAAAAGAAATTGACAAACCGGGCTTCGACTGATGGATCGCCGGTTGCGTTTATATTACCATTTATAAATTTTTTTGTATACAAAGTCCAAAAGTCCAAACTAAACAATATTTTAATGCAATATCTGCATTTAAATTTGTAGACATTTTACACTGAAACTGTATACAGTGCTTCTTGCATTGTTTATGGTGCTTTTTAACTATGTATAAAACTTATTTTACTTGACAAAAAATTTAGATTGACTATCAGTTAATTAAAAAATTGGTGTTTTGATGCTCTTCGTCGTTTTGCTTAAAAACCCATAAATGGGTGTCAAATCCAACTTCTCATACTGTGTTACCAACTATTATACAACATAAACCCGAATATATTTTATGCAAACACGAAGATTTTATTTAAATTTCATAAATTCGATAATCAACCTCAAATGAATTATGAAATATGGACTTAACCTCCCAGTCCGATATGCCAAAAACTTTGGTCTGTGGGAAGGGTTTGGCATAGTGTTCGATGAAGACTGAAATAACTAAGTTGTTTGTCGTTTTTAATTTTCCCTAAAACATTTAAATGGCACACAGACGGACAGTTTGCCCAGTTAGACTAGTAAGAAGTGCTTTTACGTTTATCGAAACATGTAACGATCGCAATAATCGCAAAACAATAATAAAACCAAATTCATCTTCGTTTTCAATTCAATAAAAATGCATTTCATTAGTTTCCGTTCATTTTTACATTAATAATAATTTTAAAATTTTCTAAAACTTAACTGCTAGTTAAATTTTGAATATACTATAAAAAGCAAACGAACGTACTCAATTTTATTTCCAATTCTAGCGAACAGATGTCGTTGTCGTTATTAATCTTTACTGAATTTTCGATGTTACCCGATTTATTTTGACATCGGAAGATGTCAAATAGAAAATCACTTTGTTCGATTTTTTAAAAAAAAAGATTCATTCTGATTTTGGTTCTTGAAAGTAAATGTTTAAATGAATTTGTGAACAAAATCTGTAATTTAAATTAATTTGTTAGTTTGAATTTGTTAATTGATCATTAAAAATAAATACTAATTCCATTTTATGTTGATTTCAAAAAGAATTTTCTGTTAATTGATACAAGAAGTGTGTCATGGGTGTTTTCATTAAGTTTATGCTTAACTCATCATAAAAGAAAATTTGCTTTATAAAGTGGCAGTAAATGAAAATAAGCCTATTACCACAGTTAGAAACAATCGAGTGTATGGTGGATTTTCCGGTTGTTGAAACCGCACGGATTTAAAGCAAGATATGGTATGGAATGAAAAGTTAAAGGATCAAAAGTAATGTTCAATTGGGCATTTCGAACAGCGAAGGTGTAATTCAATGTGCAGCAACTACAGCAGCAACTGATGTTCACGAATTAGTTCGGCCAATATAGTTAGTTGATCAAACGCTAGTCAATGGAATTGAAAAATTAGAAACCAGATCATCAATCAACAGTTTTTTAGTTCGAGGTAGTTTATTTTATAGATATATTAATTCTTGTTTAATTATTTTCCCCTTCGGAATGTTAAGATAAATATAGTAAGATAATAGAGATTCCTAATGTCAAATTCGTATTGGGGCCAAGTTATCCCGTGTTAATTTATAGTGTAACAAAAGTTCAAATAAAAGTTACAAACTGGCCCCGTAACAGGGTAACAGTACAGAGTGGCAGCCGAAACGAAACCCTGGTGCAACCAGTTTACGTTTTGGATATTTTTTTTTCTTTTCTTTCGTAAAATACCGTAATTACGGTAAATAAATTTTTTTGTATTATTTTTAGCGCGTAAAATTTTGGCGGAATAATATATATATTTATGGGTGGTGAAACCAGTTTTGACATTTTTTATTTTTTTTTGCTGGGTGTGGTCAACCGGTTTTGGGTTGGTCAACCCATTGAATTAAAGGTTGTTTTTCTTTACGAACCTGTTTAGGTTGTGGTTTTTTTTGGGTATATACGTATTTAATATACGTGGAGTTTCTTGGATAAGGATTGAATAATACTTCTACCATTTAATTCGTTTTTTTGTAATAGTGTGGGATTTTAGAAATAGTTTTTGAAATTTTTTGGAATTGATAGAGAATATGTATACGATGAGGGGTCAGGGGTTGATAAGGAGGTGTCGACCAGGGGGGTTTGAGCCCTGGATGGATGAGGTGGAAGAGAGAGAGCAGATAGAGAGAAAGGAGAAGATGAATGAGGCGATGAATGTGGTGAAAGGAATTATAAATGTGGTTATGAATGAGGTGAAAGATAAGTTATATCTGGAGATTATGAATGATATCTACGAAGAGCAGTATGATAAGGCATTGGATGATTTGATTTGTGAGATAGTGGATGAGGAGTTGAATGGAGCGAATGAGGAAGTGAATGTGGGCTGGCGTGAGAGGAGACGGGTCAAGAAAAACAGGAGCTCATACCTGAAGAGGAAGGAGAGGAGGAAGAAGGAGAAGGAGAGTCGCCTGGTCGTGGAGCTGGGAGCTTCCTCGACCAAGAGTACTCAAATAGAGGAGCTGGTTGAGGTGGTTCCCATCTCACCGATCATACGACAGGAAGAGGAGTGGTCTGGTCCACAGGAGGCCCCTGTTCCTCATTGTATAATTAGTTAAGACTAATTTTTTTTTTAATTTTGAAAAAAACCGTTTTGGGACAGCAATTTTTTTGGAGATTGTTTTTTGTGCTGTCATCTGCTTTTAGTAATACTAATTGTTTTTTAATTTGGAAAAAAGAAAACCGTTTTGGGGAAGCAGTTTTTTTTTGAAATTTTTTTATGCTACCACGTACATATTGTACATATTTTTGGTATACTATTGTACATATCTTTTGTATATCCTGTACATATTTTTTTTATATACATAGTACAATTTTTTGTACATAATGTATATTAATATTTGGTTATATATTGTACATATTCTTGGATGATGCAATTAATTTATATATGAAATTAATCGTATGTTTTTTTTGATTGTGGTTAAGTCATGTTTTTATGAGTTTTAGGATGTTATTAACGTAATAAAAGTTAACATTGACCAAACAGTTTTCAACGGTTTTGTATAAGTCTAAATCTTTCGTCACTACTTTCAAAGTATTATTGGTCTGTGTTTATGGAAGTACAATTGAAAATAATTAATTCCCATCAACTTTATAGAGTGAGCCGGATCCAAATCAATATCTCTACATTTGTCATCATAATGATCCGCGGATGTACGTATACATATCTCGTATGAGTCCATTTTAGCTACCACCATTTTTTAAATTATTTTTTATTGCGCTTAATTTTAAAAAATGGTATAAATATAGAAACAATTATTTTTAGCTAACATTTATTTTTTGTTTTGAATACAATAAATAAAGCGAAAGATTTAACCTGAACAAATATATTAGAATTAATAATTTAAAGATTAGTAAGCTTAGTTTTAAATTTAAAATAATCGTAATTTTTTTAAATTACCAATTTATTATTTAGTCTGAAGATTTAATTTAATTAATTTCATGTAAAACTTTATTAACACATATTATATATTTCATGTTTCGATTTAGCATTTTTAAATAAGAAATTATTTAGATTATGGATAAGTTATGTAGTATTTAGGTTTATTGATTCACTTTCTCAGCGGTAGGCCTAAAAAGCCATCCATGGGGCTTATCCCTTTAACATTGATGTCGTTCTTAGATCGCCTATGACCACCGGGGTTATGCGATCGAAGAACATTGGTTTCTTCTCTTCATTCGGCGAGGAAGTCCTCAGGGACGAGGAGTGGTGTTGCTGTGTTTGTACTTAGGTGCAAACCAGTAGTACCATTCTTTGCTCAGAGGCTTCTTCGGTGTAATGAAGAGAAGAACCAATTGTACTTTTGCTTTCAGGATCAGAGGCTTCACCTCATACAAATTCAAAAACTTACCATTTTTTTTTCCACTTAGCTTTTACAATAGAACAATTTTTCATAGAGTTTAGGTTTTGAAGTCTGGTGCTCGGGAGCGTTCTTCAACTTTCGCATTAGGTTTAGGTGTAATTTATTTGTAGATTAAACAAGCACAACTGGGTCAGTAGAAATGGACCTAGTGTCTAATCGTGACAGTTGTGATTGTTTTATTAGGTTGGGGAGAATCTGTTCTGTAGAATCTGGTCGTTAGGGGCTTTTCTAGTCAGTTCTCACATGCATGGTTGGAGTGGGCTCGTGAACGCGGGAATTCAAATTTAAACAAAATGGATATTGTAACCATACTTACTTTTTAAATTGTCTCCAGACGAATCTTGATTTTGGGAATCTCTTATTATATTAAATAAAAATAAAATAAATCAAACAAATTTTTCAAAAATTAAATAAATAAAATTTTTATTAAATAAATTAAATTTTCGTTAATTAAAATAATTTTAGGTAAATAAATAAATAATTTTTTTCGTAATTTAAATAGTTTTAGGTAACTAAATAAATAATTTTTTTTTAACTACACAATACTTCAAGATATAAATAAATATTTTTTATTTTTTTTAAAAAAATAAATCAATATTTCAAAGTTAGGACGGTGCATCCAATAAATAAACATTCTTCTAAATATTTTTATTTTTCAATTTTCTTTTAAAAATAAATAAATATTCTTAGGGGTGCTATCGTCAATAACTAATTTTAGGTATATATATATATTTCAGTATATCTGAAATTAAATAAATAAATTATATTTTTACATATACAATATTTTAGGAACTTTTGTAAAAGATTCAGTAAAGATTAGCGGCGACAGCGGTTTTTTTTGTTCTTGTACAAGTTTGTTTTTACAAAATCTTTTTTTTGGGGCGTTCGTTGTTTTTTTTCGTTTTGCGTTTTTCATTGTTTTCACTTTTACAGCGTACTAGCTACATTTTTGTTGTTGGGAATTGGTTTTAGTGTTGTTGTCAGCGAGTTCATAATTTTTCGGGTTTTACCATCAAAATGTCAAACCAACTAGACGTTGACCATCCGTTCTATGGTTTGGAACCCACCGAACTACAGATCGAATGTCTGGTTCGGGGTGTGAACTTCAGGGGGAACAATTGGGCAGAGGACTTTGCAATACCACAATTGGGTCCATCACTCCAAGCTGAACACATACACAATAGTCCAGCATTAGTACAACCGCAATTATCATTAAATTATCCATCAGTACCACAGGTACAACCACCATCATTATATCCACAAGCTCCACTTACAGCACCACCACCATACAACCAACCTCCTCAGGTATGGCGTGACGCGGCTCCAGCGTTAGCACCAGTGGAGTACCGAGGGGTTCATGGGAACAATTTGAGTCGTTATGACTCAAATTGGGTTCCAACCTTCACAGGAGATGGTCACTCTCCTGATGTTCATGAGTTTGTTCACAGAGTGGAGGCGGCTGCCAGGAGGGACCGTGTGAATTGGGACGACCTTAGGTCTATCGTTCCACGGTATCTCAAGGGAGCTGCCGACAGATACTATCTGAATTTAACTCATGAATATGAGGTGGTGACCTATCCAGTGTTAAGGGAGGGACTCCTACAAACCTTCGGTACGCTCACTGATGATAAGGCGATCTTGCGAGTTCTTCTGAACCGCAAACAAAAGTCAAAGGAGAGCGTGTACGAGTATCTGGTGGAGATTGGTTCGTTAAATCGTCGTTTAGCACGTCCATTTGCTGACCGTGAAATGCTAGAAATTGCTCGGGAGGGACTGAGTGTGGAGCTCAAAAACGCTACTCTAGCTGCAACAATACATTCAATTGATGAACTTCGGACTTTATGTCAGAAGTTTGAACGGTTGTGGTCCACACCAGTTCCGACCAGAACATCAAATTTAAGAATTAGCAAGCTACAGCAGGTGGATGATTATGAGGTGGATGTGGAACTAGATCGAGATGGATATTTTGAAACGATGGATTCAAAACAGCCCGAACAACAGCACGAAGAAGGCGACGAGAGATGTAGCGACGCAGGACGATCGGCAACCACCAACGAAACCCAAATAAAATCATCGAATACATTTAATTTCCCATCATTACATCGAACATATTTTAGACGTCTTGAACGTAACATTAGATATTGGAGGATGAGGAAATTATTTCGTAAAGCTTGTATTTCATCTATCCTTTCAGAAACAAAGGATCCTCGGCCGCGATTGACAATAAGAATTTTGGACAAACATATTTCAGGACTATTGGATAGTGGAGCGTCAATCACTATACTTGGAAGAAATTCCTTGGAATTATTGGAATCATCAGGTACAACCTACCGTAAGTACACTTCATGTATTCGTACGGCGGATGGTACTGCAAATAAAATTTTGGGTTACATAGAAATTCCAATAACTGTGAATGGCTCCACTAAACCAATGCGGTTCCATATAGTTCCTGGATTACGAGAAGAGCTCTACCTGGGCATAGATTTCTGGGAGAAATTCGGTATTGTTCCTTCATTTGTTAGTGAACTGACTCGCACAGAGCTACAAACTTTTAATATACATAACCTCACCACTGATCAGCAACATGAACTGGATATGATCAAGGATTCTTTCCCGTCATTTGAAGTGTCTGGGCTCGGAAAGACTTCTTTGGTTGAACATGTCATCGATGTTGGTGATAGTGCACCTGTTAAACAGAGGCACTATCCCACATCGCCGGCTGTTCAACTAAAGGTCTATGCCGAACTTGACCGAATGCTTCAAATGGGCGTGATCGAAGAGTCTAACAGTTCTTGGTGCTCGCCAGTGGTTTTGGTACAAAAAGAATCTGGTAAAAACAGATTATGTATTGATAGCCGTCGTGTCAATTCACTAACGAAAAAGGACGCTTACCCACTTCCCTTGATTGATGGCTTACTAGGTCGTCTAAATAGTACAAACTACATTTCAAGTATTGATCTCAAAGATGCTTTCTGGCAGATTCCTCTAGCAGAAGCATCTAGAGACAAGACAGCCTTCACAGTGCCTGGTCGTCCATTGTATCAATTCCGGGTTATGCCCTTTGGATTGTGCAATGCTCCCCAGACAATGTGTCGGCTAATGCACAAAGTGATACCACATCAATATCACGAAAATGTCTTTGTTTATTTAGATGATCTATTGGTAGTCTCTTCCACGTTCCAGGAACATATGGAATTGCTGTCCAAAGTCTCTTCATTTTTAAGAGCGGCTGGGTTAACAATAAACCTCAAGAAAAGCAAATTTGTTCTGAGAGAGGTGAAATATTTGGGATTTTTGGTTGGTGAAGATGGTCTTCGAACAGACCCTGACAAAGTAAGAGCTGTTGCTGAGTATCCAGCTCCGTCAACAGTGAAACAAATACGGAGACTTTTGGGAATGGCTGGTTGGTACCAACGTTTCATACCAAATTATGCAAGCGTGGTATCACCAATTACAGATTTATTAAAAAAGAGTTCGGGAAAATTGAAATGGACATTGGAAGCTCAAGCTGCTTTCGAAAATTTAAAACGAAAATTTAAAACGATTTAAACGATGCTGACTACAGCACCAGTTCTAATAAACCCTGACTATAATAAAGAGTTCTTTATTAGATGCGATGCGAGTCTGACAGGGATAGGTAGTGTGTTGTATCAGGTTGATACTGACGGACAAGAGTGTCCGATAGCCTTCATGTCGAAGAAACTTAACAAAGCTCAGAGAAATTATTCGGTTTCTGAGCTGGAATGTCTTGCGGCAATTCTGAGTGTGAAGAAATTCAGGGGCTATGTTGAAGGTCACCGATTTACTATCGTGACTGATCACTCAAGTCTGAAGTGGCTTATGTCACAGAAAGACTTGAGTGGTCGTCTGGCTAGGTGGAGCCTAAAACTCCAACATATGGATTTTACCATTGTCCACCAAAAAGGTACCCAAAATATAGTCCCTGATGCTCTATCTCGTCTTTATGACGATACACACGAGGAATTGACGGAAGCATTAACACATCACATTAACGACATCAAAATCGACAATGAAGGTTATCGGCACAACGAATATACGGATATGATAGCCAAAGTTCAGTCATCTCCTAAGGACTTTCCATCTGTTAAAGTCGTGGATGATAAGCTATACATACGTATTGAGCCAAGACCTGATGCAATACTTAACGATGTTCCTGTGTGGAAACTCTGGGTACCAAAACCGATGACTTCAAACATGATTCAGAAACATCATGATGATAGTACTGCTGCTCATGGAGGTGTTAAAAAGACTTTAGAATTACTTCGACGTCTTTATTATTGGCCGGGCATGGCGTCACAGGTACACAACTATGTTGTGTCCTGCGACACATGTAAACAAACAAAAGCCACGAATCAGATATTGCGTCCTCCGATGCAATATCAATTCGAAACAGCACGTCCATGGCAGAGAGTCTATATAGATTTTTTGGGACCGTATCCTCGTTCTACGCTTGGGAATACGGTGTTATTGATAGTTCTGGATCATGCTACGAAGTTTGTACTACTGAAACCACTTAGAAACGCAACTTCACCGAAGGTGAATGCTTTTCTAAGGAATGAAGTGTTTCTTACATATGGGGTACCAGAGTTTCTGCACAGTGACAATGGCAAACAGTTCACTAGTAGGAACTTTCAAAGTCTTTTGTCAGATTTCGGCATTAAACACATTAGGACCGGTGTCTATAGTCCTCAAAGCAACGCGTCAGAGCGGGTCAATAGGTCAGTCCTGGCAGCAATTCGAGCGTTCATAAAAGGTCAACATACCAAGTGGGATTCACAAATTGGTGAAATCGCATATGCACTGCGAGCCGCAGTACATTCTGCTACCAACTACTCACCGTACTATTTATTATTTGGTCAACATCCAATCTCGGATGGAAATACTTACCATTTGTTGAGTTCACTGCACAAGCTTGGTGAAGATGCTGGTGAGGAAATAGAACGCTCTGATCATTTGACTCTGCTCAGGAACCGGGTTCAACAAAATTTAAAAGCAGCTTTCAAAAAGTCGCAACATCAGTATAATCTGCGATCAAAAATACGGACTTTTCAACCACAACAACGGGTGTTTGTACGGCAACATCATTTGAGTGACGCTACCAAAAAATTCTCGGCAAAATTGGCTCCAAAGTTCTTACCTGCAATGATTAAGACTAAGATTGGAAATGTACTCTATGAGTGCACAGATATGAGCGGTAAGAATCTTGGAGTCCATCACGCGAAAGACATCAGGGAATGATGTCTTTTCGTTAGGTAGGGTTGTTCCTCTGGCTGATTGTCGTCTCTGGGGTTCACATCTTCAGGTCATACTTACTGGTTGCATCGGGGTGTCCATGGTGCTGACGTTCGGATGGATGGTCGGTCTCAATGCTCAGTGAAGTTCTTAAGGACTTCATGAGTGTTGGAACCGGTCATCGGTCTTGACGCCAGTAACTGTGGGTATCTCGATCCCAGATACAGTTTAATAAGTGGAAGTAGTTCGGTGGTTTTCTGTCATGGAGGGGATGGCGACGTTTTTGTGATTTCAAGAGTAGAAATCTTGATTTTTACCTTGAATTCATGGTGTAACGATCGCAATAATCGCAAAACAATAATAAAACCAAATTCATCTTCGTTTTCAATTCAATAAAAATGCATTTCATTAGTTTCCGTTCATTTTTACATTAATAATAATTTTAAAATTTTCTAAAACTTAACTGCTAGTTAAATTTTGAATATACTATAAAAAGCAAACGAACGTACTCAATTTTATTTCCAATTCTAGCGAACAGATGTCGTTGTCGTTATTAATCTTTACTGAATTTTCGATGTTACCCGATTTATTTTGACATCGGAAGATGTCAAATAGAAAATCACTTTGTTCGATTTTTAAAAAAAAACGATTCATTCTGATTTTGGTTCTTGAAAGTAAATGTTTAAATGAATTTGTGAACAAAATCTGTAATTTAAATTAATTTGTTAGTTTGAATTTGTTAATTGATCATTAAAAATAAATACTAATTCCATTTTATGTTGATTTCAAAAAGAATTTTCTGTTAATTGATACAAGAAGTGTGTCATGGGTGTTTTCATTAAGTTTATGCTTAACTCATCATAAAAGAAAATTTGCTTTATAAAGTGGCAGTAAATGAAAATAAGCCTATTACCACAGTTAGAAACAATCGAGTGTATGGTGGATTTTCCGGTTGTTGAAACCGCACGGATTTAAAGCAAGATATGGTATGGAATGAAAAGTTAAAGGATCAAAAGTAATGTTCAATTGGGCATTTCGAACAGCGAAGGTGTAATTCAATGTGCAGCAACTACAGCAGCAACTGATGTTCACGAATTAGTTCGGCCAATATAGTTAGTTGATCAAACGCTAGTCAATGGAATTGAAAAATTAGAAACCAGATCATCAATCAACAGTTTTTTAGTTCGAGGTAATTTATTTTATAGATATATTAATTCTTGTTTAATTATTTTCCCCTTCGGAATGTTAAGATAAATATAGTAAGATAATAGAGATTCCTAATGTCAAATTCGTATTGGGGCCAAGTTATCCCGTGTTAATTTATAGTGTAACAAAAGTTCAAATAAAAGTTACAAACTGGCCCCGTAACAGGGTAACAGTACAAACACTTGTCGAGAAATAATTGTACACATCATTATGTTCCTTTTAGTTTTGGTTTTTATTATTTCCCCTATTAAACTTTTAATTTAACCATTATTAATTTCAATATAATGCTATTCGTAATCGATTCCACTCTTTGGTCTTTCAAAATACATTGTTAGCATCCAATACCATCTAAACCAAAACAAACCTCATTTACTTAAGCTAAGTGAAACACAAGTTTCAAATATTTATAATGCACGATTCGGCTGTAAAAATTATTTTCCAGAGCTTGCATTTTTAAACACCGTGTTGTAATGATATACATATATACGCAATGATTTTAAACACATAAAGCTCCCCCAGTATGAAACAAGTCGTATCCCTGAATCTTGCTTTATCTACCTTAAAGTCATCGCAAATAAACATGACATCTATATGTATTATTTACACAGTAGTTCTTTCTCCTTACCACCATATTCCATGATCAAACCTTGGAAGTATTTAATTCTCTTAAAGACACAATTGATAATATCAACGCACCTAATCCAGTCCTTACGGAGAAATAGGGTAAAGCAGTTAGTTCATGACTTTAGTGAGTCTCATATCATTTCCCTTGATATATCCAATACGTTTGACAGCATCGGTCTCTTATCAACAAATTAATTTTATTTCTAGTCTTTTTATCCCAGAGTCTTTTATAGTAGTTTGTGTTGTTTCGGATAAATTCTCAATTCAAGCCGGTATTCCCCAGGGTTTGATTCTTTCGCCAACCCTTTTCCGATCTTTATCAACGATTTGTTACCTATCACCATAAACTCAATAATATATAGCTTTTTCGAAGTTCTATCTTACATTCATTTTAAGAAAATAAAAAAGAAAGGAAGAAACAGCCATCTAGTCTAACTGCTAATTATAATCATAGAAAATGGTTGAATACTTGAATCTTGAATCAATTCTGGACTTGAATCAAGATCTTGAATCAATTCTGAACTGGTGTAAACTGAACCTTATGACATTTAATTGTAGTTTTGTCCTATAAAACCTCACTGTATAGCTCCAATGCTACGTTTTCCAGACTAACATTATTATTCACTTAATACCTCCATTACGTAGATACCCGATACCCAAAGCCTTCGGAGCAAAAAGTACAAGTTCCGGAGCAGAAAGTACGGGAACCCTGTTCTCATAGTTTGAGTTGGGTGGACCACACAAGAAAGCATTTGGAAATCAATCACAAAGCTAAACAATCATAAATTTAATATTGTTTAAGGCATTAAAAAAAAAATCTTTTATACCACACCTCACTGATCAAGGCTAGAAATAAAAAGAATATTTGTTTTTGATAATAAGTCAAAAACTTAACAGCCAATAATTAATTGAAAATTTGTTTTGACATTTTGGATGTTTTTTTTCAATTAATAATCAGCTCACCTCACCACCCTCAAAAAAACTTTTGTTTTCCTATTTCTTTATCTTAGATTAAAAGTGATGTAAACAAATGTTGTTTCTATTTAGTAGGTCACAGCAGGTTAATGAATGTGCGAAATTTGAAGTTGATAGTTTTTGAGAAAATCGATTATAATATAACACACGAACTCCCATCTTGATTCGTAAGGGTTTTTTCATTTTTAAATACAAACAAAAACAGTCTTACGAAACATTAAAAGAACCGTTATTCAAAATTTTACTTCAACATCTAACTATGTAATAATAACACTTTTTTCAATTTTACCAGTTACGTATTTACAATTTTATTTTATTCAAGCCTTTTTACTCCGTAAAATAATATTCGAGAGGCAATATTTTATATTATTAAATTATTTTTATTATTTTTATTTATTTTTGTAATTTAACTCCTTTGGAGTCAATTTTACTATCATTTTTTTCATTACATATGAGAAAATTAGTACTTTTTGTCATCCTTTTTATTTCATATTTGATATATTTTATATAGAATGAAGATAAGACGTGTTTTGTGATTTATTAATAGTATATTTTCCTACAAGAGTTGAAAACATTGTTTTTTTAGACATGTTTACGAACGAAAAATGATTTTATCTCGTGTAGGAAATGCAATTTTTTCTATGATAATATATATTTAATCGATATTTACCATAAATTATAAAATTAGAAACCCACAACATAAAATTCAAAATTCATACAGTATTTTTTCATGGTTGCGTTGTTGAAAAAACTTTGTAAAATTATATGAAAAACCATAGCAACCACAATTTGTTATTCTTTTTATACTAGTGGAAAAAGAAACTATTTTCACATGGCATGAAGCGTTATGAAACTAGAATTCTCATATGCTATCATAGAAAAATTCTTTTGTAGAAAATGAAAAATTGAAATTTAGCAAATTAAGCGATGTACAACCGAGTGTGTTAAAATACTAGTCTATACTTCGTTAAGGTGGACGGTTCGAATCCAGTGAAATCCAATATATTGATTTATAATATATAATAATAATAATAATAATAATAAGCTTTATTTTTGTTTCTTCAAAAAAATTATACATACTAAATGTTCTATTTAAGCTTAACTACGAAAAAAACAATGGACCAGCGGTCCGTCTGTTCGCTTGCATAATAAATACCAAATTAAAACAATTCAAGAATATTAGAACCTAAATATTTTGGACAGCAAAAATGAATAGGAGAATATCATATAGACATTCATATGTATATAAACATTAGTAGATTCAATCTCTGTTGGTTGGACATTCTCTTTTCTTTCTCTTTTGTTAGTAATTAAACTCATTAATGAGTTGGTTTCTATAATTCCAGGCTTCCAGGCAAAAATTATACAGATCCTTCCAGTTTCTATATCCATTTAGCACATCAAAAACATCCTGCCGAGACAATGCATCGTACCCAAAGTACCGTTTCCTGATTGTTCCAAGAACTGGACAGATAGCAACAAAGTGGATAGCATCTTCACGTACATTGAGATTGCATATAGAACAGTTTTGGGCATTGCCTGATCGCCAAGGCCGGTAATTGAGGTTTATCAGATCTCCTCGTATTTTAAACATCCAACTTTGCATCCGTACATCCATAGTTGTAAGTAGGTAATGACGCTCATCCAGGTTAAGAGCAAAGGTGCTATAGGCGTAATGATTTTTTGAAACTCGGGCTTTTTCCATGTTCGAAATTACAGATTGGGTTCTCACTTTTGCCAGAATACTGTTCAGTTCAATTGTTAATGTGCAAATATCCCCTACAGATTCACGCAGTGTGCACAGATGCATTGTAGCTAGACTTTGCCAGCCTCTAAACCAGGATGTTTTATTTCTTATAATCTCATTAGCCAGAAATCGAGGTAGTCTCTCTGTTGGTAGCTGCAAAACGTTTACTATGTACTTGAAGTGTAGTTTGAGTGTATGCACAAAAATTTCACTTCTATTCGTTTCCAATAATAGCATGTAGTTTGGTGTGTTCCTCGGCAGTCCTAGAATTTTCTTAATAAAGAACCTCTGCAATTTTTCCACTTGGTCATAGGCTTCCCAACCCCAAATCTGGCATCCGTAGCACATTATTGATCTACTAACTGCATCAAATATATTGATTTATGCATTAGAATTACAAAACCGAGAAGTATTGATATATATCAATGGATATATCAATACTATCAATAGATATATCAATACTATATCAATGGATATACCAATACTAAAAAAAAAAATCCGAGGTAACTTTGAAATTAAATTGCTCAAAAAAGGCTATACCGATTTCATCAATCTTCTTTTTGTTTGATAAATGATTAGTTAATCGTTTGAAAAAAAATTAATTAATGGTTTTTGTAATTAATTTTAAAATTAAATATTAAAAGACTTCTTTGAAGATGGCTCTAGGATCAAAGATCAATTGGAATTTAATTTTTTTTGTTTCAAAAAATAATTCTCTTACTTCGGTCTGAAAGACCAAAGTCTTGAATTCTTGAGCCAAAAGTGAAATTCTTACCCCCAAGTTTTTTGCATTTCTCGACGTTTTAGGACTTATTGATTCTAAAAAAGCAAAAAAAAATGTATGTCTGTCTGCCGGCCGGCCTGCCGTCCGTCCGTCATTACCTACGAAATCTATGAAAACCGCTGGATGGATTTCAAAAATTTGTTTCTCTAAAAATAGGTATACTCTATGGGCAGGTTAAAAGGACGATGTGTTTGATAACTGTACCGAAAGTGTGTCAAAAAATCGTCAAGTGTGTCAAAACAAGAAAATTTGAATATTTTTTGCTTAAAAAACGTCCATTTTAAGTGATTACGAGTAGGAACAAAGAATGTGGAGAAATCTTGATGGCTGGGATTGGTATGTGAGATCAAAAACTAGATTATTGCATTAGAAGTTTGTCAAAAAAATGTTGTCAAGTGTTTGAAAAGGAAGTTTTTATTTAGTTTTTTACCCAATTTCTTGGAAAAAATAAAATTTATTATTTGTATGACATGAAATTTTATTATTATTATTGAGAATTATGGCATTATAAGCTTGTCAAAAAAATAATGTCAAGTGTGTCAAAAGAATGATTTTCATTTATTTTTTTTAGAAAATAATAAAATTAGTTATTTGTATGAAATGAAATGTAATTGAACATTAAATTATTATTATAGAGAATTTTATTGCATTATAAGTTTATCGAAAAAAAATGTCAAGTGCGTCAAAAAAACGATTTCATTTATTTTTTTAAGCCAATTTTGTGGAAAGAAAAAATTTAGTTGATTTTATGACGTAAATGTAATTGAACATGAAATTGGACATGGAAATTTTTGAATTGGTTATAGTTTTCGAAATTTTTTTGGAATTTTGGAAAAAGTTTGTATTTTTAATTTTGTAATAATTTTTGCGATATATTTAGAATTTTGGAAAAAGTTTTAAAATTTGATTTTGTTATATCTTCTTGTTTATTAATTATTATTCCACTTTTACCATTAATAAAAGACTTACTTCTTGTTTTACATCCAAAGTAACCAAAAACAAAACTTTATTCATTTACATTTTGACAGAACACTTTTTCATAGAACTAATTAGTTGCATGGACGGTGTGGGTTGTATACAATTCTACAAATTGTACACAATTCACACTGTGCACACCATCTAGTGTTGATACATAATACTTTCCTACCTTTAATTTAATTTTTCATTATTATATATAAAAATTTTAATTTTACAATATCATTATGACTACTTTCAATGATTAACCTTAATTAATTTCTTAAACTTGTACTCGGATATCGATTGGGAGATCTTCGAATTCTCTTTGATCGCCTTAACTCGATTGGTGAACTTATTTTACTTTTGTTATGACCTTGAGTTGTATTTCGCGGAATTTTGACCGATTTTGGAAAAATATGAATTGCGGGATGATATTTATCCGCCAAATTCGAAAACTTCAATTGATTTTCATGCACATTTCTGAAACTTTATTAACATTAATTAAATACATTGTATGGGATATTCTTTTTATAATTCGTGAGGGTACCCATCTAATATGATTTTTGAAATGGTTCCTATAAAAAACATTATCCCCCTCTTTAAAAAATTTTAATTGATTTGAATTACTGTTGAAAGTTGAGTTATTTTTTATAATTTTGTTTTTAATTTCGGAGTTTTGTTTTACGTTTTTATTATCTTTTGAATTATTTTCTAAATTAAAATTTACTTGTTTCTTGTTATTTAATAGATCAAGCATAGATCGTGTTTTATATGAAAAAATCAACTCATTTGGCGTACTTTTTGTGACTGAGCTTGTAGTATTTCTATGAATCATTAAAAATCTTTTGATCTTAAATTGCATGTCCCCGGTTTTATTATCAATTAAAAACTTTTTCAAACAGTTTTTTACTACCTGTACATACCGTTCCGCAGACCCATTGGACTGTGGGTGATAGGGAGGTGCATAAATATGTTTGATATTATCATCTAGACAGAATTTTTTTACAGCAAAAGATGAAAATGGGGGACCATTGTCCGAGACTAACTTTTCTGGTAACCCATATATTAAGAACATATTAGATAACTTTTTTATCACGTTTTCAGCATTTGTGGAGTTCATTATTTGAACATCACAAAATTTACTATACGAATCAACCACAATTAAGAACACAAATGCCAAAAATTCCAAAAAATCAATGTGGATACGCTCGAAGGGACACTGACTCGGTGCTTAAGACGTGGTTACCTTTTCGACGGGAATATTGCTTACCATTTGGCAAGCAACACCCGAATTTACCCAATTTTCGATATTTTTATCAATTAGATTCCACCAAACATAAGACCGGGCTAATAACTTCATTTTTACCATACCTATGTGACCGTTGTGTAATAAATTCAATATAGAATTTTAAGTTTTTGTGGCTAACAATGCGGCTGGCGTAAAATAAACAATTATTTTCCGTACTTAGACTCTACCGATTGCGATAGTATGGTCTGAGATTATCTGGAATTTCTAACGGCCAACCTGACATAATATACTTTCGGACTTTTTGCAATATTACATCCTATGATGTCTCTTGCGAAATTAGTTCCATATTTATAACAATCTCTGACGAATCCTTAATGAAATTTATACAATTTGTTTCATCAATTCCTGTTGCTTCGTTTAACGGCAATCGGGACATTGCATCCGCATTCCCGTTTTTGGATGCTTTCCTAGATTCTAGTTTATACTTGTACATGGAAAGATAACCGACCAACGCTGCAACCGGGCAGCGGCTACGGCAGGAGTGCCCTTTTTTGGATGGAAAATTTCTTTTAGTGCCCTTTGATCAGAGTAAATAGTGAAATGGTGCCCATAAATTTATTTATGAAACTTTTTGTGCGCGAACACTATCGCGAGCGCTTCCCTGTGCAATTGTTAATAATTTCTTTCCGCCGGAGACAAGGTACTTGAGGCAAAACGAATGGGCTTCTCTACACTATTTACTACATGAGACAATACAGCCCCTACACCATACGGACTTGCATCCGTGGAAATCACTATTTCTTTTAATGGATCATAAAGCTCCAACAAATTGTTATCCAGAATCAACTTCTTACTATCCTGAAAACATTTTTCACATGCTTCAGACCACTTATACGCAACGTCTTTCCTTAAGAGAGCGTACATGTTACTAAATCTTGTTGACAAATTTGGCAAAAACCCACTATAATAATTTATAAGACCGAGGTAAGAATGCAAATCAGTCAAATTTTTAGGACTTGGAGCTTCAACAATAGCTCTAATTTCCTCTTCATTTGGGCGTATGCCATCTTTAGATAAAGTATGACCCAAATAAGAGATTTCTGGTTGTAAAAATTGACATTTATCAACATTTATCTTGACATTGGATTCAGCTAACCACTACTACCCACAATTTTGATTTGCAATCTTCTTCCGATCTCCCACCTATTAAAATGTCATCCAAATAACAAAATGTCTGTTCTAAGTCACGAAGGATTTGGTCCATTGTTGATTGAAAAATGGCGGGAGCGCTTGATACTCCAAATGGAAGACGCGTATTCCTATAGAGACCTTTGTGAGTATTAATTGTTAAATACTCCTGACTACGTTCGGAGACGGCTAGGTATGCTCCAGCCAAATCCAACACACAAAAGAATTTACAGTTTGCCAAATTTGCAAAAATATCTTCGATTTTTGGCAATGGATAATGATCAGTGGACATTTTTTGGTTAATAGTTACTCGACAGTCGATGCATAATCTAATCTCGCCTGAAGCCTTAGGTACAACTACAATCGGACTAGCCCATTTACTTTTTGTTACGCGAACTAAAATTTTTTCCTTCTCCAATCTCTCAAGTTCGTCTTCAACCTTGGGTCTTAATTTATATGGAACTGAATACGCACTGTGAAATATTGGACTCCCCTCTTCTGGAACCACAATTTCTGCTTCATAACCAACTATGGCGTCATTCAACGATTGTTGCACAACCTTTGGAAATCTCTGTTTAATCTCTTCATAAACGTTTGAACAAATTTTTAAGATTTTTTGATTTTCGGTATAAGTTACATTTATGTTATCAATTTTTGATGATCCATGACGAAACAAATTTGTTTTCCAGTGTGGCACTAAGACATTCAACCAATTTCTTCCTAATAGCGGTTGAACATTTTTATCCAGTGTCCACTTCCATTTCCATGTATCGATTCTCAATATTTAACTTAATTAGTGCTGGTGGTTGATTTGCTGATACGCTGCGTATCATCCCCACAATATTGTTTGTTTCGGCAAACTTTTGAGGTGCGACCTATTTGATTAAACCGAAAACATTCCAAATTGACTGCATGTTTCTAAATTAAAATGTTTTCGGCCACAACGAAAACATTTCTCCATGTTGCTTCGTGGTTGACTGCGGCTACGGTTATAATAATTTGACCTTGCACGACCTCTACCACGCCTTCTTTGATCATGCGTACGTGACTGATTATTTGTGCATCTCTGGAAATTTTGATCTGCGTTATTTTCACATGTGTTATGATGCGGGGAACTAAACTGTTCGTCGACCATATATTGCGGCAATGGATGCAAATTTTGGCTTCACGTGAAAACATTTCTATGTTTAATGCTTTAGCACAACACTGTTGAAAATCAAATAAGTCATCCTTTAGAAGTTCACATTGTATTTCCTCGCTTTGTAGTCCGACTACAAAACGATCCGTTAGGGCATCATCCAATGCTTTACTCTGGAAACCGGCTGCTTTTTGATCGTCTGCCAAAAAATAACCAAATTTGCAAGGTTGAGCCAAGGCTTTCAACCGCATAATGAATTCCGCAAATGATTCCCCATCTTGTTGCATAGCCTTGAAAAATTTATATCGTTCGGCTCTTTTATTTATTTTTGGAAAAAATGACTTTGTAACACCTTCACTAGGTCATCAAAATTCTTGTCCGCTAGATTTTCTGGTACTACAAGTACACACGCGCACAACCCAAAACGTTTTTCTCTCGCGTTCCTTATTGATTATCTTCGTCGCTAATGTTATATCTTCTTGTTTATTAATTATTATTCCACTTTTACCATTAATAAAAGACTTACTTCTTTTACATTATATGGGATTTTTTGCATTAAATTTCTAGACAATACTTTGTGTGAATTCATAGAATGGGGAACATTTCTATTCTAATTAACATCCTAAGTCACGATTGTATAGTCATTATTGATTGTTTCCAATCAATGTGAAATCAATGGCTGACACTTGGTCAATTTGTAGTTCTATATGTATTAACATTAGACTACATTAAGGGAATTTTAAATTTATTTTGGATTTTTGAGATCAATTAAACTCAAGTAAGTAAAGAAGTAATTGGAATATTTTCAACTCAAAGGTATGGTTTGAAGTTTCTCAGAAAAAAACTACAATTCACATTTTACGTGTTTCGGATCGGATTCGAACCTACCCTCGTCAGTGCCCGGCTCGAATCCTTGGGCAGACACTTACTTCTTGTTTTACATCCAGCAAAAAAGTAACCAAAAAACAAAACTTATTCATTTACATTTTGACAGAACACTTTTTCATAGAACTAATTAGTTGCATTGACAGTCTGAGTTGTATACAATTCTACAAATTGTACACAATTCACACTGTGCACACCATCTAGTGTTGATACATATAGATTTTGTTATAATTTTTGTAATATTTTTAGAATTTTGGGAAAAATAGAATTTTTGAATTTTATTTGTATATATTTAGAATTTTGAAAAAAGTTTCAATTTTTGATTTTGTAAGAATTTTTAAAATATTTTTAGAATTTTAAAACGTTTAAATTTTTGATTTCATTATAATTTTTGGAATTTTGAAAAAAGTGTCAATTCCGAACAATATCTGCTATAATTTTTGCAATATTTTTGGAATTTTGGAAAAATTTTGAATTTGATATTTTTTAAAATAAGGATAGAAATATTTAAAAAAAAAGTTAAATTTTTTGTTAATGGAAGTTGTTTGAAAAAATGATGAAAAATTAGAACTTATGTCGTACTAAAATTCTTTAAGAGCAATTTCACGACGATTCAACATCGTTTTGACTTGACCCCTTTTAATTTTGATTATTTTTTGTTTATAGATAGTCTTTCATAAATAAAATATAGAAGTTCTCTTAAAATTTTTTTTTTTCGATCAGGGGTCTTCACAGGGTGCCTCTCAATTTTTTGTTATTTTGTGATGTGAGTGCATTTTGACGAGCGATTGTAGAAAAACTACTCAATCGATTTTCATAAATGATATGTCGTTGAATAGGTATTAGAACTGTCGTTGAAAAGATATTAAAAATGTACACTGTTAATTTTTTGAAATAATTTTTAACGGTGTAACATAAGAAAAAACGGTGTAGTTGAACAAAAGATGGCGCTACACCTTTTTTTTCTTTTTCTTTTAAACTAAATTGAAGCTTATTTTATATCTTGTGAAAGTTTAAGTGAAAGTTTAGGACTAGCGATATTTTTTGTTTTAGAGATAAAATTCGTTGTGCATATGACTGTCGGGAATCAGTTTTTTTTGTTCTGAAGGAAAATTATAAAAATGGCGTTATAAACTAAAATATTTTTTTTTTATGTTAAATATCAAATATTTTATTATTAAATGAACTTTTTAAAATATTATAAAAATTATATATGTAGCACAATAAATTAAATAAATACAATTGTTAAAAATGATTTACTTATTTTACAAACAGAAGTTTCTTTTGAATAGGAAAACACTTCTGCAATTATTTTCTTTGTATTAGATGGCATAAAAAAATGAAATGTTTATTTGTCACTTTTAGTAATTACTTATCACTCTTATAAAAAATAATTTGACAGTCTCGACTGCAAACAAAAAAGCCGTATAAATAATTAAATCTATTTAGGAACTTTTGACTGGAGAAGCGTTATGTTCGTATTATGTTATTATGGACTCATAAAGTAAAAGCTTGTATTTTAACATTAAATTACAAATATTTTATTATTGAATAAACTTTTTAAAATATCATACAAATTATATATGTAGGTTAAAGAAAATAAATATAGTTATTAAAAATTATTTACTTATTTTACATTCAAAAGATTCTTTTGAGTTGGAAAACCTTTTTGCAATTATTGTCTTAGTATTTAATGGTACAAAAGAATGAAATTTTTGAGTTCCACTTATAGTACTCGCATTTTAATATCGATTTTGTAATTTTTATTTTGTTAGTTGATATTCATTTTTATCGGCGTATCCAAAGTTCATGGTAGATTCCCATTTTAAAGCCCACTCGAAAAGTTTTTTTGGTGTATCAATAATATCTCTGCTCCCCATACTATAACGGTGTGCAGCACGCTTCAGTGTAGCAACAATCCCATCGCAAGGTCCCTTGCCATGGCTGGTACATAAAAATGCCATTCCGCATCAACCTTAAAGTCTTTTTTATGGTGCATAAGCTAATTAGGTTATGTTTATTTTTGTATTGAAAAGGTGCCCCGTCGGTGTTATAAATTATTTTCCTAATATTAGAATTTATATGCGTTCTGATGAATTCAATATATTTTGTAATGAAAAGATGAACTGTAGTACTGTTGTGATAATTTATATCCGAAATGAGTATAAAACTACGGTGCAGTATATATTCACTTGTGGCACTTTTAAAATAAATGACAAATGGATGAATAGTAGCTTGTGAATTATTATGATGATAACCTTGAACCGAATCCTGAATTATGAAGCCGTAGTTTTCAGAAAAATCCCCTTGAACAAAGCACTCTCCTGGTTCTAATTTTTTTTCTTTCCTCAATGAATGTAGATTGCTGTTCTGCTATAAAGTTGTGTGGTGTCAAAATTTGTGAACGGTAAACAAATTTTTTCATAAATTCTTCTACAGTTGCTATTAAAGTATCCAAATTGCATCGATCAGTGGTATTCCATTGTTGTTATTTGACTTGAAGGATTCCTTTAACGTCAAAATCATTTAGTAATCTTTCTTCCAGTTGTTGAAGTTTTTTTGAACATTCATTGCACTTCAAAGTATGACAATCTTCTGTTAATTCACCACATGAAACAAAGTCAATTAATGTTTAATAATTCTGGAAAGCAGCATCAGTAATCCAAGACATCTTAGAGTGCTGAATCATTAGTTTTATATTTTGATGTATGGTACACACGCACACATTATGAACTCCTTGAGATAATTTTATACATTCTTGTGGTCGAAGGGACGTGAATTTAGTAAATCCTATTTTCACATCAGTAAACTTATTTTTAAACTCCCCATAAGCTTCATTTAATGTACATAGCAGTAAGCGCTTTTGTGGATTTATGCTGAAATTGCTCATATTTTCTTTATTGTACATATCTAATTTTTATAATATTTTAAAAAGATCATTTAATAATAATATTTTAAAAAGATCATTTAATGGCTTATAACGCCATTTTCATAATTTTTCTTCAGAACAAAAAAAACTGATTCCCGACAGTCATATACACAACGAATTTTATCTTTAAAACAAAAAATACCACTAGTCCTAAACTTTCACAAGTAATTAATCAATTATTAAATTTAATAATGAAACAGTAATATTATTTTTCAAACAACAGTTATTAAAAATATAAATTTCAGACGCGTTTCGGATAAAAAATATCCATCATCAATGAAAGAATTTATATATATAAAAAAATTCTTCGATATAATTGATTAATTATAATAACCAACTTAACTTGGAGACCAATTTTTTTAAAAAAATTAAAATTAAATTACAATTGATCTTTGACCCAGCGCTATCCTAAAAAAATTTTTTTTTAATATATTAATTTTAAAATTGATTACAAAAACAATTAATTATTTTTTTTTAAATAAACTAATCACCTATCAAACCAATAACAGTTTGATGAAATCGGTATAGCCGTTCTTGCGCAATTTAATTTCAAAGTTTGCTAAATTTTAATTTTTTATGCATCCTATTCCTATGCTTAAACTATGCATTTTAAAAAATTTAAAATAAGTTATATTTTTATTTTGTCTATAAAGTTTCTACATGCCAAATTTCAGGAAAATCAAAAATGGTCAAGTTCAAATTTCGACATTTTAACCTGTGCAGATCACGTTTTTCATCTTAAAAGTAAGAACGACATAAAAGTTCGGTCTGAAAGACGTAAGTATAACATTCTAGAGCTAAAAGTGAAATTCTTACCCCCACTTTTTGGCATTTCTCGACGTTTTTGGACCTACTGATTCTAAAAAAGCAAAAAAAAGGTATGGCTGTCTGACGGGCGGCCGACCGAACGGCCGTCCGTCATTACTACAAAATCTAGAAAGCAGCTGAAAGGATTTCAAAAGTTTGTGTTCGATAACTGTACCAGAGGTGAACTGTATCGTCAAGTGTGTCAAAACAAGGAATTGCATATTTTTTGCTTAGAAAACATTCATTGTAAGTGATAATTTATAGTCGTAGCATTGAATTTGGAGAAATATTGATAGTCGGGATTTGCATGTGAGCCCAAAAACTAGATTATTGCATTCTAGGTTTGTCAAAAAAATGTTGTCAAGTGTGTCAAAAGAATTATTTGCATTTATTTTGTACCCAATTTTTGGGAAAAAATAAAATTAATTATTTGTATTATTTGAACATGAAATTAATTTTATTGAGAATTATGGCATTATAAGTTTGTCAAAAAAATATTGACAAGTGTGTCAAAAGAATTTTCATTTATTTTTATCCAATATTTTGGAGAAAAATAAACATGGAAATGGAACATGGAAATTTTTGAATTTGTTATAATTTTTGGAATGTTTTTAGAATTTTGGAAAAAGTTGGAATTTGTGAATTTTTGCAACATTTTTGGAATTTTGAAAAAGTTTCAATTTTGATTTTGTAAGAATTTTTGCAATATTTTTAGAAATTAGAAAAAGTTTAAATTTTTGATTTTATTGTAGTTTTTGGGATTTTAAAAAAAGTTCCAATTTTTGATATTGTTATGATTTTTGCAATATTTTTAGAATTTTGGATAAAAATAGAAATTTTGAATTTTAATTTTTGCAATAATTTTATAATTTTGGAAAAAGTTTGTATTTTTGATTTATGTCAAAAGTTTTGCAATATTTTTAGAATTTTGAAAAAAATAGAATTTTTGAATTTGTGAATTTTGAATTTTTGCAATATTTTTAAAATTTTGAAAAAGTTTCAATTTGTGATTTTGTAAGAATTTTTGGAATATTTTTAGCATTTAGAACAAATTTAAATTTTTGATTTTATTCTAATTTTTGGAATATTTTTGGAATTTTGAAAAAAGTTTGTATTATTGATTTTGTTATAACTTTTAAAATATTTTTAGAATTTTTGAAAAAGTTTCAATTTTTGATTTTGTAATTGTTTTTGGAATATTTTTAGAATTCTGAAAAAAGTTTAGATTATTGATTTTATTTAATTTTACAATATTTTTTCGGAATTTTGAATCAAATTAAAATTTTTGATTTTGTAATAATTTCTCGAAACACTAAATGGAGAGGTGAAGTTTTTGTGTAGTTTGCTGATTGTATCATCTTTTCACTAAATTATGTTAATTTACGATGTGTTATAATTTTCCGGCATCGCACAGTGGGATTTTTTGTGCAATAAGTAATTTTTTCGACACATAAAATTTAAAAATGTAATGATGCAGTTTTGTAGAAAATTGATTCAGTATGAAGAATCCATAAATTGTATCCCAAAAAAACGTTTATTTGTCTTTGAAATAATGAAGTAAAGTCACATGTAAATTTTGGTCCAAAATATTGAAAACTGTTTACGCACTTCTATAGTGTTTGTACGTAAGATAACTTTATTGCTCTAATTTAAATAGTGATTATTTTCAAATATAGCCTTTTCGGCGTATTTTAAAAAAAAGTTATAAAGTTCGCTCATATGGCTTAAAAGATATGATAGAATAAAACTTGTTCTATGATGTGCCGTGATTACAAACTTCCTTGGAAGAAAAAAAAAGGTTGCTCGGTCGTGCTAGGTGCTCCCGCTATAATAAAATGAAAGGCAAAACTCCATACTATCAATTAAAAAAAAAAAAAGTTTAAATAATTAATAATCTTTTATAAAATCATAAAATTTATAAAATCATAAAATCATAAAATTTTGGGTTCCATGGGCGGTGGGTAGTGGCCGTGGCCAATTTTGATGAAACTTTATATTTTTCTTAATTGAGCTAACCAAAGGCTCAGAGCAAAATTTCAACATTCTACGAGCATTCCTTATAATTTTTGCCAAACATTATATGAACAAATCCCACTGTGCATCGTATTGATGTTGCATGTTAGTTTTGTAATAAATTTCTAAACATAGATAAAAAAAATACTTGTACTTTAACAAAGAGTTATGTTTGATATACATCGCTGCCAAAGCTAAAAACAATGTCCTTATAAAAGTTTTTTGCCAAAAACTATATAAAAAACCTTAACCCAGACCGAAGTCTTGATATCTCAGAGCTTGAGATTTCAGCCCCTTCATATTTTTTTATTTGCATCTCTGTATTTGGGAATGTTATATTTTATGTAATATTTATGTTACTCGCTCTAAAAGAACGGAGTAAAGAGCGTTTTAAACTCTGATTTATTTTCACTAGCGATAAGTGGATTTCAAAAACTGATAAAAAAGTGTTATAAAATAGTTTCTTTAGAACTATACACGTTCTAAATAAATCTCTCCTAATAATTTGTATACGAAAAATAAAAATATCTGCATTGACAAAACTCAATAATTTTTCTTGTCATAATTTTTCATTTGTTATTACCAGCTACAAAAATGATATATTAGAGGATAAATATATAAGAAAACCATTCGAGGTATTAGTATAATGAAATAACGTTACTACAATAAATTATAATCAACAAATTTTTATCGACAATAACAGGAAATAATCGATACGTTATGAACATGTTTTCCCTATACAATTGTTTCAACAAGAGATTTATATAAATTTGTTTCATATAAAGGAATGAATGTGCCAATAAAGAATTGAAAAAACATATACAGAAATGATTTTTCTGTATCTTACAACACAGATATTTGGTTTTATTTATAATAAATTTAATCCAATTTATTCATATCTTTTCATCATTTGTAGAATACACAATAACAAAAAATAGTAGAAACCAATTTATAACATTTCATATTACAAGAAGTTAAACCCCAAAAAACAACTAAACTAAATAATTGAAAATAAAATTTTCAGTTTTCATTTAATTGAACTTTTCTTTTCAATTTAATTTAACATAATCCCATTAATCAAAAACTACATATTTCTCATACAGAACTAAAAAAAGTAAAAATAAATTAAACATTAATAATAAGAAAACATTTTCTTTTCTTGAAGGAATTTTTCCTTTTTTTTTAATTTTGGAAAATATATATTATTTTGGGAACTATCCAAGAAAACGACTATTCTGAGTTGAAATGTTCTTGTATACACATTGAATTTCAATATAAAAGAAAAGGAAGAATTAGTAATTTGATTTCGCAACAGGTATAAGGAAAACGGAAATGTGATATTGTGGTATTAAATTTTCATTTATGATTTGTAATAATAGATTACTCATAGTATTGTATAAAAATGATAATAACGTTTTAATGTAATTTAAAAATTTAGAAGAAATCCGTTTCAATCTTATTATTATTTGTATTATTTGTAAATGTTATTTGTATGTAATTCTTATTTTAGGTATAATTTTAGGTAAATAACTAAATATTTTTCAGGTTATTATAAGTAGTCTGTAGAGGTAGTATATGTCAGTAGAAAATATTTGTTATCTAATCAATTTTTTGTTAAATTATTAAGGAAGGTGAGAACAAAATTTTAACTAAATTTATTATGTAATTAATAAATTAATAGTGTCATAATATGTATATCATTTAAGACTGTTAATATAAATTCTAATCCTGCACAAATCGTGCAAAAACAGTCATAAAAAGAATAAAATTGTTAAAAAGATTGACTCTGGGAAGTATTCATTTGTTTTTCGGTTGCTACTTTTTAAATTTAGTCATCCGCTTTCTCTTTGTAGCGTTACTAAAAGGTGAATCAAAAGTTTATTAAAATTCAAGCTAAAGTTTAAATCAATAAATTTCAATAATTTTAATCAGATAACGTTTTTAAGAGTCAATCTTCTCAAATATGGTGAATTTTCATCCTGAACTATTTAATTTTTGAAAATTTTAAAATAAAAACAATTCCGTTCAGCCGAGTAGATTTTAGACACTCAGTGGTTATTTATTGTTAAATTTGATTATCATAGAACTAACTATGGTATGCATGAACCAGTTAGTTCCAAGGCATCCAAATTCATAAAGTATCTTTTTGACTTCACTATAAAAAAATTAATTTTGAAAAAAACGGCAAGTGCGAAAATAACTCGCACGCAGAAGGTTTTGTGTATATAATATTCTACGAGAATAGTTCCTCTCAAAAATAGAAATTTGGAATAGAATAAACTCACCTTTCATATGACATTCACCCCATTCGTTAAAGTCCAAAATAATTTTTTTTTCAAAATTTCTACTCCCAACCCCTCTCCAAATTTTTTTTTTTATTCAAAGTTAGGCATATTAAGTGTTAATTATAATAAATTACAAATTAACGTCTCTGAATATCCGAAGTTACCATGCCAACTAGGGATAAGAATCGAATGCAAATTATGTTTCTCTGAGAAATTTATGAACGCCAACTTTAAACCCCTGAGGATTAAAGTCATCAGGGAAAACCCACGAAGGATGGGCATTCCAAAGATGAGAAACTTTGTTGAAAAAGTCACGTTGGAAGGCTAAAGTTCTACACCTACTTATTTGAACCGTATAAAGATGGGCTGCTAAAGTTGCTTTGGTGTGATGGGATAGGTTTGCGAGTTCAGACAAAATCGATTTGATCACTTCAAAAGCTCGTTCATCCATAATATATTTGTAAAAAATAGTCAAATCAGCAACATTTCTTCTGTGCTGCCAAGAATCAAGATCGTTAGTAAGATTTGAATTACCGATAAGTTTAATAGCTCTTCGTTGTACAGATTAAAGACAATTTAGACTACTCAAGTATGCTCCACCCCATATGTGAGAACAGTATTCTATGCAGGGACGTATAAAAAATTTTTAAACCAAAATAAGCTGTTCGCTATTAAAAAACCTACGACATCGCCCCAAAAATCCTAACTTTTGAACAGCATTCTTAGTCACCTAAAAATATGAGAATTCCATTTCATATTATTTTCACTCTCAACTCCTAGAAGTCTGACATAATAACATTTTAATTGGTATGCCGACAGCTATAGTTTGTGTTCAATGAAAAACAAACTTTTCATTTGAAAACAAACTCACTTTTTAGGTAATAACTCAACAACTAAGCAGTCGATAATAGGGCTTGTAAATCGGATAAAACCGAAACCGGTTACCCGGGTTTTTGTTGATTTTTACAAAACCGTCTAAAAACCGGGTTTTGCCGCGAAAACATCGAAAGTATATTGTTTCTTCTAGAAAGTAAATTTAGTTTTTCGTATTCTGGATGCAATAGCAGATAGAATCATTAATTAAAAATCATATAGAAATGGATCGCATTTCTGCATAAAAATATTCGTAACCTACAGTACAGTTGTTAACATCGTATACGTTGCCCAAATACAATGTGGAAGTCTTTAATAACTTCGCTTGCGGATACACTATACACTTTTCAATAAAGTATTCGAACATAACATTTTTATCAACGATCTGAACTTTTCTCTGCAGTCTTTTATCGGAAGAAATTTTCAAAATATTTCACAATATATGTTTTGATTTTTGGGGTAGTAGATTTTTTTTAGTTTCCATTTTTGTTTTCATTATACTTAAAATATTATTTCGTTTTCTATGACTTAATTAACTTATTTTAATAGAATGTTAGGCTGATTTAAGCGTTTCAATGAAGGAATAAATACTTGATTTTAAACTTTTAGTAACATTCAAGGTTAATCAAATTTCACTTTAAGAAACCATTTTAATTAATTCCACTTAATTACCGGTATGCAAACAAATATTGTGTGCAACTCGTTAGAAAACAGTTATTTCCGTACTCGGTGCATATCAAATCATCACACCTCATCTGGAAACATCTTTCTTTTCTAAACGCAATACTAACTTTTTACTGTTTTTCATACAGAATTAAATATTATGAATATTGTCTTATGATAATTTATTGTATTGTTTATCGACAACTATTTTTAAGAGTTAATAATTTCTTTTAGAAAAATAGTTCTTACTCCTAAATCGAAATAATTATTTTAGAGAGCATTCACGAAGGTGAAGTCGAGCCAATGATCCGCCTCATGGCTCTTAATTACAACAACTACAACACTAAATTTCTGCTGTATAGCATGGTTCTAACGAATGTGTAAACCATAGCAATTTCTAGTAGTCCTTCCAAAAAGAAATGAAAATGTTTTGTGTTACTAAGGAAAAATCTATAAAAATCAATAACTACTTATTCAATGCTCTGGCATCAATTCAATTCACTTCAACAGACAGTGAGAGAGCCTTTTCGATCGCAGGTAATTTCTGTACTAGATTACGTTCATATATGTGAAATTTGAACTATTGGACGCATTATTTTTTCTTAAATATTATTTTATTAAAAAAAATAAATTATAAGTTAAGTTTCGTTTCTATTTTTGGTTTACATACTGTATAATGAATTTTAAAATGTTATTTTCAATTTTTGTTATAATACAATTGAAGTTTTACTAAAGAAAGTTTTTTAAATAACAAAAACCCGGTTAAAACCCGGTTACCCGGTTTTATTTTAATAAAAACCGAAACCCGGTTTTTAAAATTACCCGGGTTTTTACATGCCTTAGTCGATAACTTATCGATTTTATTTTAAATATTTCAATATTTTTCGATTTCTCTAAATCAAACTCGATAGCTTAAACAAACTTTAGTTTCACTATCTCCTTATCTATTTCTTTAAAATACAGATAAAAACAATTTTTTTTGATTTTAGTAGTAACAAATACATATTATAAATTAATTATAATATATTAAAAATTAATTAATTCAATTTCGTAGACCCTCTGACGGACACCGAAGTGTCACCAATAGGGTACCGTTTTTACTTTTTCTAAGTACGGTAAATGAAGTAGGAAGTGAACGAAAAAAATTGTTTAAAATTTAGTACAAGGTAATTTTTAGCCGACTTCAAAAAGAAGGAGGTTTTGTGTTTCACTTTGGGTTTTATTTTTACGACTATTGATGTTTATTCACCAATTTCTCAAAAATGGCTCATTCGATTTGGATAGTTTAAATTGTATTCAATTTAAGTATATGTTAAGATGGTCCCAAAATAGAAAAAAACTGTGTTTTTAGATAAATGTTGATGTATGTTTGCTTAACAAGTTCTCAAAAACGGCTCATACGATTTGGACAATTTAAATTGCATTTTATTAAAATAGAGTTGGAAGTTATTCCTTATTTATTTCTATAACGAGAAAAATGCCTCTTTCAGTAAATTGGAAAAAGCTGTATTTTTATGCCTGTTCAGCAAATTTTCGAAAACGACTCATTCTATTTCAATGATTTAAATTGTATTCTATTAAGAAAGATGTCGAGGTGGTCTCATATTTTTTTCTATGACGTAAAATACATTTTTCCTTATATATTCACAAATTCCTCGAAAACGACTCATTCGAGTTGATTGCATTTTATTTGGGCAGATTTCGAGAAAGTCCCGTTTTTTTCAAAGACATGAAAAATATAGTTTTTCAGAAAATTAGAAAAACCTGTATTTTTTATGTATTTTCGTCGATTCCTTAAAAACTGCTTATTGTATTTGGATGGTTTGAGTTGTATTATATTGCTATAGGTTCCGAAGTGGACCAATATAATTTTCTATAACAGGAAATATGCCGTTTTTCAAAAAATCGTAAAACCAACTTGATTGTCATTGGCGAATACTTTCCGGGATTTTAAGTTTTTACTTCAAAAACGCTTTCTTAACCGATATTTGGTTTTATACACTAAAAATGAAAAAAAGTCCAGCGGAAGGTATATCCGCTAGAAATAGGTAGATTTCGGGGTCAGACAGTTTTGTGTCCAAATAAAATTAGATGTGTCAGATTTGAGATTAGTTTAAATAAAAAATTTAAGTAGGAACAGAATAAGTTGGTTAAAATTAGTCATAACATATTAAATCCACCAAAAATCAAATGAACTACGTCACAACTACAATTTTACCATTTTATCAGGTCTTAGAAAACCATATTTTGGCTATGCACAAGCAGCAAAACCAAAAGATATAGAAGAAGCGTATGCTTTTCTATACAAATTTAACTGCAATGAGTTAATTTCGAATAACTCAAGGAGAACAAACCCGCAGTTATCCCAACATATCCCAATCAAACAAAAGTCGGATGTTATATTCCCAAATAAACCTAATGTATTTCAACAAAGAAATAATCAATTGCACTCAACATACGAAAAAAAACAAAGTAATTCGGTAAAAGACAGGCCAATTCCTATGGACGTCGATTTATCCATGCGATCAAGACAAACATTTAACAGGAAACTTATTAATAATCACGAGATTTATTCCGAAAATGAAAAACAGATCGAAGGATTAGGTTCAGAAAATAGTGAAGATTTTATTGATCCAAATTCAGAAAATAGTGAAAATTATACTGATCCAAATTTGGAAAATTTTCATTTAGAACGGGATTCAGACACGGAAGACTAAATTTTCTTCCGTATCTAATATGTAATAATGTAAAATTGCTAATCGATACCGGAGCAAATAAAAACGTAATAAAACCTGGTATCATTTCAGAGAATTTATTGCAAAAGCAAAAAACATATGTAAAAAATATTTTAGGGAACCATTTAGTAGAAAATAAATATAAAATAAATTTTTTAGAAAAAAATATTCCAAAACAAACGTATTATGAGTTAGAATTCCACAAATTTTTTGATGGAATTCTCGGTTCAGAATCAATGGCCAAGCTAAACGCGAGGATTGATTATCAAACTAATTCAATAATCTTAAATAATCACAAATTTAGTTTCAACCGTTATTATCCGATGGGAAATGTATATAATCATATTGTTACATTTAATACAACCAACGATGGTGAATGGTTGGTACCGAAATTTGAAAATGTCAATGAGGACATTGTTGTACAACCAGGCATTTATACTTCTAAAAACGGTAAAACTACAATAAAAATTCTAACAAACGAATCACAAATACCTAAAAAACTTCCAAAGTTAAAATTAATTGTCAATAATTTTGAAACAATAACTCCAATTCCTATCTATGGCAATCAATTAATTAGTAAAGACGATATTAAAAAAGTAATTAGAACAGAACATCTTAACAAAAACGAAGAGACAGCGTTAATTGCAACAATTTATAGAAATCAAAGTGTATTGTTAAAGCAGAATGAGAAATTATCTGCAACAACAGCAATTAAACACGAGATTCAAACCCGAGACGAAACACCCGTATATACGAAAACGTATAGATACCCGTACCATTTTAAAGGGGATGTTGAAGATCAAATCCAAGAAATGTTGCATAGCGGTATCATTCAAAACTCAAATAGTCCATACTCGGCACCAATCTGGGTCGTTCCAAAGAAATGTGATAACTCAGGCATAAAAAAGGTAAGAGTTGTGATCGACTACAGAAAACTCAACGAAAAAACAGTTGACGACAAATTCCCAATACCACAAATCGAGGACATATTAGATAGTTTAGGAAAATCAATTTATTTCACCACACTCGATCTAAAATCCGGTTTCCATCAAATACCAATGGAAAAGAAATCGCAATTAAAAACAGCTTTCTCAACAGATAAAGGCCACTTCGAGTTTTGTCGAATGCCTTTTGGCCTGAAAAATGGTCCAGCGACTTTCCAACGTGCCATGAACAACGTATTACAAGGTTTAATTGGTAGAATCTGTCACGTATACATGGACGACATAGTTATAGTAGGGGAATCTTTAGAAAATCATTTAGGAAATTTAAGCATTGTTTTAAAAAGACTTTCAGAATTTAATCTCAAAATCCAACTGGACAAATGTGAATTTCTCAGAAGAGAAACCGAATTCTTAGGTCATGTCATAATACCAGAAGGAGTGAAACCCAACAAAGACAAAATACAAAAGATTTTGGACTGGCCATTACCCAAAAATCAAAAGGAAATCAAACAGTTTTTAGGACTATCAGGGTATTATAGGAGGTTCATAAAGGACTATTCTAAAATCTCAAGAAATATGACAAAATATTTGAAAAAAGACATTCCAATTAATTTGACGGACCCAGAATATATTTCATCATTTGAGACATTAAAAACTACAATAGCGACGGATCAGATACTACACCGAGAAAAAAAAACACTCTTTATTATCGAATGAGATCATGTTTAAATTAAAAAGCCATACAGTTTTGTAAAATCTAAAGTTAAAGTTTTTAAATCAATAATGAAATGGTTTAGATTCAAAAGTCTTTTTGAAGTTAAAGTAGAAAATTTTAAAACTAAAACACTTACTTTTGTATTTAAGGTGTTTCTCTTATATTCAATACTGTTATAATTTAAATTTAAAACTATTCAACTTAAATTGAAATTTTTTTCGAAAAACCATTGAATTAAAAATTTACATTTTACAAACAAAATTGGATCTTGTAGGTTTAAAACCAACATTTTACTCTTTGACAGTTCAAAATCTAAAATTAAATATTATGGTGTTGATGGTGTCAATATTTGGAGGTACATCACTAGTGAATACAATTATAAATTTAGAAGCAATGTTTAAACTAAAGCATCTGTATTCAGCATAGTAGTTATTGAAAGGGCTCGATTTGGAGTTTTATTTTCTCATAAAAGGTAAGATGTCATATTTATCATTTATATGGTTTGAAATTACATAGTTTGTTTCGATTATTTCCTTAGTCATTGAGAGGAGCCTACAGTTTATTACAAAACATCAATGGAGCCATTTCTTTTTGGGCTGAGTTTCGAGCAGACTTGTGATGTTAGAGGAAAGTATCGGTGGGTTCATTTTATTAATAATTAGTTCATTTTATTGATATTTGCTTTATTTAATAGTTTGATGCAGAGAGTTGCAGTGAACTTATAAATTGACGCTGGGTCCAACAATTTACATTTTACCAAATACGAACTTTATTAACCAAGATGTCTTATAACAAAATCGGAATATTTCCAGCACTACGTTCTCAAGTCTAAGAGTTATTATTTAAAATAATTTTACATTATATCTCATTTTTTATCTTGTATTATATATTATTTGTATTAACTTTGTATTATATATATCATGTATTAAAACGTATGTCTTAAATTTATGCATTAAATTTAAATTTAATTATTTATTTCTACCCAGTTTTTTTAATTCGTATAAACGAGATTATTGACAGAAATCAAAAATGTCACATATGAATATCTAGCGTCTTTAAATTTTAAATTAAAATTGTTCAATTTAATATATATAAATGATGCGTTTTTATTTTAAAACTGTGTAGCTTTGTTCTAAAATTGAGTTACTTTAAATATTTCTTTTAAAAAAGTCATTTAAAATCAAAAATTTATTTTTTGAAAGTACAATTTTTACGTTTAGTATGATTTCATATCTATTTATTTTTGAATTTAAATGGTTTTTTTTGATTTCATGTTGGTTTTTTTCTCAGTGTAACCTATCCAGATTTCTCAAAGCCCTTTATATTGACAACAGACGCTTCAGATTACGCCTTAGGCGCAGTTCTGTCACAGATCCAAAATAAAATTGAAAGTCCTATTGCATTCGCATCTCGCACACTAAATTCAACAGAGACTAAATATGCAACAAATGAAAAAGAGGCATTAGCCATAATATGGGCCGTGAAGAAATACAAACACTACCTGTACGGTAATAAGTTTACACTAGTAACGGATCATAAACCGCTAATTTTTATCAAAACATCAGAGAAAAACTCCAAAATCTTAAGATGGAGACTAGAATTAGAAAATTTCGATTACGACATAATATACAAAGAGGGAAAAGCAAATGTAGTGGCAGATGCATTAAGCAGAATTCCAAAAGAAAATGAATTAAACGAAGTGCACATGAACGAATTCTCAGAAAACACTTCACGTGAATCTGAAGAAATTCAAAGAAATTCTCACCCTTCGGACGAAATAGAAACTGTTCACTCCGCAAGTACGTCAGATGACTACTTTATTCATTTCGCAGATCGCCCAATTAACTATTACAGAAATCAAATAATTTTCAAAACTTCTAGACTAGATACAATAATCACAGAAGACCTTTTCCCAAATTTTAAAAGAATTATCTTTTCAAAAACAGCTTTCGAAGAAAACGATATAACTGAATTTTTAAAAAAATATCACAATGGCAAACAATCCGCTATCTTAGCTCCAGAAAATTTATACGGATTAATACAGGAATCATTTAGAAAAAATTTTTCACAACGAGGTCATTTTGTTTTCGTCACAAAAATTGTTGAAGATGTAATGAATGAAAATAGACAAGACACAATTATAGTCAAAGAACATGAGAGAGCACATCGAGGAATAAAAGAGGTAGAGAGCCAACTAAAGAGATCGTATTTTTTCCCAAAAATGCTTAACAAAATAAGAAATCACATAAACGCTTGTAATATATGCAATTCACATAAATATGATCGCAAACCATATAACATAAAAATATCTGCAAGACCTATTACAAAAAAACCATTAGAGCGAATACATATTGATATCTTTAGTATAAATAAAAATAGTTTCTTATCGGTAATAGATTCGTTTTCCAAACACCTTCAAATGATTCAAATTAACACCAAAAATTTAGTCGATATTACCAACGCTCTAAATAGATACTTTACACTTTTCGGAATTCCGAACACCATAATTTCTGATCATGAAACCACTTTTCAATCAGCACGATTCAAAGAATATCTAAATAAACTTAACGTTAAAATAGAATATGCATCCTCCTCAGAATCCAATGGACAGATTGAGAAAACGCATGCAACAATAATAGAGATATTCAACACAAACAAGGAAAAACTTGTAACTCCAAATACTTCAGCTGCCATAGAATTGTCGGTTGCACTTTACAATAATTCTGTACATTCAGCCACAGGCTTCACGCCAAATGAAGTTATATTTAATCAAAATAACTTAACAAGCCCAATAGAAATTCAAGCACATGCGAATAATATATTCCTAGAGGTGAAAAACAATTTAGAGATAGCAGCAAAGAAAATGGAAAAGCAAAATGAGAAAAAAGAAAAACCACCTGGTTTAACAGAAAACCAAGTAGTATTTCTTAAACCAAATATTAGATCGAAAACTCAACCAAGAGGGTTCATTAAATAAATTAAAATTTATTTTTTTTATTCTAATTATGATCCAAGACTCATAACTATATATATACTAGCGGGACCCGGCGTGCTTTGCTACGCCTATAAATAAAGTTTGTGTGTATACATTTTGTTGACGTAGCAATAATTTCAAAGAGTAGTAATGAGAAATGGTTTTCTATTTTTTTTTTTTTAATATGAATGTAAAAGGATCAGCACTCTAGATGATCAGTAAAATATAAAAAAATAGTATTATATATAAAACAAAGGATATATAAAAAATCCGCGATCAAATAAGTTTTCAGGTGTGTAATCTATTTAGAACATTATTCGGAACAAAAATCGATTCACAAATTTTCACAGTGCTCATGCGGTTTAATATACGCTTTCTTTATCGGTAGGTTACTAAAAACGTTGCAAAAAATTTTGATCGGTATGTGATTTTATGGTCAGCAAGGGCAGTAAGAATAGCGACAATACATTCGATGAAGGTATAGAAGAATTGATGCAAAAAAGGAATAAAGAAGTGATGCAAAAAAAATCAAAACTATTTGGAAGTTTTTGTATTAGAATTCATAGGATTTGGATTCATAGGATGAGAAATATTTCTATTTAGTCAACATTTTAAGTCATTTTAAAGTCATTATTATTGAATGTTGCAAATCAATGCGAAACTAATATCTTACACACGGTCAACATATTGGCATATATGTTCCATATATAGACAACATTAATGGAATATTAATTTTTAAGCGATTTTGTGAGTAATTATTGCTCAAAGTAATTATTAAAAGTATTATTCCCGATAATAAGTAATTATTGTCGGGATTGAACTCACACTCATCAGAGACATCAAAGTTCAAAGCCATCTTACAGACTCAGCCACAGCACAGTGGATGAAACAACAACGAAACATATTTCAATTTTCATGTTCAGATAATTTCTAAATTGAACCTTCATTATCACATATTTATTTAAATTGAATTCTTCATTTGTGATTATACAATTGTAAATTGTATTTGTTCCCGACACGAAACACACAAAAACTGTTTTAAAGAAGTTTTTCTGAGAGAAAATAAAAAATTCTTTAAAATTGCAAAATTCATGTGAATTAAAATAATTACTTTAGCTTAATCACTCTAAAAATCTCTAAAAACTTTATTTATTTTACACCAAATAGTGTAAAACTTTTGTTTATTTAACATTATACCCGTCGCATATTGTCAGTCTCTCATAAGAAAGAAAATTCATGAAAACTCGTTTTGAGTTGTTGATGGTCATTGCAAAAGCGAGTCGCACTGGAAACTAAACGTTTGAATTCAAATGCTATATCTGTTAGGATCATTGAAATACGTAGCAACAGTACATCTTCCACTTTGAATTTTCCATTCAAAATTGTAGCTTCAACGACATTGTTCATCATCTTTTTCACCTAAAATTTCCAAAAAAAATGTGCTATTTCAAAATATTTGACATATTATTTTAATAAAATATTGTACATTCATTTTTCTATTTCATAAAATTATGTTCAACGAAAAAAAAAATTGATCAAAGCAAGCTACGCGCATAAACCGATATTTAAAAAAAAACCAATCAAAATAATTATCACCAATCACCAATGAAAAATAATACACGACAATTGGAAAAAGCAAGCGTTGACATTAAAAGCGTTTAACATTAAAAACAATTTTTTAAATACAAATACGGCACCATCTATTAGCTAACCCAAATTTATGAGGCGTATATCACACTATCAAATATATTGGTCAATAAAAAAAATTTGACATGAAATTGGAGAGTTGACGTTAACTTTAACTTAACCGTAACTTAAGATACTATACAAAATTTTGATTTAAGGTCGGTAAGAAATTACGTATTCTTTGACGTTTGATTTGATATTAATTTTGGTTTTGTAATCAATTTTATAAATCAATCAATCCTTTAAAAGTAACAAACTGATTTTACAATCAAAATTTTTTTTTTTTTTTTTTTTTTTACAATCAGAACTCACACTCATCAGAGACATCAAAGTTCAAAGCCATCTTACAGACTCAGCCACAGCACAGTGGATGAAACAACAACGAAACATATTTCAATTTTCATGTTCAGATAATTTCTAAATTGAAACTTCATTATCACATATTTATTTAAATTGAATTCTTCATTTGTGATTATACAATTGTAAATTGTATTTGTTCCCGACACGAAACACACAAAAACTGTTTTAAAGAAGTTTTTCTGAGAGAAAATAAAAAATTCTTTAAAATTGCAAAATTCATGTGAATTAAAATAATTACTTTAGCTTAATCACTCTAAAAATCTCTAAAAACTTTATTTATTTTACACCAAATAGTGTAAAACTTTTGTTTATTTAACATTATACCCGTCGCATATTGTCAGTCTCTCATAAGAAAGAAAATTCATGAAAACTCGTTTTGAGTTGTTGATGGTCATTGCAAAAGCGAGTCGCACTGGAAACTAAACGTTTGAATTCAAATGCTATATCTGTTAGGATCATTGAAATACGTAGCAACAGTACATCTTCCACTTTGAATTTTCCATTCAAAATTGTAGCTTCAACGACATTGTTCATCATCTTTTTCACCTAAAATTTCCAAAAAAAATGTGCTATTTCAAAATATTTGACATATTATTTTAATAAAATATTGTACATTCATTTTTCTATTTCATAAAATTATGTTCAACGAAAAAAAAAATTGATCAAAGCAAGCTACGCGCATAAACCGATATTTAAAAAAAAACCAATCAAAATAATTATCACCAATCACCAATGAAAAATAATACACGACAATTGGAAAAAGCAAGCGTTGACATTAAAAGCGTTTAACATTAAAAACAATTTTTTAAATACAAATACGGCACCATCTATTAGCTAACCCAAATTTATGAGGCGTATATCACACTATCAAATATATTGGTCAATAAAAAAAATTTGACATGAAATTGGAGAGTTGACGTTAACTTTAACTTAACCGTAACTTAAGATACTATACAAAATTTTGATTTAAGGTCGGTAAGAAATTACGTATTCTTTGACGTTTGATTTGATATTAATTTTGGTTTTGTAATCAATTTTATAAATCAATCAATCCTTTAAAAGTAACAAACTGATTTTACAATCAAAATTTAAAATAATAAAATTCGAAATAAACATTTGATACAAAATTTAAAAATAAAAAATTTATTTTCATATTAATTTCATGCTAATATTTGGCTTTAATTAAAGTCGCTCTTTTTATATCTTTTGCATTTTTTAATAAATAAAATTTTATTTTTATCTACACTTGCAACTAAATATTAGTTTTCTTCAGATTTTATACTAAACGTCAAAAAATCCTTAACAAAATCCTTAAAATAGAATGAAATGAATTTTACGTTAAGTTAACGTTACGTTTACGTTACCGACTATAAATGTTCATACATTTGTACTTTATTCTTTCTTGTACTTATGTACTTTATTTTCATACATTTGTACTTTACGTTAAGTTAAAGTTACCGACTATAAATCAAGCATAAAGGTTGTAAAATAAACTTCGCTAGTTTTTCATCCAGTTTTGATGACAATTTTTTTACCTCTAATCGTTCCATTTTAATTAGCAATACGTATAAGAGTATTTTTCAATTTGATATTGATTTTTGTAAATTAACATTGAAGACCAATGAAAAATTTAAAAATGTATAAAAAAATATATTTAAATTATTGTTTTCTTTATTTTTACTCTTATTTTTATTCAAACTTTATAAAAACCAATACACTAATTTTTTACAGATTTGGATATTTTCTAACACTACTATAATTAATATATAACCTCCACAAAATTGTTAATAATCTTTGGTAACGTATTTGACATAGCATAATATGCTTTTCGTTTATTATCAAATATAAAACAAAACTTTTTTACTAAAACAAATTTGATAGTCTAATAATGGCCTTATACGAAGTTAAGGCGCGCTATACACCTGAGCTAAACTCTGCAAAATATGCGAACTATGTTTTTAAAAAATACTGTATATAACGTAATTATAGAAAAAAACATTACCGAAACAAAATATTTAAAAAAGAAAAGAAAACGGAAACATTACATTTTTTTGAAAAAGCTTTATTCGCATTAAAACATTACTTTTTTAAAAACATAGTTCGCATATTTCACATAGTTTAGCTCAGGTGTATAGCACGCCTGAAGTTTACTATCAATTGAATATATTGATTTACGCTGCCATCTGAAAGTTGGCATATGAACAATCCATATTTAACATTTAATTTACAATTAAAAAATATTTAGGCATTTAATCAAGATAATAACTATCCTATCTCTCAAGCTGGACCATCATACACACATTGTACAACATTTCATTAAGATTGGTTTCGTTGTTGCGGAGTTCATCGCGGACAAACATCGTGACACGTGATTTTTATATATATAAGATTAGGCATGACCAGATATGTATGAACAATTTTCAAACCATCTTTTTCTTCGCTCCCACCGGCTAATTATGTTCCATTTGACTCGAATATGAATTATATCAAGTTTTATTGAAATCGGAAAATAATTACCCGCCGCGCAGTGGCGTCGAAGATAAGAAAATTAGCAGAAGAATAGGATTTTTTATTTTTATCAGATATAATCATCTTAAAACATAATATATCTCATAATTTTGATTTTTTTTATTAAAAGCTAATTAATTAACGATTCCAACGAGCCTAAGTATGTAGAAATCGATCTTAGAAAAGCGATTTATCTTAATTTTTCTTCTTACATATACGAAAATTCACTAATTCATAATAATCTTTTTTCAAAGAAAAAAATTAATTTTTATGGTTAAATTTATAATAATTTTTCATTCAAAAGCAACATTTTTCCAAAAGAAATCAATAAATGAAATTAGATTTATTGTATGATGGGTATTTGCATCTGTAGTTTTCGACCACCTGCATGGTGTATTGTGTACCTTCCTCGTCTTTAGTTAGAATGCTGTTGTATTCCGTGTCATCAACTTAACACCGAGTTTGGCGGTATCATTAACAACATGCAAACTTTGGCAAAACAACGTGGCTTTGACGTAATCCTCATTCCGATGGGTCATGTAGCAAAAAATCAATACAAATTTTAAATCGATTAAAAAAACTCTGAGTGACAAAATCACTAATGTTCTTATTAGCAAAAAGTTGCATATGCTTGACTGCGTCAAAATCTTTTTTGCGAGTTTGGGGTGCGATGGGGGTGTCTCGTACTAGAACCTCAAGGTTTTGAACCATTTTTCGTTTTTCATCAAATGAAATCTCTGGGTCAAAAAAAGCCAAGCCAATATTTGCTTCCGTTAAATAGTGAAGATGATAACAAATTTTGCTCAACATTTCTTCTGAAACTCTTTGGTCAATTTTGATGAAATCTAAATCCTGATTTGCGGCTGCTGTTCCATCTATGCATTTGAATCACATTTTTACATACAACATAATCAGAAAAATGCAAACGTCTCGAAAAAATGCAAACGGCGTGACTTGTCGGACCTGGGCGTTTGAATTTGTAATTCTCAATGGTTTCGCCAAGAAAAATCAATGTAACTTCCAAAAAATTTTTATATTCGCTGCGTGGGTGTGATTTTTCCAACTCTTCATAACAAAAAATTACTAGAGCTTCTCACGAGTGTTTTGGAATTTTGTTTCCCAGTTTTTTGTCCGATATTCCACTTTTGAACATTGTTGGATTAATTTTACCATCGTCCCATGCCTTCTGAAATTTGTTGAACAGATAAACATTGGGTGCTGTGGTCTTTCCAAATTTGAGATCATAAACAGCCCGTAGTTTATTCTCCTATATGTGATGACGACATGGGAATCGAATCAAGTTGTGGCCAATCTTTTTTTCCACCATTTTCTGGTCCAGTGTTACTTGATGTCGTGTCGTAACACATGGCTTCGACTTTATCAGTAAGATCCCATTCTTCAGGGCATTCATATATCGCATTCGCAATCGATAAGCCGCTCCCTTCTTTGCATTATGGAGCCGTTAATAACTTCTCAATATTACCAAATTTTACTATGGTTGGCAAACGATCTACTTTACCATGTCCAGTTAATTCTGCTAGCAATGTATCCAAAAATAAAAATTTGTGTTACTCAAACAAAGTCTAAATCTAACATAAAAATTTATTTTTTCTGAATTTTCGCAGAAATTTTTTTTTTGGATTTAAGAAGAAGAAATTCGATAAAAACGCTTTCCTAAGATCGATTTCTACATACTTAGGCTCGTTGGAATCGTAAAGTAATTAGCTTTTAATAAAAAATCGAAATTGTGAGATATATTATATTTTAAGATGATTATACCTGATAAACATAAAAAATCCTATTATTCTGCTAATTTTCTTATCTTCGACGCCACTGCGCGGTGGGTAATTATTTTCCGATTTCAATAATTAGTCGGTGGGAGGGAGGAAAATAACAACTTCATAAGTTAGGTCATGTCTAATATATATATATATATATATATATATATATATATATATATATATATATATATATATATATATATATATATATATATATATATATATATATATATATATATATATATATATATATATATATATATATATATATATATATATATATATATATATCTATATATATATATATATATATATATATATATATATATATATATATATATATATATATATATATATCTACACTGAAAAAAATTTAAAGTAATATATACAAAAAAAGTGGTAGATTTGACTAAACAATTGTCAATAGTAGCTCAACCATAAAATAGTAAAATAAATTAAATCATTTTTATAAAACTGGCAAATCTGTTTGTTCGACTGTACTAAATTTATGGTCAGTTTGAAAAACCATTTTGTTATACGTATTTGATTAGTTAGTTAGTTAAACAAAACCTTTTGTCAAAGTATAAAGAAAGTTGTATAATTGATATATATTGTCGTTCTATTTTATCAATATTTGTTATAGGTCTACTTAGTATTTGATCCAATTTACAAAGCCGTTGTCAACCTAGTATGTTTTGTAATACATATACAAGATTTTCGGTTCATAGTAGCAGAAGTTTGGTAGCACAAGTGAAATATTTTGTCACATCTAGCATTGATTTAGCCATTTCAATACCTGTTTTGTGGATCGTAGAATTTGTCTCATAAAATTCAATATAAGTTTTGGTAATCCTAAAACTAATACGCAAAAGATAAAAACGCATTTCGTTTAATTTATGTCATTTCGTTTATTTATGTTAAAAGTAAAAATATATCCATTATATATAATTACAAAGCCTTCAATTCTTAGTTTTTCTTTATATTCCATTTAAATTCTAATTATTTATTTTTTTTTTTTGCTTATTGAACTTTTTATAAATTTATTTATATTTCCAAAATAATTTTGAATAACAATACCTTCCACAGTCCTCAGCTTCCACAGTTAAATAATTTACATTATCTAAACTACGAAAATTAGTACTTTATTTGGAATAAAAATATTATTCGAAAAACATTTCAATTTATAAAAATATTGCTAAAAGGTCACACCATTGCTGACTCAGATGGAAATGCCAAGTTAAAAACATAGCATATTTTCACTTCACGTTTGCGAATTATTTCACTTTAATTTATTTTTAATTTTAACATAAATTACAAATCACAACATTAAAAATATTGTGTCTTTAGCAGAATAAACTAAAAATAAAAGAATTATTAAAACCAAATGTATTCTTAAATAAATTTTTAGACAAATTATTTTGTATATGCCATCATTTCTTGATGAATTCTACCCTTCTTGTTTGTATGTGCAACCAAATTTTTACCATATTTAAACAAAGTTTGTTGCTTAAATCAACAAAAAAACCTGTACATAGGATTAAAAATATTTTAAATTTTTCATTAAATGCTTGTACCAGAAACTAATTATTTTTGGAATCTACAAAACATTTTTAGGTTAAATCAACCATCAATTTTAGTACCACTGTCAAAATGTTTGTCATTTCTACGCTGTCTGTTTGAGCCGATGACAAAACACTTTTAAATTTAACCACATAGGCTTGCAGTAAAATTTATTAACAATATTAGTACCGATAACAAAAAGTTTGTACTTTCTACCAAATTTTTGTTTGTTTATTCTTCTGTAATTGTTTTGTAAAATTGACAAAATGCTTGTCAACGTTTGACAACAGCTTTGTCTACTTTACTCAATTTCAGTTCATATTACAAAACCAAATCAACAAAATCCTTATTGTAGAATACACTAACATATTTTTTTCAGTGTATATATATATATATATATATATATATATATATATATATATATATATATATATATATATATATATATATATATATATATATATCTATATATATATATATATATATATATATATATATATATATATATATATATATATATATATATATATATATATATATATATATATATATATATATATATCTATATATATATATATATATATATATATATATATATATATATATATATATATATATATATATATACATATATATATATATATATATGTTTCTGACAAGAGTTTCTACTGTGCCATTAATTCTTTAAATTCTGGTACAAAATTTTCTATTCCCCCTATTATTGATGGTGATTTAATCGTCAATGATCCCGCAAGAAAAGGTAACTTGTTCGCTGAACGCTTTGCTTTGAACTCCACTGTTTTGGAAACTCCTAAAGAAATACCCCAAATCCAGTCTTCAGGAGTTAATATGAATGAACTTCACTTCAAACCCAAAATAGTCGCTAAACTTTTAAACATCAACAAAGCATCAGGAATGGACAATATTCCACCCATTATTTTAAAAACCTTTTCCAAAGAACTTGCACCAACTTTAACTAAAATATTCTACCAATCCTACAAATCTGGTATATTTCCCTCGTGCTGGAAGTTGGCAAATGTCCACCCTGTCCCCAAAAAGGGACCAAAATCCGATATCTCAAATTATAGGCCAATAGCTTTACTATCGGTCCTATGCAAAGTCTATGAGCATTATATCAATACACATATTTCAAAATTTCTGGAAGAAAATCATTTAATATCCGACAGCCAATACGGTTTTCGAAACAAAAGATCAACTACCGATCTATTAAACTATGTAGCGCATTGTTGGAACAGCATACTTGATAAAGGTGGTGATACATACGTTATCGCTTTAGACATCTCAAAGGCATTCGATCGAGTCTGGCATGCCAACTTAATCAACAAGCTCGTTGCGTACGGTTTTCATCCCAATGTTATGAAGCTGATTCAAAATTTTCTATCCAACCGATATATTTCGGTAACCTTAGACGGATTTTCTTCTGAGTCTAAACTAATTAACGCTGGTGTACCCCAAGGCTCAGTATTGTCCCCAACCCTATTTTTGATTTATATCAACGAATTGTTGAAGATCACCAGTAACCCAATAAATAGTTTTGCAGATGATAGTACTCTGCACAAGTCGTTCGAGCCCCTTCCTTCAAAAGGTAAAATGCACGAACGAATTAATCCTGCCCGGAGAGACGCTGCCATGAACGTGAACAAAGACCTGAATAAAGTCGCCGACTGGGGTGACCAAAACCTTGTCAATTTCAACTCCACCAAAACACAGCTGTTGATTGTTTCCAGATTAAAGACCGAGTTCCCCAAAGATATTTTATTTAGTATGTGTGATGAACCAATAGGTGAATGTAAAAACATTCGTTTATTGGGTGTCACAGTTTCAAATGACCTACTCTGGAACGATCATGTAATGGCGATGGCAAAAAGCGCGTCTAAAAAACTCGGCCTCCTAAATAGATGCAAAAAATTTTTCACTCCATACCAATTGCTCCATGTTTATAAGTCCTATATTCGTCCCTGTATGGAGTACTGCTGTCAAGTTTGGGGTGCTGCCTCTGTTTCCATCTTGGCCCTCTTGGACTCTGTTCAAAAGCGAGCTATACGAATTGTGGGTGATCGAACTTTGACATCAAAACTTGAATCCCTACAACATCGTCGCACTGTTGCTGACCTCGTTGTTTTTTACAAATATCATCATCAGCAGTGCTCAGATGAAATCAGCGGCATCATGCCTCAAACTTATTCTTACCCCCGTTCCACTCGGCAATCGGCTGCCGCAACCAGTGAAACGGTAAAGATCCCGCGCTGTCATACTGGCAGATCGCAGAGAGACTTCTTTGTCCGAACTGCGTACAAATGGAATAGTTTGCCGGAACACTTAGTCTCAGGTGGCTTCAACCCACAGATGTTTAAAAAAAGCGTTAATCTACACCTTAGAACGCCAGTTGTTGTGGGACCCAGGTCTAGACCTAGGTCTTAAAAGGTATTTATGTGTTGTTGTGACACATATTCTAAACCCTATTACACAACACATATTATTAAAAAAAAAAAAAAAAATAGCAATCTTGAATGAATCACAATGAATGTTAAAATTCAGTTCGAAAAGAAATTTATTGATAGTGTAATTTCATAGTCTTCGTTATATTGTTATAGTTGCCATTTACTAGACATTCTTACAGCAAATCATGTCATATATAAAATTTTGCATACCGTAATAATTTAAAGGTAATTTCAAAAAGATTACTATACTTAAGCAAAATTGTAGAAAATATTATACTGACATAGTTAATATAATCAGAAGTTCACCGCTAAAACCATCGGCTTTTCGCAGTCACCTGACAATAGACCTTACGAATGACATTATTAAATTAATTGAGAAAAGGTCGCGCCAAGGTTTTTGTTCAAGAAATAAGTAGGTGAAAGCGAGCGGTTTTTACAGAAAAAAAAAAATTTTATTTCCTCTGTTTAAAATTTGAATATATGTGTATAACTTTTTTTTTTTTTTTTTTTTTTTTTTTTATTAATTAGTTGGACATGTTTAGCACACTAAATATGAAATATTCATTATTCAGACTCTTTGAATATCCGAAGATACCATGTCAACTATAAAGGAAGGAGATGAGGAAAGTGGAAGGAATGTGGATATGGGGATAACTATACTAATTGTTTTAAGTGACGATTGACATTTTCTTTAAACATCTGAGGAGAATATTCATCGGGAAATACGGAGCCGGGCATTGAGTTCCATAATTTGACCACTCTATTAAAATAATCGTTCTGAAAGGACGTAGTTCTACAACGAGGTATTTGGACAGAAAATGGGTGGGATGATTCTGACGTTCTTGTTCGTCGACTATACTGCGCACACGATGGAAGGATATTTTGAATTTCCTTAGAGGAGAATTCGCTAAAGTTATATTTGTAGTAGATTGACAATTCAGCCACATTTCTGCGATGTTGGAGTGTATCAAGCTGATCAGTTAGTTCGGTATTGTCAATCAACCGTATCGCCTTTCTCTGTACAGAGTCTAGACATTTAATTGTTGACTGACAAGCGCCCCCCCAAACATGACAGCAGTATTCCATACATGGACGAATAAAGGACTTATAAATCAGCAAAATTTGATCGGGATTGAAAAATTTTTTACATCGGCTCAAGAATCCTAATTTTTGCATTGCAGATTTAGCGAGGTTGAATACATGTTTATTCCATTTCAGATTGTTTTCAATATCTACTCCAAGAAGTCTAACCGATTCAACCTCATCCAATTCTTCATGGTTTATCTTAATAGGAAAGTTTTTGTGTCGCTCTATTCGCGAAAGGCGGCATAGTTTGGTTTTGGTTGAATTAAATGCAACAAAATTCCGATCACCCCATTCCATTATACGTTCCAGGTCCTCGTTAATAGAATCAATTAACAGTTCTCTATCCGTGGTGACTGCAGTATGAGAACGAAATTTAGGAGATGCATGTGATGCATGCAATGTGCTGTCGTCAGCAAAACTATGAATTGGGTGCACTGTAGAAATAAGTAAATCATTTATGTATAGAAGAAACAAGGTGGGTGAAAGTGCAGAGCCTTGAGGAACACCAGCATTGGTTGTGAAAACATTAGAGGTAATTCCATCTAAATTAACATGAAATTGGCGACCTGTAAGAAAACTATGAATCCATGAGATAGTAAGATCATCGATGCCATAAGATTTTAATTTAGCTATTAGATTTCTGTGCCACACTTTATCAAATGCTTTAGAAATGTCAAGTGAAATACTGAATGTTTCACCATGGTTCTCCAGAGATTTGTTCCACAGATGGGTTACGTAGGCTAACAGATCACCTGTTCCATGACTTCTACGAAAACCATACTGCTTATCATCGATAATTCGGGACCCCTCCAAATATTCTATTAGATTATAGTTAACATATTTTTCAAATAGTTTAGCCAAAACCGACAGAATTGCAATTGGTCTATAATTATAAGGGTCTATCTTACTGCCTTTTTTTGGTATGGGTTGAACACTAGCCAGCTTCCAAGAATCTGGAAACACTCCGCTTTTGTAAGATAAATAGAAATTTTTTGTTAAAATTGGAGCTAGTTGTCTAGCAAAGTTTTTAAGAATGAGGGGTGGAATACCGTCTGGGCCAGCGGATTTATTGACATTGATAGATAGAAGCATTTTTCGTACAATATTGCACCGAAAAATAATTGGCTTCATTTTTGTTTCAAAGGGGGGGATAAGTGTAGGAGAATGGGAAGGTTCATCTATGTTTGAGTTTTCTGCGAAAATACGGCCCAAAAGATCTGCCTTCTCTTTTGAATCACATACGGGAATGTCATTCAGGATTAAGGTTGGAATAGAGGATCGAGTGAAATTGCTCTGGACTGATTTAACTGCCTGAAAGAAACTACGGGAGCCAGATGGGTGTTCGGCGAATTTTTTTGCTTTTTTCTGGATAAATGCGTCTTTATCCAAGTCTATTTTGTATTTACTAATATTTCTTGCTTGTTTATAGGCACTATGTGTTTCAGGTGTTTTATTTAAGTTATACATTTTAAATGCTTTGCGTTTATTCCTCACCGCCTCATCAACATCCCGCGTGAACCAAGGCTCAGTTTTAGGAGTGATTAGTCGATTTGGAATAAACCGTCGCATTCCATCTTTTATAACGTCAGAAACTCTTTGCGCCGATGTGCTAGGATCCTGCTCAACACAACAAGCGTTTTTCCAAGATATTCCTTCATAAAAGTTTCTTAGTCCCTCCCAGTCAGCGTGCTTATAATTCCAAACGCGACGGGGATTTGCTCTAATGGGTGAAGGCGAAGTAAAGTTTACTACTGTGGATATTAATACATGGTCCGATGATCCAAGGGGTTGATCAATTTTGGTCTGCGTTGTGTTTGGCTCATTTGTCAAAAATAGATCTAACAAATTGCTGTTATGACCGGCATTATCTGGGATTCTAGTGGGATGTTCTATCATTTGCGTTAAGCCATGGTAGTCTGCAAGTATTAGTTCTGCTTGTCTACCAATGTCGTCAGTGCGTGATGAGTACTTCAGCCATTCTTTGTTGTGAATATTAAAGTCTCCAAGAATGACGAGTCTTGCTTTGGGGTAGTCTCCGCTGATTTTGTCGAGGTTTGTCGATAGTTTGTTGAAAAAAGGACAACCTGGAGGAGAGTTTGGGGATCTATATATTCCTATTATAAACATGGTTTCATCAACACCTGAGATCTTTAATGCCAGTGAATTATGGTGCTTAGAGTTCAACTCATAAGCTTTAATTCTCATACATGAAAGTGAATTTTGAACAAATGCACAGACACCATGTTTGTTATAAAAGGAATGTTCCAATTCGTAGCAAGGTATTCGGTATTTAGCGATATCCAATTTCGAAGCTTTACAACTGACAATTGTTTCGGTAAGAAACAATATGTCAGGTTTATTTTTTTCGATGTAGTGATGAACCTCGTTTAGATTCGAATTGAGACCTCTTATGTTGGTGAAGTCAATGCTAAACTGTTGGTTCACTCTGCTGCCATTATTTCGAGTCCGAGATCTACCCTGTAACATTGTTATTATAGTGACTGAAATTCGGCCAGGCCTAAATTCCTACACTACGAAACAAAAGAAAGTCAGAGTGGGTCTGTCACAAACGATAACAGCAGTGAATGAAGTGTGCAATGAAAACTATATTTTCCGATAGAATTCTTTAAATAATCATTTTAAACATTTAGAGAAAAAGTCAAAAGAAATCAAGTTGCAAAAAATTAAAAAGTGAGACAAAAAAAAAGAGATATGAGGTTAAATTATTATAAAACCAAGGAAAAAATACAAATAAAGTAAAAAGAGGGATAAATATGGTGGTCGGAGGAAATAGAATACGGTTTACTATTGTTTATGTGACTATTACTATACCATAAGACAAAACATAACTTACAATAAAACTACATTTAACTACGAAGGGGTTGTTAAAGACTTGAAACTAATACATAAATAAACTGTAATGGAGGAGGAGAAGAGATAAAAGAAATAAAAAAAAAATGGATTACAGCAATAATTAAGAACTAAATAATGTTTCCAGGTAGAAAAATGGGTAGTTAAAAATAAGAAAAGCCAATAAAATATTAAAGAAATATATACTATATTCTACGATACAGAGCTCACCGATAGTTTTTTTTTTGCAGCCGTAACACAATTTTTTTTCTTATTTTAATATTTTTAATATTTTCACTAATACTAACAATTTTAGGAACTTATCACTTGCACTTAAAACGTGGGTTTTTTTGAAATGGTAAAACCAATTAACTTTATTTTTTTTTCTTTAAAATATTATTTTAAAATTTTTTCACTAAGTACATCCGTCTTTAAAGAAGGTTAGGATATGAATTGACTATTATATATTTTAGATTAGACTTATGATATGTAGTCCTATAGTGTCTTACTTAAATTAAATAATAAAGAAAGGTAGATGTTTAGAAAACAAAATGCCAATAAGAAATTTTATAATTAATGTTAAATGATTTGAGAAGTTTTTGTAAAGTAAAAGATACAAGAATTTAATATGTTATAGTTAAAATGATTCAAGCTAAACCAAAATATGGCGAGGGGTTTTTACAGCCTTTTGGTTGTTTTTGCTGCGATTTGACTATTTTTTGTAAAGAATCAGCGAGCTTCAAAAATCACTGTTGATTAATATTAGTGACATAATATACGGTTATAACCACTGGTATTTGATTATTGATACAAAAAGCATCTACTTTTAATACAATGAATCAAGTTCACCGTATATAATTAGATAGGGCAAACCTTAGTAAGATATTTCATATTTCATTTCATCTGCCCTGATCAGATAGCCCAACTAGGGTTCATATACGAAAAACCACATGAGGTCCAGAAATATTCAAATATGGTTAACCCTGCAAGGGTATTCCCGTAACAAACCCACATCATATTGTCCTAATAGTTCTTGCCCTTTCTGGATTGACCAGATCCTGATCACGCTCTGACTGTATTCAGATTAATTATTGGTTTTGGTAAAATGGTAAACATTTTTGAACTCTTTTGTGATATATCCAGTTATAGAAGGTTACAGCTAAGAATATCGGGAAGTTAACAAGTCTCCAACTCATAACATGAACAACTCATGAAAAAGTAATAGAAATATTCGGAAATAAGTCAAACACAATGCATTAGAAAATAAATAAAATTGTTACATACACCGGAGAAACACAGATAAAAACTATAGTCTATGATCAATAATTTTAAAAGATAGCATACCAGTTTTATAAAAGCTCTTGAGGATAGCATAGGATAGCAATCGATTAAGCTAGCTTTTTAAAATTATTAATTATAATCAGCCAAGTACTACCATTGGTTTCTTCCATAAACGTTATTGTCTATGATTGCCTGAAAGTTAGATTTAAAAATTTTCAGTTTTTATTTTTATATGACCTCAATCTCGAAATCGGCACATTTTTTTTATTTTCCCTTTAGCTTACCACATAAATATATTTAATTAAATACATATATGTGTTTTAAATATTTTTAATAATTACAAAAACACCAATTTTTATTCACTTATTTTTTTTATTAACGACCGGTTTCGATTTTCAAAAAATCATCGACAGGCTTAATTTGCAATTAAAAATTATAATGAAATTACCAACTATATATACTAAATTTACAAGTTATAAAAACAGAATTAAGAGCTAAGTAATAAACAAGGGGGAGGGATAAAACTTAAAATTTAACTATTTAAACAAAAAATATAAAAGTAAAAAAATAAAAAACTATACAAAATAAGGGGTAAATTATTAATTACGGGAGGGCGGTGATTTATATTTTAAATGGTTATAAAAGTAATTAAAATAAACAAACATAAAATTAAATAAAGATCATATAAAAATAAACAAACAACGAGAAAAAATAAATTAAACTTATTGAAAAATGGAAACACCTAATTAACAATTTTTTTATAAACATAACTTAAATATTAAATAAATTTTTTAAGCTAGATTTAAAGATTTAAATTGAACAATGGTGATATTATTTTGGCTTCTTCTAAATTCATCAAATTAGGTTGATTTGTTATATAGTATGATTCGTATGCATCTAATTTCCAATGTTGTTGTACAATTTCTATTAATTTAGAGTTATTTTCGTCATGCTCCCGCATGGAGGGATCAGTTTTTATAATTTTGACATTTTTTTTTTATTTTTGATCTACGGGTGTGACAACCCCGCGTACTCCAGTCCCTGCTATTGACATACGAGTTGACGTGAGATATCACACACCACTGGCAATGGTAGTGAGATATCACTAGCCAAGGTGACATCTTAGGGGTGGTGGCGGATGAACTGTATTCAGTCAACGGTAGCACCCTCAATCTTAGCTGTTAAATAATCCTTGATGATGAGACGCTAGTGCTTCCTTGAAGAAATGAGCCTTCATATAATTATGTGTGGGCTTTAATCTTTAAGAAAGAGAGTGCATCACAGGATCAAGGAATATGCAACCGGCTGGATTATTGGCAACTACATTTTTGTTTTGTTTCAGCAAATTTTTGTAACAATTTGCTACTTACTTTTTAATTTACTTTTATTTTCTCTATTCTATCATAAAATATTGGCCTATGTCATATTTTGTCAGTGATGGGATTTTGTGTTTAGTTATCCATTCTTTAACAAAAAATAAAAAAATACAAAAAAAGAAAGATTTACGTCCATTAACACCTTTGAACGTATGTTGTTGTGGGACCTTGGTCTTAAAAGGTTTTTATGTGTTGTTGTGACACATATTGTAATTCCTACTACACAGCACATTTTATAAAAAAAAAAAAAAAAAATATTGTGTTGTTTTTCCAACATGTGTTCTGCTACGCTAGATTTGTTCGGATACTTTATGATTACTGCGTTTTTATGTTCATTATACCTTGTTTTGAACTCTCGAGACGTTTGGCCTACGTATATTGCATCACAATTTTCACAACCTATTTGGTAAATTCCCGATTTAGTATTTTCTTGATCTTTGTCTTTGAAATTATGTATAGATTTTTTTAAACTTGTTAAAGGGCGAGTAACTAGTTCTATATCATGTTTAGCGAAGATTTTTTGTAATTTATTGGTTATGGTTGGGTAATATGGAACGCTAATTCTTTTTTTAATTTTAGTTTCTTTTTGTAGAGGTGTCAGTGTAGATATTTGTGTTTTGAAAAATTTTTTCCTATGGGTTTTTATAATTTGTTCTGCCAAATCTTTTGTATATCCATTGGCTATTGCAGTTTCTATAATATACATTTCTTCTTTTTTAAATTCTTCTATATTCATCGGTATATTGAACAAACGGTGTGCCATTGTGTGAAACGCAGCTTTCTCATGTGTTATATGGTGAAATGAGTCTGCAACTATGAAACGGTTTGTGTTGGTTGGTTTTCTATATATTCCAAATTTAATTTGTTGGTTGGGTAATTTAATTATTTTTGTATCTAAAAAATTTAATGTGTTGTTCTCTTCTATTTCTTTGGTAAATTGTATGTTTGGATGTATGGAATTTAAGGTTGTAAATAAATCATCTAGTTGTGTTCTATTGACTATTGCAAAGATATCATCTACATATCTTAGCCAGATTCTGGGTGCATTTGCTCTTGTTTCTAAAAATTCCGTTTCTAGATGACTCATGAAGATATTACTTGAGTGATATTTGAGTGATATTTATTGAATTTGAGTTATATTTATTGCAACTACAGACAAACATTTTTTGCTACAGTCATTTACGTCGTTTGTAGCTTCTGAGATCAAATGAATATTTCAACTTTTTGCTCTACTGTACATATTTTTATTTTTTGAGTGAAAAAAATTTCCAAAAGTATTTATCATTGCTATAAAATACTACAAACGATTTCGAACAATCTTGTATACTTGGATTATCAAAATTATCACTGTGTATAGGGGGCTACACCTGTTTTAAGGGTTTGAGTGACATTTATTAGAACTATAAACAAACAAAATTTACTACAATCATCTACATCGTTTGTAGTCCCCAAAAATTTGTTTCTTTTTTTTCCCCTTATGTTCGGGTTCCAAGTTCACACAGCTCAAATTTTAGTTTTATTTATATCTCAATTTATGTACTTATTGCAGCAAATAATATTTGTGTTTAATACAGCTGCCTAATAATCAAAGTAACTCTTACTTTTAAAGTAATTTTCATTTAAATATCGTACGAAAAATATGTTGCGGGCGATATTATTTAATGCAAATTTTAGAAATTTTTTATACTTAACAAGCTTAACGTTTTAATGAAAACTGCAATATATTTTGAATTCCAAGTACTATGTTAAAAATTAAATGACATAGAGCACAACGATTGAGAGATTCAACTTAAGTAGATGATTCTTCGAAATGTCGATGAAGTTTGAAATATCCTCTCCTTGGTGGCGTAGTAAATAGAGTAAATAGCGTGTATGCCAAGGGATTCAAACTCATTGGCATTGAGAAGGTTGTGAGCTCGAATCCACACCGAAATACGTAACAGAGAAAAATGAATGTTTTTCTGAGATTAATCCCAGCGTGAAATCAAAGGTGTGAATAGAAAAAAATTCAAATTACTTTCCAGTTACTTGAGTTCAATTGCTCATAAATCCCGAATAAATTTAATATCCAAGCAAACTTTGCATTGTTTTATAATTAAGACTTCCGTAGGAGCTATATGTGTAGCAACTTGCACATATTCACATTTTTTTTAACTGCACTGTTATTGTGACAAACACTTCTTTGTTCGTACATCATACAAATGGAATGTTTTGAATGAATCAATAGGCTTCAATTCACAAATAATTATAAAAAGTGTCCAAACAGTAACAGCAGTTTCAATACAATTTATAAAAAGTGTCCATTGACACTTCAAAACGCATTTTGTTGTAGGAACTAGCAAAGGTCACATATTTCTTGTTGTGGCACACATTGTAATTCCTCTTATACACAACACTTTTTATTAAAAGAAAACAAATACTTTTATATATCTCATAGTGTTTTTACGAATTTATCAAACGTTAACTGGAAAACCGATGTGTTGATGGTTGTTAATATTTTGCTTAAAATTACTTGATCTATATTAGAGTGGAATGTGTTTCCTCCGAATTGGAAACCAGCATGACAGCAAAATGATAATACAACATAGATAGAAACTTTCTCGCCCAACTCCTCGGCCATTAACTTTGCAAGCAGCTTATTAATCAACACGCTTTATGCAAATAAATGGTGCAACATAAAATTTTTAGAAAATAACCACTGGTAATATTAAAGGAACAATTGTAAAATTTAGTTACAACCTATGCCATATACTTTTTGCTTGATCCAAAGAAAAGTCACATAACTAAACTTGAAAAAGATGTGCGTGTCTTACAGGTCAACAATACTTTTCCGAAATCACAAAAAGTCACGAAAAAACTATCACATAAAATGCTTCTGGCTTCAAAGAATAAAATAATTATTAATTAACATATTTCATTTTTAACATAAGAAGTAAGTAACAGAACGATGATTAAACGAAATGATTAAATAAAGTGTAGTCTATCTCTAAGACTAGAATAAGTAGTAACAAACCAACCATTAGCATTAAAAATTTTCTTGTTAAAAATTTTCTTGTTTTATAATTTGCATCTTTTAAATTATGCTTATCTGTAAACCCGTATTTTTTTTAACGAAAGTCATGTTTATATAAAGTAGTAGTTACTGCATAGTCATCTCCACTTTACAATATTAAACCGTCAGAGCAATTTATGAATCAAATATCATTTGAATAAAATAATTAACATAATTTATGTTATAGTTCCAAAAGCATTTGAGACATAATCTATTGAATATTCTTGCTTCCATTAAGCTTTATAAAATAATCTATAAAAATAACTTTCAATTTCAACAAAGCGATAAATAAACATAAAAAATCAATCCTAATAAAAGGAAATAAAGGGATGTTATTTATACGTGAGTTAATAAATAAATGAACATTATTTACTTTCTTTAATATAATTTCCCTTGTATTTTTCTTTGCCTTATTACAATAAAATAACAACGAAAAAAATATGTCGAAGGTAGAGAAACGAACTAACCTTAACTGGTAATCATTTAAGTGTATTTAGGAATGAAAAATATAAAATTGTGGAGCATACATCAACCTTTTAGATTGAGTGACATGTAAGTTTTTTAAAACTGATATACAAAATTGAGAGACGCTGTAAAGAAAATGGTATATGTGATTAATTTATTTCTTACTTTCTTCTGTTTTATTCAGTTTAAATCTTATGATATAACACTAGAAAAAATTTACCCTGCTACAATACAAAAGTGCAAATAGTATGTTAATAAAAATTGGTCGTTTTTCTCATATTCCGTAATAAGATTAGTTTTCTTCTTTCTAAATACATAGTTTTATTAGGGATAATGTTGTATAGGGTGAAAACAGGTGAACTCAATGAACTCAACATGGGTTGGCAATTAGATCGGAAATTTGTATATTAATGTACTGGAATATGGTTATATGAACAAACAATATTTGTTGCGTCCTTAACTTTTTCAAACCTGTCTAATGATTTTATCCCAGGTGGACTAATGTGCATTTTATACAAAATGTAGGTATAATATAATCACCGATTTGGTAAACGAATTATTTATAACCATTGTTGATTTGGTAACTTGGTATATAATCTTGTTTGCAGATCGTAGCAAAAATAAAATTATTTCGGCGATTCAGTGAACCACTTTAGAGGTTAGTAGTATACCATTTATTATCTTGAAGTTGATTTAATGCAGTATGTTGTATTAAATATATCAAATATCACGGAATGATGTGTGTTTTTCAAACTAATAATTTAATTTTTTTACATTTCAAATATATTAAAAGGAACGTAAACGCGTAGTTACTTCTACCATTTTAATGTTTGGGTTGTTTTGTTTTTGAACTTTTTATAATTCTTTTATCGCATGCAGTAGATGAAGCGCAACTGACCTCTAGAGGAAACATTGTTGGTTACAAATTAATTAGTGCTATTTACCATCAATCATATGGATCTGCCACGTATGTTAAGTCAGAAATCCTGAACTGCACGCACGTACTTACACAGACGGACAACGATATACATCTTATTGTTGTTGATATATCGGACACGAAAATTGTAAACGTATACAAGCCTCCAAATACAGGGTGGCCAGCTGCTACTCTACCATTATTTCACCACCCAGCAATATATGCTGGTGAGTTCAATAGCCATCACACTCAGTGGTCCTACTCAAATACTAATACCAATGGCGTGCAACTGACCGACTGGGCGGATGACAACAACATGTTCCTGGTATATGATGCGAAAGACATGAAAACTTTTAGATCTGCAAGGTGGCGAAGTGATTACAATCCCGACCTCTGTTTTCCACAAAAAACGAACAACGTTACTCTATTCCAATATCTAGGGCTGTCTTACAAGGTTTTCCACGCTCTCAACACCGTCCAGTAATTCTTGAGGTAGGAAGCCAAATCCCACTCGTTAACTCTATTCCTCAACCTAGATGGAATTTTAACAAAGCTGATTGGGCTAAATATAGGTTGGAGTTGGATGCAGTGATTCGCTGGATGCAACCAATTCCTAAAAATTACGATAGGTTCGTTGGAGCCATGATCTCAATTGCAAAGAAATGCATCCCAAGAGGCTTTCGTGAAGATTATATTCCTGGTTGGAGTAGAGAAAGCGATATATTTTATTAGGAGTACCTTGGTAGTGGTGAGGCAGACGTGGCTGATGACTTAATATACTCACTGGACGCCGCGAGCAAACAAAAGTGGATTAGCACTGTTGAAAACATTGATTTTTCCCATTCAAGCAGAGAAGCATGGAGTCTCCTTTGGAAACTGGGTGGCTCAAACTCAATTACTCGTGCTAACAATGAAATAAATCCAGAGAACATTGCAAATCACATAGTAAACATGTCTCGTTCTTCTATTAATCGCCTTCATAAGAGAACAGTTAAAGGCAAATTAAGAGAAATGAAGCGCAATTGCTTGTCTACATCGAAGTATGCGAACTCTTTTAGTAGCGAAGAACTAGAATCAGCTATGCCCCAAACAAAAAACGGAAAAGCAGCTGGCTACGATGGGATTTTTCCAGAAATTTCTTTAAAATGCTGGAAAAACAGTGGCTAACTAAATTTTTCTCGAATGTCCTAGAAACCGGCAATCTACCAAAATATTTTAAGTCTACGAAAGTGAAAGCGATACTTAAGCCAGGTAAACAATCCAATGAACAAGGAAGCTATCGCCCAATTGCCCTTTAGAGCATCTGCTATAAATTGCTAGACCGGCTCATATACAATCGTATCGCACCGATATTGAATGACCAGATCCAAGTCGAACAAGCTGGTTTTCGTCCCAATCGCAGTTGCACTGACCAACTGCTCGCTTTGACGCTGGGTATCAAAAACAACTTAAAACAGGTGCAGTATTCATCGATCTTACTGCAGCATATGATACGGTCTGGCGAATTGGGATTATATATAAGCTGTTCAATGCAATACCTTGTAGCGCCATCTCGCGTTTAATTAACAACATGCTGAGTAATCGTGTATTCAAAGTTCAGCTAAATAGTTTCTGTAGTAGGTTTAAAATGCTGAACAATGGTTTGCCACAGGGTTCCGTCCTGGCGCCATTACTTTTTAATCTGAACATTCATGACATTCCTGACACAACATCAAAAAAATTTGGTTACGCTGATGATTAGACCCTGGCCACTCAAAACAAAGACATGGGTGTCTTGGAGGATTTGCTCTCAATTGACTTAGCGATAATGAATTGGCTCCCTGTGTTAAGCAATATCGCTCCACCTGCACTCAGACGCTCGCATGCTCTCATGCGTGAACATAAAAAGGTAACCAACCACATCACGTTACCCTTGCACGAATATTACGGTGACCACACTCGTTGTCGATTGAAGTCAAGAAAGCCTCCACATAAAACTGCCAGCAGCCTGCTGGCAAATAATTTTAATATCTTGGATGCCTGGGACACCTCCTGGCAGCATTACAACACAACTGGCCTTTCTTTTACTAATCCGACTTCTACCCAACCTGGTTTCGATTTGCCACGTCATACCTCTACTACATTAAACCGAATAAGAACGAATCATGGAGGTTGTGCTGATTCTTTCTATAAGTGGGGCATTTCAGAGTCCCCTGAGTGTAACTGCGGCGCTCCACAACATACCATAAAACACATTGCAACTGTGTGTCCAATTTGACGGTACAATGGCAACATCTCAGACATCCATTTGGCAACTCCCGATGTAGTAGCATGGATAGACTCGCTCGATGTTGTAACTACTATTTGTGGAAGCGACACTTCTTCTAAACGGGATACGCTCAATCTAGGGAGGGCTCTTCATGCTTCCGCTCAGTAGAACAAAAAAAACTATAATCGAAGTGTCTTTCAAAAATAAACAGAAAATTGTCTTCCCTTATATTCACGCAGGTCATATACACCGCTATTCTATAATGCTTAGTTTTTTTTATTGCATATTAAAAAAAACATTAGTTTTCATAAACTACATCTAAATTTAAATTCATTTTTTTTTTTTTATAAAGATAATTAAAATAAATCAAATTATTTAAGAAATATAATAAAGGAGATATATAAAAAAGTTTTTACATTACAATACATGAATACTGGTGAGTCCAGATGAGTCTTCTGTTGAGTTAATTTTTTTTTTGATTTTGTTTATGCTGCCTTCAGATAGCCTTAATATTTGTTTTTGATATATTTTTTTTTTATTGTTGAAATTTTGTTTTAATCATCATCTAATTTCTTTTTCTATAGTTAATTTATGTTTGATAGTAAAAATAATATATGATGAGTAATCTCTTGTTTAAAGCAAAAAAAAGGAGAAAAAAAAACACTTTAAAATAACACTCATATAACATATGTATTCTAGTTGTAATTCTTTTTTTTCATTTTTATAGATTTCAAAAAAAGATTTTTGGTTTTATTTTTTTAATCCTTTTAATTCATATAATTAACGTAACCATTTTTTTTAATTTTTATACAAATTAGAGTTTAAGTTTAAATTCACATTTTTATTATAATTTATTTTAAACATTTCATAAAAGATATATAACAAGATATATAACTATAACATAGTTTTCCTTTTTTTTTATAACTTCATTTTTTTTGTAAATATTTTCTTTTATTATTAATTTTACAAATTTTACCATTAATCACTTCATCCAAAATTTTTATTTTTTTTTTGTTTTATCGAAAAAAACTTGATTAAAAGAAAAGGAATTTTATTATAAAGAAATTTTTGAAAATTTAATTATCACATCCAATTGCATATGATGTTGTTTTTCTTTTTAATTTTAATTTTCGACTGACTGATTTTAATGCAATAAATGATTCTTTATATCTACCACAAATTCAATGCAGGGTGGTTCGTTACAGGGCAGCAGTAATTACCACCCTTTAAAAACTGATACAGGATTTAAAACCTGGTAATCAATGCTGAAGAAAAAAAATAACGGGAGTAATTTAATTCATTGATACCTTGATCAATTTTATTTGTAATTAGAGTTGGTTGAATAATGTTTTATGTCTTTTGCATGAAATTCACCGATTTCTTTCCCATTTTCATCAACAATCTGGTACTGCACCCCTCCATTTCTCTTCTTTATATATGCTTTGGCAAACCTAGGAGCGAACTTAGCAGAAAGTTTCTTTGATGCATCGCTTAAGGGATGTTGGCGAACGTAAACGGCTTCACCAGGACGAAACTCTATTGGCCTAGTTCGTAAGTCATAACGCTTTTTATTTTTTTCAAAGGCTTGAGACAAATTTTTCTGGATTTGATCGTGAACCAAAGGTAATCTATCTGGAGTAGCCAACATTTCGTTGGAGGTAAGGCCGTCTATATTTCTGAGTAATCTATACATACTTCCATGATTGATTTTATGGTAGCCGAACAAAGTAAAATGCGGAGAGAACTGGATACTCTCGTGAATCGAGTTACGTAGGGAATTACCGATTTTGTTTATGTGATCATCCCATTTAGTATGCTTGTTACTTCCTATATAGGCTCTGGTAGCCGCTATTATTGAACGGTTAACACGTTCTGAGGAATTTGATTGTGGGGAATATATAGCCGTTTTTACGTGGGTTACCCCAAACTCATTAAGGAAGCCAATGAATTCTTTGCTAACAAATTGGGAACCGTTGTCTGAATGCACAAACTCAGGCACTCCATATAGATGGTAAATTTCTCTCAGAACTTCAATTATTTTAAAAGCATTAGTAGAAGACAATGTTTTAAGAATTACAAATTTTGTTAAATGGTCTAGAATAATAAAAATCGCGGATTTGCCTTTGACTGATCGAGGATATGGTCCGAGTAGGTCAATGTAAATCCTTTGCCATGGGCGTTCGGTAATTATTCTTTGTTCCATTGGTGGGCGCAACGTCATATTCGAAGCTTTTGTAGTTCGGCAGACTTCACAATTATAAACATACTTTTTTACCTGCTGGACCATTCTTGTCCAGTAGTAGTACCGACGTAACCGGTTGAGAGTCTTCTTAATTCCACCATGCGATCCCAACGGCGTATCATGCTTTTCTTTTATCAGCTCTAAAGTCATTGGTTCCGGAATCCAAATCTTCCAAACTGCTATATCTGTCAGATCATCATCTATGCGTGGATCAATTCTTATATAAATGCGATCATCCTGGATCATAAAGGCTGGATACTGGTCTGGATTGTTACTAGTTTGTTGACGTAGTTTTTTATAAGTTTCACAACCAAAATGATTAGATTGTAGATCAAACGATTTGCATTTGTGTGAGATCATATGTTTTGTTTCAGTGAGATCATCGCAGTGTATTCTCGATAAAGCATCAGGTACAATATTCTGTGTACCTTTTTGGTGTTCTATTTGAAAATCAAGATTCTGTAATTTTAAGCTTCATCTGGCTAAACGTCCACTTAGGTCTTTTTGGGACATTAACCATTTTAGGCTAGCGTGGTCCGTTATTACTGTGAAGGACAAGCCTTCTATGTAGGGTCTGAACATATTTATACTGATGATTGCTGCTAAGCATTCTTGCTCGGTCACCGAATATTTTCTTTGAGCATCGTTAAGTTTCTGAGAAACATAAGCAATCGGATTTTCGCCACCATCGTTTGTTTGTTGATATAAGACTCCTCCCACACCTTCAGAGCTAGCATCACATCGAATGTAAAAAGGCTTATTATAATCAGGGTTTGTGAGAACAGGGGCGCTAGAGAGCATGAACTTCAGTCTTTCAAAAGCGAGTGAAGCTTCATCCGTCCATTGGAATTTGCTACCTTTTTTTAATAGGTTTGTAATTGGTGCTGTAATATCCGAGAAATTTGGGATAAATCTTCTATACCACCCGGCCATTCCCAATAGTCGTCGAGTTTGCTTGGTAGACTTTGGTGTGGGAAATTGTTGTATGGCGTCAACTTTCGATGGATCTGCTTTCAAACCACACTCTCCAACAATGTAGCCTAAATATTTAGTCTCCCGTAAAACGAATTCACTCTTTTCTATATTTATGGTTAAATTAGCACCTTACAACCGACGCGCTACTTCCTGTAACAATTCAAAATGTTCTTTTAGATTCGATGACACAACCAGCAAGTCATCCAAATACACGAAAACTTTGCTATGCAGTTCGTGTGGAATTACCTGGTGGATCAAGCGACACATTGACTGGGCAGAATTGCACAAACCGAAAGGCATTACATTAAAATGATACAAAGGTCTACCCGGCACTGTAAAAGCTGTTTTCTCTTTGAATCTGTCTGCTAATGGGATTTGCCAGAAGGCATCTTTTAAGTCTAGTTTACTGATATATTTGGTGTCATTAAGCCTACTTAAAAGACCATCTATGTGTGGGAGAGGATAAGCATCTTTGATGGTTACTAAATTGAGCTTACGTGAATCTAGACATAATCTTGATTTTCCATTTGTTTTTCTAATTAGTACCACTGGTGAACACCATGGACTATTTGAAATTTCTATCACCCCAAGGCTTAACATGCGATCAATTTCATCGTAAAGTAGTTTTTGAATGACCGGGGAGACTGGTTAAAGGCGTTGTTTAATGGCCTTTGCCTCGCCTGTGTCTATTACATGATACAGAAGATTCGTTCTTCCCAATCCTTTGTTATTATACGATGGAAACATTTTAATAATTTGTTTTAGTTCGGACTCCTCACTGGGTGTTAAGGCATGTTGTAATTTTTTAATTTCTTGGTGAGAAGTTAAGTTAGCTATGCACGGATATACACCAAAAGTTGTCCAAAAGTCTATCCCCAAGTAGGCTTCGTTTTCTAGGGACGGAACGACACAGAATCTAACTTTTTTGATTTGGTTTGCGAAGCTCACTTCTACATTCACAAAACCTAGCACACGATTCTCAGTTCCGTCTGCCGTTTTAATATGAGTATCCAACCTACTCATGTATATATTTAGTTCTTTTAATAATTCAAGACTTCTTTTTCCCAAAACACTCACAGATGCTCCGCTGTCCATTAGACCGCGAATATTTTTGTTGTTTATTGTAATAATGGCATACGGTCGTGGATCATGCATCATGTTGGTCATCAGTGTACTGACAACACAATCTTTTATTATCGCTTTTTTATTTTGCCAATATTTACGAGTACGCAAAATTCGTTTTTTAACGTTTACAGTACTGTCTGTGGCTGGATGAAGAGTTCGGTTGAAAGTAGTGCTATTTGGATCTGTTTGGTAAGGGGGAGCTATAACGTCTCTTAGTAATATTTTTGGTTGTGCTGTTTCGGTCCGTTTATATTGGGTATCACACTGGGGCTGCTGTTGCGTATCACCGAACGTGTTGCCCCAGTTTGTAATTCGTTCGGATACCGGTTTTCCATATGAAAACGGTTACAGTGCGAGCAGCTTGGTTTTCTTACATCTTTTCTGCCACATCCATAGCAAAAAAGGCGAGTAATAGCTAATGGACAATCTTGATACCTGTGGCCGATATCATCGCAACTCCAACATATTAATTGAAGGTTTGGATCTCTTATTCCTGGTTTTTCTATTGCTTCGACGTGGTTCAGGGTGTTTTCACTCGGAAATGTATTATGGTCTAGAACTAAACTAGTGTTTAGTACCTGGTTGGGTATATTTTCACCAGGGAAAGTATTATGATCTAGAACTAAACCAGTGTTTAGTACATGGTTTGATTTGTTTGATGGGTGTAGCGAGGATATACGCTTATTATTAACATCAGGGGGCGGACGATACTCTTGACTGCTTCTCTGCCAAAGAGTTTCGTACCGTTGGCAAACCAACCGCAAGGCTTCCACCGAGCTGAAAGATGAAGTAAGTGTTACATTTTGTAGTGCTGAACTCATGTTTTCCCTCAAGATTTCCACTAGCTCTATCTCATCAAATGGTTTTGAAATTCGGCCATTTAAAGTAACAATTTCAAGGGCGAAGTCATTAAAAGGTTCTCGATATTTTTGGGTACGTTGCTCTATTATTCGTCGAGTAGCTCGTTCAGATTCACTACTACTAAATCTCGATAGTAAAGCGCTTTGCAATTCTGGCCAACTAGGATTTACATGGCTACGTCGATAAGCCCAAAGCCATTTGTCTGCTACTCCAGATACAAAATTGTGCAAAAGTCTAGGTAGTGCATTGTCTGCTACCCCATCATCATTAGCGAATGTCTCCAATCGAAACACAAAGTCATGAATGTCAACCCCATTTCTAGTTCCGTCGAAGGATATATTCCAATACGGTTTTTTTTTTAATCTATAGGTATCCTGAGTATCTTTAGGCATTGTAGACTGATATAAAGCCGCGGTGTAAGCTTGTTCGGTTTCTATTGGTTGCTTTACCTCTTTGATGAAATATGCTGTCTGATTTACATTGGAAGTTGTTAAACTTGGATGAGTGTCTCTTACTAGCTGATCAGAAATTGTTTTAGAGGTAGTGATATATTTATCTGTCGGAATTTGTGTTATTTCTTTTGAAGTAGAAGGTGCTGATGGAACTATGTTAGTCACTTCGTCAGATGATTCTTCTTCCAAAGATTCAGTGTGATTCAATAGATTTCATAATAAGTTGACATTTCTCTTTAGTTTGTTTATGATCGATGTTATTCCATGACCATCACCAAATGAATTTCTCAACCTCATGGCTCTGCCGTACCAATGTAGGACCTTGGCATAATTTAATTTCAAAAGTTCCTGAGGGGTAGTCTTGTCTGCAGCTCCACAAAATTTGCCAATCAATACTCCATTCTCTTTACAAGCATTGACTTCTAATTCAGGACCTGATGTTATGTGAGACCTACTAGGAACTAAGTTAATATCAGATAACTCCGAGTCAAGCAATTTCAATAACGTTTTTCTCGATTCAGGATGTTGCGCATCCAACTCTCGAACTAGAAATTCAACCTCTACCTCATCTTTACTAAGCTCGTACAACAACTGTGCGTTTAACCGCATTTTTCTTTTTTTTTTTTTTAAAGAAAGGAAAGGAACGTGCAGTATCAAACCAGTACAAATTAAAAATGTTAAATGTAGAAAATTAAAGTTATACTATTTTTCAAAAAAAAAAATTAATCAAAATAGAAATCAATTAAAAAAAATAGTGTAGGTAAGATATAAAGAAAAATTTTTCTTTTACATATACAAAATATATTTGTTTTTCCTCTTAAAAAAAAACAAAATCAATTCAATTCAATATAATAAATATGGAGGGGCTGAAATCTCAAGCTCTGAGATATCAAGACTTCGGTCTGGGTTAAGGATTTTGATATAGTTTTCGGCAACAAAACTTTTATGAGGACATGGTTTTTAGTTTTGGGCAGCGATGAATATCAAACATAACTCTTTGTTAAAGTACAAGTATTCAGAGATAGACTCTGTTTAAAAATTTATTACAAAACAAACACGAAACATCAATACGTTGCCGGATAATTGTAATCAAAATTCCAAAAATATTGTTAAATTAAATAAAATCAAACTTTTTCAAAATTCCAAAAATATTCTAAAAATTAGAATGAAATCAAATATTTAAACTTTTTCTAAATTCTGATGATATGCCAAAAATTCTTAAAAATTCGAACTTTTCCAAAATTCTAAAAATATTGCAAAAATTATTACAAAATCAAACATTAAAACTTTTTTCAAAATTCCAAAAATTATAATAATATCAAAAATTAAAAATTTTTCAAAATTCTAAAAATATTTCAAAAATTCTTACAAAATCAAAAATTAAAACTTTTGCCGAAATTCTAAAAATATTGCAAAAATTATTACAAAATCAAAAATACAAACTTTTTCAAAATTCCAAAAATATTTCAAAATTTACAACAAATTCCAAAATTTACATGTCCAATTTCATTTTAAATTACATTTACGTCATAAAAACAGCTACATTTTTTTCCCAAAATATTAGCTAAAAAATTAAATGAAATCATTTTTTGACACACTTGACGTTATTTTTTGACAAACTTATAATGCCATAATTCTCTATAATAATAATAAAATATCATGTCATACGAACTATTAATTTTATTTTTTTCTAAAAAAATTGGGTAAAAAATAAATAAAAACCTTTCTTTTGACACACTTGACAACATTTTTTGACAAACTTATAATGCCATAATTCTCAATAATAATAATAAAATTTCATTTCAAACAAACAATTTATTTTTTTTCCAAAAAATTGGGTAAAAAACTAAATAAAAATCTTTTGACACACTTGACAACATTTTGTTGACAAACTTATAATGCCATAATTCTCAATAATAATAATAAAATTTCATTTTAAACAAACAATTTTATTTCCAAAAAATTGGGAAAAAAAAATAAAAATCTTTCTTTTGACACACTTAACAACATTTTTTTGACAAACTTATAATGCCATAATTCTCAATAATAATAATAAAACTTCATTTCAAACAAACAATTAATTTTATATTTTTTTTCCAAAAAATTAGGTAAAAAAATAAATAAAAATCTTTCTTTTGACACACTTGACAACTTTTTTTTGACAAACTTATAATGCAATAATCTAGTTTTTGATCTCACATACCAATCCCGACCATCAAGATTTCTCCAAATTCAATGTTCCTACTCGTAATCACTTAAAATGAACGTTTTTTAAGCCAAAAATATGCAAATTTCCTTGTTTTGACACACATAATGATTTTTTTGACACACTTCCGGTACAGTTATCGAACACAACGTCCTTTCGGACCTGTCCCTTGAGTATACCTATTTTTAGAAAAAAAAATTTTTGAAATTCCTCCAGTGGTTTTCCCTGCAGCGTAGGTAATGACGGCCGGCCGGACGGCCGGCCGACAGACAGACATACATTTTTTTTTTTTTGCTTTTTTAGAATCAGGAGGTCCTAAAACGTCGAGAAATGTCAAAAAAAGTGGGGGTAAGAATTTCACTTTGAGCTCATGAATGTAATACTTAGGTCTTTCAGACCGAAGTAAATAACTAGTTCTATCATATATGATCAAAATATGGATATAATCAATAATTGTTCAAATAACGGTAGCAGCGGAGCTTTATAAAATTCTGATGAAGTAACAAAAAAAACATTTAAAAAAAAACGTATATTAATAACTAGTGCTATTAAATATGATCAAAATATGTATATAATCAATAATTATTCAAATAACGGTAGCAGCGGAGCTCTATAAAATTCTGATGAAGTAATCAAAAAAAACAAAAAATTTATATTAAAAAAAAAACGTATTATATATATATGTATATTATAAGAGATAGAAATATTAAGCAAAATTAAAAATCAATCAAATAATTAACAAGCAGTAAGAATTAAAGTGTATATGACCTATGTGAAGAAAGAGAAAGTTATTAAGCAAAACAATTTTTTCTTTTTTTTTTTTAAGGTAACCTGTGACCGTACAAGCCTGAGAGCTAACTATACTAAACTATGAGGTAGTTTATTCAGAACATTTTCGATCATAGCCGTGTATAATCTTATATCAATCATGCTTGCTAATATAATTACGAAATACAACCGCTCGAGCTGCTAAAATCATTGATCTAAGAAGCAAAGAATCTCTTTGAAATCCATAATAATCACTATGATTCTTCTATCTATCGAGCAGGTTTCAAATTTCAGTTTTCATTAAAAAAAACAACATAAAATAACATAAAATTTAACTTCAAATACTAATAAACATACTAACGGTACAGAAAAATTATTTATGGAAGAAAAAAAAATCAAAAGCTTTAAGTTTGAAAAAAAAACAAACTGGTTGTTTCCCGTTTTGGCGCCATTTTTTTGTAACTACTATTTGTGGAAGCGACACTTCTTCTAAACGGGATACGCTCAATCTAGGGAGGGCTCTTCATGCTTCCGCTCAGTAGAACAAAAAAAACTATAATCGAAGTGTCTTTCAAAAATAAACAGAAAATTGTCTTCCCTTATATTCACGTAGCTCATATACACCGCTATTCTATAATGCTTAGTTTTTTTTATTGCATATTAAAAAAAAACATTAGTTTTCATAAACTACATCTAAATTTAAATTCATTTTTTTTTTTTATAAAGATAATTAAAATAAATCAAATTATTTAAGAAATATAATAAAGGAGATATATAAAAAAGTTTTTACATTACAATACATGAATACTGGTGAGTCCAGATGAGTCTTCTGTTGAGTTAATTTTTTTTTTGATTTTGTTTATGCTGCCATCAGATAGCCTTAATATTTTTTTTTTATTGTTGAAATTTTGTTTTAATCATCATCTAATTTCTTTTTCTATAGTTAATTTATGTTTGATAGTAAAAATAATATATGATGAGTAATCTCTTGTTTAAAGCAAAAAAAAGGAGAAAAAAAAACACTTTAAAATAACACTCATATAACATATGTATTCTAGTTGTAATTCTTTTTTTTTATTTTTATAGATTTCAAAAAAAAATTTTTGGTTTTATTTTTTAAATCCTTTTAATTCATATAATTAACGTAACCATTTTTTTTAATTTTTATACAAATTAGAGTTTAAGTTTAAATTCACATTTTTATTATAATTTATTTTAAACATTTCATAAAAGATATATAACAAGATATATAACTATAACATAGTTTTCCTTTTTTTATAACTTCATTTTTTTTGTAAATATTTTCTTTTATTATTAATTTAAAAAATTTTACCATTAATCACTTCATCCAAAATTTTTATTTTTTTTTTGTTTTATCGAAAAAAACTTGATTAAAAAAAAGGAATTTTATTATAAAGAAATTTTTGAAAATTTAATTATCACATCCAATTGCATATGATGTTGTTTTTCTTTTTAATTTTAATTTTCGACTGACTGATTTTAATGCAATAAATGATTCTTTATATCTACCACAAATTCAATGCAGGGTGGTTCGTTACAATGTAAACACCTAATGTTCAAATGCCTGCCAATAGTGTCTTGAGAATTCAATCGAAATAACTCTGTGCTGCCCAATGTTCAAATATTTTGCTTTTTACTTTTTTACTAAAAGACGCGCCATCAAATCGATTGTGAGTTCATTTAATGTGTATCCATGTTTTGTTTTAGGTAGATTTCCTAGAAGAGTCTACTTATTTTTAGGTGTAATTTTTAATGTGTCACAAAAAAAACCATACGCCAAATAAAAAAAAATCACAACGAGTCTTAGTGAATCTCTTACTTATTTCCATGCTATTATCAAGCGTCCTGGCATGGACTTTGCATTGTAGATATTCCAAACACTTGTTTTGTATGATGTCAACGTCGCATAAATTATGAACATATTTGTTTATCGATTGCTTCGGATAATTAACTACAATTGACAGACAATAAACTTGTTTTTTGATTAATTTAATATTTTTTATCTAAATAGCGGGAACTATGTAATACACAAACATTAAAACTCTTTAAGACCTTGGTTTCACAACAAAATGTGTTATAAGGTTTTTATGGATGCAAACTTTGTTTCTGTATTTTCATTTATTTTCTAAAGGATGGATAACTAAACCAAAAGTCCTCTCACATATAAATATGACATAGGCCAATATATCATGATGGGTAGAGAAATTAAAATGAAATGACAGATAAAAGGTAAATTTACTTTTTTTTTTTTTTTTTATAAAATGTGTTGTGTAGTAGGAATTACAATATGTGTCACAATAACACATAAACCCCTTTTAAGACCAAGGTCCCACAACAACATACGTTCAAAGGTGTTGATGGACGTAAATCTTCCTTTTTTTGTTCCTTTTTTCCTTTTTTTGAAGCAATAGCGTCTCATCATCAAGGATTTTTTCACAGCTAAGATTGAGGGTGCTACCGTTGACTGAATACAGTTCATCCGCCACCACCCCTAAGATGTCACCTTGGCTAGTGATATCTCACTGCTATTGCCAGTGGTATGTGATATCTCACGTTAACTCGTATGTCAATAGCAGGGACTGGAGTACGCGGGATTGTCACACCCGTAGATCAAAAATAAAAAAAATTTCAAAACAATAAAATCTGATCCCTCCATGCGGAAAATATTTGCAGAAACCAAATTAAAATGGGGTTGCCAATAATTCAAGCGTATTGCTTGATGATGTAACTCACTGTCTTTCTCGACAATTAAACCCTACACAAAAGGTTATATCGTTTTTTGAGCAAGCAGTAACATACCATTATCATTTAATATTCCATGCCAACATTGAGGATGTAACGTTGACTGAATAGAGTTCATCCCCCAGCATGCCTTATAGATATCACCAATGGCTAGTGATATCTTACTGCTCTTGCCTTTAACATATTGTTCCCGCTAGCAAATAATATAAACATAATTACAACATTTAAATAATATAAACATAATTTATGAAGATATTTAATTTTGTCACGGTATTTATTAATTTTTAAAAAGTAAAAGTTAAAAAAATGTGTTTCTTTTTTATTTTATAATTTTTAAAAGCTTTAAATATTGTAAAAAAAATTTTAAACAATTATAAATGATTTTTTATTTATTTTACATTTAAATATAACATATAATTTATACATTTAAGAAATTCAATAAATTCAATTCGATGATTAAAGTACAAAAAGTACAAAAAAGTTTAATGAATGAATGAATGAATAAATAGGCACTTTTATAATTCCATATGTTGATTGAATAGGCATGTCCATAATTCCACAGAAAAAAATTAAGTCGTATTTTCATCTAATTTTAATTATATGATCATACTTTTTTCGGAAAATAAGTATTCTAATCTAGCAAAACTTCTGGATCACATAAGTTACACTAAAATACAGCTAGTTGTAAAGGAGTAACGGTCGATATAAATTATATTGGGAATGGCTGATATTTTAACGCTGAGTTTCTATTTTGAATTCGAGTTGCCCACCGTTTTTGCATCGTAACTTGCATTTAGGTAGATTTCATATAAAAATCTACCTATTGCAACGTACTTCATCTCGGAATTTCGGAAAAATTTTGGTGCCAATCGACTATAAATGATAAGCGGAGACGGAAAATCAAAATGAAAAAAAAAAAAAAATTTTATTGTTTTCGAAGCGCAAAGTTGGCCCTTAGAAACAAACGTAGATTATTTAATATTTGGATTTATAATAAAAATCCTGTAAATCAATTAAAATATCGAAATGCCAACAGAATATCAAAACAGATAAATGAAAACGAAAAAGAAAGAAAATTACAAAGGGAAGCGGAAAACCCAGCGATTATGTGTTACAGAACTATTAAGTCTTAAATCCTGGTACCAAATTTTAGAACCTTCCTATTATTAATGTTGGTTTAATTGTTACTAACCCAACAAGACCCAACAAGACAAAACCACATGCGTAGAACGCTTTGATTTTAACTCGACTGTTTTGGAAATTCCTGAAAAAAGCAAGTGTTCGTAACTACTCCATAGATTATCAATTAATCCTGCCATCTATTAAAAATTGTAATGTATTATAAATTTAACCATTGACATGTAATTGTAAAAATTAGTATTGCAATTTTGTCGTCCATTGAAACGTAATGAAAATGATTATAATGTAAAAATTCTCCTTTTATTCTTGCATTCTATTTTCTAATCTGTAATAAATAACATTAAAAAGGAAATAAATAACTTAATTTTGTGAATTCAAATATTTTCTAAACAAGGTTTTTTAATAAGTGAAAATAAGAAGAATTATCAACTTTGGAACAACACGCGCCACTGTGGTGCCCCAACATAATGGTCCTTCGAGCCGGATCATCCAGTTAAAATCACATCGATTATCCAGCTGATTATTTATGCTTAAAATTGGTACAATAAAGATACAATTTACTCGCCATTTTTAAGTGTCATCAAGGTTGTACTATCAACACATAAATTAATCTACCATTTTGGATTTTATAGTTCAATCAACATACGAATTAATATCTGGAATTAGTTATCAAATTGTTCAATCAACATATAAATTAATTTCTGGAATTACTCATCAAATTGGTACAATAAAGCAACAATTTACTCGCCATTTTTAAGTGTCATCAAATTTGTACCATCAACATACAAATTAATATTTAATTCGCCCATTTTTGAATTATATGTCATCAAGTTTGTACCATCAACATACAAATTAATATTTAATTCGCCATTTTTGAATTATTTATCATCAAGTTTGTACCATCAACATACAAATTAATAATAATTCGCCATCTTTGAATTATTTATCATCAATTTGTGCTGTCAACATACAAATTAATAATAATTCGCCATCCTTGAATTATTTATCATCAATTTGTGCTGCAAACATACAAGTTAATAATAATTCGCCATTTTTTGAATTAAATATCATCAATTTGTGCTGCAAACATACAAGTTAACAATAATTCGCCCATTTTTGAATTATATGTCATCAATTTGTGCTGTCAACATACAAATTAATAATAATTCGCTATTTTTTGAATTAAATATCATCAATTTGTGCTGTCAACATACAAATTAATAATAATTCGCCATCCTTGAATTATTTATCATCAATTTGTGCTGCAAACATACAAGTTAATAATAATTCGTCAATTTTTGAATTATATGTCATCAATTTGTGCTGTCAACATACAAATTAATAATAATTCGCCATCTTTGAATTCTTTATCATCAATTCATGCTGCAAACATACAAGTTAACAATAATTCGCCATTTTTTGAATTATATATCATCAATTTGTGCCGTCAACATACAAACAATTCAATACAATTCATCATCAATCAAGACAAATTTAGCCTGCCTAGAATCACCAAACCATCGTATTGAGGCACCAATCAACCAACAGTGCAGCTCACTATTTTTGAACAACAAAATCACACCTCTGTCCCTGGTGGCAGTTCTATGGTTAAACAGATAAGTATCGATTTTGCTCATTTCTTTATTAAACTAAATAATATATATGCAATTGCAAAGAACTCAAAACCGCGAATCAAATCGTTAAACTTAAATAAAATTAATAAAAGCAAATATATTAAATTGATATATAGTAACAAAATTACTGACTCGTCTTTCGATACTGTCTTCTTTTCAATTTAAAGTTAGATTTCGGTTATCACATTTGATAAACAATGGATCAAAAGGCAATAAATTCTTTGAAAAAGCAACGTGCGTCTAACAAAGGTCGATTATCTCAGGTACTAACATTTTTAACTAACGCTGATGAAACCACACCTATTGAAGATTTTAGAACTCGATTATTTCGTGTAGAAAAATTAATGATGGAGTTCACGGAAATTGAAACATCATTGTTTAACTTAGATCCCGAACAAGAATCCGATGTCCAATATGAAGAAAACTATTACAAAGCGATTACTGGCCTAAACACATGGATTCGTACAAAATCAACAACCCTCGGTATTAGTTGTAACCTTGACACTTCAATGAATGCTACTCAGTCTGGAAGTGGACATGCTGAGATAAAATTACCCAAAATAAATATTCCTACATTTTCGGGTGAATACACTGAATGGCAATCCTTTTTCGATTTGTACTGCTCCACTATCCATGACCTTCGCTAAATCCAGTACAGAAATTCCAATACCTCAAAGGACTCCTACGCGGTGAACCAGCAGTTCTATTGAGACACATAACCGTAACCGAGGCAAATTATTTAGGTGCTTTAAATAAACTGAAGGAGCGATATCACAGAAAACGACCAATTATTAATTCCTTTATAAGAACCTTTATTGAACAGCCTTCTGTTCACACCGCAAACTCAAACAATATCAAACGAATCATGGACACTTCAGATGAAGCCATACGCGGCCTAAAAGCACTTGGAGATAGCGCCGAAGCACGAGATCCATGGCTGATTTTTATATTACTAGACAAGTTGGATCCAAAGTCAAAGGCACAATGGGCAGAAACAACTGCCGATCAAGACACTCCCAACTTCACGGATTTTTTAAAGTTTTTGGCTTGACGTATCGACACGCTAGAATCTATCAACGTTCCAATTGTTAACCGAACTAATCGTAAGCAACCATTGACAGCTCACATAGTTGCTTCTGAACGTCAGTATAAATGTGCCATGTGTACTGGAGACCATTCAATCTTTCAATGTCAGCAATTCAATGCCATGGATGTAATTAAACGCAGAGACTGGGTAACAACAAATAAGAGGTGTTTCAATTGTCTGAGCACAAATCACTTAGTGTTCAAATCAGAGTTTCGAACCGGAACCGAACCGTAAACCGAAAACCGTTATTAACCGAAATTTTGGGCTGAACCGTAACGTAACCGAAACCGTAATTTTTTATATGTAATGAACCGTAACCGGAACGAAAAAACCATTTTATTTACGGTTCATGTAAAACGGTTTGAAGTGAAAAAACAAAAAAATATTCTAACAAAAAGCTGCTCATATATTATGAGTAAAAGATTTTCATTTTGCATGTAAAATTAGCTATAGGTACTACAATTTTGGTTTCTAATCTATTCCAAAATTTATTACATTTTTTAAAATACCATGAAACCATGCAGCAAATTTTGAGAGGCATATTGAACGGTTTCATAAAAAAAGAATTTAAAATTTTAAAATGTCTTAAAATATCAGCAAAAGCTTCATATAAACGAAATCTGCCATCAAAGTTAAGCTCAAGTAGTTTAATGATGCTTACTCCAACGTTATTAGACATGAAATTTAAACCTCAAAATATTACGGTACTATGTCTGAAAATCTTCTTACTGAAGCCTGTATCGATGTTCCAAATTCAATAATTAATGAAGTTGTTTTTTTTGAATTTTTGCATATGAATACTGAAAATCCTTGATTTTGACATCGGAACTGAACCGGAACCGAACCGAAAACCGGAACGAAAAAATAAACTAAGGAACCAAACCGAAAACCGGAACGAAATAATAGTCGGAACGAAACCGTAAACCGAAACGGAAAACATTTCGGTTCGAAACTCTGGTTCAAATGCACTTCACGTCGTCGATGTTACCAATGTAGAAAAAGTCACCATAGCTTATTACATATGGTCGAAGAAAACGAAGATACAAAGAAAAAGGAACCCGATGCTTTAAATCAAACTGCACTGTCAAGTTGTGTGTCTTGTCTTTCATCTGTTACGATTCTACCAACAGCAATTATTAATGTAATCGATTCAGTCGGTCAAATCATCAGCTGCAGAGCCCTCTTAGATCCAGGTTCTCAGGTGAGCTTCATTACTGAAGCATGTTCACAACGGCTTAATCTACCACGAAAAAATGCTCGTCTCACGGTGTGTGGAATAGGACAAACAAAAGCAGGATTAACCAAAGGTGTTGTTAGTCTCGTAATAAAACCAGAAAATAGTCCCGATTTAATCATTAAAGCATTAGTGTTGTCAAAAATTACTTCGAGATTGCCACCACAGAACCTGGACCATATCGATACAAATACTTGGCAAGGCACGTTAGCTGATCCTAACTTCAACAAATCTAGTCAAATTGATGTGCTAATTGGAGCTGACTATTTTTTCAAAATTCTAGAAGAGGGTCATATCAAAGTGAGTGACAATAAACCAATTCTTCAGAAAACTATTTTTGGTTGGGTGGTTGCAGGAACAATCCACACAAGGACGAAACCTGAGAATACTACAACAATGATATCTACCAATGAACTCACGCTAGTAGATATCGATCGAACATTAAGACAATTCTGGGAGATAGAATCCATCATGAACATCAGCAAGTCACTATCTCCAGAAGAACAACTATGCGAAGATACATTCTTAAATTCACTGCAGCAGAACACAGACGGCAGATTCGCTGTAAGCCTACCCTTCAAGCAATCACCCAACAGTATTGGTTGTTCTATGAGCATAGCAATTCAACGACAACACAGTATGGAACGTCGTTTTGCTCGTCAACCTAAATTTTACAAGATGTATCAAGACTTTATGCTTGAATATGAAAATTTGAATCATATGGAAGAAATTTCCCCCAGAACAAATCAATGATTCAGGGTTTTATTTACCACATCATGGTGTACTACGATACTCTAGCACAACAACAAGGTTAAGAGTCGTATTCGACGGCTCCGCGAAGAGTTCATCTGGGATTGCTTTAAATGACTGTCTGGCGGTTGGCCCAACTATACAATCAACTCTTTATTCAATACTGCTACGATTCAGAGAACATCCGTTCGTATTCTCTGCTGACGTGGAAAAAATGTATCGCCAAGTGCGCATACACAAGAACGATACAAACTACCAAAAAATAGTATGGCGAAAAAGCCCAGCTGATCAAATGCGTCATTATAGACTACTCACAATAACCTACGGCCTATCGTCTCCCCTTTTTAGCTACACGCGTACTAAAGAAAATCTCAGAGGATCATCATCAAATGTCTTTCCTCGCAGCGAATGCTATTGGAAAGGATGTTTATGTAGACGACTTAATGACAGGAGCAAACAGTGAAAACGAGGCTTTGCAGCTAAAAGAAACCATCACACATATATTGCAGACACACGGTTTCAAACTTCGCAAATGGTCCTCAAATTCAATGGCATTGCTCAACACAGTAAACAGCAACGACAGGATGGCAAATAACAAGGAAATCAACAATAACGAAGAAACCTCAGATGGGCCAATAAAGGTATTGGGAGTACGCTGGATTCCATCTAACGACGAATTCACGTTTGTATACCATCCCAGCAAAACATCGATCTTAACAAAACGGACAATTTTATTGGAAGCTGGAAGATGTTTCGACCCATTAGGCTGGATAGCTCCAATCAACACAAAAATTAAAGTGGGATTGGGATGACCCACTACCCGACAAGGAAACAAAGGAATAGAAAGAAATTCAAATCAATCTACCAAACATAGAGAAAATAACAATTCCACGATTTGTTCACACAGATAAATCCACCCGCGTTGAGATACATGGCTTCTGCGATGCTAGTCAAGTTGCATATGCCGCTGTTGTATACTACCGAGCAATCGCAGCAGATGGAACAGTTCAAACCAGCCTAATGACAGCCAAAACTAACGTCGCACCAATAAAACAGCAAACCTTGCCACGCTTGGAACTTTGCGGTGCAGTTTTACTATCCAACTTAATGGAGTTAGTAATGAAAGAAAGCAGCCTTACTCCAAAAAATATATACATGTGGACTGATTCAATGATTGTTTTGGACTGGTTAAGTTCACATCCACGAAGATGGCCAACATTCATTGCAAACCGAACCTCAAAAATCCTATCATCATTCAGTCGAGAGCATTGGAGACATGTTGCTTCACCTGAAAACCCCGCAGATATTGCGTCAAGGGGGAGTTATCCACACGAGCTATTATCGAATTCGTTATGGTGGAGTGGTCCAAACTGGCTACAAAAGGCTCACGAATATTGGCCACAACAGCAAAACCATCAAATTATAATAGATCACGATTTTCAAACCACCTCACATTCCAGTTATTAGGTGTCTCAATTTCTAACGACTTACTCTGGAACGATCATATAACTGCGATGGCACAGACAGAAAAAAACTCAGGCATCATCAATAGATGTCAAAGATATTTCATACCGTATCAATTACTCCATGGCTCTACAAACCATAGAGTTTGCGTGTTAGGACAAGTTCCGTCTCGTGCAACCTGTCCATTATTTTCTAATCTATCTTTCTACTCCCATTTGTAAGTCCTATATTTGTCCATATATAGAGCATTGTTGTCTTTTTTATTGTTGTAAAAAAAGAATTTAGGGCGTTGCATCTCTCCCCATCTTGGCTCTTTTGAACCCTACTCAAAACAAGCTATACGAATTATGGAAGATTAAAATTTAACATCCAATCTTGAATACCTACAACGCCATCGCACTGTTGCTGAACTTATAGTTTTTAATAAATGTCGTCACCAGCAGTGCTCGGATGTAATGTAATCGAATTCATCTTGCCTCAATTATATTTGTTTCCCCTATGCAAAAAATCAGATTGTTGAGATCAGTCACGATTATAGTGATAGAATGCATAGACGTTTTTTGTCCCTTCACGCCTTTAAAGGTTTTAAAAAAACGTTTATCAACACCTCAGAACGCATTCTCTTGTGCGACCTTGCTTTAAAAAGAATTTATGTGTTTTTGCCATACATATTATAATTCCTATTACCAACACTTTTTATTAAAAAACAATCACATCTCTGGCCAAAAATCGTCCGTTTATTAAAAAACAGACACCCACACATCTCTGGCCAAAATTGACCGTCTTCTGATTACACTATTAAAAAAAGTTTAAACAAATTTTTTTTGGGATTCGTACAAAAACAAAATATTCGTGCAAAACGTATATTTTGTTAACCGTGTTAATTCAAAATCGTTTAAAAAATATCGTTTAAAAAAAAAATTGGGTGTATTTGGTGAATCGTGTTATTCCAAAATTCTTTTAAGATAAGACCGTTTAAAAAAAGAATTGGGTGTATATATATATATATATATATATATATATATATATATATATATATATATATATATATATATATATATATATATATATATATATATATATATATATATATATTTATATATTTATATATTTATATATATATATATATATATATATATATATATATATATATATATATATATATATATATATATATATATATATATATATATATATATATATATATATATATTAAGCTTGCCAGATTTTTTTTGAGGTATTCCGGTCCGGAAAATCCGGGCGGTTTTTTTATAAATCCGGGCGACAGGTGTCAAAATTTCCATTTGAAAAGCCGAGCAAAATCCGGGCGAAATGCAAAATTTTTAAAAATCGCATAGAAAAGAAGAAAACAAAAAGACTATGTTTTTTCATAAATAACCTTTGAAAATAAAATTTTGGCTAATAAAATTTTGAGTTAAATGAAGAGAGAAATATGAGTTTCACAAAATAACAAGTAAAAACTATAAGTAAATTGCAATATAAATATCCTACCATTGAACAATTGAATTATTGTTAGAGTTCCAGCCTTATTTTTGCAGTTTGCAATGTGTTCATTTGTAGTGACATGTCTTTTAATGTCAGCACGACCTTTGTGACGAATTGATAGATCTTTTCCACAATGATTGCAGTGGCAATGGTTTTTTTTTCCATTTTTTGCACTGGTAATTCCTGGATATGTTTTGCTGTATTCGTTTTTCCAAATGCAGCCACCACTTTTTTGACCAGGCATTTTTGTTTTTTGTTTCCTTTTGAACGAACTGAACGCAATGCAGATCAAATGCACATTAAACTGTGTTTGCTTCCGATGTTGTTTAATTCTGTCCATATTGCTGATTCAAGATGTATCAAGAAATATCAAGTTTATCATCAGAAATTCAAAAGTATTTGATTATTTGAAGATTACATCGTTTGTTCTGTGCGTAAAAACTGAGAGTCAATTTTTGTTGTAAATGTCACTTGCGTCAATTCTGTTGACAAATGGAGTACTAGATTTCATATGAAAATTTGATTACAACATTCGTTTTTAGTTATATTTTCAATGAATACAAAAATACGACTAAATTATCGATGATTATGATTGCAAATATTGTAATTTGATGATTGTGAGTGACTAAATTGACTACTATTTTAATTTCAAGAGGATCTAATTTTATTAACGCACTGAATTACATTAAAAATATGATTTGAGATTGTTCTAACGATAAAATGTAGTAGTTGCGTCATAAGGTGACAGTGTACTGTTCACAGAGAGCACAATATATAAATTATAAAACGTTGAAATGATGTCAATTGTTTACATATTTTCAAATGGAACATTGAAAATAACACGATTTAATATGTGAAACATATGTGAATAAGAAAGATACAGATTATTGAAATTTTGACTATAAAACGAATTAAAAATTATATATATATTTTTTTTTTCAATGAACAAATTTTGGAAAAATCCGGGCGATTTCCGTTTTTTTTTTAGAAATCCGGGCGTCCGGACCGGGCGATTTTTTAGCCGAGTTTTACCAAAAAAAGCCGATTTTAAAAACTACAATTTATAAAAATATTTAAATGGGTAACTTACGTTACAGTAACTTACGTTACAAAATTCCCTTTGCAATTTTTTTTATAATACTTAAATATAAAAGGTAATTAAGATAACTTTAATCAATAAAATAAAATTAAGCAAGTATAACATTGTTTTATTCAATCCAAAAACAATAACATAATGTAATTAATCATAATTGTACAGTAAAAATTGACTATTTAAACTTATAATGTCCTCTTTTAATGGCAAGTACAGATGGCTCAATTTTTTATCATGTTTTCCTTTTTATAAAAGATTTCATCTTTATTTTCTGGCCATTTCCAATAGGTTCCTGCAGCCACCATTACGTTTACTTTATATTCATTATCTTAAACGAACGTTACAACAAGGATATAATGAGTTTTCATACTCGACCATATACCAATCTCCAGCTTTTATATCTGATTTTCCTTTTTGTTTCTCAAAATCTTTTACTAAATAAACCCCCTCTGTTTCTTCTCCCTTTGTTCTTAAATGATGGACTAACTTAATCTTTTCAATGAGGGAAGTTTGTAAAAATGCTTTGGATAGATTGAGATTTTCGCTACGCATCTTAATATCAGCTGGGGTGATTTCTAGAATATTTATTTTAGATGGCTAGTCGTGTGCTGCAGAAACAAACTCACTTGCATTGGTGACAATGTATTTTCATTTTAGTACAGCATTTCGCACACTCCTTTTTATGGATCCACCTGTCCGATCAACAGGACCTTTGCCATATGAAGAGGCAAAATAATTCCAGGTTAACTTTTTTCAGTGGTGATGCTGAAGAACATGCAAGGCTGAAGCTATGTAACGATTTTTAAATTGGCTGCTTGGCCCATCTGACCAAATATGTACATATTTTATTTCTTCAGGAAATTGTTTTAGTATACAGTTTATGTAGGGTACTACGTTTCTTTGGAATGACTTAAATTGTCCGAAATCAAAGCCATAGAGTGGTGCTTACCAGAATACCATGCTGACACGGCATATTTATTCTGAACAGAGGACTAGTACCTTTTAATTGTGTAGCTTACGTTGCAATCATATATTGGTAACTTACGTTACACATTTTGATTATTGCACAAAAAAACAAATAAGCAATATTTAAAAGAAAACTATTGCTGTCAGTTTAGTATACACCTATCAGTAAGAAAATCTGAAATGATTAACATTGTTTTTCTATATCTTATTTTCTAATAACACTGTTTACAAGTTTTAGTAACTTACGTTACATGTAACAGTGTACTTTTGAAATGCATATAATTTAGTTAATTTAACTAGAAATCTTGTTTAAGAAGTGCACAATATTAACTTTAAGTGCAATAATCAATATTTATTGATTGTAACATTTATTTTAAATATAATAATGCAACTTACTATTGTTCAAAATTTGATAATGTGATTCAGCAAAATCAAAACAAACTGATGCTAACTTCAAAGTGTTGCCAATGCTAAAAAACTAAATGCTTGAGAGAGAAATATTAAAATATGAAACTTCTAATATTTCTAAACCAAATAATACGCAAAACAATCCCTTTACTGGATTTTGATATTTTCACTGTTTTTCCCCACCAGCATGGAATGTCCCATATATATATATATATATATATATATATATATATATATATATATATATATATATATATATATATATATATATATATATATATATATATATATATATATATATATATATATATATATATATATATATATATATATATATATATATATATATATATATATATATATATATATATATATATATATATATATATATATATATATATATATATATATATATATATATATATATATATATATATATATATATATATATATATATATATATATATATATATATATATATATATATATATATATATATATATATATATATATATATATATATATATATATATATATATATATATATATATATATATATATATATATATATATATATATATATATATATATATATATATATATATATATATATATATATATATATATATATATATATATATATATATATATATATATATATATATATATATATATATATATATATATATATATATATATATATGTATATATATATATATATATATATATATATATATATATATATATATATATATATATATATATATATACATATATATATATATATATATATATATATATATATATATATATATATATATATATATATATATATATATATACATATCTATATATATATTGAAAGAGATAATTAATTTCCTTAACCTCACTATTTGTGATTTTCGAAAGTTAGTAGGTATATTCCATACTATCCTAAGTCACGTGTGCAGTTATTATTGAATGTTGCCAATCAATATGAAATCAATTTTACGACATAAATGTCAAGTAAATTAGTGAATCGTATGAATTTTTCAATTCGAAATCAGTTTTTGGGTTTATCTGAATAAACCTTATAGTTATTTGTTAATAAAAACAACTTTTATCTCTGAACGTGTATTATATATATATATATATATATATATATATATATATATATATATATATATATAAATATATATATATATATATATATATATATATATATATATATATATATATATATATATATATATATATATATATATATATATATATATATATATATATATATATATATATATAAATATATATATATATATATATATATATATATATATATATATATATATATATATATATATATATATATATATATATATATATATATATATATATATATATATATATATATATATATATATATATATATATATACATATATATATATATATATATATATATATATATATATATATATATATATATATATATATATATATATATATATATATATATATATATATATATATATATATATATATATATATATATATATATATATATATATATATATGTGGGATTTCAATTAAACTTTAGTTTAACACACGGCTAATGCAAATAGTAAATACAAAAATAATTAAATCGAATACAAAATATGTTACTTTATTGTTTAAAAATCACAATTCGAATGAATAATTCTTTTATTTGATTACAATATATAGGCATCATTTTATTGCATCTACCCGTTATATTTTAGTGGTTCTCAAACTTCACAATCGGCCGTCCTGATCATTCATCCGGCTCGGATGAAAATTCGTCTGACGTTGCATTTTCGCATGTAGCTTTCATGTAGTCAGCACAGGTGGACGTCAAATGTGGACCCTCAGTATTTGTTACCTTTCGAACATCGTAACGATCTTCACCATTCTTTCTTAAAACTTCATATGGTCCCAAATACTTTCTTTGCAAATTTGAGCCCGTACTGAACTGCGTTCTTTTGATCATCACCAGATCCCCAGTATTGTAAACCGTTGCCACCTTTCTTTTTTTGTTAAAATCCTTTCGATTTTCAATCTGTGCTTTCAGAATCTGAACCTTTGCTTCATCTCTTAATTTCTCTCGGGCTGCACAAAACAAATATGCTGCTTCTTGTTCCATAACTTCCAATACTTCAAAATCTTCAGCGCAGCGCATCTTGACACCCATTAACAATTCAAATGGGCTAAGTCCAATACTTCTCTGGTAAGAACTGTTAATAAACATTTGAACTTTATCAGTGTACTTGTACCAATTCTCAGGATTTGCAGAAGACAACTTAGATAAACTTGCCAGTACTATTGAATTGAGTCGTTCAACTTGGCCATTGCCGGTAGGAACTCCAGTTGTTATTGTTATATGTTGAATTTCATTTTCGGTGCAATATGTTTCAAAATCAGCAGAAGTAAAACAAGCCCCACGATCTGTTATTATTTGGGCAGGATTGCCAAATACTATACTCTGTAATTCTAGCTTATCAATAACTTCCTTAGCACCAGTTGTCTTCGTCGGGTAAATCCACACAAACTTGCTGAACCCATCAATTACACACAAAATATACTTATAATGCTTTTTCGTTGCAATAAGACTTCCAACATGATCGACATGGTATGTGGACAACGGTGTTTCACCCTTTGGTATTGGCTGTAAAAACCCTCTCTTTTTCCAGCTTTACGACTTGACATTATACACGGAATGCAATTCTTAATGACACTCTTAATTTTATCTAGCACCTTTGGTATATAAAACTGTCTTTGCACCAATTCTTCTGTCTTCTTAAGAGCAAAATGTCCCTGTTCATGACATCTGCGAATAACATCCCTTTGCATGGCTTTAGGAACTACTAGAGTTTTGCATCCATCCAGCATCTTAAAAATACAACCATTAATTAAAATATAATTATCATATTCACCTGTTTCCAGCAGCTTGAAAATCGGCTTAAGATCTACATCATCTTGCTGTGCTCGTTTTATATTTGCAATAACATCGTCTTCTAAAGTAAGTAACATTGGTTCTCGACTTAAAGCATCAACATGCTTCATTCGTGTTGCTGGCCGATGTTCCAAACGGTAGTCGAACTCTTCAAGCTGCAAAGCCCAGCCTGCAACACGGCATGGCAAAACCTTTTTGTCCATTGTTGCTTTAAATGCGGCACAGTCAGTTACGATGACAAATTTCAAACCAAGCAAATAAACCCTAAATTTCTGCAAAGCAGATACAATAGCTAAAACTTCAAGCTCATAGCTGCTATATCTTTCCTGTGTAGGTGATGTTTTTCTGCTGAAGTAATAAACTGGATGAAAGTGTTGATCTTCATCAGAAATTTGTAGGAGTACAGCACCGAAACCAATTTTACATGCATCGGTGTGCAACTCAGTAATAGCAGTCATTTTGTAGATATAAAGAACTGGTCGTGTTATC